>CM055266.1:124215704-124907072 GCA_029237695.1 Conchocele bisecta
ATACATGATATGCTAGAAACAAAATTGCTACCCTGCTCCATACCTCACACGAGGGTAGCAATTTAACCCCATCTCTTTAATGTAATGCATGGAAGAGTGATTTTTGCAATCAGTTATCCGGCATGTTTGAATGTTAGCGATATGAAACGCTGTCAAAGCTGTCATGCAGAAATTGGTTATTTTACCATGTGAAGGTGTTTATCTGACATTTACATGTATATCTCGTAAATTTGAAAGCTTCATTATAGTAATGAATGGCCTTTTTGTGGAATTTATCGGGGTATAAACTTGGAAAAGTCGCCGGAATACTGGACGAAGGCCGGAAGGCCTCGTCCAGTATTCCCGCGACTTTTCCAAGTTTATATCCCCGATAAATTCCACAAAAAGGCCATTCATTCCTTATAATTCCAGCATTTGAAATAAATTCATCAAGAAAATGTGTTTATTTTCCGTTTTCTTAAGAATTATTTTAACTGCGCCTCACGATTATGGAAAGTAGTTCGGCGTGGGAGTTTACTGGGATGTAAATTTTGGACAGAGACTTGCTACGGGCCAATCAAATGTTAAGGAATTGTGTAAATATTTTTGTGCTGGAATTATTTCGTTATGTTGAATGTTGAACAACAACTAGAGAAAATATGGCTTCAATGGGAAAATGATTTCCCTGTTCTATTATTTTTGGCAATTTGCTAGGTCTACATCAAAGATTATTTGTTTAAAGGTATAAAATATGCAGTTTACTAAATGTTGACCTACATGCAACAGGTTTGGGTATGCACTTCGGTTGCTCACATTTTTTGAACAGGTCAAGTTGTAGCCGTAGATAACATATCGGAGGCAAATTATTTGCTATGAAGATTTCGTCAACTTTTGATTGACGTCATTTCTAGAAAATATCGTAAATTTTGTAAATATTTTAAATGATATATCACACGTCTTTTTAGGTTCAAATAACATTTCTTGTCTCATATCTGTGTTGGGTTTACAGTTCTGCACGGCCACTCTGACATGGTGCGATACCTGCTGGACACCTGTGGGTATGCGCCGGACGTGGCGGACAGCTGTGGCACGACACCCCTGATGGATGCATTCAGGGTGGAGGACATGGCCAGCGCGGACCTGCTCATACAGAAACATAAGGTCATTTACAGGGTGGGGTGGAGTATTTAGTGTCAGTCAGGGATTCCGCTGGCGATCGCCACTTTCGCAATTGGCGATAAAAATAAACAATTGGCGATAAAAAATTACAATTTTCGAAAACTTAGAACTTTTTTTTTTTTGAAGTGGCGATTTTTTTATTTTCCCCAGCGGAATCTCTGGTCAGTATCATTGTACTGGTATACCACAATATCAATGTACATGTATTTGGATACAATTTGTTTTGGTAATAATTAAATATTCAAACACCATTTGTTTTGGGAAACACCAATATCATTGGTGCTTCCCAAAACAAATGGTGTTTGAATATTTATATATTATGGTAAACACTCTTATCACATGAAAACTTTGTTATTATGTGCTCTAACCCATTTCATAAATGTGATATGACACACATGCAATAACAGCTGGAGCAAACTTGAATGGTTGAATGGAGACATTCCAAATGATGTCCTAATGGCGCAACAGAGTAAAGATGGTTTAACGTTGACGTCATTATGTGTTAAATGTCATAGAAGCATTTAATAGTGACTCAGTAAAATCCTTACACCGCTATCATATTTTTTTGCCGTCTGCTGTTTATTTTCTATTTTCCATTTTTATCATCAAAAACATGCTTTGACAGCACTTTAGAATAATTTACAACATGCTTTGGCAGCACTTCAGAGACATAGGTTTTGCTTCTCCAGAGTTGGAGTCGGTGGCGTCATCATTCAATGTTAAGTTTTCGTGTTAGGGTTGTGTTAAGGACTATTCAATTATTTTTTTTAAATTTGGCGGGCCCCAGGGTCTCTAGGGTTCAGGTCAAACTCTCTTTGTTAGTACTTTACTATGATATGTACATGAATATAGAACTATTAACATTTTTGTGGCTGGCCCCAGGGTCTCCAGGGTCAAGGTCTAACTCTATTTGTTAATACTTTCAATGTTAAGTTTTTGTGTTACGATCATTATTTCAACACCTTATCAGCTACAGTCATCAAACTTTCTAATGCACTCTATAAATATCACGCAATCTGATTGGCTAAAGACCACACATTACAGGTATATTATTGTTGATTCTAATGCACTCTATAAATATCAGGCAATCTGATTGGCTAAAGACCACACATTACAGGTATATTATTGTTGATGAACGGTCGCAAAGTGTTTACAATATATACCCTGGGGCACTTTACCCACGCGCGATGAATATATTCCTACGCCAAATTTGTTTACTTTGGAGACGCGAATATGTCATCGATTTTGAAAAATTTTACGTTAACTCACAAGTAAGACTGAAAATGGAAGAAAGGATGGACGAAGATGACGAGTTTCTGACTACGGCATTATTATAAATCGAAAAGGAGCCGTCGCCGCCGCCGAAAATGGAATTTGAGGGCGGGCGATTGCCGATTCCCAACCCTGACCGAATCTGACATAGACGACTTGGTTACGTCATTAGTGCATTACGTCATTAGTGCATTAGAAAGATCGTTCACACACACATAAATTATGTAATGTTGCAGCTCAAATGGTAGTATGTGACAAATGATTAGACAAGTCATCACAAATTGACAAAGTCCGAGAGTTTTTTAACAGGCTGCGGCCATCGACATTGTTGCTAAGAGAAAAGTAAGAGATCGCACCGGAGGGAAAGTTACAAATTAAATCTTAAAATATTATATGTAGCAACTATAATTCTGACGATGTGTTTATTGAGTTTATTATTGAAATATTTTGAAAGCATGAACATAACTTTATACACATTCGTTAAAACATTGTATAATTCAATTGGAACTATCTTTTGCTTGGCGGAACATTATTTGTGTGATTCGTCCGGTATGCCATGCGCAAACACCTTGCACTCGGTACGACTTCACAAGTAAATCGGTAAAAATTATTTGCCATAATGTTCAATTTGTGCATTAGAAATATGTTAACCGCATTGTAATTTTGAGATTTGCGGCGTATATCAGAAAATGATAGGTCGGAAAATATGTTTAATGGCTCCGCTGGCGCGTCGCCATTAAACAGATTTTCCGACCTATCATTTTCTGATATACGCCGCAAATCTCAAAATTACAATACAGTTAACCCTATATGAACGGTCGCAAAGTGTTTACAATATATACCCTGGGGCACTTTACCCACGCGCGATGAATATATTCCTACGCCAAATTTGTTTACTTTGGAGACGCGAATATGTCATCGATCGAAAATCTGATTTTCGGAAATTTTTAACGTTAACTCACAAGTAAGACTGAAAATGGAAGAAAGGATGGACGAAGATGACGAGTTTATAACTACGGCATTATTATAAATCGAAAAGGAGCCGTCGCCGCCGCCGAAAATGGAATTTGAGGGCGGGCGATTGCCGATTCCCAACGCTGACCGAATCTGACATAGACGACTTGGGTATACGTCATTAGTGCATTACGTCATTAGTGCATTAGAAAGATCGTTCACACACACATAAATTGTGTAATTTTGCAGCTCAAATGATAGTATGTAACGAATGATTAGACAAGTCATCATAAATTGACAAAGTCCGAGAGTTTTACAGGCTGCGGCCATCGACATTGTTTCTAAGAGAAAAGTAAGAGATCGCACCGAAGGGAAAGTTAAAAAATAAATCTTAAAATATTATATATAGCAATTATAATTCTGACGATGTGTTTAATGAGTTTATTAATTAAATATTTTGAAAGCATGAACATAACTTTATACACATTCGTTAAAACATTGTATAATTCAATTGGAACTATCTTTTGCTTGGTGGAACATTATTTGTGCGATTCGTCCGGTATGCCATGCGCAAACACTAAGCTTGCACTCGGTACGACTTTCACAAGTAGAATCGGTAAAATTTGCAAAATGTTCAATTTGTGCATTAGAAATAGGTTAACCGCATTGTAATTTTGAGATTTGCGGCGTATATCAGAAAATGATAGGTCGGAAAATATGTTTAATGGCTCCGCTGGCGCGTCGCCATTAAACAGATTTTCCGACCTATCATTTTCTGATATACGCCGCAAATCTCAAAATTACAATACAGTTAACCCTATATTCTAATGCACTCTATAAATATCACGCAATCTGATTGGCTAAAGACCACACATTACAGGTATATTATTGTTGATGAACGGTCGCAAAGTGTTTACAATATATACCCTGGGGCACTTTACCCACGCGCGATGAATATATTCCTACGCCAAATTTGTTTACTTTGGAGACGCGAATATGTCATCGATTTTCGATTTTACGTTAACTCACAAGTAAGACTGAAAATGGAAGAAAGGATGGACGAAGATGACGAGTTTCTGACTACGGCATTATTATAAATCGAAAAGGAGCCGTCGCCGCCGCCGAAAATGGAATTTGAGGGCGGGCGATTGCCGATTCCCAACCCTGACCGAATCTGACATAGACGACTTGGTTACGTCATTAGTGCATTACGTCATTAGTGCATTAGAAAGATCGTTCACACACACATAAATTATGTAATGTTGCAGCTGAAATGGTAGTATGTGACAAATGATTAGACAAGTCATCACAAATTGACAAAGTCCGAGAGTTTAACAGGCTGCGGCCATCGACATTGTTGCTAAGAGAAAAGTAAGAGATCGCACCGGAGGGAAAGTTACAAATTAAATCTTAAAATATTATATGTAGCAACTATAATTCTGACGATGTGTTTATTGAGTTTATTATTGAAATATTTTGAAAGCATGAACATAACTTTATACACATTCGTTAAAACATTGTATAATTCAATTGGAACTATCTTTTGCTTGGCGGAACATTATTTGTGTGATTCGTCCGGTATGCCATGCGCAAACACCTTGCACTCGGTACGACTTTCACAAGTAGAATCGGTAAAATTTGCAAAATGTTCAATTTGTGCATTAGAAATAGGTTAACCGCATTGTAATTTTGAGATTTGCGGCGTATATCAGAAAATGATAGGTCGGAAAATATGTTTAATGGCTCCGCTGGCGCGTCGCCATTAAACAGATTTTCCGACCTATCATTTTCTGATATACGCCGCAAATCTCAAAATTACAATACAGTTAACCCTATAATAGTAACACAAAAACTTAACATTGAAAGTATTAAAAAATAGAGTTTGACCTTGACCCTGGGGACCGAGAAAAAAATAATAGTTCTATATTCATCTACATATCATAGTAAAGGGATGTATAATATAGGGTTAACTGTATTGTAATTTTGAGATTTGCGGCGTATATCAGAAAATGATAGGTCGGAAAATCTGTTTAATGGCGACGCGCCAGCGGAGCCATTAAACATATTTTCCGACCTATCATTTTCTGATATACGCCGCAAATCTCAAAATTACAATGCGGTTAACCTATTTCTAATGCACAAATTGAACATTTTGCAAATTTTACCGATTCTACTTGTGAAAGTCGTACCGAGTGCAAGGTGTTTGCGCATGGCATACCGGACGAATCACACAAATAATGTTCCGCCAAGCAAAAGATAGTTCCAATTGAATTATACAATGTTTTAACGAATGTGTATAAAGTTATGTTCATGCTTTCAAAATATTTAAATAATAAACTCAATAAACACATCGTCAGAATTATAGTTGCTACATATAATATTTTAAGATTTAATTTGTAACTTTCCCTCCGGTGCGATCTCTTACTTTTCTCTTAGCAACAATGTCGATGGCCGCAGCCTGTTAAACTCTCGGACTTTGTCAATTTGTGATGACTTGTCTAATCAGTTGTCACATACTACCATTTGAGCTGCAACATTACATAATTTATGTGTGTGTGAACGATCTTTCTAATGCACTAATGACGTAATGCACTAATGACGTAACCAAGTCGTCTATGTCAGATTCGGTCAGGGTTGGGAATCGGCAATCGCCCGCCCTCAAATTCCATTTTCGGCGGCGGCGACGGGGCTCCTTTTCGATTTATAATAATGCCGTAGTCAGAAACTCGTCATCTTCGTCCATCCTTTCTTCCATTTTCAGTCTTACTTGTGAGTTAACGTAAAATTTTTCGAAAATCGATGACATATTCGCGTCTCCAAAGTAAACAAATTTGGCGTAGGAATATATTCATCGCGCGTGGGTAAAGTGCCCCAGGGTATATATTGTAAACACTTTGCGACCGTTCATCAACAATAATATACCTGTAATGTGTGGTCTTTAGCCAATCAGATTGCGTGATATTTATAGAGTGCATTAGAACATTACTTCAACACCTTATCAGCTACAGTCATCAAACTTTATACATACCTTTACTATGATATGTAGATGAATATACGACTATTAAATTTGTTTTTCTTGGGCCCAAGGTCAAGGCGGAACAAGGCGAGACATTTGATTCCGCGGAATTCTTGTTGCTAGTACTAAAACTATTTTTCTCTTATGGATTTTTTTAACTAGATGTGAAAATAGTCAATGGCGCCTGCTGACTGAAAGGTATTGGATATCTCCAAGTGTTTTGCTAGTTGGAGAGTGAATTCATATGATAAACATAACCTCATACCGGTACTTGATTCCATTTGATTTAAGAAATTTGTCAGCAATTTTATGCTGCAATTTTATTTCCTAAATCATCAAATGGAAAAACATTTATTTATCAGTTAACCAATTGTAGTCAACTTCTGCTGATACATCAATTTGCTGATGGAAAATTCTAAATATTTTCTTCTTTCTCATCAGAAGTACATGTCAGGGGCGCCAGAAACATCAAACGATTGGTTAGTCGAATCTACTACCACTACCCTCGCCCCAAAGTGTATGTTGTTACCACTCAGTTGAACCGTCTCGTCTGCCGTTTGTTTTTATAAATATAATTTATGTGAATTCCAAATATGTAAAAATTATTGATCCGGCAGTCACCGGACCTGCCAGACCTGCCAGACCTGATCCGACGCCCCTGCATGTACATCATAGCATGTCATGACAACCATTTGAAATGGTTCAATTGAGTTGTAACACCACATACTTTTGTTGAGAAATAAGAAAAAAACATGTCCGAATTTGCATACATATAAAAGCACTTTCTGACCATAATTTGTTAAGCATCTAATTTATTTCACCTTCTATAAGGTTAAATTGTATGCATAAACCCTTTCACTGCTAAATTAATCTCTTTTCCATTTTGCTCATCAAAAACATGATTTGACAGCACTTTAGAATCATTTCCAATGGAAATGATTCTATAGTTCTGTCAAACCTTGTTTTTATTGAGAAAGAAGGCAAAATATAACGCGACAGCAGACGACACTTTTCATGTTCAGCATTCTAAGTGTTAAAACTGCTGTAAATACTCTTACACACAGGTGCAATAAAACTACACTTTCTATGTATATTTTCCGTATACTCGTGTCCACCGATTATCTCTTGACTTTTATTATGTCTTGTAGTTTTATATAACCTTTCATTGACAAGGCAGATGTGTTGAAGGAGGACAGACTAGGTCGTCAAAGCTTACACCTGTCTGCACAGGTGGGGCGCCTCGAATCTATTCGCTACCTGGTGTCGATGTGTGGCGTCAATCCTTCTGTCGTGTCTGAACTTACAGGGGCTAGTGCTCTTCATCTGGCTGCGAAGGTAGGTGACTGAACCAATGTGGGATTGGTGGGTTGTGTTACTGTAGAACTCTCGAAACTCACTGGTGCTGCACTCCGCACCGGCGTAAAATGTTTCACGTCAAAAAATACACCGGTTTCAATGGAACCCCTCTAAACTATTGTGATGTTTGGGTGTAAACACCACTGACACTATCTTGACAAAATGCAGAATGCTAATCCGCATTTTGCTCTGAGCATTTCGTAAACTTTTGACATCATGTACGTAAATTATGATAAATTTTGCAAATATTGTTCTTGACATATCACACATCTTATAAAGTACAAAATCACATGGCTCGTCTCATTTTTGTCGCGCCTGCTTTAGCAGAGACGCGACTATAGTCGGCGCTTTTTCACAACACAACACGGTCAAATGCCTTGGCAGGCGCGATACCGCTTCCGTGGCAGAATTCTTGTATTGTTGAAGTTTTTCAGTATACTTTCAAAGCCTTGGCGGGCGAGACATGTGGGCTGTGGACATCTAGTTTATAATTACACCTGATATTTGACATAAAAACATTGGTCATTATAGAAGATAGTACTGTATGAGACCAAGTGGGTGGGGTAATGCATTTTTGTGTCACAGGTCCAAGTCTTCCACCTGTGGCCATTCGCTGAATATTCAATCAAGTCTTCAATCTGATCAGCCTACACCATCCATGTTAATTGTCCAACAATCTCCCTGTCGGCCAGTGAGCCATATGTGCTGTGTTGCAGGAAGGACAGAGTGAGGCCGTGAATCTGTTGTTGTCTCTCGGAGTGGACGCCAACATCTGTGATCACAAACAACGCACAGGTAACAGGGTTCAATATGTCATGGAGGAATTGGTTGTGGCCTAGGGGTTTGAACACACTGTGGATTCAAACCTCGCCTTAGGCATCAACAAATATTTTTGTAGTATATCCATCCCACGGTTCTTTCATAGTTAACGGCACATGTTTTAAAACTGTCTGATCATGTACTGTTCTTGTGCTTGAAATCATGAAGTTTGATTGGTCGAGACCGAGCTGAGCTCGGTCTCGACCAATCAAACTGCATGATTTTGTGTATGAATTTAAGACATAGAGAAACAATCAGGTGTACTCTGTGAAGTTTGTGTCTTGTCCAATCAAGCTGTATGATTTTGTGTATGAATTTAGAGAACATTCTCATGTACTCTGAAAGTTTGTGTCTTGTCCAATCAAGCTGTATGATTTTGTGTATGAATTTAGAGAACATTCTCATGTACTCTGAAAGTTTGTGTCTTGTCCAATCAAGCTGCATGATTTTGTGTATGAATTTAGAGAACATTCTCATGTACTCTGAAAGTTTGTGTCTTGTCCAATCAAGCTGTATGATTTTGTGTATGAATTTAGAGAACATTCTCATGTACTGTGAAAGTTTGTGTCTTGTCCAATCAAGCTGTATGATTTTGTGTATGAATTTAGAGAACATTCTCATGTACTGTGAAAGTTTGTGTCTTGTCCCAATCAAGCTGTATGATTTTGTGTTGAATAGAGAACCAATCAATGTATCTGAAAGTTTTGTGTCTTGTCCTCAATAAGCTGTATGATTTTGTGTATGAATTTAGAGAACATTCTCATGTACTCTGAAAGTTTGTGTCTTGTCCAATCAAGCTGTATGATTTTGTGTATGAATTTAGAGAACATTCTCATGTACTCTGAAAGTTTGTGTCTTGTCCAATCAAGCTGTATGATTTTGTGTATGAATTTAGAGAACATTCTCATGTACTCTGAAAGTTTGTGTCTTGTCCAATCAAGCTGTATGATTTGCAGTACTTTATAAAACTTTCGGAGCACATACATGTACTGTGTTCTCCTAATCAAAATCAGGAAGTTTAAGTTGATCAAATTATGCCATATGTGTCCTAATTTGAAGAACATGCTCAGAAAACTGTATAATCACAGACTCGGGCAAGCCTGCGACAAATGTATAAACATTAGTATTGTATACCTTAAAGGTACATGCCCACTCGGTAGGCACAAAATGTTCTTTATAGGAAATAAATTAGTGTATACTTGTGTCACTATTCCACCAGTTCTAAAAATTAAGAGTGCCCGCTATACAGATATAATAATTTAGTAATATTTATTTTACTGATAGTGACGCGCGGTGGTATCAGGCTATTTTCATATGCAAATGAGGCATGATCATGGCACATCGAAAATTAAATACACAGAATAAATAGTAATGTCCATTAACATTGTAATAAAACACAGTTATCGCCCCTGATGTCAGTGTGGAAATTTACGTCTGATATAAAATGTATAATACCGGTAATGCTAATCAATACGTGGGGTAATGGTGACTGAATGTTTATTTTGCCAGAAAATGACTCGGATGATGTCTCTGATATAAAGAACATTTTGTGCCTACTGACTGGGTGTGTACCATTAAATTTTGTCACACAACATGAAAATATGTGGGTAATATTTTACCAAAATTCTGTGTCATTTACTGAACATTTTATCAATGTTTTGCTTCAAGTCTGTTAAAAGATCATAAACGTTTTTATCAGAACCGGTCTAAACTGGACATCCAGAAACTCTGTGTTTAATTTTGATGGATGTCACTGTAATAATTTATCATTAACTATACATACTAGTGGTGAAAATAACAGCCAACACATTCGGAGAATTTTTGTAATCTCGGTAACTATATCTTGGAATTTCATTAGAATTGTGTCCTCCTGGACGCAATTCTAATGAAATTCCAAGAATTATGTATATGTGATCTTTCCATGGAAAAAAATTGAAAATGTAACGATTTTCTGTTATTCTTTTAACTATATATAGCCCACATATTTCCCAGCATGCAAAGAATTAATGAAAATGTCTTCTAATGACAGGAAAGCTCACAACCGTCCTAATGTGACCATAATGCTGAATTACAGTGCAACTTGTCTGAACTGGACATCCTAAACCTCCCAATGTGTCTTGTGCAGTGAAGTACCACTGTATGCTATGACGGGAGAAATGGGGCTTATGGGTTTTGCGACCAGTGTAGATCCAGACCAGTCTGTGCATCTGCACAGTCTGATCAGGATCTGCACTGTTCGCCATTCCATCAATGAAAAATAGTAACAAACTTTACAATATTTTCTGTAAATATATTGTTAAAAGTTGACCAACTTTTAAAAGCAAATGCGGAATAGAATTCTGCATTTGATGTGATCATTTCGCCAAATTGAGACATCATTTACAGAAAATATCACAGTTTCTATAGAAAATCACATGGCTTGTCGAAAATTACTTGTAATTTGATGTTGTATGTAGATTTCCACAACACACTGTTTGTTAGAAGCATGATGTGTGTTTCACTGACTGAATAACAACCAGTATGAAAATTTTGTCAACTTCTGACTTCATTTACAGCAAACATCACAGTTTCTGTTAATAGTTTTCATAAAAAATCGCATTTTCTTTGGTACAAAATGTGCCTCGTCGCATATGACTGTTTCCCAGCCGACTAGTAATTCTCATTTTGTTGCCAGCTCTACACATCGCGGCCGGTGCCCAGCATGCTTCCTGTGTTGAGGTCCTGTTGGAGCAGGGAGCCAGACAGATATCAGATGGAATGGGAACCTGGCCACAACAGCTCGCAAGAACCGAGGAAGTTGTTCAGATTTTTAAACGCTTTGAAGATACATAATATATTACCAACATTTTTGTCAGTGTTAACATGTGCAATATGTTTAATATACCACTATGAACCTTCATGTATTACTTTATTCTTGATACATCAAACCTGTGCACAAATGCCACACATCCATGCTGCCCATAATGTGACCTTCACCATTTGACCATCACAACTGTGCTTATGAATGTTTATCACTTTCGGTTCATTAACTTTCCCACATTTCTCCAATCTGCCACCGGGGGGCATTCATGTGCCGATAGGTCACATTTTCTTCTTGTTGTTTTTTATTATCAAGGCCGTCAGCGATAAGCTTCATTTAACAATGTCATTTCTTGTTATGCTTAGAAACCAGCAGAAAGTTAGAGGAATAAAAATTGTCATGGACACCAAAAACCGCCACTAAAGGCCTTTTATTAGCTACACTCATCTCGGTGAACTTTCTCTAATAATGGACCTTTTAGTGGCAGTTTTGGGTTTTGATGACAATTTTGTATTTCTCTGAATTTTTGGTCGTTTTTAAAATATAATTATTGAATGTTTAACCATTTTACCAGCCATACTATTGCGTTATGAATCTATGTGGAATAATAACTTTTGAGACTGCAATTTTTATGTGAAATCACGGGCGATTAAACTGCCCACCCACATACCCCCATTAGATCGATCCATCTGGTTCGACTACACTATATATGTTATACTTATAGACTATAATAGTTAGGGGGGTATGGATGTGGAGACGGGGGAGTTCAATCGCCTGTGGTGAAATCTAAGCAGTTTAATAGGTTGAGCCTGAGCATATTGCACTTTCACACAGTCAGATGGCCATCTAATTTGTTTTCTGACCACAATACAGATGCTTCATTGATTTATTGATGAAAAGTTTAGGCCTTAACTCTTTGCATGCTAGCAGTGAAAATAACATCCACCGATATCACGAGTGTTTCTTATTTCTCACCGTAAATATGTCTTGTAATTTCATTAGAATTATAGCTTGTAAATTTCCCAGCATGCAAAGAGTTAATCAGAGTTCCCAGATGTGAAGGCTGATCTGGGGCTATACTGGTCACAAAGGTCGTTACCCTTTTTGTCTTCCCGGAACCCTTCTAGTGCTGAATGGCATGTCGTCTGCTGGTGTTATTTTGTTTTTCATTTTTCTTAACGAAAACTTGTTTTGTCAGCAGATAAGAATCTCATTATCATATGCTGTTAAAACTTGATTATTGTGTGGAAAACAAGATAATCTTTAAATTTCCGCTGACAACAATTTTCATTTCCCGCCATTTATGCATCAATTACAGTAGATCCTCTATAAACCGGACACTCTGGGGAACCCATTATGTTTAATTTAGACATGTTTGTCTGCAATGTATTTCATTATCGTGTCTGTTCATGATTGAAAATGACAGGCATTGTTAACGGAGTGCTTAATTACAATGGAACCTCTCTAAACTGGACACCCTGGAGACTCCCAGGGTGTCCGGTTTAGAGAGGTTCCACTGTAAATATATTGTCAACAATAATTACAATTATTGTGGAAACAAATCGACAAGTCGGAAATACGTGGTCGTATTCAATAATATTATTGAATTTTTATTCCATATCTTGTACAGTGCTGCCATTTCACATTTGCATATAATATGTTTAATATTAAAAATGTCAAAACCTACTTAATATTAAACTACACATGGATTATATAAAACGTAGCAAACTGTACTGATAAACATGCATATACATACAAAAACGTACCTCTTACTTTATAATTTTTTGTCACCAGCATAGCCTTAGGTCAGCATGTACATAGGAGTTCCTGATCAGAGTCTACACATAGCTGGAAGACTTGGACCTTTACATAAAAAAATGTCCATTACCCGACCCACCACATAACATACAGTGCGATACCAGGTGGGTGGGGTAATGGATTTGTTTAAATGGACATTTTATGCCAAAGGTTTGAGTCTTCCAAACGCGAGTCTACAATGTTTGCCATTTTGCCGTTGAATTATCATAACACTGCAAATAGGAATAATATATGTCCAATCCTTGTTTGTATAAATGGCATGATGATCAGTAGCCTATTTCATCAACATTGCAAAGTATACTTTACTAGCAAAGTATACTTTGAGGGAGCAATCATTTATTTTTCCTGAAATGCATTATTTCACATAGAACTAACAAATGCATATATTTCATGATTAAAAGTATGCAGAATTATTATACTGAATTTATTACATTATCACAGCCATTAAATGGCTGTGATAATGTAATAAATTCAGTATAATAAAAATTAATAAATTTAAAAAAAAAATGAAAATTTCTCCCTCAAAGTATACTTTGCTACTAAAGTATACTTTGCAATGTTGATGAAATGGGCTACAGATCTACACTGATGATTAATGGCAAGGTGGAAGGTGGGTGCAAGCGATGGGTAATTTAACGATCGAGGTTCATCCTTACCAGAATCCCGACTGGAGACCTGTAGCCTATTTCATCAACATTGCAAAGTATACTTTAGTAGCAAAGTATACTTTGAGGGAGAAATTTTCAATTTTATGATAAATTTATTAATTTTTATTATACTGAATTTATTACATTATCACATCCATTATGGCTGTGATAATGTAATAAATTCAGTATAATAATTCTGCATAGTTTTAATCATGAAATACATGCATTTGTTAGTTCTGTTTGAAATAATGCATTTCAGGAAAAATAAATGATTACTCCCTCAAAGTATACTTTGCTAGTAAAGTATACTTTGCAATGTTGATGAAATAGGCTACAGATCTACACTGATGATTAATGGCAAGGTGGAAGGTGGATGCAAGTGATGGGTAATTTAACGATCGGGGTTCATCCTTACCGGAATCCCGACTGGAGACCTGGTTTGGCCCTCTACGTCTTTGGCATTTTGTATGTGACAGTTGACTCTGATTATACCCCTTATGTGAGTTTTATGATAATTCGTAATCCTATTTAGGCGAAGGGGCCAAGTGACTTTGGTGTGGTATGGACCTGCCACCAGGTCGGGTTATTCTAATTTCAGGGCTGAATATATTGTTTCTCGATGTAAATATTCAGTTTTGATTTTGGAATTTTCCCCCCAATGCAGCAGGTTAAAACGGGATCGAACCCGTTTTCCCGGCCTTACGTGACCTTAGCTGTTGATAGGCCGTTAAACACCAATAAACAAACAAACAATAATGGCAAGGTGATTCCCATCCGTGCAAATAAGCCACCGACTGAAACAAGTGACCATAGGACATGTCTGACCAGTGTAGCTCCTGATCGTCTTGTATACTCATACTGTCAGTTGATTTGAATATTGGTGTTTAACGGCCTATCAACAGCTAAGGCCATTTAAAGCCGGGCCAACGGTCTCGATCCCGCATGTAACTTTGGAGAGAAAAACCCAAAATCAGAACGTATAAGGCTTAGCATACAGTCAGAGATTGATCAAACTGTTTTTCAGCGGCGCAAACCTTGACAGAATGGCGACCAGCGCAGCCCCTGATCAGACTGCGCATCTGCGCAGTCTGATCTGGGTCTACGTTGGTTGCATACATAGTCAGGTACTTACTCGCAATTGGATGCCCAAATGGAAAGTAGGCTAAAAGACATTTGCAATACTATTGAACACCGTCTGAATAAGATCTACACATTTTGCTGGTGGCTTCATCAGTGACGGAATGGCAAACAGCATAGATCCCGACTACACTGCAGCTGTGAAAGGCTGATTGGAGACTTTTCTGGTCACAGACGTTATAGGGTTATATGAGACGCGCCATGTGATTTTATACCTTCGGACATCTGCGTAATTTCATGAAATACGTTTACAAAATTTCTGTAAATGGCGTTAAAAGCGGACAAAATTATGAGATGCAATAATCCCGGCTTTCTCGCATTGTTGCAAATATTGTGTGTACTTTTAAGATTTGCAAGAAAACAATATTCATATGTGACACGCCCTGTTCACAAAATTTACAATATATTCCGTAAATGGCGTTAAAAGTTGACAACATTATCAGAGTACATGCGGAATATAATTCCGCATGTACTCTGAGAATTTTCTTAACTTTTGACTTTATTTAAGAAAAATATTGTAAATTTTATGTATTTAATGAAATTACGCAGATGTCCGAAGGTATAAAATCACATGGCGTGTCTCATTTATATTTGACAGCTAGATGTCCAAACAAACTTCATCAAATTCAGGCCCGTAGCGGTGTGTAAAATAATGCCACGGCAGCCTTTTTAGCGTGAAAAATCCCACCCCCCACCCCCCTCGAGAAAAAAAGAAAGAAACAGGAGTTATATACATGTATAATGTAACATGCTTATTGCGTTGTTATTGGATGTTCAACGCATGAAGCTGGCAGGGGGGGGTGGGGGGGGAACAAAAAATAACGGGCCAAAATAATGCCACGGCGGCCGCTACGGCCCTGAAATTTGGATCTGGTCAACTATGTTGACCCTGATCAGACTGCTAGGCTGTCCAATATCCGACGACATTGTGAATTTCATCTTGTACCAAGTCCTTTTATGTTGACCCTGATCAGACTGCTGGGACATGCTGTGCAATATCGGACTACATTGTTTGCGAATTTCAACTGGTACGCTTTTGCATACAATGCCGCCATTACAATGCTTAGCCTTTGTAGTTCTGCTGGTGAATGTGAATAATTTGAGGAAAGCCACAATAGATATAACTTGGCATTTGGAAACATCATAAAGCCAGGCCCGCCTACCCGCACACAATCTAGCAAACAGCATAAACAGTCATAAATTCTTTTATTATGACTGAGAAATCCAGCCAATGAGATTGCCCAATAGAGGGTCACATGATTGCGAACATATATGATATTCACCTGAATAACAGTCTCGGACTTTTCTTGTTGCGCGAGACGAGCTCGAGAATGATATTCGAAATGTGATATTCACCTCCACAAGGTGCATGATCACGTGGTTACAACAACAACGTCGCCCACTCCAAAGTAAGTATTATTTGATATTTTCCTTAATATGCAACGGATTTTGATGAAATATGGCGCAGCAAACGCGTCTTCATGATATGCATTTGGTGGTCCAGGGAGTTTGGCACAGACATGTCGTTTTGCAATGGCTGAATGTGTTGAAATCGTGCCCATTCCAAAGTAAGTATTATTTGATATTTTCCTTAATATGCAACGGATTTTGATGAAATACGGCCCAGCAATTGCGTCTTCATGAGCTGCATTTGGTGGTCCCGGGAGTTCGGCACATACTTACATGTTGTTTTTGCGAAGAATCGATTCTGCGCAAAAACGACAGAAGTTTGGGCCAAAGTACCAAGACCACCAAATGCAGCTTAACAACACCTGTTTGATGCACCATATTTGATCAAAATACGTTACATAATAAGGACAAAATAAAAGAATATTTCTTTAAATCGGAGGGCTTCTGGAAGTTTCAGTACTTGTTGTTGTGGTAACCACGTCATCATATAACAAGCTTTTACATTTTACTTTCGACAGGACTGCTATATACTATAAATATCGAAGCAAGGGTAATATATATGCAGATTGGCTGCTGGAGTAAAACCTAAAAACATGATTACGTAGTCACAATACAGATAACATACGGCCTGTAATTGTAAAATGGAGCTTATTGAATTTGTGACCAGTGTAGCCTCAGATCAGACTGCGCATCTGCGCAAGATGCGCAGTCTGATCAGGGCCTACACTGTTCACTAATTCCTTTGTGGAACTTTAGATTTGAATTGTTTTTGATAGGTTTTCTAGCTGTCCGAGAGCTACACTGATCAAAAAGTCCTCTTTTGTCAGGTCGCGACACAAACATGAGAGTGAGTAGTCGGCTTATATTTGCCACGGCTGATGAAATGGTACTTACTACATGTGTGATCAGTGTAGACCCTGATCATGATATGCCAATCATTAGACCAGTTTAATCGAGGATCTTACAACATTTTTTACTGATTTCATAAGAAACGAGGCTTTGCCGAGTTTGTTATGAAATCAGTCGGCGAGTTTAATAAATATCTTTAAATCAACATAAATGTTAGATTTATTGCATACACACAGCATCATATACTGAAGCTGTACTAGTCACCTAATATGTTTCTATAGCGATCTCATTTGCATATTTATTACACTAGTGCATTATGATTTATAATACAACGTGCGAAAGCCAATTTTATGCAATAAAAATAGTTATTCAATGACAGCATTGCGATGATGGCTGAATGATAGGTGTATGCACTGATCAGAGTTTTCAGGCTGATTCGAGGCTATACTGTTCACATGTCGTTAGGTTTCTTTTCTCAACAGGGCATGCACATTTACATGGTGCATGGGGAAAAGCGAAGCTAACCAATTATTAACCCCATATAAATATTCACATACTGATCAGTTTACACGTCTATGTATAATATGATCAGGATCTACATTGATCTGTAATTAACCCTTTCAACCCCACAGATCAGAAGGTCAATATTTGCAAACGGTGTAGATACAGATGACATGTTTGCTGCTTGTCAGTATTTGTTCCGATCTTTAACCCTCACTTTGCGGGAGACAAAAATTGTCGTCTGCTGTTTTTCATGTGTTCCTTAATTCTGAACAAAAAACTGTTTTGACAGCAATTGAGAATCGAGAATGCGCTGCCAAAACTGGTTTATCGAAAAATATTGATAATAAAATATTTCTAGCAGACGACAAAATTTAATTCAGCGTAGTAAGGGTTAAACATTTCAAACACTATAAATCAAGAAGTCGGTTTCAACAAAAATGCTACACATACTTATCTCGCTAAGTATACTTTGAGGGAGTAATCATTTATTTTCCCTAAGTGCATTATTTCATATAGAAGTAACAACTGCATATATTCGATGATTAAATGTATGCATAATTATTATACTGAATGTATTACATTATCACAGCCAAAATGGCTGTGATAATGTAATAAATTCAGTGTAATAAAAATTAATAAATTTATCATTAAATTGAAAATTTCTCCCTCAAAGTGTACTTAGCAAGAGAAGTATACTTTGTAATTTTGGTGAAATAGGCTACTGATGAGCAATCTCATCAGGGTATACACTCTCAATAGTTGTTAACAGACATCCTGCTGACCTGATAAATAGAATTGTCCAAGCATTGGCATGGATTGGTCAATTGCAGATGTTTGGGGTGAGAGGGTTAATCAAGTCGGGCCCTGTATTCACGAACCGTTACTCGGGCTGGAAACATTTTACTTGAGTTTAAATTTTGTTTATAACTTAACAAATGTTCATGTGTTCGTGATCATATTTACAGGATCTATGGTCATTTTACATTATGGAGTCCGATATAAAACATGTCTGTCGGCAAATATCATATTTAATTTCTAAATTTCAAGATTTCTGCAATAATAAGATACGTTGAATTGTAGTTAATAAACCACGAACTGGTCCAACAGTTTGACTCGATGCCTTTACCAAGGAATCAGTTACTGCAATCAGCTATTAAAGTGGCATCCATGTCAGATTTCATAGTAACCAAGGTGCATGATCACGTGGTTACAACGACAACAACAATGGCTGAAAGTGTTGAAAGCGTGCCCACTTCAAAGTAAGTATTATTTGATGTTTTCCTTAATAGGCAACGGATTTTGATAAAATATGGCGCAGTAAACGCGTCTTCGTGAACTGCATTTAGTGGGCCCGGGTGTCCGGCAAGTTTGGGCCAAAGTACCGAGACCACCAAATGCAGCTTAACAAGATGCGTTTGATGCGTTAAAATCTGTTACATAATAAAAGAATTATAAAAGAATATGTACATTGAATCACTTTGAGGGCTTCTGGAAGTTTCAGTACTTGTTGTTGTTCTTGTAACCACGTGATCGTACACCTTGATAACTACATGATAATGGTATGGTATTGGGCCAAAACATTGGAAAACTGTGTTTGTGGTTTACTAAGTAAATTTCATGTAATTTTTCAATTTCAAAAATATACTTGAAACCTGTTGTTTTTTATATCATGAATACTTGTGTGACAAATGAGAAAGATGTTTTACCACTGATGTAGAATGCCATGCTCCATTTATCCACACATCTATATTGTTACAACAGCTACATTGTACTGTCTATTCAATTTCAAATGTTCAAGTTCAATATTTCAATCCTGATGGTGGTGAATCTTAAGGCCAGACTGGCCAACATGCCAAATGGCAACTTTCAGCATGCACCGGCTGATTACGGTACTGTACATGATAGTGAAATGGAACACGAGAACTGCGGATAAGCACACACTCGAAGCAGCTGACTATGTTTCCATGTGTGAAATATATACACCAAACACATACTGACTAGCATATACACATGAGAGCCGTTTCACTAAAGTTTGTACGACTAAAATGTTCATAAGTGCGAATTTAGGATCGTCTGTAAATTCAATTAATGAATTTACATTTATTGAACATAGGCTGCATATGCAGCCTATGCTCAATAAATGTAAATCCAATAATTATTTACTTGTTAATGTGAAATTTACAGACTATCATAATTTTGCACTTACAAACATTTAAGTCGTACACAGTTTAGTGAAACAGCCCTATGGGCACCCATTACATTCGAAATGCACCTTCAGGTATAGGGCTTTTTAAAATCTTCCCGGCTCATACTCAATTCTCAGGCTCAAAATCAGGAAAGTTTGATTGGTCAAAGTCGAGCTGTGCTCAGTCTCGGTGAATCAAACTGCCTGATTTTAAGTACATATTTGGATAACGGACAATTTCTGCATGAATATATATTGTAGTGAATATTCAAGACAGACTGCTCAACACTGGTTCCAAATGAAAGAAACTTCATGACGGGGGAGGGGGGTGGGGTTCACTAAACTTTGGACGACTAAAATGTTTGTAAGTGTAAAATTATGATAGTCTGTAAATTTCACATTAACAATGTTTTATTGTAAACAATTATTGGATATACATTTATTGAGCGTAGGCTGCTGTTCAATAAATGTAAATTCATCAATTTAAATTTGCAGACGATCCTAAATTTAAATTTGCACTTACAAACATTTTAGTCGTGCAAAGTTCAGTGAAATGGGCCCGGACTCCTATCTACAGCATATAAACTCATATTGCCATTCACGATTGTTTAATAGCCATTAAGACTGTATTTGTCGTCTGCTGTTTTTAATCCAACAAAATAATATGTTTTGGCAGCGCATGAAGACGTCTCCATGTGTTGTTATGTTTTCTTTGAGAAACACAGAATATAACAAATACACAACCGCCTGCGTTAATCTTGCCCAGATTATCAACGTTTCACAATCAAGCAATTTGATTGTCTGAGGCTCAGACAATCAAATTGCTTGATTTCAAGCACACTATTCTACTGTTTTGAAATAAAGAAGCTGACAATCATTGGCAGGATTAGCGCAGGCGGTGGCGTACCAGCAGAGGACAAACTTTAATTCACCATTGCAGGGTATGGGATCACATGGTCTATTGTTTACACTGCAGTAATGGCGGCGACGCTCATGAGGTCTCGGGTAAATCTTACTTTTCATCAATACGACTGTGGTTTCTTCTTTTTATTGATGATCATGTTCCAGCCGTTAACACTACGAGTCCGCCAATACCAAATTTAGCAACATTACTTATGTAGTTAGTCTGAACATTCTGCAGAGAAATTTGAATCAGACGGAATCGAATGTTGTTTCAACTTGGACGGATTCAAATTTCTCTGCATGATGCAGCAGTGTAAACAATAGCCCAAGTGATCCCCGCATTGTATTTTTATACGCATTCTTTTATATTGTCCTTTAGGATAAAAATAAACAATTGGCGATAAAAAAATACAATTTTCGAGAAAAAAAAATCCTTTTTTTTTCTCGAAAATTGTAATTTTTTATCGCCAATTGTTTATTTTTTTCCTAAAAGACAATATAAAATAATACGTACATGAAATGTATCGACTTGTCTAATGTATTCTCAGCTTCCCATGTGTTCCATTTCTATTTTGATTACTTCTGTTATGATTCGAAATGGCAAACTTAAATAACCATCAACAACATTAACACAACAATTAGGCAATTTATGAGGCAGGGCAGCCATTGTGAAAATGTTCTATATTGACTACATTAGTACAAACTTGTGAGGAGGTACTTCAATCTCATGCTCGAAATCTAGCAATTATCTTGGTTGAGTCTGAGCTCTGCGAAGGCTCAGCCAATCAAACATCCTGACTTCAAATACAAATTTCAAGAATTTGCGGAGAATGTTTTATAATCCCAATGTCCATGTCAATTTGTTCCAATATTGTTGAGATAAACCCTTAGACCGCTACACACAACAATTGTCGTCTGCTGTTGCTTTTATATCTTGCCTTATTTCTCAATAAAAACATGGTTTGACAGCACTTCAGAATCATTTCCATTAAGTGCTGTCAAAGCATGTCGTTAATTATTCTAAAGTGCTGTCAAAGCATGTTTTTGATGATAAAAATCGAAAATAGAAACTAAACAGCAGACGACAAAAAATTAAGATAGCGGTCTAAGGGTTACAGTCTGCTGGCTGTTATTTTCACTGCTAGCATGCAAAGAGCTAGGCTATGTCGGAGTATACGATCTGATAAATTTATAACAACAGAGAACGGATATACATTTTCAAATGCAAATACCCCCCGTCATTATGAATGGCTATTGAATTGATTGCATTTAACCCTTACAGTGTTGAATTAAAATTTGTCGTCTGCTGTTTATTTTTTATTTGCCATTTTCTTATCAAAAACATGCGTTGACAGCACTTTAGAATCATTTCCAATGGAAATGATTCTAAAATGCTGCCAAACCATGTTTTTATTTAGAAAAAAATACAAAATAAGAAACAACAGCAGACGACAATATTCGGTTCCCGCCTTCTAAGGGTTAATGGACATAAACATGAAACACATTCGTAAACATTGGGTCATATCTGTGTGCCTGTTTGGCATCAAAAAGTGCATATTCATGGCAAAGAAAATCTTTCATAGACATACCACAAATAGAGGCTACCACAAACTGGGTACCAAGAAAACATGTATCATTAGGACCCAGCACAAAATAACTTGCAATCCCTGCCACACACAAACACAATAACACAAATGTATATACAATGTAGCATTTTATGTCAGTTTTTAAAAAAAAAAAAATTCTGGAGATGCATAAAAAATGGAAAATTTAAGAGAAATATGGAAATTATCTTTAGATTTACGTGCCGATTACCCAGAATTTCCTTAAAATTTTAACAAATTCTTGCACATAATCACAAGTGAAAGACTCGGACATAGGAATCAGGCACCCGTTTCACTAAACTTTGTAAGACTAAAATGTTCGTAAGTGCAAATAGTCTGTAAATTCCACATTAACACTGTTTTTTTGTGTAAACAATTATTGGATTTACATTTATTGAGCATAGGCTGCATATGCTGTTTAGTCGTACAAACTTTAGTGAAACGGCCCCCAGATGATCGAAATAGGTGGAATGAGCCATATACCGAGTCCTGGCTAAAGGTGCAATCATGTGTATATCACTTATCTCCCTTGAGAAAGATATTGTTAAAACCAAGATCAGAATTTCGTAATCCGAGCATGAATCAGCTGTTACAGCAGAATATAAGGCAAGAAGTGGGAACAACAGAGAAGGAGAGGTAGTGGTGAATTATTGCCCCGGACATCGTTACAGAGTAATGTTGTAGCTTGTATGATATGACGGGCGATTGAACTCCCTTCCCCAAACCCCCACCCTATTCCGATACGGTCCATATGGGCCTTATAACTGTATGGTACACATTATAATATAATCATATAATCAACAGGTTCTTGAAGAACAGTTCATATTTCAGTGTTTTATGGATTAATTCGGTATATCTGGTGGTTTGAGTGCATTGTTACCAGCATACAATTTACGTCACCTCCCGCGAATTACATGTATAAGAAATACGAGTATTTTAACAGTATAAAAGGTGTCCGAAAGTTCGGAACGAAATCCATCCAAATCTACCCAAAATACCCATACGACACCAACATACTGACCATCTATTGAAACAACTATGCTATAGTAATACAGGGGTGGATCCAGCATTTGGGGAACGGGGGGGGGGGGGGGGGGGGGGGGGGGGGGGTTGTCTAGTTGCGAAGGTAACTTGTAATCTACTCCGTACTCGACGTTGTAACCCCGGAACCATCCCCCGCCCTCTCCAGATCCACCCCTGTAATAAAATAATAGTCGGGCCAGTTGGACTCGTCTAATGGCGGAATTGGGGGAAATTCAATCACCTGTGCTCATATTCAACTCAAACTATTTCATGCTACACTGTTGTGATACTAGTGCAGGATGAGCAATATGTCACTGGAGAAATGGGGTTTTGCCACCAGTGTAGATCTAGATGAGCCTGCGCAACTGCTCAGTATGATCAGGATCAGCTGAAACACCCGTCATGCTTCTTCTAACAAGAAATATAGATGGTTGTCAGGCTACAGAAGTGTGTTGTCTGATCAGTAGCCTATTTCACCAACATTGCAAAGTATACTTTTCTAGCAAAGTATACTTTGAGGAGGGAGTAATCATTTATTTTTCTTGAAATGCATTATTTCATATAGAACTAACGACTGCATACATTTGATAATAAGTAAGCAGAATTATTATACTGAATTTATTACATTATCACAGCCAAAATGGCTGTGATAATGTAATAAATTCAGTATAATAAAAAATAATAAATGTATCATAAAATTTAAAATTTCTCCCTCGGCTGCTGGTGTTACACTGGTCACAAATCCCATAAGCCGCATTTCTCCGGTCACGGATACAAATAATGCAACAGTAAATGAGCTGTCGCTCAAGAAAAGGGACCTTTATGTATTTACAACAAGCATAGCTTTCGATTATCCTGCGTACTTTATTAACGGTCACATCATGCCAACGACACTACACACGCTTTAATGATTGAACTGTGAACAGTGTATCCACTGATCAGATTGCACGGATGCTCAGTCTCATCTGTAACCTATTTCACCAACATTGCAAAGTATACTTTTCCAGCAAAGTATACTTATATAATTTTTTAATTTAACCCTTAGATTGTGCTACCCAGAACAATTATTGTCTGCTGTTGCTTGTATATCTTGCCTTATTTCTCAATAAAATCATGGTTTGACAGCACTTCAGAATCATTTCCAATGGAAATGATTCTGAAGTGCTATCAAAGTATGTTGTAAATTATTATAAAGTGCTGTCAAAACATGTTTTTGATGATAAAAATGGAAAATAGAAAATAAACAGCAGACGACAAGAAAATTAAGATAGCGGTCTAAGGGTTAAGGATAAATTTAATAATTTGTATTATACTGAATTTATTACATTATCACAGCCATTTTGGCTGTGATAATGTAATATATTCAGTATAATAATTCTGCATACTTTTAATCATCAAATATATGCAGTCGTTAGTTCTATATGAAATAATGCATTTCAGGAAAAATAAATGATTACTCCCTCAAAGTATACTTTGCTAGAAAAGTATACTTTGCAATGTTGGTGAAATCGGCTACTGGAGCTTCGCTGCTCGCGAATGTAGTGTGATACTTATTCTCAACTACAGCATGAATGCAAACATGTGTTCAATAACAAATAAAAAAAAACAGTTTGCAAAATCCACATATGCAACGATAATATGACTATTCTATTGGGGAGTTTCACCCTTGGAGTAATAATTCGGCATACATTCAGTGATGCACTACCGTCGGCTCCAATCTTGACATATTTGTCAATGTCTTTATTTCAAAATACATGCATCTTGTGCTTGAAATCAAGTAGCTTGATTGGATGAGCCTGAGCTGTGCTACAGCTCAGGCTCCGACAATCAAATTGCTTGATTGTGAGCGGGAATATATATTCAGAAACGTTGATAATCTAGGCAATATTAACGCAGGCGGTTGCGTAACATACAATCAAGGTAGGCACTCATATTTGGGTATGGGATCATGTGGTATCGGAAGAGTGTGACGTAACGTCGAATTTCCTTCAATAACTTTGAAACATAAACTTGGAAAAGTCGCGGGAATACTGGACGAGGCCTTCCGGCCTTCGTCCAGTATTCCCGCGACTTTTCCACAGTGTAGTAGCAGATTTTATTTTTCTCAACATGGTGAAGCAAATACGGCAATATTTGTTTTTTTATCATGAAACAAATTTACAGAAACTATGATATTTTCTGTAAATGACTTCGAAATTTGACGAAATTTCATAGCAAATGCGGAATTCTACTCCGCATTTGCTTTGAACATTTCATTAACGTTTGACTTCATTTACGGAACCTATTGTAATTTTGTAAATCTTCTTACAAAATCACATGGCTAGTCTTGTATACCTATCATTTTGCCAAAGAATCAAGTACAGTAAATGTTGGAAACAGAACAAAAATGCGTGATTGTTTGTGAAAGTTATTAGGCTTTCAACATAATATTTAGTGTGACTAAAATGTGTTTGTTAGGAAGATTTGACAGAAAATCTAATGCAAAAAAAGGTTGTCACAGATTAAATGTACATCACTTGGTAATGAAACCATGTGATCCCAGACATTGAATATGTCCCATTCAAATAATATTACAGCACAGCATGCACGTGGATAGGAGTTCAAGGACAGACGAATTGTCTTGTACAAGCCGTTGTATACCTCAGTGGAACCTCTCTAAAATGTATATATTGAGGATAGCTTGGAGTTTAATTTTGATTACACTTTAAACGTTACACCGCTATCTTAATGTTTTGTTTTCTATTTTTATCATCAAAAACATGCTTCGCCAGCACTTTAGAATAATTCACAACATGCTTTGACAGCACTTTAGAATCATTTCCATTGGAAATGATTCTAAAGTGCTGTCAAACCATGTTTTTATTGAGAAATAAGGCAAGATTTAATTAATTAAGAATTAATTTCTATGAAAAAAAGGTGAAATATATGGGATTCGACCCCGTTAACCCAGCCTAAAATTACTTCAGGCCGTTAAACACCATTAACCCGTTCCCTGATAGAGACGACTTTTCACGCCTCTGCAGAAGATGTCTTTTGAAAACATTGTGGGAAAAGGAGAAATTGCTTGTAACAAGCAATTTCTCCTTTTCCCACAATGTTTTCTACTCTATCAGATAATTTAACCATCATTTGACCCAGCATTTGATTCTTTTATTCAGATGTTTTCGATTTGGAAGAGTCGAAATATCGCAAAACAGGGAAAGGGTTAAATAAATAAATAAGTTCTAAGACACTGTATGTGTATGTTTTTGATTATGCAGAAGTATGTGTCCTGGTGTACTTACTTATATAAATTTAATTACAGTGCTTTTGGGATAATACATGGTGTCTGGTTTGGAGAGGTTCTACTCTGCCAAGATAGTCCGTTTAACACTTAGAAAACGGGAAATAAAAATTGTCGTCTGCTGTTTTATATTACGTCCTCTGAATATAAACATGGTTTGACAGCACTTTAGAATCATTTCCATTGGAAATGATTCTAAAGTGATGTCAAACCATGCTTTTTGGAGTGAAAAATGGAAAACAGAAAATAAACAGCAGATGGCAAAATTTAATTTATCATTCTAAGCGTTAAAATCACGGGGATTGTAAAATTATGCTCAGCCCACCATACATGTGAACTTTTGATCGAAATCAAGTTTACATATGAGGCGAGCCATGTGATTATATACCTAAGAACATGTACAATATTTACAAAATGAATGATATTTTCCATTAATGACACTGAAAGTTGACGAAATTTTCTTAGCAAACGCGGAATATAATTCAGCATTTGATCTGAAAATTTCGTCATCTTTTGACGTCATTTACAGCAAATATCTGTAAATAAATTTCATGAAAAATTGCGCAGGTTCTTAGGTACAACTTCACATGGTGTGTCTCATAATATATAATTATATGGTGGGCCAAATATGACTTGGCAATGTCAGCGTTATAAATGGGAAATGTATATATCTTGTGTGCTGACTCAAACATGATGAATAGTGATGATGATGATGATGACGAAATGATGATGATGATGATGAAAAGAGACTTGACACAAACACTGTACCACATATATACATATATCGTATAGAGTCACCTTGCAAATCTCGGCCTTTGTCCTCGTTCTGTTACGTGATATAACCAGCCACCAGCGGCACTGTGGATAAATGGGGCTTACGGCGTTTGTGGCCAGTTTAGCTACTCATCTGCTAGCACATTCATGTAGCCTTAAAAGGATTTGGGGCCGTTTCACTAAAATGTGTTCGACGAAAATGTTTGTAAGTGCAAATTTAGGATCGTCTGGAAATTTCAATTGATGGATTTACATTTATTGAGCATAGGCTGCACATGCAGCCTATGCTCAATAAATGTAAATCCAATAATATAATCGTTTACAAGAAAACAGTTTTAATGTGAAATTTACAGACTCATAACTTTACACTTACGAACATTTTAGTTGTACGAAGTTTAGTGAAACGGCCCCCAGTGTAATTTATTAGACACGTGGCAGATGTTTCAATGTAAATGGGGAATAATGAAGAGCGTGGTCAGGCTGATTCGGGTCTATACTGGTCGCAAAGGAAATAAGCCCCATTCTGTCACAGTCACAACACAGGTGGACGTGTCTGTGTTTGTATGGTATAAAAATATGATTTTACTAATTTTGAGACAAAAAATATTTGTTGTATGTCATTCTATAAAATATGCTTTTACTAATTTTGAGACAAAAACTATTTGTATGTCATTTTATAAAATATGCTTTTACTAATTTTTGACACAAACAATATGTGTTGTATGTTATTCTATAAAATATGCTTTTACTAATTTTGAGACAAAAAATACGTGTTGTATGTCATTCTATAATGACATACAACAAATATGTTTTGTCTCAAAATTAGTAAAATCCTATTTTTATACCATCCAAACACAGACATGGCCACCTGTGAGTCACAGGTGTAGCCCACACACTACTTGTAGCAGCGTGTTAGTGCTACAGACCACAACTTGGTTTGTCTTAGCCTATTTTCGTCGTGAAACATACGCCCGCGCGGAGTGCAGCACCAATGTGATTGGTCTACTGTCTGTTTCACGGAACCTGCCAAATTGTACAGACATATGCAAAATAATTTAATCCAAATTTAAGAATGAGCCTTCTGTGAAGACGTCTATAGGATTTAACATGGGGGAAATTGTTTTTTCGTAATAAAATTTTGATACAATTTAGCATTATCCAAAAAGATATTGGGTTTGCATTGTACATATCTATAGCTGTAAAATTTGGTCAGCAATCATGAAACAGACAGTTGTGGGAAGGGCAGAGCCTGCTGGTACTGTATATTGACATACGACACCCGACTGAGAGACATAACCATCGGCATAACAACCAGCATAGACGGATGTTGATTACAAACGTGATTCATATTACTGGGAGGTTGCACTGGTATGCCTTGTAATAAACCTGGTTTTCTCATAGCAATACAGAGCTCCAGATATTTTCCATGAAAACACATCTTAGTATTTCATTAGAATTGTCTCCAAGGAGACAATTCCAATGACATGCCAAGACATGTTTTCATTTCGACGCAAAGTATTCAATAATTGCTGTCTGTCAGTAGTGTGATTTTATTTTACCCAATCAAAATTTTTAAATACCCAATTGCTTCAGAAATGATGGAGTGACAATACTCAATTACTAATTCCTTATCTGGGGTCCGTTTCACTAAACTTCTTACGACTAAAATGTTCGTAAGTGTAAATTTATGATAGTCTGTAAATGTCGCATTAACAATGTTTTCTTGTAAACAATTATTGGATTTACATTTATTGAGCATAGGCTGCATATGCAGCCTATGCTCAATAAATGTAAATCCATCAATTGAAATTTCCAGACGATCCTAAATTTGCACTTACAAACATTTTAGTCGTACGAAGTTTAGTGAAACGGGCCCCTGGAGCGCTGGCAATACATATAAACTACCGCTTCCACTACTCTTTTTTGTTTGCTTCCTAAATGTGATGTATATGTACATGTATAACATATATATATATATATCACAGTAGCAAGCCTGCACTGATCTTGCCAATAGTTGTTGTCCATTTCTTTATTTCAAAATATAAAGTGCTTGAAATCAAGCAGCTTGATTGGCTGAGCCGGAGCTGTGCTACAGCTCAGGCTCAGACAATCAAACTGCGAGTTGGGCTTGCCAGTAAATGTTCAGAAACGTTGATAATCTGGGCAAGATTAACACCGCCGGTTGTGTACATGTATTTATACACGTATCAAACATATCTGTACATGTATGCACTCCTGTTTAGTCTCTCAGTCGAGCGTGGGGCGCGCTGCAATAGTTGCATCTCGCGGCAGTAGCGACCCACGGCATGGTCCGCCCACCGCTCACCACCCTCACAGCCCGCCCCAGGTGGTCGATGACTCGACCCCTCGCCTCACATATCACATAAGCATAAAGGAATGGTTTTAGATGCCTGATTTGCCGAAAGTGAACCTTCAATTTAAATAAAACGTCTAATGTACAGAGGTATTATAATATGGTGACTAGAAGGGCGGTGAGTAGTACAAGCCCCGAAGAAAGAATGAGGCGTGACGCCCCGCTTTCGTCGTTGCCCACTTTCCCCGTCTTCCCGCCGTTCTTGGTGTCATAGCCAGTGTCCTCTCCGTCTGTTTCTATCTGCTTCGGCGTCACTGGAATATACCACAGATAGTGAGATTGTTATGTACAGTGAAACCTCTCTAAGCCGGACACCCTGGGGAGGTCCCCAGGGTGTCCGGCTTAGAGAGGTACCTCCCCAGGGTGGTCCGGCTTAGAGAGGTTTCACTGTAAATCATGAATTTGATCATTCTGAGCCATAGTTGTGTGTTATGTACAGTGAAACCTCTCTAAACGGACACCCTGGGGAGGGCCCCAGGGTGTCCGGCTTAGAGAGGTTTCACTGTAAATCATGAATTTGATCATTCTGAGCCATAGTTGTGTGTTATGCAGTCACAAACAGGCATTATCATCTGAGATTAATGACCAAGAAACTCATCAAAAATAAGATCGCAGGTGTTTTCTTGGTGTCCGGTTTAGAGAGGTTTTATTTGATTTATATGGAAGGTGTGTTTCTATGAATGTAGCTGTACCGGAAGTAATGGGGCTTATGGGATTTGTATTTCATTGATGGAATGGCATGGGATTTGTGTTTCATTGGGGATCTGTGTTTCATTGATGGAATGGCATGGGATCTGTGTTTCATTGATGGAATGGCATCGGATCTAGGTGGTCTTGATTGGAATGGAACATGGGATCTGTGTTTTCATAAGGATGGGAATGGCATGGGAATCGGGTGTGGCTTTCATGAATGTATGGCATGGGAATCAGGGATTGTTTCAATTGGATGGGAATCGGCAATGGATTTTCTTGTTTAATGGCATGTTGCTCATTGTTGAATTCTTGAATGTAATGGCCATGGGATCTGTGTTTCAGTGTATGGATCATTGGAGGAATGGCATGGATCTGTGTTTCATTGATGGAATGGCATGGGATTCAATATAATGTGGCATGGGCAATCTGGTGTTTATTTTCATTGATTAATGCTGAATGGCATGGGATCTGTGTTTCAATGATGGATGCATGGAATGCATGGGATCGTGATTGAATGGCAAGGGGTTCATGATGGAATGTGGCATTGGGGTGGTCTGGGTAATGGCAGTGGGGGAATCATGGGCTGTGTTTCATTGATGAATGGCAGGGATCTGTGTTTCTAATTGGATGGGAATGGCATGGATCTGGAATTTAATGGCATGGGAGTTTTCATTGATGTAATGGCATTGATAATCTGGGTGTTTCATTGATGTAATGGCAGGGATCTGTGTTTCAATGATGGGAATGCAGTAATGGCTCTGTTTTCATTGATGGAATGGCATGGGAACTTTAAGCATGTTTCATCTAGTGTAATCATTGATTGTAAATGGCATGGGACTGATTGTAATGGCATGATGAATGGCTGGGACTGTTGTCCATGGGATGTTTAATGGCATGATCTCTGAGAATCATTTATTGATGGAATGGCATGGGATCTGTGTTTTACAATGATGTTAATCATGATCTGTGTTTCATTGGAATGGATGGCATGGAATCAGGGTGTTTTAATCATTTGATGGAATGGCATGGGATCTGATTTCTGATGAATGGCATGGGATCTGGTTTCAATTGATGGAATGGCATGGGATCTGTTGTAATCATTGGGATTAAAGGTTTATGGCATGAATCAGTGTTTCATTGGATGGAATGGACGTTTATTGTGGAATCTGGGAATGGTTTCATTGATTAGGAATGGCATGGGATCTGTGTTTCATTTATATGGACTGGCAATGATCTGTATGGAATCTGGGAGTTTCTGAATGAGACAATGGATTTTCTGTGTTTCAATGGCATGATCAAGGTAACGTGAACATGGGAGTAGCAATGGATCTTGTGTATTTCATGATTGATGGAATGGCATGGGATCTGGTATGGCAATGGTGCATTTCAGTGTCATGCTGTGGAATGGCATGGGGACTGTGTTTCATGGGCAAGATGTTTCAATGGGATTTTCATTGTGAATCATGAATGAATGGAACTGGCATGAATCTGTTTCATGCATGTTTCATCTTGTGTTTCATGGATGGATGGCAATGGATCTTGTGGGTTTCATGATGGAATGGCATGGTTTATTTTCTTGTGAATGGCATGTTTTTCATGAATGGATGGCAATGGGCATCGTAATGGCATGTCAATCTTTTAGTGTTTCATGATGGGATGGTTTCAGGATCTGTGTATTTCATTGATGGAATGGGCATGGGATCTGTATGCAAGTAATCATTAGATGTAATGGCATGGGATCTGTGTCAATGGCATGTATGGAAACTGGGATCGAGTTTCATGGAATGGTAGGCAATGGTGGGATCTGTGTTTCATTGATGGAATGGCATGGGATCTGTTTAATGGCATGTTTCATCTGTGTTTCATTGATGTAATGGCATGGGATCTGTGTTTCATTGATGGAATGGCATGGGAATTTCTGGTCATGGGATACTGCATGGGAACTGGTGGTTTCATTGATGAATGGCATGTTAGCATGTTAATGGTACAGGTACTGGATCTGTGTTTCATTGAATGGCATAAAGTTTTCTGGATCTGGAGTTTCATGATTGAATGCATGGATTTCGGTGATTTCATTGAGGAATGGCATGGGATTTCAATGTGAATTTCATTTAGATGGAATGGCATGGGACTGTGTTTCATGGAAGATGGCAATGGATCTGTGTTTCAATGCATGGATGTTTATTGTAAAGGCATGGGTGTCATTTTCATTGTTTAATGGCATGTTTCATCTGTGTTTCAATGGGATGATGGTTTCATGGATCTGTTATGGAATGGTACAATGTTTACTGTTTCATTGAGTAATGGCATGGGATCTGTGTTTCATGCATTGATGGCATGGATCATGTTTTCATGGCAGGATGCAATGGTATCGGTGTTTCATTGATGGAATGGCATGGGATCTGTTTAATGGCATGTTTCATTCTAGTCGGGATCTGTTTTCTGGAATGGATACAATGGACTTGTCATGGGAGATGGCATGATCTGTGTTTCTATGATTGTAATGGCATGGGATCTGTTTCATTGATGGGAATGGCATGAATCAGTTGCAGGTGCTCTGTGTTTCAGTGATTAATGGCATGGGAACTTGTGGTCATGATGGGAATGGCAGGATGCTGTTTCAATGGATGGATGCAATGATCTGTTTTCTAATGGCAGTCATTTCTGGCATGGATGAAGCTGGATCTGTTTTTCATGGATGGAATGGCATGATTTCTGTATGGCATGGCATGATGAATGGCAGGGATCTTTAATATGCATGTCATCTGGTGCATTTTAGATTTAAGGCATTGGATCTGTTTCATTGAGGAATGGCATATTTTCTTTTTATGGCATCATTGATGTATGGGCAATGGATTTCTTGTGGAATTTGGCATAGTATCAGGGAATATGGGTGTTTCATATGGGATCTGCAATGGTATCTCTTTTTTTCATTAGGAATGGCTGGATTCGGTTATTAATCATCAATCTTGTTTTCATTTAGTAATGCATGGGACTTGTGTCATGATAATGGCAGATCTGTTTTCATTGATGGTAATGGCATGGGATCTGGGTGTCATGTGAATGCAATGGATCGATATGTATTTCATGGATTTCTGTGTCAGGGATGTAAATTTCAATAGATCATTTCATTGATGGAATGGCATGATCTTTCATTGATGGAATGCAGGGACTTGTGGTGGCATGGGATGAATGGCATATTTCTGGTCAATATATGCAATGGAAATCCATTGATGAATGGTATGACTGGTTGGGTTCATGGGATGAATCATGATTTTCTGTCATGGGATGGGATGCATGGATCAGTTTATTGAATGGTCATGGGATCTTCAGATTAATGGCATGACTGAATCATATTTAATGGCATGACTGTTTCATTGATGGAATGGCATGGTATCTTTTTCAATGGATATTTCATGGAATCGGGTGTTTAATGCAATGCTCAAATCTTTTCATTTTATTGTAATGCATGGATCGTTCTTGATGGAATGGCATGATTTCTTGTGGTTTCATATGTTTTAATGCATGGAATGGCTCTTTCATGCTGGTCATCGTGGTCATGGGGAAATGGATGCATGGATCTTTCATTGATGAATGGCATGGGATTCTAATGGCATGTCATGATGGAATGCATGGATCTATGTTTTCATGGTTTTCATAATGGGTTTCTCATGATGACAATGGCATGATCTGTTTTCATTGATGATGGCAATGGATCTGTATGGGCAGTTTCAATGATTTGGGAGCAATGGAATCTGTTTAATGGCATGTTTCATCTGTGTTTCATTGATGGAATGGCATGGGATCTGTGTTTCATTGATGGAATGGCATGGGATCTGTTTAATGGCATGTTTCATTGATGGAATGGCATGGGATCTGTTTAATGGCATGTTTCATTGATGGAATGACATGGGATCTGTTTAAATGGAATGTTTCATTGATTTCTTTGGTAATGGCATGGGATCTGTGTTTCATTGATTGGCATGGGATCTGTGTTTCATTGATGGCATTGGATCTGTGTTTCATTGATGGAATGGCATGGGATTTGTGTTTCATTGATGGAATGGCATGGGTATCTGTGTTTCATTGATGGAATGGCATGGGATCTGTGTTTCATTGATGGAATGGCTGGGAATCTGTTTAATGGCATGTTTTCAATCTGTGGTTTCATTGATGGAATTTTGGCATTGGGATCTGGTTTAATGGCATGGGTTTCCATCTGTGTTTCATTGATTGGAATTGGCAATGGGAACTGTTTAATGGGGCATTTGTTTTTTCATTGATGGAATTGGCATGGGATCTGTGTTTCATTGGATGGAATGGCAAATGGGATTTGTGTTTCATTTGATAATGACATTGGATCTTGTGTTTTCATTGATATAATGGCATGGGATCTGTGTTTCATTGATGGCATGGGATTTGCGTTTCATTGATGGAATGGCATGGGATTTGCGTTTCATTGATGGAATGGCATGGGATCTGCGTTTCATTGATGGAATGGCATGGGATCTGCGTTTCATTGATGGAATGGCATGGGATTTGCGTTTCATTGATGGAATGGCATGGGATCTGTGTTTCATTAATGGAATGGCATGTGACCTGTGTTTCATTGATGGAATGGCATGGGATCTGCGTTTCATTGATGGAATGGCATGGGATTTGCGTTTCATTGATGGAATGGCATGGGATCTGTGTTTCATTAATGGAATGGCATGTGACCTGTGTTTCATTGATGTAATGGCATGGGATCTGTGTGTCATTGATGGAATGGGATCTGTGTTTCATTGATGGAATGGCGTGGGATCTGTGTTTCATTGATGGAATGGCATGGGATTTGTATTTCATTGATGGAATGGCATTGGGATTTGTATTTCATTGATGGAATGGCAAACAGTATGGATCCTGATCCTGAATCTGCACTGGTAGCAAAACCCATAAGCCCCATTTCTCCAGTCGCAGCCACAAATGTGGCTGTGACTGGAGAAATGGGGCTTATGGGATTTGTGACCAGTGTAGCCCCTGATCAAACAGTACTCTTGTAGCCTGATAGCGATATATGCTGCTTGTTAGAAGCATGATGATTTAATATGATATTTATTAAACAAGTTTAATGAACATCATATTAACCCTTGGACCGCTACTCACAACAATTGTCGTCTGCTGTTGCTTTTATATATTGCCTTATATCTCAATAAAAACATGGTTTGACAGCACTTCAGAATAATTTCAATGGAAATGATTCTAAAGTGCTGTCAAATTATGTTTTAAATTATTCTAAAGTGTCAAAGCATGTTTTTGATGATATGGGTTAAGAGGTTGAAATTTCATAAATGGTCAGCAATTTTCTCAATTTTCAACAACATCTACTGTATATTGCAGCAGATAAAATCAGTATCAGAAATATGTTGATGATAAAAATGGAAAATAGAAAATAAACAGCAGACGACAAAAAAATTAAGATAGCGGTCCAAGGGTTAAATCAAACACAGATGTTTATTACATAAGCACAGCATCATATGTTGACGCTGGAGTAGATGTACTCACCTAGCATTAGCTTATTTACTAAACAAGTGTATTATGGGTTTTAATACACAGGTGGAAGACTCGGACATATGACCCCAAAAAAATGCCTATTAAAAAAATCCCATTACCCCACCCACTTGGTCTCGTACAGTACCATCTTCTATATATAGAAGATGGTACTGTACGAGACCAAGTGGGTGGGGTAATGGGATTTTTTTAACAGGCTTTTTTTTGGTGTCATAGGTCTGAGTCTTCCACCTGTGTTTTAATACATCAATTTATTACACTGATTTTATGCAATACAGCGACAGTTAGTTACCTGGTGGTTTCTGTGTGGTTGGGGGCTCATACAACATGCAATCTCCGGGTGGGAGGGGGGCCATGCACAGTCCCTCTGGATCCTCCTCGGACGACGATAAATCTACAAAAATTTACCCATTAACCCTTAGACTGCTATCTTAATTTTGTTGTTGTCTTCTGGTTATTATCTATTTTCCATTTTTATCATCAAAAACATGCTTTGACAGCACTTTAGAATAATTTACAACATGCTTTGACAGCACTTCAGAATCATTTTCATTGGAAATGATTCTGAAGTGCTGTCAAACCATGTTTTTATTGAGAAATAAGGCAAGATATAAAAGCAACAGCAGACGACAATTGTTGTGAGTAGCAGTCTAAGGGTTAACTGGCGGGAACCATATATTGTCGCCTGCTGATTTCCGTATTCGCATTATTTCTTAACCATTTCACCCCTACTTAACTGGAATGGATTTTGATATGTTTTAACTGGAATGGATTTTGATATGTTAATTTTACAACCAATCCAATAGTCACAAAATGATTTTCCGACTAGTTCATTTATTAAAAGGGGGTGTTTTTGTTCTCAAAAATATGAAAAATCGTGACGAGCCGGCTCATCTGGATCTACACTATTTGCCATACCACTATACATTTTGTGACTATGGGATTGGTTGTAAAATTAACATATCAAAATCCATTCCAGTTAAAGGTACATGCCCACGCAGTAGGTTATGATATAGTGATACAGATACTTTTGTATATTCTGTAGGTATGACATTTTCTGGCAAAATATATTTAATTCCTATAAAAAAACATTTTGTGCTTACTGAGTGGGCATGTACCTTTAAGTAGGGGTGAAATGGTTAAGAAATAATGCGAATAGGGAAATCAGCAGGCGACAATATTTGGTTCCCGCCAGTTAACCCTTAGACTGCTACTCACAACAATTGTCGTCTGCTGTTGCTTTTATATCTTGCCTTATTTCTCAATAAAAACATGGTTTGAAATCATTTCCAATGGAAACGAATCTGAAGTGCTGTCAAAGCATGTTGTAAATTATTCTAAAGTGCTGTAAAAGCATGTTTTTGATGATAAAAATGGAAAATAGAAAATAAACAGCAGATGACAAAATAATTAAGATAGCGGTGTAAGGGTTAAAGAATTAAATGCGAGGGAGTGCAAGCGACCGCATCATTTAGGTCCTTAAAAGTACGATACTGGTCAGCAGTTGTCTTAGAAAATAGGGAATTATAAAGGCTATTACAGTAAGCTCACCTGTTGGGAATGTTAATTCAAGACGACAGACGAGCGAGAGGTCGTCCACGAATACATCCACTTCTCCTTGTAGGGGAGCGAACTCCACCTGGAAGTAGTTGTCTGCCCGTCGCTTCAAGAACAGGATTACCTTCTCCCCCTGGACCAAACTGACGGACGGACACCCAGGCAGCTCACCATTGCTGTTACCTGAAACACAAATTTGATTTAAGGAATAAAACCATGGGCTGTTGCTGTTGTAGAGAAGTATTTCAAACATGCATTTATTGTGAAAATTTACGTCAACTTTCGACTTCAATTACGGAAAATATCACAGTTTCTGCAAATACATGGCTGTGACTCGAGAAATGGAGCTTATGGGATTTGCAGGCGCGGATCCAGGATTTCGGGTTGGGGGGGGGGGGGTGTAACTATTTTGCAATACTTGACTATAATATCGAATTCGATAATATAGTCAAGTATTGCAAAATAGTCGTCCAAGCAGAATCTACATCGCGTTTCCTGCGTTCTGGTACATTTTGGAGCAAAAATATTGACACCGTCACAGTATGTTTAGACATGATTTTTGATTGAAAACGTTTAAATTTTGAAACAATAAGACAACGAACGAAAAATGCATGGAATACATGGCATTTGGCATGAAACGTGCCTTGTAACTTGTAAAAAATCTTTACTCGGCGAATTTTAGGGGGGGGGGGCGCCGGGTCCCCCCCCCCCTGAATCTGCCCATGATTTGTGACCAGTGTAGCTCCTGATCAAATAGTACACTCCTGTAGCATGACAAGTATCTGTTTTTCTTGTTAGATACACGACACATGTTTTATGGATGGAATGGTGAACAGTGCAGATCCTGATCAGACTGTGCGGATGCAGACTGATCTGGATCTACACTGGTCGCAAAACCCATACCCCCATTTCTAGCCAAAGCCAGGTATGTTCATGAAAAATCACACACACTAGGTACAAAATCGCACGGCTTGCCTCGTATGGTACACATCATTATTTTGCTCAAAACAATCGAAGACAACTGCGATCCTAGTTTTCCCTATCTCAACCCGATACGAGAAACACGAATAGTCGTCTTCTAATATCAGGTCTGATACCAGTATCACCAGTATCGAAAAACAACTGCTATCCTAGTTTACCCTATGCCACCCGATACGAGAAACACGAATATTCGTCTTCTAATAGCAGGTGTGATACCAGTATCACCTGTATCGAAGACAACTTCAATCCTAGTTTACCCTATGTAACCCGATACGAGAAACACAAATATTCGTCTTTTGGTACCGAGTTGTGATACCAGTATCACCAGTATCGGACAACTCGTATGCTGGTTTACCATTAGTCACGAACAGTAACTCTCGCCATCTACTCCAGTACCGTCCGTAGCCGACGGTATGGGAGTACTGTTCGCAACTAGTGTAACATATGCAACCTAATACCAGAAACACGAATATTCTGGTATCAGGTTGCATAGGGTTTTGTAAACCTTTCGGAAATGTACACCACACAACACAGGAACCGCACAATTGCCTTTCATAGTTCACCCAGTAGACTTCACTTTCCAGTTTAAATGATGAGTTAATACGCCAACTGACGCCTCATTACTGTAGAAACGTCGGTTCCTGTTCTGCAACAAGGCTTACTGTCACGTCAGTAGCACCACAGATACGAATACAGTGAAACTCTCTAAACCGGACACCCTGGGAGGTCCCCAGGGTGACCGGCTTAGAGAGGTTTCACTGTAAATCGGGCATTGGATCATTCTGAGCCATATGTGTGTGCTATGTGAGCACGAACAGACATTATCACCTGAGATAAATGATCAAGAAACTTATCAAAAATAGTATCACATATGTTTTATTGGTGTCCGGTTTAGAGAGGTACCGCTGTATCACAAACCGTACCCATGTGATAGCTACCAGCAGAACCCCTCTAAACTGTTCACCAGGTAGTAACAGTCAGTGGATCCTCTCTAAACCGGACACCCCTGGGGGGGTCCCCAGGGTGTCCGGTTTAGAGAGGTTCCACTGTCATTTTCGGTATTGTGTCATTTGTCACAGTTTTATGTTCCTGGTATCGGTAGAGCCGTGAGGCATATACTGTATGTGCAGTGTCTTCTACATGTGGCTGAATCTTAAAGGTACATGCCCACTCAGTAGGCACAAAATATCCTTTATAGGAATTAAATAAGTGTATAATTATGTCACTATTCCACCAGTTCTAAAAATTATGAGTGCCCGCTATGCAAATATAATCATTTAGTAATATTTACTTTACTGATAGTGACTCGTGGTGGTATCGGGCTACTTTCATATGCAAATGATGCGTGATATTTTTTTAATTATTTGTAAAGTATGATCATTGCACATCAAAAAATAAATACAGACAATAAATAGTAATGTCCGTAACTTTTTTAAGTAAACACGGTTATCGCCCCTGATATAAGTGTGGAAATTTACGTCCGATATAAAACGTATAATAATGCCATTCAATGCGTGGGGTAATGGTGAATAAATGTTTACTTTGCCAGAAAATGTCTCGGATGATGTCTCTGATGTAAAGAACATTGTGTGCCTACTGAGTGGGCATGTACCTTTTATCCCGTCAACACAGTGCGTATGTGCCGTGAAACACGGTGCCGTGAAACATTTTTGATATCCAGTCAATACTATTTTTGCATTTTACAGCCATTTGTAGGTGTTGACGGGATAAATAGAATAGTAGGTTAGTGCCGTGAATGGGAAAAAATATCTGGCGCGGCACAGAAACGGGATGTGCTCGGCAGAGCCTCGCCCATCCCGTTTCCTGAGCCTTGCCAGATATTTTTTCCCATTCACGGCACTAACCTACTATTCTCTATATTCGTGAAGAAGTATGTGCCTATTTAAACATGAAACATTTTACGCCGGCGCGGAGTGTCGCAGGAGTGGGGATGGTGAATGTTCAGAGCAAAGGACACCGCTACCGAAATATTTGGCGCTAATCTCTACAGTGTAATTACGCGCGTCTATTTGTATACGCCTCGCACATATCTCGCCAGATTAGCAAAAACAACAATTCATTACGTGAAGATATAAATTGACACACGCGAAAAGGTACTACCATTATATAGTGTAGATAGTCTAGACCAAGAAGAATTCGACTGTATATATTGACCAGCTATTACAAACATTCACAGTCGCATAATTAGACCATAGTCAGTCAGAGAAATGTTGAGCAATGTTTGGGCATCCGGGCAAATCGACATGTGCGCGCAGTTATCGAACTGTGTATATTTTCTGGCAGAATGGCAGTCATGTTTAATAATAGCACATTTATCATCCCGGGAACACATGCCGACTCCACCTACATTATGAGAATGTTCCAATCATGGAAAAAGCTAACCGGTCCATGGCAGTACCGTATAGGTAGATATACATGTAGAGCTATGGCCAAACCGGTTCCGCTACTCTCCCACCAAGAAAAGAAAACTGAAGATTATGGACAATGTGACAATCTTTCGAAGGTATATAGGTTTCCCATTGTCAGCAGATTAAAGGTACATGCCCACGCAGTAGGCACAAAATGTTCTTTATAGGAATTAAATAAGTGTATAATTGTGTCACTATTCCACCAGTTCTAAAAATTACGAGTGCCCGCAATACAGATATAATCATTTACTGTCTGTTTCACGAAAGCTGCACAAATTTTACGGCTATATAAACAACTCAAAAACAAGATTTCTTTTGATAATATTAAATTAAAGGAAAAATTAAGAATGAGCCTTCTTTTTATTTCGTGAAATTTTGTCAAATATTGATTTTATTGCGAAAAAACAATTTCCCCATGTTAAATCCCCATAGATATCTTCACGGATAGGAGTGAAGATGTCTATGGGGATTTAACATGGGGACATTTCTTTGAATTTTAGAAATACTGGACCGATTTTTCAAATTTAACTTTTGTTTTCTTAGTTAGATCATATCCAAGCTATCTAGTCAGGTTTCGGAGTCAATTTCCAAAATTTTTCGTTTTTTGACTCCTCCCACACTTCCTTACCACTTCCTTTTTCGCAATAAAATCAATATTTGACCAAATTTCACGAAATAAAAAGAAGGCTCATTCTTAAATTTTCCTTTAATTTAATATTATCAAAAGAAATCTTCTTTTTGAATTGTTTATATAGCCGTAAAATTTGGGCAGCTTTCGTGAAACAGACTATAGTAATATTTATTTTACTGATAGTGACTCGCTGTGGTATCAGGCGATTTTTATATACAAATGTGGCATATGTGATAATTATGTATACTAATTAAATGCGTCACGTGAACACAAATATTTTCAACAGATTATAAAGTATGATATAAAATGTATAATAATGCCAATCAATACATGGGCTAATAGTGAATGAATGTTTATTTTGCCAGTAAATGTCTCAGATGATGTCTTTGATATAAAGAATATGTTGTGCCTACTGAGTGGGTATGTACCTTTATGAAAATAAAAGTAAACAACGAAATAGAGGCATGTAATGTTAAGGATTTGGAGCTATTGATATGTATTGGTTTGTGGAGCGCGTGGCACGAAGTTTAAATACACAAATGATTATGTCCTGTCTCTAACAATGCATGTATGTATCATATATGTACAGTGAAACTTTTCTAAACCGGACACCCCGAGGGAGGACCCCGGGGTGTCCGATTTAGAAAGGTTCCATTGTAAATCATTCATATAAGCACTCCAAAACACGATTTTCTTTGCAATCACGAACAGACAATATCACCAGAAAAATGACAGTGAACGCCATCCAAATAAAACACACTCCACGGATGGCCAGTTTACAGGGGTTGGGTTGTATTCAAACATAATACAACATAACCACGTAACACATGGTTCCCATATTGTACTAATATAAGTCCTGTAGACGATTTCACCAACATTGCAAAGTATACTTTTCTAGCAAAGTACACTTTGAGGGAGTAATCATTTATTGTTCCTGAAATGCATTACTTCATATAGAACTAACTACTGCATATATTTGATGATTAAAAGTATGCAGAATTATTATACTGAATTTATTACATTATCACAGCCAAAATGGCTGTGATAATGTAATACATTCAGTATAATAAAAAATAATAAATTTATCATAAATTTATCATAAAATTGAATGTTTTTTGCTAGAAAAGTATACTTTGCAATGTTGGTGAAATATGCTACTGGTGTTACGCAAAGCAGGAACCTCAAGTAATAATCGCAAATGGGATATGCTCGCTTCGAACTTGAAATAAAGTATGTTTGGGCCTGACCCGACGTTCTGAGTTCGATGTCGAAGCTTTTGGGAGGTGGCCCAGTGCTTTAACTGGTCTTTAACTTGCCAACCGTTTTCTACACTATAGCCGAGTGAGAGAAAATGTAATATACTTTACATGGCATAGGGGTTACACAAACCGGGGGTTACAAAAACGGCTCAACTTACACTTGTATCACCCAAATCACCAACATGCTTTTATTTTCCATAAATGATGTTGGATGTTAATGAAAAATTCAATTCAACATTTTTACGTCAACTTTAGACATCATTTGTGGAAAAGAGTATCGACAACAATATCGGCGAAATACGCCGATAAGATAAGGGAGACAATTCCAGACCAGGGTTCATGAATTATTCATACTAATAGCAGCATTGCATGTGTACGGAGCTCAGCAGGGGACGTAACATTCTTTTTTTTGTTAATTCGTTCCCACGAAATGACAATTCGTTCCGTCAATTTAACAATTCGTTCTCTCGAATTAACAATTTGTTCTCACGATATAATAATTCGTTCACACGACCAAATTGTTAAATTGAGGGAACGAATGTTACTTCGTGGGAACGAATTGTTAATTCGTAGGAACGAATTGTTAAATTGAGGGAACGAATTTGTTATTTCGTGGGAACGAATTGTCATTTCGTTGGAACGAATTGTTAATTCGAGGAAACTAATTGTTAATTCGTGGGAACGAATTGTTATATTGAGGGAACGAATTGCTAAATTGAAGGAACGAATTGTTATTTCGTGGGAGCGAATTAATAAAAACAAATCCATGTCCCCGCAGGGGACATGGATTTGTTTTTATTGAGCGAATTAATAAAAACAAATCCATGTCCCCGCAGGGGACATGGATTTGTTTTTATTAATTCGCTCCGTACATGTGTGTTATACAGTGTTCCATTGTAATGCCTATACCCGACTGAGCAGTACCACTTTCAAGCACAGGTGAACAACTCCAACCCAGCGCTCCAGATAAGCTGCGTATTTGCGTAAATACCCAATTAAAATTTCCGAAAACCCAATTGAAATCGGAAGTAGTGAGTATCAAAAAGCAATGAGAACAATTGTGGTACCTTTATCATGCTGCAGAAAACAATACACAGACCACCAATATAGCATATTCTTTCTTATTTTTCCATGAACACACATCTTGGTATTTCATTAGGATTGTCTCCAAGGAGACAATTCTAATGCCAAGATATGTTTTCATTTCGAAACAAACTATTCAATAATTGCTGTCTGTTGATGTGTAAACAGTAGTGTGATTTAATTTTACACAATTAAAATTTTTAAATACCCAATTGCTTCAGAAATGATGGAGTAACAATACTCAATTACTAATTCCTTATCTGGAGCCCTGCCGATCCTATGACACACATAAATGGGCATCATAAAAAACGCATTACCCCCACCCACCTCATCGGTACATACCAAACGTGTACATATGACATTACCGCTACCCACCTACTTTCGTACAGAAGAATACGTATGGATATCACATTACCCCACCAACCCTGCTTTCGCACATCACTATAGTGCACAAACTACACGAGGACACAAAAGTGGGTGGGTGCGGTAATGTGATTATTGTGTCCATTTTGTACGTCATAGGTCCGAGCCTTTTACCTGTGCTTCCAATACAAACAGAACTGTCGTTTTTTCTGTGATATAACCTTGACAAAAATAGTTTGATATCTATAAACATTTTTTTTTGTGAAGTATGAGCATTTTCCCGACAATACTAACTGCTGTGCAAACGCAACGGGACAGCAGGAGATATATTCTAATAGTAATAGCATACTAAATCCGACATAACACGTGGTGTGAATGATGGAATTGTACTAGCTGCCACCACAGCCGTTTATGCCATATATAATGTATATGTGGCTGTGTCTGGAGAAATTGGGCTTATGGGTTTTGCGACCAGTGTAGATCCCGATCAGACTGTGCATCAGGATCTGCACTGTTCGCCATTCCATCATTGAAAGATCTGTCATGGTTCCAACAAGAAATAGAGATCGTTACCAGGCTACAGGAGTGTGATATTTGATCAGCAGCTGCACTGGTCACAAATCCCATAAGCCCCTTTTCTCCAGTCACAGCCACTAACACAGAACATTGCAGTTTCTCTTGGTAAATAGTAAAACATAAACAGATAGGTATAACACAATGCAGAATGGAGAACCCAGGATAATGAATTTATTGGTTGCGGTTTTACGTCCGTTCACCAACAATGTCTTATACAGACGGGAATACGCCTTTATCAGGTAACCTGCCCTGCATTGACCGAATACGTACTGACTGATAACATAGTGTTGTATCAGGCATTGCCCTGATATAAACATCCGGGTTACAACGAAGTGAAAACTGACGTTCCATTGGTCGGATGACGTCACGTGACGTTACCGAATGACGTCAGTGTAAGAACGCAACGTAAACAAGTCCTCGTTCTGTTCATAGATAACGAGTCATCTGTGGTCATTTTCGAGCATAAAACGTTACCTGATAAATAGTATACCAGGCTAGTGTCTTTTGATATCAAGTGTATCAGGCTCGGCTCGGAAACGGTAGGAATTCCTCGGCAAGCCTCGGAATTCCTACGCGTTTCCTAGCCTTGCCTGATAAACTTGATATCAAAAGACACTAGCCTGGTATTCTCTATGTATGTGAAAACACTGTACACACTAACCCAAATGTTCTGCCTGTAACGCAGGGCGACTTACAAGTCGACAGACGGAACATTCAGGTTATGTACACACTGCACTAAAAAATGTACAATAAAAACGTTCAACACTGAAAGACAGTGTCCTGATATGGTGCCAGACACGCTACTACAACGGCTCACTTGGCCCATGGTGTAAACCCCAGTTAGATTCACGTAACGGTATCATATGATATAACTTCGTCGTAGATACGATCCCACCCGCACCAACCCCCACACACCGTCGTAGATACGATTCCACCGGCAGTCGTAGATACGACCCCACCCGCAACAAACCCCACCCACCATTCTCTTGCCAGGATAAGAAACAGTGCCAGACCCACCATGACGAAGGGGTTTATGGAACATGCTAAAAAGGAATGTACAGTAGTATAACATTATGCTGAAAATGAAAGGGTATGTGGAAGAAGAAGGATAACTCATTCATAGTCAGCCCCGGGCCTCTTCAATTATCATGTGACAATGAGTCAATAAGTATCATATTAAATCAACATAATAAAATGTTTGATTCGATTTATGAAATACCAATGTATTATATATGTACATTGAAGCTGTACTGATCAACGAACACGTTTTCCGCAACACTCCATTTGCATATTTGTTACGTTAACGTTTATAACTTTTATACACTAAGTTATTAATTGCGAAATCCCATTTATGCAATAAGTACAGTGGAACCTCCCTAAACCGACACCAAGAAAATATATGTGATATGCGATTTTGATAGGTTTCTTGCAAACGCATATCAGATAACAATGCATGTTCATGATTGCAAAATACATACGTATATCCCAGAATAGTCATATACCTGATTTACAGTGGAACATATCTAAACCGGACACCCTGGGGACCTCCCAGGGTGTCCGGTTTAGAGAGGTTTCACCGTATATATAAACAGAACAACTAGTAACCAAGTTCAACACCAAGTTACGCGTGACACAAGCTGATGTATGCCGCCAGCGAGTTCAGAAAAAAATGCCAGATTTAACTGATAAAAACACATACGCAGCAATTGTGATTTATCTGCAAATTGCTCTAATCCTGTGTCGGCAATAATGTTATGTTTTTTTTGCAAGAATTCCCTGGAAATATAGTGCCGAATCGATCAGGCGAATGCTAAACATGAAAAACATACCATGAATGATTGCGTTCCACTTTCTGTTGTCACGTGGTGTATTTGCGCCATACGATGGCGGGAACTTGCTGCCTGTTCTCGTACATGTGCCCACAATTTGAGAAAATGGCTTGGGACAATGCAAACGCTTGTAGATCACGATCTTCTCGTCCATTCACACAGAGGGATTAGTATACAGTCCGGATTTGTTCCCGGTTGCGCAAACGAACGATTGTATATGGTTTGCACTATATCGTGTTGACATCGTTTTCGTCACACACGTCGTCAGAAAGGTTCCTTTTCCAACCGGGGGCCAATTTGAGAATCGATATTATTTCGGAGAATTCCAACTGCTCTCGGTTACCCCTGGGGCCTGAGACAATGTACAGAGATAGATGAATGAATAGATTAAGGCGAAATAACCTGGGGGCCGTTTCATTAAACTTCTTACGACTAAAATGTTCGTAAGTGCAAAATTATGATAGTCTGTAAATGTCGCATTAACAATGTTTTCTTGTAAACAATTATTGGATTTAAATTTATTGAGCATAGGCTGCATATGCAGCCTATGCTCAATAAATGTAAATCCAATAATTGTTTACAGCCTATGCTCATAAATGTAAATCCATCAATTGAAATTTCCAGACGATCCTAAATTTGCACTTACGAACATTTTAGTCGTACGAAGTTTAGTGAAACTGGCCCTGATATAACTGGAATAAGAATGAAGTTGCTTTGCGTTCGAACAAAAGTACCGGTATACGGATGATGCCTGTGGTTTTCAGTCCACTAAAGTTATTTGTCTCGCTGTCCTGTCACAGAGGGTGGTTCGGGTGGGCCTGTTAACTGTTAGCCTGTCCATGGCATCAATGCCATAATACATTGTGTGTATAAGTTTATCGTGGCATGTTTTATTTTAACTGTTATTTGGACAACATATTTACTGTTAACTGTTACTAACCCATTTTGTTAACCGAGATCGATTACTTTTAATATGTATTTTCACTGTTGTTTTCAATTTTGATTTCTGTTATTCGTTTAGCCGAACAAAACCTCCAACCCTGTGTGAACACTTATACGCAGGCATGGACATGTATATTCAGTCACGTATACAACTAAATACACCAGTGTGTTCAACCAAAACATGTACCGGCCTTGGAACGGTTTGTGGTGGGATTTCTTTGCGAGAGAGTCTGTGAAGTGTGGTGCCAAATCGATCACGGGTTGTAAAACACGACAGCGCGGAATGGCTGCTGGCATTCCTCATACAACTCGGTGCTCAGGTGTTGTTATATACAGAATACGGCAGACGTATATCAGGGCTCCAGATAAGGAATTAGTAATTGAGTATTGTCACTCCATAATTTCTGAAGCAATTGGGCATTTCAAAATTGTAATTGGGTAAAATGAAACCACACCACTGTTTACACATCAACAGACAGCAATTATTGAATAGTTTGCTTCGGAATGAAAACATGTATTGGCATTTCATTAGAATTGTCTCCTTGGAGACAATTCTAATGAAATACCAAGATGTGTTTTCATGGAAAATAGGAAAAACATATACTATATTTGTGGTATGTTTATTGTTTTCTGCAGCATGATAAAGGTACCATAATTGTTATTGCTTATTGATACTCGCTACTCCTGATTTCAATTGGGTTTCTTGACAATTTTAATTGGATATTTACGCAGCTTATCTGGAGCTGTGGTATATACATTATAACATATGATAGACAGCCATAGACTCCGGGGTATAATTACAGCACATTGCTGACAATGGAAAACCTACCTGCGCAATATTGAAATATTTAGTGTAAATGACGTCCGAAATTGACAACACATTCAGAGCTCTGACGTCATTTATAGAACACCTGACTAACTTTACAAATGTAGAGAATTATATGGTTTTACCAAAACTGTTTTGTCACAGACAACTAACTTCAGTCATCAGCACTGATTTTGTTTCTATATACACGGAAACCATATGCGCAAAAGTAGTTTAGATTACAATTAGCTTAGACAATCTCAGCTATACTGATGTATTTTACTATTTCATCTGTCTTTTATAGTTTCTATATCCTTCTCGCTGAAACCCGGCCATTGTAAAATATAGTCACAATAACAGCATATTCTGTCGTTTTGCGAATAAAACGGGAAATAAAAATGATAATCCAGGTCAAAGTAGGTATACGTGTATTTACATGTTTATTATTGGTCTGTACACGTTTTTTTTAACAGAACTGCCATTTATTAAACCACCCGCTCGTCACAAAACCCCAGGACAGAATGAGCTCTTATTGTGACTAAATTGTACAATGGGCGGCTCTCAGCAAAGAGGATACATATCATATAAAAGACAGATGAAATAGTAAAAACCATCCGTATAGCTGAGATTAGCTAATATATATTCCAATATGCGATATAATATGTCTCTCTTTGTACTAGTGCATGTTGTATACGGCACAGCTGGGGGCCGTTTCACTAAACTTCTTACGACTAAAATGTTCGTAAGTGTAAAATTATGATAGTCTGTAAATGTCGCATTAACAATGTTTTCAACAATTATTGGATTTACATTTATTGAGCATAGGCTGCATATGCAGCCTATGCTCAATAAATGTAAATTCATCAATTGAAATTTCCAGACGATCCTAAATTTGCATTTACGAACATTTTAGTCGTACGAAGTTTAGTGAAACGGGCCCCAGGCTGATACTGTAGTGTTTATATTTGCAGGTCGCAATATACGTTCATGTATTATGGTTACAACGTGCATCAGGCAACAAGGTTCCGCCAGGGGGAGATAATTAATGAGAATTGTCTTCTGTATTCCCACAGGAGACGTCGGCACGGGGAGCCGATACGGCTGGTGGCGCCAACAGCATACCGACTGGCTACAATATTGGAGCAGGCAAACTTGGAAATGACCAAAAGGAGCACCCACACATGCATACATGTATGCTTCCCATGTTGAAACATTAGCAGTTTTCTGCAATTATCAGGAACCTCAAATCCTGTGGTTGTGACTGGAGAAATGATTTTGCGACCAGTGTAGGTCCAGATCAGAGATCAGGATCTGCACTGTTCACTATTCCATCAAAGAAACACCCGCCATGCTTCTAACAAGCAATACAGATCCTTATCAGGCTACAGGAGTGTAATATTTGATCAGGAGCTACACTGGTCACAAATCCCAGAAGACACATTTATCCAGTCACAGCCACATTTCAGGATATAATTCCCACCCCTGTTATAATACATCCCAGGGTGTCCGGGTTAGAGAGGTTTCATTGTACCATTAGTATTCCTTTCCGCTCTTTCGAGACTTAAATATTTGTTTTTAAAAACAATAAATATATTTGTATCGTTCCAATATTCAGGACTCATACAGTGCAGTTCACGTGCTTGCATTGCAGTGAACCGAGTTTTCTGCCTGTAACGCACCTGTCAATTGTTAAGCTGCAGCAGACGACAGCTGCACGAGCGTAATAATGCACACCGCTGGTTGTCTGCCAAGCAACAAATGGCGGCGATACTGGAACGAGCAGAGCAGTCCAGGGACCGAGGTCTGGTTTATGTAACCCGACTCTTTACTCCGTGCACCAAGAATAGCTTCACATGTCATACATACGAATACAAGGTGCATGATCACGTGGTTACAACAACAACAACAGTTACTGAAACTTCCAGAAGCGCCTCCGATTTAAAGTACGTATTCTGTTATATTATCATTATTATGTAACGGATTTTAATGAAATATGGCGCATCAAACGCGTCTTGTTAAGCTGCATTTGGTGGTCTCGGTACTTCGGCCCAAAACTTCTGTCGTTTTTGCGAAGAATCGATGTCCGTGTTTACTGTCAATACTGACACGGAAATCGATTCTTCGAAAAAACGACATAACTATGTGCGAAGTCCCGAGACCACCAAAATGCACGTTATGAAGACGCGTTTGCTCCGCCATATTTCATCAAAATCCGTTGCATATTAAAGGTACATGCCCACGCAGCAGGTTACACTGTACTACTACTTTTCATTTTCTGTCATGCCTTATATGAACCATTTGTCTACCCACTAACGAGTTATTTTTAATTACGGCGCGTGCTAATTGGTGTTAAATCGCATTTTATATGCCGCGACCAGAACGGGTATTTTCCGATCTCGTGCTATTTTTACCAATACGCGTCACATGACACGGTCAATCATATCACATCTTTGACATGCGCAATGAAGTATCGGAAGTTGAGAAGAAAAATCTCTGTTCGAATCCAAATCTAAATCTCCACGTAACTCTTTCCATTTGGTGATCTGGTCGCCAATGTTAACCACTCTCTCTCTGTACTGCCTGTCCCTCAGACATTTCACCTTTAATTTGGACGACTCCCTTTCATACAATTTCCGTCCTGGACGTTTCGACATGTTGATATTCTTGTTTACATATTGGGAAGCATACTGGCGCGCGTAGTATACTGCGCATGCGCACCGCAAGCCGTGATGTGAAAGTCGTTGTCCCCGCACATTATCAAAATAGACTGTTACCGACGCGCGTCGCTATCAGTAAATTGATAATTAATAAATGATTATATTTGTATAGCGGGCACTCGTAATTTTTAGAACTGGTGGAATAGTGACATAATTATACACTTATTTAATTCCTATAAAGAACATTTTGTGCCTACTGCGTGGGCATGTACCTTTAAGGAAACTACCGAATAATATTTACTTTGGAGTGGGCGCGTTTTCAACACTTTCAGACATTGTTGTTGTTGTCGTAACCACGTGATCATGCGCCTTGCAATAGGTACCAACTTTCACTTTACATCGAGGGTTGTGTGCGGGCGATCGCGGTATATTACACTTGTTGGTATAATTATCATTTCGAAATAAGGTCAGCTTATGCGCATGTACAGTGGAACCACTCTAAATCGGACACCCAGGGCCCGGTTACTCAAAACCTCTGTTAGCTTAACAGACTGTTAAATCCTTAGCAATGCTAAGGATTTAACAGTCTGTTAAGCTAACAGAAGCTTTGAGCAACCGGGCCCTGGGTGTCCGATTTGGAGTGGTACACTGCATTTCCCATAATTCAGCGCTCGTGTTTGTGTGTTTTGGAATCGTGAGCTGGGGCCCGTTTCACTAAACTTCGTACGTCTAAAATGTTCGTAAGTTCAAATTTGTGATCGTCTGGAAATTTCAATTGATGGATTTACATTTATTGAGCATAGCCTATGCTCAATAAATGTAAATCCAATAATTGTTTACAAGAAAATATTGTTAATGTGAAATTTACAGACTATCATAATTTTACACTTACGAACATTTTACTCGTACGATGTTTAATGAAACGTCCCCTGATGTTGTAATTATATATATTTACTGCGAAACAAGCAAACCCGTCAAAATTATGTTCCCACTGGTGCTGCACGCCGCGCAGGCGTAAAATGTTTCACGTCGAAAAATTCACCGGTTTCTGTTAGAGCTATCACATAAACGCATTATTTCGTATTGTAACCGGTGCTAATTCTCACTAGACGAAACTGTGTTTATGCAGTATCTTCTGCATGTGGCTGAATGGAAATTTGTCCGAAATACGGCGCCTATTTCGACGTGAAACATGCTATGCCGACGCGGAGTGCAGCACCAGTACTAGTTGGTCCGTCGACTGCGGTTCGTGTACCCATAGTTACCGAGAGTATCTATCCCCAATTGGTACGATTTCCTGAATACAGACACTGACTCAATGCAAATGCCGAATGAATAATACGACATTTCTCAATGGCCAGTGAGTAAGTGACTTATACATTCCAGCGCTCTCAAACATGTCAGGTGGTGGAAATAAACATGGAAATAAAGAGCTCTCAAACTGATAAAAACGCATCTCTGCCACAGTTGGCGGCATGTCGAGATGTCAATAAACCGGAATTACAGCGTGACTACTACAGGCATACAGTACCATCAATCTGCCAGTGTTGCCATGAGAACAACTGATCATGGGAACCACCACGACGTTGGAACTAAATTAAAGGCAAGCACTCCATCTGATCACCGCCCCACCCCGCCTCCCACATGTTGATGTTGATTAACATGATATTCATCAAACCGGTTTACCGATTTCATAAGAAACTCGAGATCAATAAACTCGTGCAATAACCATCATATTAAATCACCGCTCTGTATAATCCTTTATGTATGTAGCCTTACAAATGCAGACGGGTTGTACCATCAATCTTCCAGTGTTGTACACCAGTCCTGATCTCCAGTCCTGATTACCCCACCCACATGAATTTGCATTTGTGATTTAGTCAGATACACAATACAGCCTAAATCCCTGAGCGAACACAATACCCCCACGCAGAAGGGGATCTCGAGGGGGGTGGGGGTGGGGGGGGGGGGGTTCTACATAGATCACAGTTTACCACCAGTTGGAGTCTGAAATTAATGCCGTAAGACACAAGAAAGGGCATTTCGAAGAGCTCGAAAATAGGACAACCCCCTAGTTGCGAACGGTAACTCTTGCAATTACTCCCGTACTGTCCGTAGCTAGCTAAGGACGTTACGGGAGTAGATTGCAAGAGTTACCTTCGCAACTAGACAAACCCTTCGTTCCCCAAATGCTGGATCCGCCCCTGCCCACGTGTATGTAAAGAGTGAATTTTAAATCCATCATGTCACTCAAATGTATAATGTTTTGTGTTACACGTAATACTTAGAGTACGGCTCGCCCGCAAGTACGAGGAGATATCGATCGTACATACCGACAACCGTGCTCCGAGTAATGTATCCCATCCCCTTATTGTAACGATACGGCTTGTTGCTCAGGGTTCATGTTGGTGTGACAGACGTATTGATAAATAATGCAGGTTGTCGTTGGCTGAAACCGGATAATTAAGTAGCAGTAAATGTCATCCGTAGAATATATAAGATCGTACGTCCGTTTGGGCTGGATAATCAGTGTGCAACGTGCTCACTAGCGCTGTCCACTCAATTTGGTTGGTTAGAAGGTCGGACCCGGCTGGGTCGCCTTGGGGCGCCGTTTAGTAGTCTGGGTGCGGGTGTTAACTCGGGACTCTGAGAATTAGGCTAACTCCACTATAAGATCAATTGCGTGCCAATAAAAGTATGATTTCAGAACTACTCCGTTGTTCGTAGTTCGTCTTAGAGAGGGTCCAGAAGGTGCAACTCAGATGGTGATCACAACAACGTTTCAATGTTCGTACCATTTCTTCTTTCTTAATAACCAGGGGCCCGTTTCACTTAACTTCGTATGACTAAAATGTTCGTAAGTGCAAAATTATGATATTCTGTAAATCTCACATTAACAATGTTTTCTTGTAAACAATTATTGGATTTACATTTAATGAGCATATGCTGCATATGCAGCCTATGCTCAATAAATGTAAATCCATCAATTGAAATTTACAGACGATCCTAAATGTGTACTTACGAACATTTTAGTCGTACGAAGTTTAGTGAAACGGGCCCCTGGGAACAAAGCTCGGGAATATGAGTGAAGTGGGATAAAAGCTTAAAGTTCATTGCTATGCCACCACCCCTCCCCCTCCGATGTTGCCATGACATTCATGTAACTCGAAGAACAGTGATCAATAGCGCCCTACCCGCATGGGGGTACAGTTTAGTCCGCGGACACACACGAACGGACATATTTATACAGTGTTTGCCTCCGTGTTTTGGGATATTCGCGAGATTTGCCTGGGCTCATTTTCAGTTGAATGGCTACGTCAATGTACATACACATATAAGAGCAATTCCCTAACTTGATGAGGTTGGAAGAACATAACCTATGACATTTTGGTAGACGACAGTGACATGATTTCCACCATCCCCCGTGGTGCTGAATCAACAATAAGTATCATAGTACGGTGACACGCCACGACAAAAATGGTCATATTACTTTTGACCAGTCACTGACGCTGCACTCCGCGACGCCGTAAATGTTTCACGTTCAAAAGTGCTCATGTTTCCTGACGAGATGCCACTCAGCTGTACTTAAAGATATCGCATAAACGCTTTTTTAGTGTAGCAAGAAAGGTTGCGCCGGTTACTAGACGAAAATGTGTTTATGCAGTATGTTGTACATGAAGCTGAATGGGAATTCGTCAGACATTCGCCGCCTATTTCGATATGAAACAGAGTGCAATGTCAGTGAGTCAAGTTGTCCCAATTGGCAGATTCGTGTACATTGCGATGCGGGGATGTGGTTTTCGTTAAAGGCGTCGCTAAACGCGTGAAGAACGTTTCCAAAACGCAATATACGAACTGTGTACCTCCTGATCAGACTGCGCGGATGCGCAGGCTGATCAGGAGCTACACTGGTCGAAAATCAACAAACTACTTCATGTTGTGACGAGCCAGGTGTAATCGATATGTACTCTGATCTAGGTGTATCAGTAACCAGCGGGGTATTGCAGTCATTGTAACCATCCATTTGCATAATTGGTCAGGCTGGTGTTATTGGCATGAATAGACGGAGTATATATCCACACAAATGCCAACATTTATACCACGAAATGGGAGACCTGGCGAGTCTAGTGTATAATAAATACAAATAGAAAACACGGTGCGTACTGAGCAGACCGTGGCCGAGAGGTAACACCGTCGGACTGCCACGCTGGCGACACGTGTTCGCTTCAGGGTTCAGTTCCATGGCGTGAGTATTTCTGAGATACTTTGTATTTCCTTCTCTACTAGTCACTAGTCCTTTCGGATGGGGACTTTAAAAGGCGGTCCCGTGTATCAGATTTGAAGGAGAGCCTGTGCACGTTAAAGAGCCAGAGGGGACTATTCTAATCAGAGCTAGGCCTCATGAGGCCGGTTTCATCTGTAATCGAGCCAGTGCCGTCATTAAATCCAAGCATTTACATTGCGTACGAAGTCAAGGGCCGAACGGGTAACTAACTGTAGCTTCCGAACGGTCCAACAATATGTCGCAAATGGGGCGTTTCTATTCTTAATACATATACATATGGATCACTAACACCACGTATATTTGTAGCGACTGACATAGCTACGCTGGATGTTGACTAATGTGGTTCTTTTCACTAAAACTGCGTAAAAGAAACGAGTTTGTGTGTAATGAATTTGTTTTTTAGCATTAACATGATTCTCTAATGGTACCATTTTCCAGGTTACGTACACATCACTATTTGTGAAATTTGTGAAAATACCCGCACGGTTTACCCACATCTACATCTGCTCGCATACTTATAAATGCTTTAGAATTGTAATGCTCGATGTTGAACTTCTTGGCCGTATCAGGTTCGTTTGAGTCTCGCCTGTTCTACGAAGCTTAGTGCGTATGACGTTTCGTGAAACGGGTCAAAGGTGTACCCAAATAGCATAACACTCGGACACTTGTTCAGACAGCCAGATAACGGTCGATGTACCCGAATGGACATGTCGGTGTCCGGATGGCGACTTAAGTAGGTTGGTATCATCGATAGTGTAAGTACCCCGTGTCAAAATGTCACAATTATCTAAACCTATGCCCGATACGGTTGTATACGTGCCACACGTGACGTATTTATAATGTGAAGGGGTCAGTGGAATAAGGGGCTAACTCCGTCAGCCCCTAGCGACTGTGTACGAGCTTCCATTTTGGTTTACGCAATTTACAAGCTCTTTTCACCAGCTTCTGATTTTATGTACTACTTTAGAAATGATTTTTGACAAACAATAACAATAACATCAGTTAATGGAAATGTAGTGGCCGACTGGCATACATGCATATGTATGAGCTGTTGTATCGACTGGGTCCATTGTGCACGGTACATGCCACTTAAGTGATTGTCTATCTCCGTATACATGGCGGCATTCGCCTCAATTTCTCCATTGCTATCTCTTCATAGGACCGTTCAAACCACAAAAGCCACCGCTGCTATGGTCACAGTTTGTAGATTATCATCGTTCGTTAGTAACGTTTCGTTTGTTCGTGTCTCCGTTACGTAGAGACGAACGTTAAGAATCTTAAACGTCGTTGCTTTTTTTCCCGCGGCGCGGAGACGGAAATGAAGATCATACGCGAGGTAGAAACGAATGAATGAAATGTAAGGTTCTTAACCGTCGTTTACTACGAGGCGTAGTGACTAAGAGACGGCGTGTCCCTAACAAGCCACCATGAAGGAGAACTCATTTTTACATAGGGTATACACCTATGTATAGGGATCGCCTCCGAAAGTTAGCCACGCCCCAGAGCCCCCTCGATGCGGTGGTAGGTAGTGATATCTTGGAGTAACCATAACAACAAAATGCATTGTGTTACTCAACGTTTATACGCAACCGCTAATTGAAAATAATATTATGAAAAACTACTTGCACTGCACAATATCAACAACGGATGTTCTACGTACAAAAATACATCGGATTATTTTGTTGCGCGTGATTTGCCCCCATTTGCGGTCATCGCTAAATTTAGTAACAGAGTTAACTCACCTCCGAATACTCTCCGAAACAAGCGACGCATTTTACACACAAACTACATTAAGTTTGACCTTCCGACAGCCTATTTTTAAACTCACCCGACACCTGTGCGAAACAAAACTCGCACGTGTAGGTCTAACTGATGTTTAATCCTCATTCTCTCTATATATCGATGATTTACAGCGGATTTTAGTGACATTCCCGAATTCGGCCTAATTGACATTTGTCTATGGTGGCCAATACACGCCAACATGAGTGTCAATTCTACGTTCAGGGAAGGGGGTCAATAAGTCAGTATTTAAGGTGATAACTTACAGTCAGGGAACAAATTAATGACAGTATAACACATCCAGCGTATATTAATACCCATATTAATGCAAGTACTGAAATACGACAACAAAAAATCTAACAAGTTTGGGCTTCCATACATTGAACATTTTGTCAGCGGTTTCCCCAATGACGTCATTTGTATGTTTTAATATACTCGATCCGGGGCCAACTATTTCATTCACAAAACAGAAGTAAACTTGGCGATGTACCGATAAGGCATTTTCAGGCGCGACACCGCTTCCGTGGAGGAATTATTGTAACTATTGCTCTTCAATCAGTTTTCAATATATCTATAATGATCATAGATATCTGGAATCTGTATACTTGAATTGATGATGTCTTGTATATGTGTTACCGTATCTTTCTGATATTGCTATGCATAATCTGTAATGTTGTTGAATGTTTTGGTACATACTGTAGCAGTGCATACTGTACTTCAAGTTGTGCCATATCAATAGTTTACCCCTTAACCATTAAAACGCTGAAAAATAAAATTGCCGTCTGCTCATTTTGTATATTTTAATCTCTTTAAAAACCTGTTTTAGCAGCGCAGTAGAATCGTCTCAGTATGTTTTTGAGGAGAAAATATAAAAATATTTAAAACAGCAGACGACAATTGTCGTTTCCAGCGCTTTAAAGATACATGCCCACTCAGTAAGCCCAAATGTAATTCATAGTAATTAAATAAGTGTATAACTGTCACTGATAGTGACGCTCGGCAGTATCAGGCTATTTTCATATGCAAATGAGGCATGATATTTTTTAATTATCTATACTAAAGAAATGCGTCACCTGAACAAATAATATTTTCGACAGAGTTTAAAGTATGATCATTGCACATCATAAAATAAATACAGAGATTAAATAGTAATGTCCGTTAACATTTTAAGCAAACACGGTTATCGCCCCTGATATCAGTGTGTAAATTTACGTCTGATATAAATGTATAATAATGCCAATCAGTACGTGGGATAATGGCGCATGAATGTTTATTTTGCCAGGAAATGTCTCAGATGATGTCTCTGATGTAAAGAACATTTTGTACCTACTGAGTGGGCATGTACCTTTAAGGGTTAGTGAAACTGCAACACCAACAATCAATCAATCAATCAATCTAGTTTAATCTTGTAGTACCCTATGTTCAGTACTTTCAGTACTTTGATTAACATAGACACTCAAATTGCTTGATTGTCAATAGGTTTAGATAATATGGCAAGATTAACGCCGGCGGTTGTGTATTGTAGGTGTCGCTATAGGAACACCATCGAAGGGGGGCGCTATAGGAACACCATCGAAGGGGGCGCTATAGGAACACCATCGAAGGGGGCGCTATAGGAACACCATCGAAGGGGGCGCTATAGGAACACCATCGAAGGGGGGCGCTATAGGAACACCATCGAAGGGGCGCTATAGGAACACCATCGAAGGGGGCGCTATAGGAACACGATCGAAGGGGCGCTATAGGAACACCATCGAAGGGGGCGCTATAGGAACATCATCGAAGGGGGCGCCATAGGAACACCTTCGGATCTTGGAGTATGTCCTCTCTTGTACGTCGAACGCTCGTCGGACGATATGATCCCCAATGGAAATTCACGACACCGCTCTTTTCAAAAGCAAGACATACGTCCATTGTGAAAGTAACGAGTGCACTAGTGCAATCGCTACTTTCATGATGAACGTATGTTCAGTTTTACTATGAAATTCCCTCATTTCAGATACTATTTTAGCATTCGTTGATCTCCATGTCCAACATATTGGGAGGCAGTCCCAGACTACTGACTCAGCACTAGCAAACCAAAATGTATATTATTCATTGGCTTTCAGTGAATTAACATTCCAATGTATATTTAACAAGGGAATTCTATCTGATGCGATTCTATCTAATACGTTACGTGGTCAATATAACAGTGGCAGCAACAGGGGAACACGTATGTATGTATAACTAACTGCAACAACCACAACATACTATATATAGTAACAGTAGCGCAAATGAGTATAAACAATATAACATACATGTACATGCTATACTTCGTAGTTTCTTGCGGAAAAGAGTTGACGTATTTAATTACACAGAGCGCTGCTTGTGTTTCCATGGAGCCTATTGCATGCAAAAAATACGGCACCCATTGAATAATAAATCGTTCCAATGTTGCTACAAATCTTACAGCACATGGACATATTTCAATTTCAATTCAATGTATTAGCATTTAAGCACGATTTGCTTCTCGTCAGAATACATTGTCCTTGGTGGTGCCAGAACAGCAAAGGAAATAACAAGGAAATGTATACCATTAAGCTGCGTGTTTCCACTGCAAGTCGCATTACTGGTGTGCAATTGTTACTACGCCTTGAGAAATGGGGCTTATGACATTTAATTATATTCCAGCTCCTGATCCGATTACACACTGCTTCCGCCAGTGTTGAACATAATAGAAGTGTGCCGTGTGTCTCAATAGCGACCAGTACAGACCCAGAACACATTGTCCTTGGTAGTGCCAGAAGAAAATACAGGGACATATATACGATGACGCCGTGTGTTTCCACTGCAAGTCGCATTACTGGTGAATGTGTGTAATTGTGACTACGGCTTGAGTAATGGAGCTTGTGACATTTAAGTATATTCCAACCCCCGCTACCGCCGGTGTTGAACACGTTAGAAGCATACGCGCGTCTCATTGGCTGAACGGCGAACAGTGCAGACCCGGATCAGACTGCGCGGGCAGCGCAGTCTGATCCGGGTCTACACGGTTCGCAATTGCCATAAGATACATTTCTCCGGGCCACCATTATAATTATGCAATATTGCAGCGACGAAGTAGTGCCAAGAATGTGGCAATAATCCGAAAATTCCCGCCAACTAATCTAGGCAACATCACAGCCTTAGCTGTATGATGTATGGGAAATGTTCTATAATCAAATTCAGAATCGTACCTGCTCTATCTGAGCGTACATTTCTTCAGTTCCCTTGCGAGAAACTTTGTGTTGTTAGATTTGACATGTAAACTGTGTTGCATACATGTTTGCAGGTAACTCTAACACGATTCGTATTGGACCTAAGCATGCAGTGTCCCATTTCGGCACACAATTACAAGTATACACATCTGTCCGCCTTGCACCAACATATATCATATATAACACTTAAAAATTCGGCCTTTTTGGACTTAAATGTCCCGGTATGGAAGATCTTCGAGCAAATTCCCACCCTTAAATATAAGCTTAACAACAAAAACAACAGGTTACACCGTCTACGTATTGACGGATTTGCCTTTGCAATCATGAACATACATGAACATCTGAGATAAATGGTCAAGAAACTCATCAAAAATAGGATCACAGAAAGTTTTCATGGTGTTCGGTTTAGAGAGGTTCCATTGTATGTTTAGCAAATTAATTTACTTTCTAAGTGAAAATATAATTCTGTTGACATTAACATTCTATTGCAAAACAGCACTTATATTTATTCATAGTGTAACTGCACACACACATTGTGGTCAAATATTATCAACATCGATGAAATGGTTCACAGGTTATTAATAATCGAAATGTGTTACAAACGCACACACATACGCACGTACGTTATATTCCCTCTTGTCTATCGGCGAGGGTTTACCAAAAGCTCCCAATAATACTTTCACTGTACATGCGGGGCACCTGGCTACGGGCTCGTTCGTCCCAGTGACGGTTCGCCCTGACACTGAACGTGCCAATGACACAAGACGTTCCGCCCGTGGCGGTTTGTCGCATTATTGGGACGAATAGTCCTACATGCATCCTGGAATCGGGTACTTCGATCGCTGGAGTATTGCCAGACCTAGTAAGACGTAGCGCAGTACTGCGGCAATCAGACGGCACTTATGATGTACATACGTTATTTAGCTGGTTATGTGCCATCATGAACAGTGTACAGCTGCAGTTTGTGCAAATATTGCAAGATAAACGTGGAGAATAAAACATAATAGCATCCCAACGTCTCTTATAAAATGGAGAACGTCAATATAAGATTATTAATGTGGCTAGATTTTGCTCAATCCAGTTTCCAGGCGCAAACACATGTTTGAATTCATCAAAGTAGATTACAGTATGAAGACGCACATTCGATATTATGTTTTAATCGTATTCTGGATATGGCTTGCTATAGCGGTTTATGCAAACCGTGCAGATCCAGATGAGCCGGCTCGTGTTTATGCAAACCGTGCAGATCCAGATGAGCCGGCTCGTAACGAGCCGTCTCATCAGGATCTGCACGTTTTGCAAGTAATTTTCATATTTCTTAGAACAAAAACACCCCCTTTTCATAAATGGACGAATCTGAAAATCATTTTGTGACCATTGGATTGGTCGGAACATTAGCATATCACAGTCCATTCCAGTTCCTTAGGGTTGAAAGGGTTAATAGTTGGATCTGGATCAAATAATACGCTCCTGTAGCCTGATAACGATCTATATAATAATAAGTATTGCTTGCTAACAGCATGACTGATCGATGCTTCATTGTTGGATTGGTGAACAGTGTCGATCATGATCAGAATGTGTGGATGGATCTGGATCTACACTGGTCGCCAGTCTCCAGTCATAGCCACAATTATGTTTAGAAACAATCGAAATACCAGAAAAATAAAAACTAGCTCTGAAAATCAAAAGACATCACAAAAACCTGGCCATTTATTGGACTATAAATGGCATTTAGTGACTTGGAAGTTCGAGCTAGTTGTATATTTCTAATTTCTTGTTTGTATACAAATTATACATATTTGATCACCACTAGTGATGGCTTACTTGATTGTCACTCGAGACCCGGAGGCGCCAGGCTGTGAAGTGCCCGGAGTGTATATATAAACTTGTCGCTCGTCGGGAAGCAATAGACTGTATAGAAGTGCGTGCCGACATCCGACGGCCAATAATAGTCGGCTAGAACTACGGATATAAATTGTGGATCTAATCATCGCCCGTCGATATAGCACAGAGGTCTGCTCTCTTTGAATTGAAATGTCGTGATATATGCTCTTTGACTACAGAAAGGGGGCTCATACCATTTCAAGTCCGACGAGCTCCTGATATGTGCCTGTGGCTGGAGAAATTATGTATATATGCGACCAGTGTAGACCTAGACCAGTCTATTCTGACCAGGGCCTACACGTTCGTCAGTCAGTCAATGAAACACTCGCAATACTTCTAACTTAAAAAGTTTTGGTCATTATCAGGTTTCAGGAGGGAGCTAGAAGATCATAGGTGTCAGGTTCATGCTGTACGTTTGTCCCGTCGTGTGACAGAACGGGTGCTACATTACTGAATAGTTGACGGTGTAGAGCCTGATCAGACTGCGCGGATGCGCACACTGATCTGGATCTACACTGGTCGCAAAGGTCATAAACCCCATTTCCACAGTCACAGCCACATATTCCGCGGTTTTCATTTTCATTATACTGGGATCAGCAACAAACCGCCATTCAATCATGTAATCAATTAATCACGAAATCGACCAATCTATCAACCAAAGTGACACCATTCCAAACAGCACTAGTTCCGTAAAAGTATCAATATAAATGCGGATGTGACGGAGAAATGGGGCTTATGAGTTTTGCGAGCAGTGTATATCCGGATCAGCCTGTGCATCCGCACAGTCTGATCAGGATAAGCACTGTTCGCCATTCCATCAATTAAACACCGATCATGTTTCTAACACACAATATACATTGCAGGTTGTTATCAGGCTATATGAGTTGCTATTGATACACTATTTGATCAGGAGCTACACTGGCCACAAATAAGCTCCATTTCTCCACAGCCACAAATTAGTTCGCCAATTACACCAATCCTTGCAGACATCAGATTAAGCAACCAAACACGTCACTATCAGATAACATGTACTAGAACCACACAAGAGTCAGATCAATACTCAGCTGATAATATAAACGCAATATACCATATACAACCCAATATTAGGAATATTCGTGTTTCAAGTATCATATTGCATATGGTGGGATAGGTTTTGTATTTACAACTGAATATTCAAGCACACCGTGTGCTTGAATATTCAGTTGTAAATACAAAACCTATCCCAGTTTCCCCACAGGCATTCGGCGTGTTTCGGCTTTATAGTTATACCGATGAAAGCCGAAACACACCGAATGCCTGTGGTTTGCCCTATCCAACACAATGCTAGAAACACGAATTCGTGTTCTATTATCGGATTGAACAGGGCGTTGTTCCAGCTATCAGTGGCATAACGACTACTATGTTCGTGTTTCCAGCATCTGGTTGCACGTGGTGTAATATATAATTATATAGACATTAGTCTGTGAAATACGGAAACACGTTATAGCACCTTATGAGACACCAGTAAACATACCTCGTCATTCGTCGACGGTTACTTTACAATACAAGACAACACAATTACACAACCGCCTGCGCTAATCTGGCCAACGTCTGTATTTGTGTTTACCTCAAAATACTGGAGCACTGTGCTTGAAATCAAGCAGCTTGTTTGACTGAGCATGAACTGTGTCATTGCTCAGGCTCAGCCAAACAAACTGCTTGATTGCGAGTTGGGATTGCCAATAGTGTCCAGAAACGTTGGCATCTGGGAAAGATTAAAGCATGCGGCTGTGTACTGTTACCTACAATACCGTGATAGCAAGAAAGTTTCAAAATTAATGAATGAGAAAAGTTTGAATATTCGTATGATGCAATGCAACCGTCTGCTGGTTTTGGATTAGCTGTTCAGCTCCAACCTCCGGAACACGATCATTACGAGAGATCGATGGGCGATATTGATTTGCTTTATCGCTATAATGACGCGTGAATGACAAGAGCTTATTACGGAGTCTGATGAAAGTAAGGTCATAGAAATCATGATCTCGTCTGGCAATCACGCGGAGCTATATATAAACAGCTGCCGCCGTGTCTTCCCATACAATGGTGGTTGCAGTTGGCGTCGACAAACGGCATACACTTTAAATGTGAACGTGACTGTAGAAATGGGGCTTATGGCGTTTGCGGTCTACCTCAGGCTTAGGGGGCCGTTTCACTAAACTTCTTGTGACTAAAATGTTCGTAAGTGCAAATTTAGGATCGGCTGGAAATATCAATTGATGGATTTACATTTATTGAGCATAGGCTGCATATGCAGCCTATGCTTAATAAATGTAAGTCCAATAATTGTTTACAAGAAAACATTGTATATGAATATAACATTTGTGCACACACCCGTTTACAGATTTGATTTGATATGACATCAGGAATCTAGTTTAATAAATATCATATTAAATCGTCACTCATGTAAGGTCCTCCATTTCTGTAATTCAAGGTTTCTCGAATGGCGGGTAATTACGACATAACCGACCGACTTCCAACACAACACGTTTAATTACAATCAGCCAAGTAGGGGGAACACACCCACGAGAAGTAGCGAGGAATGTGCCAGTCGGAGATAGGAAGACAAACGTTTGTTTAGTGTTGTACATACCTGCGTCTCATTTGATAAGATAACCTTTATATGAAGGTCCAGTTATAGGAATATGGGATTTATTGTACATGTACCACTACACATTTATAAAACCATTATTTCGACATTTGTAAGACTTTTTGACAGATGGCGTTTTAGAATATGTCAGCGATGACATTCGTTGTTTTCTACATTAGTTACGTGAAGTTTACACGCATACCATCTCCCTATCTAATGTTGGTGTATATGCATGTATTTTCCAGCATTGTCACTGACAATGTGGGAACGCATTTCCTCTGACGCAAGTGGAAGGAAGGCTCTATTTATACAGTGGAACCTCCCCAGGATGTCCGGTTTAGAGATGCTCCGCTGTAAATCAGGCATATCACTCGTTCGTGGTTTGAGATCGCGAACAAACAGCACCATCGGAGTTAGAATGCAATGAAACACATCAACTTTATCAACACTTGAGTCTGCATGGTGTCCGGTTTAGAGAGGTTCCACTGCATTAAATTAATGATTAACACAATGCGACTGACGGTATGTGCAATACTATACGGTACACCTCTCTACAACGTCCAATTTTATGAATTCCAACTACTGGTGGTTGCAAAGAGGTTGGACTGTAATAACCACTAAGACGATTTGAAATGGAAAATGCATGTGTTTGAGATTCTCCTTCCCCATTAGAAATGTGTGGGTGTGACTGGATAAATGGGGCGTATGTGCTTTGCGACCAGCATAGATCCAGATCAGCCTGTGCATCCGCACAGTCTGATCAGGATCTGCACTGATCATCATTCCATCAATGAAGCATCCGTCAAGCTTCTAATAAGCGATGAAGCATCCGTCAAACTTCTAATAAGCGATATAGATCGTTACCATGCTACATGAGTGTGTTATTTGATCAGGAGCTTCACTGGTCACAAATCACATCAGCTCAATGTCTCCATTACTATAACAGTCACATGATAATTATAAGACAGTTCGACATTATCGACGGCGACTGAGATGGCGCCATCGCGGCAGGGTTGAACACGTGCTTCCGAAACAGCCGGCACGCCAGCTGCTGAATAACTTACAATTGGAGTGGCCACTCTCGTCAGTGACGTCAGACAGTGAGCGGGTTTAACGTCCCAGCAAGACTAACATCATAAACAGAGATCAGAGGTCCGCAATTGAGATCATAGAGAGACGGAGCCTGTGTTTCCAAACAATGACATGGTTTAACGTCCTGGTAACAGCAAAGGTCATATAGAGACATTGCCTCGTGTTCAAGCCTCTACGAAATGCCAGTGGCCGAGTGGGATACACATACTTTGAAACTGTTTGACCATGCCTAATGTGGGGATTGAACCCACGACATTCAGTATTGCAGGACAATGTTCTACGCACTAGAATATCAAACCTCCACTATAGCGACGTTAGACTAATATGCCAGGCTCTTGCATTACCGCCCTTATCGCATCGTTTATTTTTCGTTGGACGATACTGACTTCGAAACAAAAACATAAATCCCCGCAAAGGTTGGCAAAATCATGGCTCATGTGGAATTTAATTTTCCATGACAATCGGTTAAAAGGTGATTCGATAAGGAAAGCACTACCGGAGGATTCGGGCTAAAATCTATGCGTATTTCTGAGACTAAAGTGCCTTGAAGCAACAACAACAATAACAAACACAAAGCCCGGTTTTGTCAAATCGCTGACTACGTGTCTTTTTAAGGCGCGAGCCATTAATGCGACGTTGCCGTGGTTCATATCCGGCATTAAGTAGCGGGTGCCCGGGCAATGACAGCCATCATCGGGTCAGAGTAATTAAAGTGGACAAATCTAATAATGAGTTTAATCACGGACTACAATGCAGCAGCGGTTCTGGGGGCCGTTTCACTAAACTTCGTACGACTAAAATGTTCGTAAGTGCAAATTTAGGATCGTCTGGAAATTTCAATTGATGGATTTACATTTATGAGCATAGGCTGCATATGCAGCCTATGCTCAATAAATGTAAATCCAACAATTGTTTACAAGAAAACATTGTTAATGCGAAATTTACAGGCTATCATAATTTTGCACTTACGAACATTTCAGTCGTACGAAGTTTCGTGAAACGGCCCCCTGATACTTTCCGCATTCTGAGCCAAACACACGACCCAGTCTGGATCCGTGCTCGCAATTGTCACTATTATGAGCCAAACACACGACCCAGTCTGGATCCGTGCTCGCAATTGTCACTATTCTGAGCCAAACAAACGACCCAGTCTGGATCCGTGCTCGCAATTGTCACTATTCTGAGCCAAACACACGACCCAGTCTGGATCCGTGCTCGCAATTGTCACTATTCTGAGCCAAACAAACGACCCAGTCTGGATCCGTGCTCGCAATTGTCACTATTCTGAGCCAAACACACGACCCAGTCTGGATCCGTGCTCGCAATTGTCACTATTCTGAGACAAACACACGACCCAGTCTGGATACGTGCTCGCAATTGTCACTATTCTGAGCCAAACACACGGCCCCGTCTGGATCCGTGCTCGCAATTCTCACTATTATGAGCCAAACACACGACTCCGTCTGGATCCGTGCTCGCAATTGACACTATTTTGAGCCACACTGACAATTGCGAGCACGGATTCAGACGGGGTCGTGTGTTTGGCTCACGACCCCCTCTACTTCGGATGTTTGCATATATGCTGTCCTTTACCTCGTATACCACTCAACTCAACGCAAATACTCTTTATTACACCCCATTACAGTATATCACATGCAAAATGGGGAAATACACACACATATCGGTGAATGACGGAATCTAATGCAACAACATTAAATTAAATATTTGATTACATGAGTTTTGCAACTGTATGGGGAAAGCCATTTCATTGCATAAATGGGCTTTCGTTGTGCAACAACAGACTGTGTTTAACAATCATAATACTCCAATGTAATATATATGTCAACTAAACTAGTGCAGAAATTACGCTGTGTGATCGTCACAGAATCAATGTATGATACCACCACGATATGGTTCTTCCGTTTTGTTCTAAAATCTGCCGAGATTCAATTTTAACTATGTCTTTACGTTGAAAGATCTGATTATGTTTTCTTATTTCTCACCCAAAGTGTATGTTATTATCAATCAGTTGAAATATCTGGTCGAGATGGTTCTACTGAGTGGTAGCAACATATACTTTTTATAAGTCTCCATGGTGATAGAGATTTTCAACTTAAGCATGTAAGCATTCTTATGGTTGTACAGTAATGTGTGATTAGTTTACAAAGCAACAAAGCATTATATGGGTTTATGGGTGGCCAGTTTAGCGAGGTTCCAGTAAATAATATGTGTTATGCATGGACTAATTTCATGCCCGCACTCAGGAAGTTTGGTTGTATTGGTCGAATCGTAGTTCCTGATTTCGAGTGCACATTTCAATAATGTGTTAAAAACCCTGTCAACCCTAAATACTGGAATGGAGTTTTATATGTTAATTTTGCAACCAATCCAACCGTCACAAAATGATTTTTAGACTAGTCCAATTATGAAAAGATGGTGTTTTTGTTCTAAAAAAGAGAAAAGTACTTGCAAACAGTGCAGATCCTGATGAGCCGGCTCGTTACGAGCCGGCTCATCTGGATCTACACTGTTTGCCAATACCACTGTACATGCCTGTGGTGTTGAAAGGGTTAAGGACAGTTGTTACTATAGAAATCGGACAATGTGCGATTTCGAATCGCCTGTCCACTCTGGTGGTCCTTTATTCATCGGCCATAGTACATGGCCAATGGCGAGAATTATCGAATTTAGAAGATATGTCTAATTAACTCTAAATAATAAAATGTTAATGCAGGCACAGGAAGAATAATATTAATAAATGGACACATAAAGTCGCTGCTTATCCGGAGATTACTCCGCTCGAGTGACGAACACCAATAACTACACGTTCGTACAACATTATCAAGTCGGCACGTGCGATTTCTAATTACGCTGAAATCGTGGACAAAGGAAATTTACATGTTTGATCCATATTGTGTCGCTTCGTATCATTTTCATTGGCAAGAACGATCACACAAAAAGCAAGATACTGTCACGCGTCACTAGTTACGCGCATAAACATATGCCACACGATACGCGAAACGATGCATATTTCATGCGCTTAACATGCGTTTCACAACAGAAGATTAGAATTGCATTCAACGTACCAGTACATCTTCATTTATCAATTATTTTTACAAAGTCAGTATTATTCTATTTGCGAACAGCATAAGGATAGATAAGCGAATTTGTTCAAGCCCGCAGTAAAATGTTTGTAAGTGCAAATTTAGGATCGTCTGGAAATTTCAACGGATGGGTTTACATTTATTGAGCATAGGCTGCATATGCAGCCTATACTCAATAAATGTAAATCCAATCATTGTTTACACGAAGCATTGTTAATGTGAAATTTACAGACTATCATATGTTTGCACTTACGAACATTTTAGTCGTACGAAGTTTAGTAAATATTTATTACGTTATCTAGAAATAACTCCTAGACGGCTACAGATATTAAGATGTCGTCATTGGCAGTATGTCATTTCCTGGGGTATCTGTACTTTAACGAATTAAACTTGTCCTATGCATGTGGTCGCCGAGATATTTAATAAAATGTAGCTGGAAACGGGTCGAAAAAGAAGGGGCGCGTGACCCGAAGTGTTAAGATATAAAGTGACTGTTACAGGGAGAACGAGTAAATTACAAATAGTGTAGTCCCTGATCACACTGGTCCAGGCTGGTATGGGGGGGGGGACTGAAGTCACCGAATCAAATAAACATTGTTTGGCACTTAAACGACTTAGTCTACACTACGAGCAACCTTTAGAATGCCGCTGCGGGTGGCGAAAATTCGTCAGCTTTTGATTTTATATTTTGTCTTCTTTCTCAATAAAAAGGCATGGCTTGACAACACTTTAGAATCATTTTCATTGGAAAAGATTCTAAAGTGCTGGCAAACCATGTGTTTGATGAGAAAAGTGGACTATAAAAAATAAACGGCAGACGACAAAATCTAATTCAGCGTTTAATAACGTTTAATAAATATCATATTAAAGCAGAAAAAAAACACACACACAAAAACATTGTTTGGCAAGCTGCGCCACAGACAATGCGCATGCATGCATCAATCAATGCGCGGGAAAAATGCAATACTAAGTATGTGTTATAAAAGTACCCCAACCCACGCCCTCTTATGTAACGAATCGCCAACAGTGAGTCAATGAATGAAACATATTACACCCTTTGATAGTATTTGAAATTACCAGCAGTGAAAGATAACCTTAGCAACCCGATGTAATCACGCAACCGTTTCCTTTTTGAAATCCTCTCGAAACAGTCATGGCAAATTACCTGTGATGTATGGGTGCATACTTTCTACATTTTCCATAATTACGACTCTTGTATATTGATTGAAGACAATTAGCAGCAATAGCTGCACCATGGGCGTATATTTTGAACAATTAACCAATTCCAGCACGAGCATTCTTGGGAATATCAGAGATATTATGCAATATAATAACGAACGCGCCCATGTGTAGGTAGGTATGTGCAAAGAAATGGGACATATGACCTTTGCGACCAGTACTGTATAGACCCAGATCAGGGTATGCACTGTATAAACTTGGAAAAGTCGCGGGAATACTGGACGAAGGCCGGAAGGCCTCGTCCAGTATTCCCGCAACTTTTCTAAGTTTAGTTCGTTATTCAGTTTCCGAAATACCTGCCGGTTACTAGAAGAAAATGTGTTTATCTAGATAGAGCTGTGCGACATCTCGTACGGAACCGGTGCATTATTTGACTTGAAACATTTTACGCCGGTGCTGACAGACAGCAGACGTGTGAAGTACTCGCAGATCAGCAGACTTGCACTATAAAGTATACATATTGTACAGTGGAACCTCTCTAAACCGGACACCCTGGGGACACCATTGTGCGTAAAAATGAAGATGTGTAGACAATTGAATTGTATGTATAAGTTAGATCACGGTTCGTCCGCATGTACGAGGAGATAATCCGCGAGCTTTAGCGACATGCGGACAAACGTGATCTAACTTATTTATCACATCCACATGTACATATAATGCACACGAGCTGTGTTAATACAGAAACAACACACGGAAATGGTACAAAAATGTGATGCCTTTTCACATGCCTTTTCACATAAAAACGGATGTAATCATTACATTTGCATTAACATATTCATCCACGTAGGCGTCTCTGTTTAATTCTCGAAACAGTTATCAGGGAAATCATTAAATACAACGGAGTACATTTATGACTAGCAATTATATGTCTCACCAGCAATACACGGCATTCGGGTGAGACATACCACATACTTATATGCTTTCTTAATGATGGAGGACTAAACCGGCAATTCCAATGCCTATGTTACCTGTCTGCCGTTTGAATTATGTTGTCTTAGTTTTTACATCAACGTTGGAGCTTCGCCAATGAATTCACTTTCCTGCTGATCGGCAATCTAAAAACACTGCAGTACATTCTTGGAAGGCACTATACCGTCTGTCTCAACACTAACTGTTGCAGTAGACCCTCGCTAAACCACACGCCCTAGACAAACGGTTCATATTTCCGTGTTTTATGCGTTATTTCGGTATATCAGTAGCCTATTTCATCAACATTGCAAAGTATACTTTAGTAGTATACTTTGAGAGAGAAATTTTCAATTTTATGATAAATTTATTAATTTTTATTATACTGAATTTATTACATGATCACAGCCAATTTGGCTGTGATAATGTAATAAATTCAGTATAATAATTATGCATACTTTTAATCATGAAATATATGCATTTGTTAGTTCTATATGAAATAATGCATTTCAGGAAAAATAAATGATTACTCCCTCAAAGTATACTTTGCAATGTTGATGAAATAGGCTACTGGTGGTTTGGGTGCATTGTTACCAACATATGATTTACGTCACATCGTACACGTAAAAGTACGGTAATTTCCTTTGCGGTATTTTGACACTATAAAAGGGGTTCGGAACGGTGAATGTGTAGATAATTGACGATTTATGTCGTGTGTAATGATTGAGCATTAGTAGTTGCACACAACTATGTAAATTATCCCCAAACCAACGAAATCCACCCAGATTTCACCCAAAAGCAACCAAAATACCCATATGACACCAACATACTGACCATCTGTTTTTTAACTCTTTTTTGTTTGTTCAAACAACGGTGCTCTAAACCGGACACCAATAACAACAACATTATTTCACATTTCAATTTAGATGCCTTTCATTGTAATAGTCTGGCTTTAACCAATGAAACCATGTTGACCATACAACCAGTATTTGCAAATACTGTAGATCCAGATGAGATGGCTCGTAACGAGCCATCTCACCAGGATCCACAGTGTTTGTCATCACTCGTATTTTAAGGTTTGAAACAATCCCCCCTTTTCCTCCATGGAATAGTCTGAAAGTAACATGAAACAAACCATGTTTTATATGTTTAGGCGTGAAATGGCTAACAATAACGTCTGTTCTTGATTGCAAAACACACACACACAAACTTGTCTTGTCGGACTAATGTAGCCGCTTATTGGTCCAGCATCGTGTCGTCAAGTGAATGATGACTGACAGCTTATATTGCCACTATTTGTCAATTTCAAAATATGCACTTGAATATTGTGCTTGAATTCAAGCAGCTTGATTGGCTGAGCATGAGCTGTGCTACAGCTCAGGCTCAGACAATCGAGTTGCTCGACTGCGAGTTGGCATTGTCGATAGATGTTCAGAAATGTTGATGATCTGGGCAAGATTAACGCAGACGGTTGCGTACATACATACATTGTTCACAATCAGACAAAATAGCCCGGAAAGCGACATTTCCCGTCCAATACTGTCCCCTACCTGCGCAGGCCAATCTAAGTCTACGCTGGTCACACGTCCCGTATTTTCCATTTTCTCAGCTGGGTCCCATATCGATGGTCTAGTAACATAAGGTCGTAACTGCTATGCTTTAGCATAGCAGTTACGACCTTCTGTTACTAGACCCTCGATATACAATGGTTGTCATTTCCAGTTATGTCATTTGCTGTCATTCTTCCCCATTTCCATTTGTCCATAAAACATGGGAGTATATTATATGCTGATGTACCGCGATCCGCCGTCTGATTAGGAATACGCCATTAAAGGATGTTTGCATATGCGCAATCGTCTGACATTTTCCATTAGGTCATGTGGACAGAGCGCGCGTGCGCAAACACTCCACAGTGAGACATGGGTGTTTTTCGTTGCAACTCCCGGGTTTAATTCCATTAATCCAAGTATCACTGACACCGAGTAGCACTGGAAATATAATAACCTGCCACATGGTATGGGTTCGACTTGAGAACGGGCGAGTCAATGGTCAAGTTTGTGTGAGTTGGATGGAACTCTCACGGCGGGGAATCACGTGGTGTATGGTTCTGCGTAATGGCGGCGCCCATGAGTGAGGTATTAATGATGACCATTTTCTAGCCGTTAACACTACGAGTCTGATAATACCAAATTTAGCAGCATTCCTTCTGTAGTTAGTGTGAACATTCTGTAGTAGAGAAAGTTCACGGCTTTCAAATACAAAATACGTTTATCCAAGATGTCACTATATAGTGTTCAGACTAACTACAGAAGTAATGCTGTTAATGCATGTATTACTGGTCTTAATGTTCGTCCTTACACGGCATAGAAACTTCTATAAGAAAGGAAATGTCCCTAACGGACCTGGGGCCCGTTTCACTAAACTTCGTACGACTAAAATATTCGTAAGTGCAAAATTAGGATCGTCTGTAAATTTCAATTGATGGATTTTCATTTATTGAGCATAGGCTGCATATGCAGCCTATGCTCAATAAATGTAAATCAAATAATTGTTTACAATAAAAAAATGTTAATGTGAAATTTATCATAATTTTGCACTTACGAACATTTTAGTCGCACGAAGTTTAGTGAAACGGGCCCCAGTTCAGTTGGCGGACAGTGGTAATCACAGCCTTCAAGAAACACTGAAGTTAGAGGTGCATGGCGCCACAATGAAAACAACCCACAACACAAATAGACAGTCTAACGTGTATGTACCGAAACTGTCTTGATAAACATATTACAGGGGCAATACATTTCAAACGAAACCGAATGACCCAGTAAATAGAGTTAATTGGTGTACAGAACCTAGCTGCGAACGGTAACTCTTGCAATTTACTCCTGTACCGTCCGTAGCCTGGCCACGGACGGTACAGGAGTAAATTGCAAGAGTTACCGTTCGCAAATATACAGAACCCACAATGGAACCAAATACCGATGGTACACAACCGTCTGCGTTAATATTGCCTATAGTAGCAATGTTTCCGAACATCTATTGGCAGTGCCAACTGGCAATCAAGCAAGTTTGATTGTCTGAGCCTGAGCTGTAACACAGATCAGGCTCAACCAATCAAGTTGCTTGATTTCAAGCTCAATATTAAAGTATTTTGAGAAATTGACAAATAGTCCATGTATTTGGAAATATGTTATAGCCCTAGCATGTCTACTCTCATTATGGACCATCTGAAACTGTCGCTCACGTGACCTTGTATGTAATGTGTATGTGGCCGAGAGATAGAACTAGCCGATATGGGAGAAATATATAAACATCTAGTAATCGCAGAACTAATTATCTATATTGGGCTACAGCTCTTCATTAACGACTTTACAACACTCTGGAGGTAATAACTACGGACTTTCGTATTAACTTTGGGAAATTAGTTGAGTCTCATCACGGAACTGACACTTATCTCCTGCATTTCTGGAATTTCTTGAAATTAAAATTGTGTTTCATGTGATTTATTCTGAGCTCCGATCGCATGTTTCTAGTGCGGATGCTGTCTTTGATTATGCAATAGATGCACAGTGGAACCCCTCTAAATCGGACACCCTGATAGCTGCCCAGGGTGAGAGATGTTCTACTGTAAAACAGACAGATGACTACTTCAAGGTACGCGTGTGTGCTTTGTGATCATGAACAGACATGGTCATCGAAGATAAATGGCAATGGACACTATCAGAAGTAAGCACATCTAACTTGTATATATATATGTGTCCAGTTTAGAGAGGTTCCACTGTACATGTGTATATGTAGCAGGGTGTGAAAAAGAACGAATCGGAAACGTGTGTCTACACGTGACCACCATAAGGCATGATCGTGGGCTTTCAAAGGTCACGTGTCTGAATTAGAGTGGGTACTTTTTAAAGTTGACACCCTAATTATCTCCGAGGGTGCCAAGTTTAGGGAGGTTCCACTGAACGTTTTATGCAAATAATATAAAGTGAGCCAATAACCAATTCATGTGCAAAATATTCATATGCATTTCATATGCAAATCATATAGAATTCATATGCAAATCATAAGAATTTCATATGAAGACCCATGTACAATGCTTTTAAATCTATAAAAGTGTAACATATGAAAAAATCATATGCATTTCATATTATTTTTTTTCATATGAAATTCATATGCAAATTATACATTATGTAATGCATAGGAAAAGTCTTTATATGAACATCATATGAATTGCATATGTGGCACCTTTTGCTGTGTATGGAACGCATAGTAATTCTGAGGCTTGCCGACAGTTTCCTAGCCGAGGCTGATCAAGCTGTGCACTGAAGCCGAACCCGGTCAATGAACATTCACAATGCGCAAGTCATCGTTTTGTCGTGCGGAAACAGCGACATTACGAGCAATTACAACCACTCCAGATTCAATGGCGCATACACATTATAACAGTGACCAGATGACCACGTGTCACGCGATTTAGTTCGCAGGCTCGTATTTAATGTAATATGCCAACGTCCGATGGCACATCCAGTACAATGCCGTTTTCATATAAAACACATCAGACACGCGTATGCCGCACCGGCCGTAATATTCGACCAGGGAATGGTACATGTACAACAAATGAGATTGGATTTAGGAATTACAGTGGAACCCCCTAAACCGGACACTCGGGAAATTATGAATGTTTAACTTAGATGTGTTTCGATGTTATGTATCTCTGATTACAATGACTTTTCATGATTGGAAAACACTCGAATGTGTCACGAAGCGCTAACATGTCTGATTTACAGTGGAACATCTCCAAACCGGACACCCTGGGGACCTCCCAGTGTCACATGTGGGGACCTCCCAGGGTGTCCGGTTTGGAGAGGTGCCACTGTTGTTTCTTCTTTTTCTAAACGGAGACTAAACTATCACGCTACTGGACATGGGCGTTCAAACTGCAATATTAAAGTGTGTGACAAATATAATACAGTGTAACCTCTCTACAACAGCCAACCATGGGAAGGCGTAAAACTGGCTGTTGTAGAGAGGTGGCTGTTGTAGGGAGGTTAATGCTGAATTAAATTGTATCGTCTGATGTTTATTTATTTTTTTCGATAATTCTCATCAAATACATGCTTTGACAGCATTTTAGAATCATTTCCAATGGAAATGATTCTAAAGTGCTGTCAAAACATGTTTTTATTGAGAAAGAATGAAAAAACAACATCAGAGGACAATGTTCATGCTCAGCAGTCTAAGGGTTAGATATAGAGGAAATCATCCATTTGGGATATAAAATAGCGGCTGCTAATTAAACGAGTGGACTGATTTCAAAAGAGCCTCGTTCCTTATTAAGTCAGTAAACTCGTTTAATAAATATCACATAAAGTCACAACTCCGGTAAGAATACCAAGATCCTCAGTTTCTTCGACGAAACCATAACATTAGTTATAACTTGTTCGTTGCTATTTCTTTAGCAAATTGTAGCAAACTGATGTAGTCATAATGTGTTCACTTGTCTGGGAGCTTTGGTCCGGATGTTATAATTATGTATAATAACGTCCAGACATCGGAACCGCTAAGTTCTGAAACTGCCATAAAGCACCAGGTCCATAAAATGATAAACGAGTGTTTCATGGCAATGCAATGTCAGGGGCGAGCCCCATGTAGTGGCGCGAGTACGCCTAGCGTACTCGCGCCACTACATGGGGCTCGCCCCTGACGTGCTCCAATACAAGTTTAGTACAGACCGGACAGAGTATGATCTAATTTCCATAGTCTTGTTTCGGAACGTCGACTTATCGGGATGGCACCAATTGTTTGACCATGTATGCATTATCTTCATCGCAGGCGGGACGAGAGTTGGATTTAAAAAAAATATGAGAGAAATAAGAAATGTTGAGATCTGGAGATCTGGAACAACCGAACACATTATGAGGTCAGTAATGTACACAGATAGAGAATATCAGACGTGTGTCCTTTCATATGAGGTTAATCACATCCAACTAGGAAACGCGTAGAAATTTCGAAGCTCGCCTTGGAATTACTAAAAATTTCCGAGCCGAGCCTAGTTTGGTATTCTATTTATCAGGTAACGCTGTATGCTAGAGGATGGGCAAATATGTGGCTGTGACTGAAGCAATGGGGCTTACTGGATGTGTGACCAGTTCTGATCCTGATCAAATAGCACACTCTTGTAGCCTGATAACAATCTATATTGCTTATTATAACCATGACAAACGTATCATTGATGAAATGGCGAACAGTACAGATCCTGATCAGACTGTGCGGTTTCCAGTCACAGCCACAATTAAGTATTTTTATTAAAAGAACGCGGACTTTATTTTACGTTGCTGTGACCTGTATATGTGCATGTAGATAGTATCACAGTTTCGAGTTTTGTTTCTGCATTACACACACATGGGCAATGCATGGACATGAGGATGTGATAACACAGTTAGATCACGTTCGTCCGCATGTACGATCGACATAAAGCTCGTGGATTATTATAGGAATGAATGGCCTTTTTGTGGAATTTATCGGGGTATAAACTTGGAAAAGTCGCGGGAATACTCTGGACGAAGGCCGGAAGGCCTCGTCCAGTATTCCCACGACTTTTCCAAGTTTATATCCCCGATAAATTCCACAAAAAGGCCAGTCATTCCTTATAATTCCAGCATTTTAAATAAATTCATCAAGAAAATGTGTTTATTTTCCGTTTTCTTAAGAATTATTTTAACTGCGCCTCACGGTTGCGGAAAGTAGTTCGGCGTGTGAGTTTACTGGGGTATAACTTTTGGACAGAGACTTGCTACGAGCCAATCAACTGTTAGGGAATTGTGTAAATATTTTGTGCTGGAATTATCTCCTCGTACATGCGGACGAACCGTGATCTAACTGTGGCATACATAACACGACAATGTGTTGTCAGTCAGCGTGTACTCGGTCAATGCATAGCGAGTTAACTCATACATTACTAACTCAATAACGTGTTGGAGATGTCCCGTGGCCTATGTAACATCGTCATACAGGGGCGGATCCGGAGGGGGTTCCGGGGTTGCACCCCCTCCCCCCCCCCCCGTTCAGCCACGGAGTTTACATAGATCATAGTTTACCACCAGTTGGAGTCTGAATTTAAATGCCGTAAAACACAGGAAAGTGCATTTCGAAGAGCTAAACAATAGGACAACCCGCTATTTGCGAACGGTAACTTGCAATTACTCCCGTACCGTCCGTAGCTAGCTGGATCCGCCCCTGTCATACACTATATGGCGTTAAAGACAACTTGTTATCAGACAGCGTGAACTCGGCCAATGCATACATTGACAACTCCGTAACGTAACGGTTTGTTCCGTGGTCTATATAACATCGTCATACACTATGGCGGTATTTGCACCGTTGTAGTTCACGCTCGATGCCCTATTGTTGCGCTCTCTCATTACTCGGCTTCATGACGTCTGAACCCGACTGCCGGCAATGCGACCATTATCCCGTACATAATAGGCAAACAGCACCGTCGGGACCAATGGCGCAGTAACGGTCGTATTATCAGATCACGCAATGGTTGCCTATAGTCGATATTGCCAGTGGCACAGCGGTGAGGAATCGAGCAGTAAATAATAATAACAGCCCTGCATGATCGACTATGGTTCATCGATGTCTATTGTTCATGTGTGAAACGAAGCCAGTGATGCGGGCATGGATAACTGTATTCGCTATTTTGTGTTTTACACAACCGCCTGTGTTCATTTTTCACAGATTATCAACATGACCATCTAGTGGCAATGTCTATACGGTACCATGCATTTGATTGTCTGAGCCTGAGTTGTACCACAGCTCAGGCTCAGTCAATCAAGGTGCTTGACTTCAAACATAATATTCAAGTATTTTAAATAGAATAATTCCAGCACAAAAATATTTATACAATTCCCTAACATTTGATTGGTCCGTAGCAAGTCTCTGTGCAAAGTTTATATCCCAGTAAACTCCCATGCCGAACTACTTTCCGTAACCGTCAGGCGCAGTTAAAATAATTCTTAAGAAAACGGAAAATAAACACATTTTCTTGATGAATTTATTTAAAATGCTGGAATTATAAAGAATGAATGGCATTTTTGTGGAATTTATCGGGGATATAAACTTGGAAAAGTCGCGGGAATACTGGACGAGGCCTTAAAAAAATTACAATTTTCGATTTTTTTTTTAGAAAATTGTAATTTTTTATCTCTTCGTCCAGTATTCCCGCGACTTTTTCAAGTTTATACCCCGATAAATTCCACAAAAAGGCCATTCATTCCTATAGTAATTGACAAATGTTGGCAAGAATAGCGCCGGCGGTAGTGTACCAGTAATGTTTCTCGCAGAAAAACACAATTTTAAGACTTCTACATGATGAAAAATAGAAGTGGACGACTATGGATAGTGAAGACAGTTTTAAATGATGAACAATAGGCGCTGATTTTTGTTCATGATTTAAAATATCTTCAAAATCGGCTATGGTTGTCTCGGACCAAGAGCGCTGGTAATGAAAACGTTCAAAATTGCTAGGTCGTCAGTGGCTTCATTGCCAGCTTCTCTCAACACGTGGCCAGTAGTCGTCAATGAACAATAGTCTGTTCTACACCGTCCAACTATGGTTCACTTGTGCCGCTGCTGGGTACAGAAATGTTGACCTAATACAGTTTCAAACGAGCGTGCGTCCGGAGTTCCTGTTTCGGGAAGCCATGCATAGCGTTACTCTGGCTTTCGACGCCTTCTATGACATGTAGAGGTGGTATTGTTGAAGTAGCTTCTGGATACGAGTCTGGCGGATGAAAGTAGTTCCATGTCGACCGTCCTACTTTTAATATGTGGCTGTGATTGGAGAAAGCGGGCTTATGGCATACGTGGCTAATCCAGCTCACAGTCATTATTATAAGGTGCGTAAGTTACTATTCCTGGCCTGTCACGTCATCGGAATATACGTCAGGCATCAGTCCAGTCGTGACCTACACAACTTGGATGATACTCCGTGCTTGAACTTCGGCCAAACCCATTCGGTTACCAAATCCTAATCATTTCTACTATTTTGCTCTTTTATCCTGCTATCCTGTTGGATTCAATTCACTCCCAAGCAGCTGATGACAAACACATTGTTGAGATGCCAGATTTATTTGACAATATTTCGCTCAGCCATAGAACTCCAAACAAAGAAACGAATGAATGTATACGTAGAGACGCCCACTCCACGGCGCAACGTCCAACATACATCGACCCGGTATCGATACTACGATGGCCTTGATGGAACACCGTACCTTGTACAGCAAAAGTGCACAGCACATGACGTACAGATAATGTCTGGCGCTAAAGGCATATTTGCATAGTTTCATTAGTAGATACGGCAGCATGTCACACTGTAAGATAGTAAAATGGATCCCGGGTTGATAGAAATGATGTTTGCACCAATCGCAGATTGAGTTCCATTAGATTAGAATCTAATCGTGTCGGCGATGACAATTTACCTACTTCCTTGACTGAATGGTGGGAAAAGTTGTACCTGATCAGATTGAGAAGATGCGTAGGCTGATCTTGGACTATGCTGGTTGCAAACGTCGAAATGATATGGCGACACTCAAGGATTGGGTGTTTGGGGTGGCCAATTAATGACTCAAATACATGTACGGGCACGGTCCATTCTGGGCAAAAAAATCATATACAGTAGAACCTCGCTAAACCGGACACCCTGGGAGGTCCCCAGGGTGTCCGGTTTAGCGAATTCTACTGTAACTCACGAGTATGAACACTGTAATACATGTTTATGTGTGTGTGGTGTCCATGAATATGCACTATCACCAGTGATAAATCACTTTGAACTGCATGTACTTAAACGTTTAAGACCCGTTTCAAAACCTTTATATATTGCCAACATCAACGCATCGCGTCGATCTTTTGAGAATATGAATATACAAGGTGTATGATCACGTGGTACTAACAACAACAACAAGTACTGAAATTTCCAGAATCCATCTGATTCAAAGTACGTATTATTTTATAGTGCCCTTATTACGTAACGGATTTTGATGAAATATGGCGCATCAAACGCGTCTTGTTAAGCTGCATTGTGTGGTCTCTGTATATTCTGCGACACAGAAATCGATTCTTCGCAAAAACGACATAAGTCTGTGCTGAACTCCCTGGACCACCAAATCAGCTCATGAAGAAGGTTTGCTGTGCCATATTTCATCAAAATCCGTTTCATATTAAGGAAATATCAAATAATACTTTCAAGATTTCAACACTTTCAGCACTGTTGTTGTTGTTGTTGTTGTTGTTGTTGTTGTTATAACCACGTGATCATGCACCTTGCTATAGAGCCACTGCGTATAAACAGAAACGAAAACTCACATAGTCTGTAATATTGTATGTTACCTATAGTATGTATAGGTGTATGTTCTTCAAGATAATTATACAGCCAGGATTAATTACCGACAGGCAGTTGTAGGAAACTGACTCTGCCAAGGCCATGGAAGTCTGCACGCACATGCGCATGCATATATATCACTACTCCACGTTCCCATGGAATGTGACTGGGTTTGTTTGGTTATATTAACAAAGTACTTGAAATTTCAATTATTTTCTTTTAAAAACCTGGGAATGTATAAATGCCATGTTACGCAGACTAAACATTAACAAGACCGGCGTGCCTGTCTCCGTTCTGGGGCACGTTTCACTAAATTTCGTACGACTAAAATATTCGTAAGTGCAAATTTAGGATCGTCTGGAAATTTCAATTGATGGATATACATTTATTGAGCATAGGCTGCATATGCAGCCTATGATCAATAAATGTAAATCCAATCATTATTTACAAGAAAACATTGTTAATGTGAATTTTACCGACTATCATCATTTAGCACTTGTTAGCCACCTGGTTCATTGTTTGACAATGCAAGTACATGTATTTATTATATACATACCCATGAAATACATAGTTATACGATGTAAATAAAAGTCATGTTCTTATCGATGAAATAAACAACTTCCGGTGAAAATACGACTACTTCCGCTATCTATATTCATAACGCGCATCTGCAGTGCCGGACTGCAAACAGGCTGCAAATACACATTCATTACCGTATACAGTCTAAAAAACTGCTAATTTCCATGGAGGGTATATAATAAATAGAATATTCATATTTTTGCAACGAATATGAATATCCTCTATGTATTAAAGGCACTGTGTCTCAGATTATTTCTCAATACGTTGTTTTTCACATTATGCGCATCAAACTCTCAATATTAAGGGAGATGAATTCATATAAGCTTCTAGCTTGTTTTCAAATCCTTGTATTTTGTTATGTAACATGTATATTGTACATTTGCCAATAAATATTGTTTAAACTAAACTCTCAATATGAACTAATTGTTTGTGAAATGTAAATATTTTGAGTGGATCATACTACATCAAATTATAGAAATAAGTTTCCATTGTAGACACCAGTTTATTAAAAGAAATACAATTAAATTACATGTAGTAACCATCGGTTGTAGAACAAATAGCGTTTGCATGGCTCATTATGTTTTTAATATTATCAAGACTACTGTCTGTTCCAGTTTTTCTGCCGACAATTTCCAAATGTTCTCGTTGTTCGACCCTCCTGGTCAGCCTACCGTACTCCTCCTTTTTGCCCCATGCTAAATTCCGACATGAAAATCGTTTTTTCGCAATAAAATCAATATTTTATGCAATTTCATTAAATAAATAAAAACAATTGTTACTGATGAAAAAATATTTACATTTAAATATTTTTTAGAATTAATATGTTTAATAGCCAAATGTTCGTCGGCAGCAAAACGTGGAACAGACAGTAGTTTTTATAACCAATAGCGGATAATACTCTCGCTGGCGAGTCATGGGTACACTGGGGTTGAGCAACACAAATTTATAATTAAATTATTGTTTACTAATGGGTTCATCATTTTCAGGGCATATCTGAGACCTGGGTGCCGTTTCACTAAACTTCGTAGGACTAAAATGTTCCTAAGTGCAAATTTAGGATCGTCTGGAAAGTTCAATTGATGGATTTACATTTATTGAGCATAGGCTGCATATGCAGCCTATGCTCAATAAATGTAAATCCAATAATTATTTACAAGAAAACATTGTTAATATGAAATTTACAGACTTATCATAATTTTGCACTTACGAACATTTTAGTCGTTAACAATTTTAGTGAAACGCCCCCCAAGTGTCTGTACTTGGTATTTGCAGCGTTACACAATTCCATAACTAACGCCTATAGTCGACTACCCACCGAAACTTGGTCAAAAGAATACATTTCTTATGACCCAGCCTGAAACAATAAAAGACCTGTGGTCCGCATGGACAGGTTTCAAAACCACATTGTTACATGGTTTCCGTTGTTTGCACATATAGCGCGTGCTGTTTGCACATGGCTTTAGGCAATGCTCATTCCGGGGCCGTGCGTAATGGAAGTGCCTTCATGACGTCACTACGCGGAAGTGCCTTTATGACGTCACTACTTCATGACGTTCATGACGCGGCCCCGGAATGTGCATATCGAAAATTATCTATGTGAATGGGACGATTTTATAAAAGTACTGAAAATACTGAATATAATGCTCAAATTACATCAGTTTTTTGTTGGAAATGTAACAATAACGTTTGATCATGTCCAGCCGTATGCAAACGTTTGCTGTGGCCCTCGGGAACTGTTTGAACCAGCCTTCGGGAAACTGTTTGAACCCGCAGCCGCGGGTTCAAACAGTTCCCGAGGGCCACAGCAAACGTTTGCACACGGCTGGACATGATCAAACCTTATATTCTCAATACTCAGTTCATATCAATGACACATTGGTGATACATACATACAATGCATGCTCATACTTCAGACAGCCAGTTTACAAGAAAGAACCGACGGTCGATATATCGAACATGCCTCTCAACAGGCACAGCAAACCATTTAATTTAATAACGTATCAAATCAACCATAACTCACTTACATCATCGTTACTCACAGCCTAACATGGTTTCCATAGGAAAGTACGCGAACTGGTACTCGATACATATTAACCCTTAGAATGCGGGAACCGAACATAGTCGTCTGCTGATAATTCATATTTTGTCTTTTCTCTCAGTAAAAACATGGTTTGGCAGCATATAGAATCATTTCCTTTGGAAATGATAAGGAAATGATTCTAAAGTGCTGCCAAACCAAGTTTTTGATGAGAAAAATGGAAAAATAAAAAATATTCAGCAGACGACACACATTAATTCAGCATTGTAAGGGTTATAAACACACAGTTTACGTATGACAACATGACAGTCAGTGGAACCTCTATACCCCGGACTCCCTGAGATGCCCCAGAGTGTCCGGTTTAGAGATGTTTCACTGTAATTCCGATGTAAGAGCACTGAAACACATGTCTGTGTGCATTGCAGTAATGGATACTGAGAAACATCTGCGATATTTGACAGTGAAATCGGTCATAATTTAACACATCGATGTGGCAATGTTGTTCGGGTTACCGAGGCTCCACTGTATATGTGGTTGTGACTGGAGAAATGAGGCTTATGATATATGTGACCAGTGTAGCTCCTGGTCCAATACCACGCTGCTGTATCCTCATAACAATCTATATGGCTTGTTAGAAGTATGATGGGTATTTGATTGATGGAATGGCGATCAGTGCAGATCCTGATCAGACTGTGCGGATGCACAGTCTGATCTGGATCTACACTGGTCGCAAAACCCGTAACCCCGTTTCTCCAGTGACAGCCACACGTAAAAAGGATACTAGTATATATTCACTGTTCGCGAGCTGATTGTCTAGTAAGGTTAACACATACATCGACGACGGTTTTCTCAATTCAAATTCAGACACGTGTCCACATTTTACTGGCAACTATCGTTGCCATTTGAAGGGGTCAATGGTAAACGGGGGCTAACTCCTTGATGGAGTTAGCCCTTTTTTCCCGATGATCCGTTCAATAGACAAATCCCACTGGAAATAGTATACGATGCAGCTGCCGTATCTGTCTTTGAGAAGCAATCCGTTATTTGTATGTTAGGCGAATGATGTTGTTTGGAATAATGTTAAAATAGTTCACTTCATACGTTGTCAGAAACAGTACACACAGCCATACCTCATTATTTCGTTTGTTAGTAAAACTTATTTGAACCCAATTAACACGCCCAATAAGAGCACAGCCACGTGTGCACTGAAATGCAATTTTAATTGTTGGGGAATGCTAACATCATTATTAAATTAACGTGCAATCAGGGTGTACACGAGAAATTCCCGCAAATTGTCTACAAACGGAAATGTTCGCCTGATATGTTTCATTGTTAATACAATAACGGGTTCTGGAAGCGCAATGGAGAAGCATGCCGTACACTATCAAACATGTTCATCATCAAGCACGAATGGTTAATATTAAACAATCAACAACAAATTTGATTCACCGTAAACGAGTTAATTAAAACTACCTCTCTAAACCGGACACCAAGAAAATATATGTGATCTCATTTTGAGAGATTTCGTATAACGCAGTTCAGATAACAATGCATGTTCATGATTGCAAAAGACATACGTATGCCCCAGAATATTCATATGCTTGATTTACAGTGGAACATCTCTAAACCGGACACCCTGGGGACCTCCCAGGGTGTCCGGTTTAGAGAGGTTTCACTGTATTTCTGAAACAGATATTACGTAATGTTACGCGAGTAACGCTGGAAACGAATCCCTAAACAAATGCGGAATTTATCCTAGTCTGTCTACCACATTCAAAAGGAAACCCGTCAACATTTTAAAGTAACTGCCTCCGCAATAAATCAAAGGCTTGCTACTTAGGCGTGTTATCTCGTAGATGAGACACAATTACGTTAAACAATGTTATCTGTTTGGCAATGGGTGGTGCGCTTGGAAGGCAACAGCGGGAGTTGGCAGGGGTTCCACAAAGTTATCATTCTTTGACAGATGGTTAAAATTTAGTTCATCACAAACTTCGCTAATTGATCGTTTCACTTGGTAACTCTTTTGCATGAGGTAACTCTCATCTGCAAGAATAACGCGCACGTAGGACAATTTAAGTTGCATATGAGCAGAGACGATGGAACTCCCCACCCCCGAACGTATGCATTCGCAACACATGTATAACGAGGACGTTGTAAAGTAACCATCACATACATGTAGTTCAATTTGACACACACAAAATCATTTATTTGTTCTTAGGAGTATGTGAATCTAGTGTTCCTTCGTGCAGATCCAGAGAAAACAGGTTGCAGATCGTGTGACAGTAGGTTCCACAGCATCCATACGGATAGTGAAAGTTGGAGATAATCGCCATAGTTGGATGAAGTTATACAGTAAAAACTATTCGGTTTCGCCGACCTATATATCGACAACGTTGCCAAATTAATAGTGGAAGTAAATTACCTGGGCCCGGTTGCTCAAAACCTCTGTTAGCTTAACAGACTGTTAAATCCTTAGCAATGCTAAGGATTTAACAGTCTGTTGCTAAAGATTTAACAGTCTGTTCAGCTAACAGAAGCTTTGTGCAACCGGGCCCTGATGGTAGCATCGGCAAAGCAGCATCCATATGGCAATGAGCGATCGGCAGTAAATTAATCAACGTGAAATGTTTGCTCTGTTTACATATAACAAGTGGAATGTGGTGATGTAAAGCGAATGTGCACAATACGGTAGACAGCAGATAGTAAATAAATATTATCGTTTCGTGAAAACTGTCTGATCTAACATTGTACATATGCTTCTGATTCACCTGTTATACGATGAGTAATGTGCGTCATGGGCACCTACTATTTGTGATCTCTTCAGCCGTTATTGTCCCGACTATCTCAACTATCGACACCATTTTGTTTTGTTCACAAGTTTTATAGAAAAACGTGAATGCACTCTTCAGTTCTGGTTCGAAGCCGCAATACTGTACGGACATTAACTAAATGCCACATGTGGGTGTAACTATGTGGCATAATGTAACTATTTGGCGGTCATCTTGAAATTGCACATATTTTTCAAAACGCTTAAAGATGACATAGTAGCATCACTGTTGACTCCTGATATAAATGACCTGTAGAAATAAAATCGCAAATACAAATTGAAGGGTTCACTGGAAGAAGGCTAGCCTCCTTCTTCCAGTGAACCCTTCAATTTGTATTTGCGATTTTATTATGGACTTAGCCTCCTTCTTCCACTAAACCCTTCAATTATGGTATTTAAAACAGGGATAAGCTCCCGGCTGTCGGACTAATTGCGATTATATCAGATAATGACAATAATGGTCGCAGCGTTCACAAGCAGGCGCATCAAATTATATCAAATATGTATAATAAGCCTCGCTATTCATGTGTTCCGCGCCACTGGCTGACATTTCGTCCCCTGACAATTACATGAGCGTAATTATATCTGTGACTGGAGCAAGGGGGCGTATGGGATTTGTGACCAGTGTAGCTCCAGATTAAATATCAGTAGCTTGATAACGATCTGTATTGCTTATTAGGAGCATGGTGGGTGTTGCATTGGTGAATGGCGAACAGTGCAGATCCTGATCAGACTGTGCGGATGCACAGGCTGATTTGGATCTGCAGGCTGATTTGGATCTGCATTGGTCGCAAAACCCATAAGCCCCATTTCTCCAGTCACAGCCACAATTCTGCATATCATACAGCATGCGTGTTTCACTTCCGGAACTCGATTATTCAGACGGGTTGTCCTCGGCAGTTTTTATGATTCCGGCTAAAAGTGCAACTTTTATTAGCTGCTAGAGGTGTATTCCTCGGGGAAATAATTTGAGCATTCAGTCATTTTGCATTTGCATGAAGCTACCAGCAAGTCAATAAGAACATTTCCATTAACCAAACAAAACAGCGGTGAATTAAGAACATATGAAGAGAACTGACGTCTGAAAAAGCACATTTTAAATATTGAATCATAAATACCATTTTACGTTTGACTCTCGATTGTCTGTGGGTGATTATTAATCTGGTTTTCTCACAATACATTTTTCTCTTTCAACTTTCAATATGTTAACAATTGTTATAACATATTTCCGTATGTTGTTTATTAAGGAAGCAATAAAGACTACGTGTTTTGCTGATAAATAACGGGCATGTACAGAAACAAACGCGGAACCACTGCGGGAAAACTGTAGGTAAGTATGGACTAAAAATATCCAACAAGAGACATTGTATTACAATCGAACCTCTGCGAACAACCACCATTCTAAAACCGTCCTCTCTCTGTACTGAAGCAGCCAATAATTTACATACTACTCAAACAAATCGATCGCTATACAGTGGAACCTCTCTAAACCGGACACCCTGGGAAGTTCCCAGGGTGTCGGTTTAGAGAGGCTCCACTGTAAATCAGGCATATGGGGTTTGCGATCATGAACATACGTTATCAACGGTGAGAGATGACAATAAACACATACAATGTACAATTAAGCAGACATAGATTGTATATGTGTCCGGTTCTACTGAATATTTAACCTCCCTATAACAGCCACCTACCTATAACAAGGTGTATGATCACGTGATACTAACAACAACAACAAGTACTGAAACTTCCATAATCCATCTGATTAAAAGTACGTATTGTTTTATATTGTCCTTATTACGTAACGGATTTTTATGAAATATGCCGCAACAAATGCGTTTTGTTAAGCTGCATTTGATGGTCTCTGTATTTTCGCTCAACCTTTTGTTGTTTTTGCGAATAATCGATTTCCGTGACTCCGACACGGAAATCGATTCTTCGCAAAAACGACATAGGTCTGTGTCGAACTCCATGGACCACCAAATGCAGCTCTTGAAGACGCGTTTGCTGCGCCATATTTCATCAAAATCCGTTGCATATTAAGGAAAATACCAAATAATACTTACTTTGGAGTGGGCGACGTTGTTGTTATTGTAACCACGTGATCATGCACCTTGTATAACAGCCAGTTGCGTTTCTTCCTGTGACTGACTGTGGTAGAGTTTGCACTATATACTATATACCCATGTCGGCAGGCCTAGTCTATATATGAATGGCGATTTATGTCCTACGTGAGATTCCCTGCGTGCCAGAAACTAACGCGCGACAGACCTTCGCGCGTGAAATGTCGTCTCTTGCGGGTTACGATTGTTGGTTTATACACACACACTGACATTTCACGCATGCTAGTTTCTAACCGGTTAAAAGACAACACGTATGACATGAATTGCCACTCATGTTTAGTCTCATAGACGTATCAAACGTACCATGCCGATTGCGATACCAGGACGTGTTTTTGGCGTCGTTGCTATGTAACGGCCGTCACCGACCGCCATGGTATGTTTACCACGCGGCACGACACGCGGGAGAATGGAATGCGTTCACGGAACATGATTCGTTTGGCAGACAGTAACAATCTACCGACTCGGCTGCTTATTGGGAATGGAATATTATCGTCTGCCGTTTATTCATTGTTCATTAATTTCGCGTTGAAAACACGTTTTGACAGCGCACGAAAATCGTCTCCATTGGAGACGATTTGCATGCCCTGTCAAAACGTGTTTTCACCGCGAAAACTGTAAACTACAAAATAAACAGCAGACGATAATATTTAAATTATCGAATCCTAGTGTCGTCTGCATGCAAAGATGATCAGCCTATGGAGAATGGCGTTCATTAGTGAAATATTGTATGTGACGAGCTGTCATCGCGTCAACAGGCAAAACGTACGCTAACAAAAATAAACAATAGTGTCTACAACACGTGACAAAGCCCCTGACTTGTCGAAATGCACCTGGTAGTTGATTGAGATGACGAGATGATAGGCTGAAGTCTAAAGAAAAGTGAAAACAACCGATATTTTCTGGATGTCCGGCTTGTCGAGGTTTTACAGTATTCATTAACAATGGTTACTCTACGTGACGCGTTTCGTTTTGGAAACGACTGAAATGATAAACCACAAGCACAGAGACGTCAGAGAAAATTGCATCGAATGAAAAATGTAATTCTCATTTCGACAAATGGTGCATTTAACATCTTGTGGAACATGCATAATAATGGACACTTTCATATAGAGAATAGTAGGTTAGTGCCGGGAATGGGAAAAAATATCTGGCAAGGCTCAGGAAACGGGATGGGCGAGGCTCTGCCGAGCACATCCCGTTTCCGTGCCGCGCCAGATATGTTTTCCCATTCACGGCACTAACCTAATATTCTATTTATCCCGTCAACACCCTCACATGGCTGTAAAATGCAAAAATAGTATTGACTGGATATCAAAAATGTTTCACGGCACCGTGTTTCACGGCACATACGCACTGTGTTGACGGGATAAATAGTGTTTCGCTTAAGCCGGTACTAGGGGAGGCGTTTGTGTCACACGACTTTCACAATCATGGAAACAAATAATGAGAAAGTGCAATAAAACCGCGCTTGTGATGTACTTTATTTCTACCAGCCGCGTTCGGCGAGTACCACTGATCTCCAGACTTTAGATTGTAATTTTGCATAAAAAAAAAGAAAATCTGTAGATTCCCTTGGAGACATAATAATCTCCTGTATATCGTTAGTCAAACAATGGACTAACTAACGAGGTAATTCATAGTTCATTGCCAACGATCAATTCCGTCAGAGCCTTAATTGAAAGTCTGATAACCGAGTCCGACCCCATTACAATAGCATTAGGTGACTCAGACAGCTCGTCATTGACATGAAACAAATACTCATATACCCTTACAATGGAACCTATCTAAGCCGGACACCCTGGGAGGTCCCAGGGTGTCCGGTTTAGAGAGGTTACATTGCAATTCAGGTACATGAGCAGATATATACGCATGTGTGTTTGCGATCACGAACAGACATGAACACCAGTGATACATGACAATGAAGCCCATCGAAATTAAGACTTAATTGAAATTTAGATAAACGAGTCCGACCCCATTATAGTGTAATTATGTGAGTCAGCTAGCTCGTCGTTGACGTTGGACAAATGTTCATATACACGTACAATGTAACTTCTCTAAACCGGACACCCTGAGAGGTCCCCAGAGTGTCCGGTTCAGAGAGGTTCCATCGTAATTCAGGTACATGAGCAGTCTAAGACAACTGTGCATATGTGTTTTGCGATCACGAACAGACGTGAATACCATGGATATATGACAATGAAGAATATCAAATCTAAGACTTAATTGAAATTCAGATAAACGAGTTCGACCTCTTTATAGTATGATTAGGCGAGTCAGCTAGCTCGTCGTTGACATTGGACAAATGCCTATATACTAGTGCACCGGAACCTCTCTAAACCGTACATCCTGTGTGTCCTCCAGGGTGTATGGTTGAGACAAAATCCATGTAATTCATAAACATGATCCATCCAAGACATGCATGTGTATTTTGCAGTCACGAACATAAATTAACACCAGGGATAATTACAATTAAGCCCGTCATACATGTATTTCAGCATGCCAATGGGTACGATCTGGGTGTTCGGTTTAACGAAGCTCCACTGTATAATCATGACCCCAGTAGCCGATTTCATTAAAATTACAAAGTATACTTATCTAGCAAAGTATACTTTGAGGGAGTAATCATTATTTTTTCCCGAAATGCATTAAACATATAAAACTAACGACTGCATATATTTGATTAAACGTATGCAGAATCATTATACTGAATGTATTACCTTATCACAGCCAAAATGGCTGTGATAATGTAATAAATTCAGTACAATTAAAAATAATAAATTTATCGTTAAATTGAAAATTTCTCCCTAAAAGTATACTTTGCTAGATAAGTATACTTCGCAATGTTGGTGAAATCTACTACAGGTAACACACCCTGGCATACGCTTGCATTGTAATGTGTTTAAAACGGTAATTGGAAGAAAACACATACAGTATGGGCACTATTGGTCCGTCTAAGATTTTGCTTGAGGGCATAGCCTCGTTTTCTTGGAACCCTTGTCACTTTTATGACTGCATTAATGACGGTATCGAATTCTACTATACAAACGTGAGTGACGGCTTGAGTCTTAAAGTTTGACTACACATACCACTGTCACTGCACTGTTCGAGTTCATGGACACGACAATAGAAGTCATAATATTGCGCAACAATACAGACGCCCACAGAAACTGTCGCTTCAATTATCAATCGGAACAAAATAAATGCTTCCGATAACCAACGGTTGCCATCGATTTCTGTATTACTTCCTAGCGTTATTACGTATTCAGGCGGAAACGGGGCCGTTGTTGTGTTGACGGCTCACCGGGAAACAATCAAGTTCGGCTCTGAGAAAATCTACCTACACATTTGTCTTGTCTGCGTTAATCTTGCCCATAGTATCACCGTTTCTGAACCGGTGTTGGCAATGTCAACTCGCAATCAAGCAAATTGATTGTCTGAGCCTGAGCAACAGCTCAGGCTCAGATAATCAAGCTGCTTGATTTCAAGCGGACTATTCAAGTATTTTTAAGTAACGAACTTATTCGCAAAATTACCGCAGGCGATAATGTACATACACAGGTGTACGGCTTTGTATTGGTGGATGATGAACTACAATCATAACTTCATTTGAATGTCAGATAAAACGCGTTTGTTTTCCTATGTTCTATGTACTTCAGCGAGACAACGGTAGTCTTAACTAGACATGTGCGTTTTCCACTAACCTATGCATGATTGTATTAACAAAAGTGCTGATATTTGTTACAATACGAGCTCGTATACGACCTGGGCTGGAACCCTTGTAGTTAGATATAGCAATACCAAATAAGAAACGTTTTAGACAATACAATACAATACAATGTATATGCAAACGTTCTACCAAAACCCTACTAGTAAGTATATCGCATATTGAAGCTGTGCTGATCACCTAAAGTGTTGTGTGTAGCAGTCTCATATGCATATTTATTACACTAGAGTATTATGATTGTAATATAGCACTGCCTTATTACACTGTGAAAGCCCAGTTTATGCAATTTATTGTTTATGTTCATGAATAATTAGAATATTGGCATCATTGTTGCTGAACATGTATCAACACATTAAGTGACATCTATTCACGAATGACACAATTTGTTTTTTAGAATAAGATAGCATTCAATGTGTATGATCACGTGGTACTAACAACAACAACAAGTACTGAAACTTCCAGAATCCATCCGATTGAAAGTACGTATTATATAACGGATTTTGATGAAATATGGCGCGTCATACGCGTCTTGTTAAGCTGCATTTGGTGGTCTCTGTATGTTCGCCCAAACTTCTGTCGTTTTTGCGAAGAATCGATTTCCGTGTCAAAGACACGGAAATCGATTCTTTGCAAAAACGACAGAAGTCTGTGCCAAACTCCCTGGACCACCAAATGCATCTCATGAAGACGCGTTTGCTGCGCCATATTTCATCAAAATACATTGCATATTAAGGAAAATATCAAATAATACTTAATTTGGAGTGGGCGACGTTGTTATTGTTGTAACCACGTGAGCATGCACCATGGCATTGTGTGAAACGACATACATGTACTACGAGATTACGTCAAATTATAGTGTCCGGTTGCTCGTCCTGGACACGTGATACCATGCACACGCGCACAAAGTACCTGTCACAATAAGGGCCGGCGGTAGATAATGGATGTTCCGCTTTGTCGCTGGTGACTCATGTCACAAGCCACAGACGTATACGTGGGCGTGACTGGATAAATGGGGCTTATGGGATTGGTGAGTACGCATGTCATTATTGCTCGTTATCAGTCTACAAAAATGTGCTATTTGATCAGGAGCTACTCCTGATCAAATAGCACATTTGTGTAGACTGATAACGAGCAATAATTACATGCGTTTCACTGATGACATGGCGAACGGTGCAGATCCTGATCAGACTGTGCGAATGCACAGGCTGATCTGGATGTACACCGGTCGTACAATCCATAAGCCCCATTTCTCCAGTCACAGCTACACATGTTACGACATACAACATACATAATTAAAATCTCATATATCTAGTATGGCCATTATGGGTTACTGGCTGAGAAAATGAACACTGTGACGTTCGCAATCAGCGTAGTACCAGATCAGTATGCGCATACACTGGTTCACATGCATTTTAAACTTTAAGTAATAAGTTTACAAACGATTACCAAAAGCGCGAGAGCACTTCTACAAAACAGTTACTACGCTGATTGCAAACATTACACTGTTCCTTTTTTCAGCCAGTGACCCACCTGCATTTTAAAGGTACATGCCCACTCAGTAGGCACAACATGTTCTTTATACCAGATACATCATCTGAGACATTTTCTGGCAAAATAAACATTCATTCACTATTACCCAGCGTATTAATTGGCATTGTTATACATTTTATTTCAGACGTTTCAGACATTACTATTTATTCTCTGTATTTATATTTTTGATGTGCAATGATCATACTTTATAATATGTTGACAATATTATTTTTTCTGGTGACGCATTTAATTATATAAATAATAACAAAAAATCATGCTAAATGATAATATCTGTATAGCGGGCACTCGTAATTTAAATATAATTACAAAGAATCATGCCTCATTTGTATATGAAAATAGCCTGATACCACCGCGTGTCACTATCAGAAAAATAATAATTACTAAATGATTAAATCTGTATAGGAGGCACTCGTAAATTTTATAAATGGTGGAATAGTGACACAATTATACACTTATTTAATTCCTGTAAAGAACATTATGTGCTTACTGAGTGGGCATCTACCTTTAATACTGCAATTTGCAGCACGCATTTTCCTTACTTTTACAGTATGCATCATGAGACTAGACACACGCATTTCGTAGTTCTAGTAACGGACTGCATCACGTTAGCTGGTACACTTTAATAGTGTGGTAAAAACAATATGTTGTGACGACAACCACTATCATGGTTTACCCTGTACAACCCGACACTAGACATATAAATAATGCAAACACCGTTTTCCGTTGCATATGGTGTACATTACATATCGCCGTGAATTCATAATTATTACAAGTGAACATTCAGCGCAGACTGTATGGCCATGTTGATCAATGGATCTACGCTGGTCGTATGTACATTTTTATCCCGTCAACACAGTGCGTATGTGCCGTGAAACACGGTGCCGTGAAACATTATTGATATCCTGTCAATACGACCTAATCTCTGCGTATGCATATGTGCGGTGGCTGGGGTTATTTGTTTTGCATTTTAAAGCTATGTGTATGTGTTGACGGGATAAATAGGATAGTAGGTTAGTGCCGTGAATGGAAAAAAATATCTGGCGCGGCACGGAAACGGGATGTGCTCGGCAGAGCCTCGCCCATCCCGTTTCCTAAGCCATGCCAGATATGTTTTCCCATTCACGGCACTAACCTACTATTCTCTATGTACCACGTGCCACATGTTCGCGAGTCCTAACTAATCACATTGATTCTGTCTACGACGCTTGATTAACTGACTGAGTCATCAGATATTATGCGACGACAGACTCAATAGTGAAGCGGAACATTGAGAAAACAGTCACACAATAGGATGAACACACTGACGTGAACTTGGTGCACTCGGTGACAACGATACGGAGGGAGATATATAACAGGTGGCTGATGAATGAAGGCTCGAGTTGCTGGAACGTAACGCTGATTTACGAAAAATGAAAAAAGTAAAATACATTTGAGATCACCACGAAGTATGTTTGTTTTTTGTTGTTGTTTTTTTGTTTTTATTTGGGTTTAACAGACTATCAACGGCTAATGCCATTTAAGGCCGGGTCAATGGGTTTAGTACTGAATCCCATATATTACGTGCACATGTACATGTACAAATGGGGTGGGTCCCAAAATCAGAACAGAATATTTACAATAAAAAAACTATACATGTATATTCAGTCCTGAAATCAGAGTAATCCTGATTTGATGCCAGGTCCTCGCCACACCAGAATCTCTTGGCCCCCTCCTAAAAGCAGTAGGATCAGTAAAATCTTACTACTATTATAATGGGCAATAACCAAATTCAACTCCCAGGTAACAAAAGAGCAAACGATAAATACGTACCTGAGCGCCAAACTACGCCACCACGAAGTAATTATCTACACTAGTTCGAAAATCACATGAACATACATGTAAATGTAAAGTTGAGGATAAACTGCAAAATTCTGATCAGTAGCCTATTTCATCAACATTGCAAAGTATACTTTAGTAGCAAAGTATACTTTGAGGGAGAAATTTTCAATTTTTTTAAAAATTTATTAATTTTTATTATACTGAATTTATTACATTATCACAGCCATTTAATGGCTGTGATAATGTAATAAATTCAGTATAATAATTCTGCATACTTTTAATCATGAAATATATGCATTTGTTAGTTCTATGTGAAATAATGCATTTCTGGAAAAATAAATGATTACTCCCTCAAAGTATACTTTGCTAGTAAAGTATACTTTGCAATGTTGATGAAATGGGCTACTGGTCTACACAGTTCGCAGTTCGTCATTTTGTCAGAGTACTGTTCATGATGCCTTCAATAAACATATACATGTATTCACGGTGTATGATCACGTGGTACTAATAACAACAACAAGAACTGAAACTTCCAGAATCCATCCGATTGAAAGTACGTATTCTTTTATGTTGTCCTTATTACGTAATGGATTTTGATGAAATATGGCGCAACAAACGCGTCTTGTTAGGCTGCGTTTGGTGGTCTCTGTATTTTCGCCCAAACTTCTGTCGTTTTTGCGAAGAATCGATTTCCGTGTCGGAGACACGGAAATCGATTCTTTGCAAAAACGACATAAGGCTGTGCCAAACTCCCTGGACCACCAAATGCATCTCATAAAGACGCGTTTGCAGTGCCTTATTTCATCAAAATCCGTTGCATATTAAGTAAAATATCAAATAATACTTACTTTCGAGTGGGCGACGTTGTTGTTGTTGTAACCACGTGATCATGCACCTTGGTATTACAACATAATTACTGAGCTACCGGGCCACAAGGAAATGTGAGTAGGAGAATGCACGATGGAACCCGAATCTATGACTCGTGTACAGATTTACTATTTACTGTTTGTGTATAATAATTGCTAATAACATGACGTTATCCGGTATTTAATTAACTTAAGTTCCTTTCTGCGTGTATTTTGTTCTCAGTTTTCATGTAGATATGGCAGCAGAGGCAGATACAATTATATAGCACGTGATCGTGTGTGTGTCAGAATCGGGCGTATGGTCTATGTGTGCGGCCAGTGTAGACCCGGGCTCAGATTCGACAACTGTTCGCCATTTAGACAGTAAAACAGTATGCTTGCAACAGCCCCATACCCGGCTGCATGTGTGCCAGAGATGTGTGAGTAGATCAAGGACTAGACTTGTCACAGGTGTCATAAGTTCCATTTCTATAGATGCAGCGACATTTTGGGGCGTGCTGAGAAAATTTACATCACGACGTTTGCGACCAGCGTAGACCCAGATCAGTCTGATCAGGGCCTACGCTGTTCGCATTCAGTCACAAACATATACATACCGCTATCAGCAAGAATATTCGCTTCTAATCATATTATGTAGCCATGGTGATCTGGTTGCGCAGATTCTCTAAGGTGCCTTATCACAACACGCGGCCCAATTGTATACATACACGTGACAGCTCTGGGAGCAGGCACTAATGTCGGAAACCATTCCTGGCAAGGGGTTATCATTCCGTCCGATAAATGCGACATAACCGTTCTCTAGAAGAAGTGCCATTGTGCCCCACTTACGGAGCCGTGTCTGCTGAGAGGCCCCGCGAGAGGTTTTATTTTTCGTTTAGTTTTTTTAATTCTCATATTTACTGTTAGAGAATCAGCTCCGCGTCCTTATATTTCCGTAAGAATATATATGTTATTCTAACCTCCGTGCAATGAGAAGCACGAAATATGGGTGTGGCTGCACGTACCAAATGTTCACCATTGCAACTATTACGCAAAGTTCCTGCGCACCTTTCACAATGGTGAAATGTACACCAGCCTGTTATGCAACTTCATAACATAATTATGTGGATGTGACTCTAGAAAGGGGTCTTATCGGTTTGGCGACCAGTGTAGATCCAGATCAGGCTGTACATCCGTACAGTCTGATCAGGATCTGCACTGTTCGCAATTCCATTACTAATGGAATTGCGAACAGTGCATATCCTGATCAGACTGTGAATGAAACATCCATCATGCTTCTAACAAGCATTACAAATCGTTATGAGCTACACGAGTGTGCTATTTTATCAGGAGTTACACTGGGAGGGTGTCCGGTTTATAGAGGGTTCACTGTAAATCAGGCATTTAATCATTCTGAGCCATAGTTGAGTGTTATGCGATCACGAACAGACATTATCACCTGAGATAAATAACCAAGAAATGTGTTTTTTTGGTGTCCGGCTTAGAGGGGTTCCCCTGTAATTACCATTGATAAAAAATATATGGCAGTGTGGTATTGGCGGACGGTTTGTTGCCAATATATGTTCCTGTTTGAATAATTCCTCATCGTTGGGCCTCGCTACTACACATTCCGTCCTAAGAGAATGGCATAATGTCTCGGAAAATATGCGAAAACAGACCCGTACATGTCTGTCTTCGCCCAAATGCGAGCGTTTCTGAAAATATATGTGGCTGTGACTGGAGAAATTGGGCTTAAGGGGGTTGTGACCAGCGGAGTTCTTGATCAAATAACACACACATGTAGCATTTAGAAGCATGGCGGGTGTTTCATGGCAAACAGTGCAGCTCCAGATCAGACTGTGTGGATGTGCAGCGCAGACTGATCACAAAACTCAAAAGCCCCATTTGTCCAGTCCCATCCACAATCTCAACTCGCAATCAAGCAGTTTGATTGACTGAGCATGAGCTGTAGTACAGCTGCGGCTCATCCGATCAAGCCGCTCGATTTCAAGCACAATATTCAAATATTTTGACATACAAATAAATATTGATTAACGCAGGCTGTGGTGTCGGAACCGGCGAGATCAGTTCCCTGCCGATATGCTAGTACAAGCCTTCTGTTTGGTTTCAGTTCAGACCGACCCACACGAGATAACGGTGATGTATCGCTCCGCAGCGAGACCCGCTCCATAAACAAACATAAGTATATGCCGCTAATTAGCGGGCGATTGTACCGGGAAACAATGATAATAACGCCCCATATACACGCTACATAGCCGGCTGCGCTAATCTCGGTCAGATGGCAACGTTTCTGAACATCTATTGGCAATCCCAATGCGCAATCAAGCAGGTTGATTAGCTGAGCATGAGCTGTAGCACAAGTATTTCAAGTGCAAAATTATGATAGTCTGTAAAGTTCACATTAACAATGTTTTCTTGCAACTAATTATTGGATTTACATTTATTGAGCAATAATATATGCTCAATAAATGTAAATCCATCAATTGAGATGTCCAGACGAACATTTGTCGTTTTAGTCGTACGAAATTTAGTGAAACGGGCCTCAGATGAATAGAAGAAAAATGCATCTACAGTTGGTAAGGCAAACGTCAAAGATACATGTCAATAGAAGAAATGAACAGATAAAAACAAAAGAGGTAGATAGACAGAGAGAACCGCCGGGGAAAACACACACAAAAGAACCAATTGGGAAGGGCTGTAACTAATATTGTTAAAACGTGTAGCCCAACCCGTGTGTTCTTATTAATAGTAAATGGTATACATGTATCTTGAAACGAGTGTATATTGTCAAAATAGAGCAATAACATATGTTTAACTATGAAGAAACGTACCAAACCGCCGACATTGAGTGCCGATATGTCATTGACTGAAGCATTATTAAAAATTCAACAAAGAACTTCAGTTAGCGAGTCCGCTAGACCTGTTGCAACATCGCCCGTTCATTGTCAAAGTTTCTCAATTGTCCCAGGTCACGTGAACTTGTATTAGCAGCTGTCGGGTGCCAACCAGCCCCAGGGGACACTCCACAATATAATTGTGCCTTTTATAAATGATTGATACAACGGACTGTTCTGTAACAATCACGTGTACACGATAGTAGGTTAGACACCACCAAATAGTTTTACTATATAATTTAACCGAATGCCATCCAATAAGGCCAGTCTCTCCTACTTTCACTATTCGTATGGATGCTGTGGGACCCACTTGTACATGACCTGCAGCCAGTCTGTACTGGTTCTGCATGAACTAAACAATAGGTTCACTTACTCCTAAGAAAGAAAAATCCAACCTTGTCATATCCTCCAATATTGTGTACATTTTTTGGCCACGGAAACTCCGTTTACATCAAGTGACCAACAGGGTCAGTGTTTTCTTTTAAATGCTACAAATATGCTGAAAACTGGTGTTGAAGGCACCCCAAAATGTTCCTCAAGTGAAACTGGGTAGTAATGGATCAAGATTTGCAAGCAAACGGTGTCTGTGACCTCAAAACACCCGCACTATTTTTTTATACCGGACTACTTTTGCATACACCCTGGGCGGTTTCGCACCATTTGGTGTCTTCTAACCTATAAGTGTACCAGTCCCACTACAAATCATTCTACAATATTCACTATTCAAAAAGTAGCTTCTATTCCTGGATACAGTACCAAGTTTGGAGCAAATATCTCAAATGGTTGTCACACAGCAGCTGTGTAACTCCACCATGTGACTGTCCACATTCTGCCTTAATTTGAGCTACTACAGAACTATGGAGAATTTTAATAGATGATGAATTAAAAGCACAAATCTCCATAAAATCACATAACATTACCCTAAATAGTGTTATAGCTAACCATTCTACATATACAGACTCATCACTGAAACTATACCAACATGTATGCCACTCTGGAATGGTCGACAGACAAAAGGGTACTGGCTTGGAACGGTCAGTCAAGAAATTTGCTTTATAACACAGGAGGAAAGGAAAAAACAATGTTTTCTGAGTACTAGTGTCTTGGTACTATACCGATATGCGAAAACAATACACTTACGCCTAATTTTGGTAAATTTTGGAACAGCGTCGCGATGTCGCGCCACTTTCCATAACTTCTTAATTGTCCATCAGCAAGCCAATATCAATGAAAAAAAAAGAAAAACACACTATAATCACTGTTTCGGTGTATATTTCTGTCACATTCCAAGCCCAATCACCTACAGGTAATTTGCATACACTGGTTTATTATATTTCACTAAATAAAGCTGAGAAATCAAGATTTTAGAAGATTTTGAAGCCGATAACTGTCCGTCTGAGATACAAAAAGAACAAATATGTTGCATCGCGGAGTCTGCTCGATTATTCTTGTCGCAGTAACTTTAAATTATGTTCCCAGAGACATAGCTACAAGAAACATAAACTTCCAACTTCAAATTCTACAAACAAACATATCTCACATAGGGCCTAGGCACACCTTATAGGTTAGACACCACCAAATAGTTTTACTATATAATTTAACCGAATGCCATCCAATAAGGCCAGTCTCTCCTACTTTCACTATTCGTATGGATGCTGTGGGACCCACTTGTACATGACCTGCAGCCAGTCTGTACTGGTTCTGCATGAACTAAACAATAGGTTCACTTACTCCTAAGAAAGAAAAATCCAACCTTGTCATATCCTCCAATATTGTGTACATTTTTTGGCCACGGAAACTCCGTTTACATCAAGTGACCAACAGGGTCAGTGTTTTCTTTTAAATGCTACAAATATGCTGAAAACTGGTGTTGAAGGCACCCCAAAATGTTCCTCAAGTGAAACTGGGTAGTAATGGATCAAGATTTGCAAGCAAACGGTGTCTGTGACCTCAAAACACCCGCACTATTTTTTTATACCGGACTACTTTTGCATACACCCTGGGCGGTTTCGCACCATTTGGTGTCTTCTAACCTAGTACAAAGTTTTGTTGGGGCGAATCCACAAATAGAAAGAGTAGGGGACGTAGAATTCTTTGTTTTATTAATTCGTTCCCACGAAATAACGTTTCGTTCCCTCAATTTAACAATACAATTCGTTCCTTCAATTTAACAATTCGTTCCCTCGAATTAACAATTCGTTCCCATGATGTAACAATTCGTTCCTTCGAATTAACAATTCGTCCCTCGAATTAACAATTCGTTCCCTCGAATTAACAATTCGTTCCCACGAAATGACAATTCGTTCCCTCAATTTAACAATTCGTTCGTCATTTCGTGGAAACGAATTGTTAATTCGAGGGAACGAATTGTTAAATTGTGGGAACGAATTGTTAATTCGTGGGAACGAATTGTTACGAATTGTTAAATTGAGGGAACGAATTGTTATTTCGTGGGAACAAATTAATAATAAAAAAAGAATTCTACGTCCCCCCTGCGGGGCTCCGTAGGGCTGGGACTACACTGACCGCAAAAGTTTAAAGACCCGTTTGTCAGCCGAATGTGGGGTGCAATTGTGCAATCAACGAATAAAAAGCCGAACCTTGTATATTGGCATATGAATTATTAGTAGAAATTATCGATTAGAAGTTTATTTTTATTCATAAATATCAGTTCTGCAACGATTGGCATTAGCAGCTGTCGGGTGCCAACCAGCCCCAGGGGACACTCCACAATATAATTGTGCCTTTTATAAATGATTGATACAACGGACTGTTCTGTAACAATCACGTGTACACGATAGTACAAAGTTTTGTTGGGGCGAATCCACAAATAGAAAGAGTAGGGGACGTAGAATTCTTTGTTTTATTAATTCGTTCCCACGAAATAACGTTTCGTTCCCTCAATTTAACAAATACAAATCGTCATTCAATTTAACAATTCGTTCCATCGAATTAACAATACGTTCCATGATATAACAATTCGTTCCTTCGAATTAACAATTCGTCCCTCGAATTAACAAATTCGTCCCTCGAATTAACAATTCGTTCCCACGAAATGACAATTCGTTCCCTCAATTTAACAATTCGTTCGTCATTTCGTGGGAAACGAATTGTTAATTGAGGGAACTAATTGTTAAATTGTGGGAACGAATTGTTAATTTCGTGGGAACGAATTTTGTTACGAATTGTTAAATTGAGGGAACGAATTGTTATTTCGTGGAACAAATTAATAATAAAAAAAGAATTCTACGTCCCTGCGGGGCTCCGTAGGGCTGGGACTACACTGACCGCAAAAGTTTAAAGACCCGTTTGTCAGCCGAATGTGGGGTGCAATTGTGCAATCAACGAATAAAAAACCGAACCTTGTATATTGGCATATGAATTATTAGTAGAAATTATCGATTAGAAGTTTATTTTTATTCATAAATATCAGTTCTGCAACGATTGGCATTAGCAGCTGTCGGGTGCCAACCAGCCCCAGGGGACACTCCACAATATAATTGTGCCTTTTATAAATGATTGATACAACGGACTGTTCTGTAACAATCACGTGTACACGATAGTACAAAGTTTTGTTGGGGCGAATCCACAAATAGAAAGAGTAGGGGACGTAGAATTCTTTGTTTTATTAATTCGTTCCCACGAAATAACGTTTCGTTCCCTCAATTTAACAATACAATTCGTTCCTTCAATTTAACAATTCGTTCCCTCGAATTAACAATTCGTTCCCATGATATAACAATTCGTTCCTTCGAATTAACAATTCGTCCCTCGAATTAACAATTCGTTCCCTCGAATTAACAATTCGTTCCCACGAAATGACAATTCGTTCCCTCAATTTAACAATTCGTTCGTCATTTCGTGGGAACGAATTGTTAATTCGAGGGAACTAATTGTTAAATTGTGGGAACGAATTGTTAATTCGTGGGAACGAATTGTTACGAATTGTTAAATTGAGGGAACGAATTGTTATTTCGTGGGAACAAATTAATAATAAAAAAAGAATTCTACGTCCCTGCGGGGCTCCGTAGGGCTGGGACTACACTGACCGCAAAAGTTTAAAGACCCGTTTGTCAGCCGAATGTGGGGTGCAATTGTGCAATCAACGAATAAAAAACCGAACCTTGTATATTGGCATATGAATTATTAGTAGAAATTATCGATTAGAAGTTTATTTTTATTCATAAATATCAGTTCTGCAACGATTGGCATGATTGTGAAGCGCACACGTATACAAGCACTGTTATACCAGCGAACTAATCGTGATCAGGAACTACACTGTTCCATTTTATGCGGCGCATTTCTAATGATGGATACATGGGCAACATCACATGTATGTACGCGATGGCCCGTGTCTACACCGTTCGCCATTCCCGCACGGTCAACTTTCCCCGACAATGGCCGCTAGATCCCACGATAAAGGAATTAATCTTTTTACCAATACGTAATGGGCGTCGGATCCGATTAAAGCGTCCTTGTCGAAAATTACTTCCGGCATCGGCAGACATTTCACATATTTCAAAATACTTGCATAGTGTGCTTGAAGTCAAGCAGCTTGATTGGCTGAGCCTGAGCAGCTGTGCAGCTCAGGCTCAGCGAATCAAACTGCTTGATTGCGAGTTGCGATAGCCAGTAGATGTTCAGAAACGTTGATATCTGGGCAAGATTAAAGCCAGCGGTTGTGTAGCGTGTTTTATCAGGTTGGGCATAATTACCTCCAACAGATGGCTAAGATTACGTAATACCGTGCATAATGAAGACATCTCAGCATGGAGCTGTGCTTTACCCGCCGAGTCGTGTCCGTAGGAACATATTTTTTTATATTTATATCCGAAATATGAGATATCCAGTTTTGATAAAGCAATACGAGAAAATATCGTCACGTGACATGAAGTTCTGAACGAGGAACTGTCTCTTCACCGCGGCAACGCATAGTTGTGAATATAAAACTCGGTCAAAACCGGGTCAGTTTGGAAAATAATTTGGCTTATTAGCACATCCAGAGTCAAGACCAGTGCAGATCCTGAGTAAACTAAGAGGATCTATAGCTAATACCACTTGGTTTTATCAACATGTGAGCTAATGAGTTGTACCTATGCGTATAGCCTACTATACCGCGACATGTGTCGTCTCTTGTAATACTATATTGAATGGCACCTGTGCATATTGTATAATTGTTATCTAAGTTATGTTGTGCAGTTGATGAGACATAAATAAAGAAATCAACTGTCTGTATATGCAGTACGACATATGCACGTGGCTAAATAGCCGTTTGTCATCTCGAAAGTATTCCGAACGTCTGGTCCGTAATTGTATTTTTCCGCGACATATGTTGCCTTAATGGCAATCGGGCTTGCCGTTTGGAATTGCATTTGCTAATATCTATTCAGACATCGCCACATGGCGTCTGCATGTAGATCTCAGAGAATAAATAGATGTGTATCACGAGACATATATATTTGAGACACGTCATGTGATGTTGTACCTTCGGACATCTGCGTAACTACGTTTACAAAATTTACATTATTTTTCATAAATAAAATCAAAAGTTGACAAAGTTTTCAGAGTACATGCGGAATATAATTTCGCATGTACTCTGTAAATTTTGTCAACTTTTGGCGCCATTTATGGAAAATGTTGTAAATTTTTCAAACGTATTTCATGAAATTACGCAGATGTCCAACGGTACAAAATCGCATGGCGTGTCTCATTTGTAAAGTACTTTTCTGACAGTCTACAGTCGCTTCAGTTGCTACCAATGCATTGGTGTGGACAGTCGACGGTCCGGCATGTTAAATTATCTAGTCGTTCCCGATCGTAGTGTTCAAAAATATAATGATACAATAAAACGTTAACCAAGGTGGGGTCTGATTAGCCTACGGTCTTGTATCTACTAGTTGTGCACTTTTGATATGTGTGACAGTGACTGGAGAAATGGGGCTTATGGACGTTGCTATCAGTGCAGACCCAGACAAGCCTGCACATCCACGCAGTCGGATCCGGGTCTGCATTGTTCGGTATTCAGTCAGTGACACGCCTGTTGTGCTTCTGACAAAAAGCATACTGTCCATATCTAGTTGAATGAATCTGACGGCAGGCGATGAGCTAGACTGGCAACAAATGCAATAATCCCCATTTCTCCAGTCACAGACACATACTATGTGGCTGTGACTGGAGAAATGGGGCTTATGGGATTTGTGACCTGTGTAGCTCCTGATCAAATAACACAATCCTGATTGTTAGAGGCCTGACGGGTGTTTCAATGATGAAATGGCGAACAGTGTGGATCCTGATCAGACTGTGCGGATGCACGGGCTGATCTGGATCCACACTGGTCGCAACACCAATAAACCCCATTTTCCAGTCACAGTCACATATAAGCTACCAGCCAAGCCTTGAGGACATATTTAGTATGTTTATAACCTTCACAGTGCATGTCGGAAACGGACGCGAGCGGGTTCGATGCGTGTTACGTATAATGGTCGCCATTACCGATGACTCAAGAAGCAGATAGTCAATACCCAGTAAGGTCACGCGTGCACATGTCACGTGTCAGAGAATGAGAAATCAGTCCTACAGATCTGAAGTGTGTGTTACAGACGGCATTGAAAATAAATACATGTAATAATGTTTCTCCAACTCACAGACAAGCCGTGAATGCCCGGTTAGACTTCGAGTATGTGCGTATTGCGGGTTACACTTCTCAAAACTTCAATAAGCCTGTTGTTTTTTTCGTGGCAAGACACCACCAGTTAGCAAACATGAATGCTAAATGTTAGCTAACCCGAATGTTCTGGCTGTAACGCAGGGCGATGTAAATCGCCCTGCGTTACAGCCAGAACATTCTGGTTTGGAGTAGGTCTGAAGATTTGCGTCACGACGCCACTCAAATAACGAAGTAAAATGTATCTAGTGTTGGTTTTCTTCCCTATGTACATGCATGGAAATGGCAAATATGTACTGCCAATTTATATCGTATGAACAAGCCCGTTTTATCAGGAATACGCTGTCAAACGACCACAATTTCCCTAAATACCAGCCGTGAAATGCCACACAAGGACCATCAATGGGAGTGTAGTGATATCGCGACTAAATGATTGACAAATGTATGTATGTAATTGGGCTATTTTCCACAAATAGGGATAGCGTAAATAAATGGCAAATATGACGTGGCAACGGTTCTCTGAAACGGGACGAATTAGACTAAATAAGGATTAGAATGCCTGAGAGCAGTACAGGGCAATGGGAACATTAAAGTCATGTGACATCGTCTCCTACAATTTGTATTTGTACGGCAACCACATCATTGCCCCCACCCCCCCCCCCCCTTCCACACCCCCACCCCAAAAGAAAAAACACAAAAAAACAACAACAACAAAAAATACTCCCACCACACCACAGGCCACCGCAGCCAATGAGACAAATAAGGCATTGAATTAAACAGTAATGTATTTCATTTGCATAAGCACATTTCATATGTACACATATGAGGTGATTGAGGAGAAAGCAAACATGCTTATAATACATGTACCACTTTTCTGTACAAGACATTGCGATTCTCAGGATGCGATGGCGCAACGCGAACGCAGGTGGAATTTTGCGAAAAGTCGCGGCTTTTGGAAACTACAGATTTGGGTCATGTTAATTATCTTCTAAAACAAACATGTTACTCATGGGAACGTTCCGTGGGATCTTTGGTCACATGGTCAGCCACACAGAGAGTCTGATCGTAATTAGTAGCCCAATTAAACTCCCACTATATGTGGCTGTTACTTGAGAAATGGGGCTTATGGGATTTGCGACCAGTGTATATCCAGATCAGCCTGTGCATCCGCACAGTCTGTTCAGTATCTGCATGGTTTGCCATTCCATCAATGAAACACACGTATTGCTTATAACAGTCATAATATATAGCTATCCGGATATACATTAGTGTGCTATTTGATCAGGAGCTACACTGGTCACAAACCCCATAAGCCCAATTTCTCCAGGTACAGCCACATATTACAAGGTGGCTGAGGAGCAGATGGCCCTGTGATTAAAATAGACGAACAGCATGCAAGCACCGGGAGCAGAGGTCTTTGATCCATGCATTGTTGGTATGTCCATCACGACATGAAGTCGCTCGGCAGCTGTATTCATTTCCGATTACTGCACATGCACTGGCACGTGCCATTTAGTGCGCGAGTTGTTGCGTGTTACTCGTGACAACAAATATTGCCACTAAGTAGCAACATGTCCACTCAGCAGCCACCCGACCGGAAGTTCCGGTCTGCCAAGTTGGCGGCGCGCGCAATCAATATTCCATCGGTACCAATAACAACTGGACATTGTTTTATTTCAAAATACCTGAATATTGTACTTGAAATAAAGCAACGTGATTGACTGAGCCTAATCTGTGTTACAGCTCAGGCTCAGCCAATCAATCTGCTTGACCGTGTGTGATTGCCAATAGATGTTCAGAAACGTAGACATCTGAGCAGAGACATATCGATGGTCTAGTAACATAAGGTCGTAAGTGCTATGCTAAAGCATAGCACTTACGACCTTATGTTACTAGACCATCGCATCGATATTATGGTGGGGTCCACACTGTACACACAACCCTAAATCCTTGATCTGAGCAAGATTAACGCAGGCGGTTGTGTATACCAAGTTGTTTCTAAGATTCTCATACGCCAACCAAGTAGAACGGCACCCACGGAACATGCGACAAATAGTATATACCCAAATCGGAGTACACGAGCGGAATGCCGCATCGAGCTCTACGCTGGTTATCAACCAAGTTTGCATTTCACACTCTCCTCTGTTTAAAGACAAATGCGCCCCGGCGGGTCATAACGATTGATCGTAGTTCAACGTATCACGTGGTCCACGCATCGATCAGTGATTGGTCCTTTGGGGGGCTGGAAGTGACCGCCAGAACTGACCAACACGTAAATTGAGTTAGTTTCCGGCGTCTAATGACGTTTATTAAATTAACAGACAAAATCAACAGAGAGCGCGGACAGATATTATGCGAATTGCTTCCCGAGGGAGACCGACATTTTCACAGCTACTGGTCATTAAACCGGGATAATGTTCCGCAAAACAAACAAGTCCCCGCTCTGTGCTTCAACATTTGTTTGGTGTCACTGTCAGAAATGATACATGCGATATTTGATCAGGGGAAAAGCACACACTGAAAGGGAAAACGGAAATAGTTTCCATGACAACAGCTTAATTGTTCTAACCAACATATTACAATAGGTTAAAGTATTATTATAATGTGTTAATAGACCAGCTTGTTTTCTAATGCTATTGTCAATTGTATGTACGATGTATATTATGTATCGTTCCAGTAAATAGGTCACATGCTGTCGATAGAGAACACCCATTGTAGTCAGGGATTACCATGTTCGCTATTCACATACAGAAATATTCACACGGTTTGATCCTGACAAAGGTGATTAGAATGGTCGGGCTCTGCATTTGTTGCAACGGTGTAAAGATTGTTTTTGTCAGAAGACGATCCATTTAACCAGTTCAACATTACAGACCTCATTCATAATGTTTGCCGACAGTGTAGATACAGCAGGCCGGCTCGTAGCGAGCCGTCTCATCAGGATCTACACGATTTGTGGATATTTCTAATTTGTAAAAACAATACCCCTTACTGGCAAATGGAATAGTCTGAACAATAGCATGGGAGTGCTCATTCCAGTTACATAGGGGTGAATGGCAGTAGATTAATGGCTTAACAAGGGACCTCATGAAACTCTACAAGATATATTATCTTTCGTTCAAATCCTGTTCGCACTGTTTATTTATCCTAAATTGATGTAAATAAATATAGACTAGTAGATTAGTGCCGTGAATGTAAAAATGAAAAATATCTGGCAAGGCTGAGGAAACGCCTAGCACATCCCGTTTCCGTGCCGCGCCATATATGTTTTCCCATTCACGGCACTAACGTACTATTCTATTTATCCCGTCAACACCTACAAATGGCTTTAGAATTCCAAAAAATAACCCCAGCCACCGCACATATTCATACGCAGTGATTAGGTCGTATTGACAGGACATCAAAAATGTTTCACGGCACATACGCGCTGTGTTGACGGGATAATATAGAATATGTTTATGCTAAAAAGGGACATGTGCATCTCGAAATTAACACTCGTTTTGCCGTTGGTTATTACATGGAGTGGCCAGTATATTGAACATACATGACACATTTGTTAGGTATCGGTGTCAGAATCAGCATCAACTAATGGCTTTTCCATTCTACCATACCGAGAATTGACAGCAATATCGCAATGTAATATAATGGAATAGCCAATTAGTTATCTGCCATGATACAACCGGACACATTGAACATTTAACAAGTGAAGGTCCTGGTAAGCTAGCAGTCAAGCAACCTGGGGGTCGTTTCACTAAAATGTTCACTATGCAGCCTATGCTCAATAAATATAAATCCATAAATTGAAATTTACAGACGATCTTAAATTTGAACTTACGAACATTTTAGTCGTAAGAAGTTTAGTGAAACGGGCCCCAGATACGGATGAAATGTTATCCCAGCTCACCCAACATTGAATTCAATAGAGAACAGTGTCACCCCACGATCGATTGCGTAAATGCATATGCTGTCAAGCGTCTACACTGATGGAAGAGGCAACAAACCCGCTTTTGTGGCATACGACACACAGAATTATATATAAACCCAAGTCTGGAATTACCTCACTTATCGCCGAATTCAGCCGATATTGGTTTTAAAAATAATCCATAGTTTCCGCAAATGACACCGAAAGTCGACATAAATTTCAGAGCTCATGCTCCGAAATTTATATCAACTTTCGACGTCATTTACGAAAACTATGGCACGTTTTCGAAACCAAATTCGACGAAAAACGGAGATGCAATAGGGATGGTAATATCAAACCTCGGTCCATATAGTTGGAACATTAATAAAGCGTTATCCACCAATGACGTGACGATTACCACGTAATGTCATGTCACTCGATTTCACGTCATCTTAATGGTATCGATCTACACAGTTCCATCTGATATGAACAATAAAAACGACGCCCAATCTAAAATGGCATCATACTTTGATGAACTACTTAATGAGTCTCGTAATCGAGATCGTAGGCCAAGGTTTCCAGGACCCAGCGCAATGGTTATGTTTTCACCCCTTTGTTTGCAGAATCGTGTTTTTTCTTCCTGTCGACAGTTTCATCAGCGTTTATTTGTTTATAATTGGTTCTCGTATTTCAAAATATTGTTCAGCAAACAGTAGCTGTTCGAGCAAATAATTTTGATGGGTTCGTCCGTATGGGGTCGACATCTGACAAGAACAAAAAAAGCCCGAACGACGTTTGTTTGCAGTGTAGGCATAGATCGGCATGCCATTAATTCTTTGAAATGCATTTAGTTCTGCCAGTGTACATATCCGTCTATTTCTATGGAGATGAGTCATTTTGGTCATAATATATTTAAAGTTGTTACTAATGCACTAAAGCTACAAGACAAAGTAAAGGACAACGTCCCAGACAATCGTCCAACTATAAGTGCCGCCCAAGAGGATTTAGACACTTTTGAAGATATTTTTAATTGGCAGGGATTCCGCTTGGGAAAATAAAAAAATCGCCACTTCAAAAAATTGGCGATAAAAAATTACAATTTTCAAAAATTATTATTTTTTTTTTTTTTCGAAAATTGTAATTTGTTATCGCCAATTGCGAAAGTGGCGATCGCCAGCGGAATCCCTGAATTGGGCACAATGGTACTGATAATAAAGGTTCAATCATACTTTGGTTATTCGTGTCTGCGTTACCCGCGTGTACAATATTCATCGATGAACAATAGTCGGCTCTAGAGGGCACATCCATGGGTGACATGTTCATTTTCACCTAGTCACAAACATCCGTTTGCGTTAATCTTGTCCAGATCATCAACGTTTCTGAACATCTATTGACGCTGTCAACTCACAATCAAGCAATTTGATTGTCTGAGCCTGAGCTGTAACACAGCTCAGGCTCAGACAATCAAGCTGCTTGATTGGAAGCACAATATTCAAGTATTTTGATATAAAGAAATGGTGGCAACATTAACGCAGGCGACAGAGTCGACAGAGTACATGAGGCGGAAGAGGAAAATGGCCGTCATGACATGAACATTTACTACGGTGAGCATACCGTCTTGTAACATAATTAGTTATACATTGTACATGGCGGCGCTGTATTGTTCTACTCATTCCAAAACCTATGCAGGGAGGTATGGGATAATGACAAACACATGGCCCGTTCCTAGCGTCTACACATTATGTGTTTACTTCGTCATTCGCCGTGACCTTCACTACCAATTATCTACATTTGTGTTCTTATTCTCGCGTAACTCTACGCGATTGTGTAATGTTCTGATGTATTGTACAATGTGTATTCACGTCATTAAAACGGCGAGTCGACTTACATGTAATAAGGCATTTATGTAACTTTAATAACGGATCAAATTCCGAAAGTTTATACTAAATGAATGAGAGACAGGGATACAGCTAATACATGTACATTGCTAGTGAATTTTGCTATCAGGGTCGGCTCGGAAACGGTGAGCCATGGAATTCCTTCGAGTTTCACAGCCGAGCATGATAAACTTGATATCATTAAAAAACTCTAGCATGGTATGCCATTTATCAGGAATCGTTTTTATACGGAATAACGGTTTTCGTTTGAAAGTACGCGGCTCGTTTTCTTGTGGCATTAAACTGGTGCTATTTGGTCACACTTGGTCGATCAATGAAACGTGAGTGAAAGTAGTTTGCAATCCGGACGGACAGTCAGTAATACATTGTATGATCACGTCATTGTCTGGGACACGTAAATCCGTAAACCTCAGTGACGGGACGGTACATGAGGATTTGAACAGCTACATGCCCGCAACTATGCGTAGCTGGATACCTGGGGGCCGTTTCACTAAACTTCGTACGACTAAAATGATCGTAAGTGCAAACTTTTGATAGTCTGTAAATATCACATTAGCAATGTTTTCTTGTAAACAATTATTGGATTTACATTTATTGTAAATGTAAATTCATCAATTTAAACTTCCAGACGATCCTAAATTTGCACTTACGAACATTTTAGTCGTACGAAGTTTAGTGAAACGGGCCCCTGATAAAACGACATGTTAGTAAGCTTAGGTAACTTGCTACACATTGACGAATACTTGCTCATTCCTTGACATAAACGTTACCTGATAAATAGACAATGCCAGGTTAAAGGTACATTCCCACTCAGTAGGCACAAACTGTTCGTTATATCAGAGACATCATCTGAGACATTTTCTGGCAAAATACACATTAATTCACCATTACCCCATGTATTGATTGGCATTATTACGAATTTTATATCAGACGTAAATTTCCAGATATCAGGGGCGATAACCGTGTTTCCTTAAACTGTTAACAGACATTACTATTTATAATCTGCCTTTATTTCTTGATGTGCAATAATCATACTTTATAATCTGTCGAAAATATTATTTTTTCATGTGACACATTTAATTAGTATAAATAATTAAACAAGAGGGCCATGATGGCCCTAATTCGCTCACCTGACTCCATGAATACCAGAGGAGAATGTGACATTGAGTTCATATGTTTTAAACAAATTGTGCTATTTTTAGATGGCGGTCATCTTGGATTAAGCGATGACTCTCATTTTACCAAATCTGAAAATGCTTCACCCAAGGATCTTAACTTCCTATGAAGTTTTGCCAGCATCGGCCATGTGGTTCCTGAGAAAAAGACGTTCAAAATCTTGAATAAATGGACCTTTTAGTGGCCATCATGGATGACATAATCATCCGATTCGACAAATATTGCAACAGAACAATCGCCTCATCGATACCTTCAATTTTATATATGACATGAGCATATTCGGTCAAAAATAAAATTTGACCCCAATGGGACCCCACGGGCCACGCCCATTTTTGACCCCGGGGTCACCATTTTCACAACTTTGAAAGAGCATTGTAAATCGATCATTCCTACCCAGTTTCGTCGAAATCTGGCTAGCGGTTCATGAGAAGAAGATTTTTTAAGAATGTATGCTATTTTTAGACGGCGGCCATCTTGGATTAGCGATGACCTCCATTTTAACAAATCTGAAAAGGCTTCACCCATGGACCATAAATTTTAAGTTTGGCAACCATGAGCCAAGCGGTTCATGTGAAAAAAAAAATTGAAATCTCTAATAAAAGAACGACCTTTTGACATTTCGGCGGCCATCTTGGATGACATAACAATCCGATTCGACAAAAAAATTTACCAGAGTGATCGCCTCATTGATACCTACGATTTGATATATAACATGACCATATTCGGTCAAAAATAAAATTTGACCCCAATTTGACCCCACGGGCCACGCCCATTTTTGACCCCGGGGTCACCATTTTAACAACTTTGAAAGAGCATTGTACCGCGATCATTCCTACCAAGTTTCGTCGAAATCCGGCTAGCGGTTCATGAGAAGAATTTTTTTTAAGAATTTATGCTATTTTTAGACGGCGGCCATCTTGGATTAGCGATGACCTCTATTTTAACAAATCTGAAAATGCTTCACTCATAGACTATAACTTTTAAGTTTGGCTACCATAGGCCAAGCGGTTCATGTGAAGAAGAATTTTGAAATCTCTAATAAAAGAACGACCTTTTGACCTTTCGGTGGCCATCTTGGATGACAAAACCATTTCGATTTCGACAACAAATGCACCAGAGTGATCGCCTCATTGATACCTTCAATTTTATATATGACATGACCATATTCGGTCAAAAATAAAATTTGACCCCAATTTGACCCCACGGGCCACGCCCATTTTTGACCCCGGGGTCACCATTTTAACAACTTTGAAAGAGCATTGTACATCGACCATTCCTACCAAGTTTTGTCGAAATTCCAATGGCGGTTCTTGAGAAAAAGATTTTTGAAGAATTTGTGCTATAGACGGCGGTCATCTTGGATTACGTAATGACGTAATTTTAACAATTTTGTAATCCCCCTACCAAAGGACCATGACCATGAAGTTTGGTGACCATAGGCCCAATGGTTACCGAGGAGAAGACGTTTGAAAATGTTCACGGACGACGACGGACGACGACGGACACATTGCAGTAACAATAGCTCACATGAGCTTCGCTCAGGTGAGCTAACAATAGCATGCCTCATTTGCATATGAAGATAGCCCGATACCACCGCGCGTCAATATCAGTAAAATATATATTACTAAATGATTATATCTGTATAGCGGGCACTCGTTATTGTTAGAACTGGTGGAATAGTGACACAATTGTACACTTATTTAATTCCTATAAAGAACAGTGTGTGTCTACTGAGTGGGTATGTACCTTTACATTGTATGTTGATATAAAACAAATGTCAGGCTCAGCTCGGCAACACAGGGATTTAGGGTACTACAATATGGCCTTGGGCAAACGCCGAGCCTCGGTTCCATAGCATTGCCTGGTATACAAGACATCGATTTTTTCCTTCTTATTGTATTGTATCTTACTGCAGCCAACGTCTACTGTAAGCGTCAGCCTCAAATAACCTTCCATACCCGATATCAAAAGACACTAGCAATATACGGTATTCTGTATATTTATTTAACTGCCGTGATAATAACCCGAATCCGGTGATCAATGACAACCAAGGTACGGCGGGAATTCCACCAGCGGTGTCCGTTACCCGCATTTCCCGCCAACATCAAGCGGCTAGATTACACAGCTAAACGATTACAAATTGGTAACAGTGACCGCTAATTTGTTTGCCCGGCTATCAAGATCACGCCACATTAGCAGCTTCCACATGACCAGCAGAAATAGGACTGTGACTAAAGAATTTGGTCTTATAACAACGTGTGGTCAGTTTAACTGTAAGTATTGATCCGCCAGTGCTCTTCGCTACCTAATAATTATGTATGTTCTGTAGAACCAAGGCTGTTATTTCTCTGAATTGAATACCGATTGTCTACATGAAAGCGAACGCTGGTCTGCGTCTGCACTGGTCGCGAAGACAATGAGCCCCGTTACTCCACAGTCAAATATAGAATGGTTGAGCACGAATAGGCAGGTGTGATACAGGAAGATATCGTAATTAACAATCAACAACAACAACACAAACACGAGTCGACATGTCCAGAAACACGCGCTGTGATGGCTAATAGCCATCACAGCGCGTGTTGTTGGACAGTCGGACTCGTAAGTCAGTGTAATGTGGCGTTAGGTGTCCGGAATCGCAGTCAAAACCAATTGGACGGACATACCGTCTCCCGTAGGTGTGTTCAACATGATGGTAAATGGTCATTGCGCCCGGCTAATGGTTTGTTGCAAGGCCATTAGTGTCTATGAGTGGATGTTTTACAAGAGCATGCACCCATTCATGATGTTAATGTGTCTGATTGCATTGAGGATATTACGGAGAATGTAGCAGAGATGTACAGTGTTGCCCGCAAATGCGCTATGGCTGGCGAACGTTTCCGAACCTTCAACTCGGGGAGCAGGCGGTGTGTATATATGGGCAATTGGTCTGTAATTGTTTTTCTGTGGCAAAGACGGTAATTAATACGACAGTCTTGGCATGTGATACTTCATTCACAAAACCATGCCCACACTGATATCTCCATGGGAAAGTCCGCTCTCACACTTGTGGAAACTCAGCCGGTCGGGAATTTTGCTGTGGAGTTCATAATGAAAGTACAATTCCTCGTGTGTGTGTGTGTGCGTGCGTGCGTGCGTGCGTGCGTGCGTGCATGCGCGTGCGTGCGTGTCACCGCATAATTCATGCCACCACCCCCCCCCCCCCCTCTACACAACCCCACCCAGGTATGGGGGAAACTGATAGGTAAATACATCAAGTATAAACGTTTCAAATACTGAATGACACTATATTTATCGCAGCGAGTTTCTAGTCCCGTGCCATAAATCGGGTTCGCACGTCAAGTGTCGAGTTACCTAACGCCTCGACACCCGAGTACTTTATGGGCGCCTGTGGATATAGGGTTACGGCCGTTGTTATTGACGACGATTAGTGTCAGGGGGTCGGTCAGCCACGTTCCGAACGGCCAGCTGTCCGCGGCAGGCCAGTTAATGCCCGCTGATTTGTCGCGTCATTAGCCCATGCTTTGATCCGTACACGAGGTCTGTCAAACCCAGCATATTCAATCTGTTCCGACGGCTCAACACCGTCGATCCAATGATAGGGACATTTGGAGTGTCCGTTGTGAAAAGAGACTGTACGACGTTTGCGACAAGCGTAGCCCCAGATCGATCAGGGGCTACGCTGTTCGCCATTTAGTCACGGAAGAAGCATTAGTGTCCCCAGCAAATCGAATATGTATACATGTATATGGCCTAAGACGTGTACTTGCCAATACAGACTGTACGTGGGATACGGACAAAATCCCCCCCCCCTCCAGATGTTGTCCTCCTGTGTCAAAAATCATGGGGGGGGGGGGATTATGTCCGGGGGGATTTTGTCCTACACTCACTGTACGTTGCTCTTACGAGTATCAGCCAAATTATGTGACAATGTAATATTTATATATTAGTAACGAGCCGTCTCATCAGGATCTGCACTTTTTGAAAGTAAGTTTCATATTTTTCAGAACCAAAATTACCCCCTTTTCATAAATGGACTAATCTGAAAACCATTTTGTGACGATTGAAGTGGCCGGAAAAACTAATATTCGTATACCTCTGCCGTACACGAGAATTTGTACTCACAGTTTCAGTCATTATCAATAAAACATTGCAGAATCGAAGTGGAAACTAGTTTGAATCGTGCATCTCTAAATGGAATGAGGAGGTGTGTGTTGTTGTATACCTTGCCGATAGCGATAGCTGGGGTGCGTTTCACTAAACTTCGTACGACTAAAATGTTCGTAAGACTAAAATTTAGGATCGTCTGTAAATTTCAATTGATGGATTTACATTTATTGAGCATAGGCTGCATAAGCAGCCTGTGCTCAATAAATGTAAATCCAATAATTGTTTACAAGAAAACATTGTCAATGTGAAATTTACAGACCATCATAATTTAAATAATTTTGCACTTACGAACATTTTAGTAGTAAGAAGTTTAGTGAAACAGGCCCCCGGTTTCTAAGAACCTTGGGACCCAGCTATACAATACCACATCCCTATCAGATGGGTCCTAAGAATACAAGAATACATTCTTAAGACCCAGCTGATAGGTAAAATACATTGTGTTCTCCCGTCACGGTAATGTATATCTGTATACGCAGTTGATAGGTGTAGATACAATGCGCTTTCCCTCCTAATTATACAGACGTCAACTACAATGTTGCTACTACGCTAGCTGCCAAAGATAACATCTGGGCGTTCCATCAGATTGGATGTTTTCTACGATTGTTTCAAACAATGCAGTCCGTCCCTCGACACATGTGTACTTATTGCATTGCCTTGTGTCCAACACGTGCCGACTTTCATAAAAAAGTCTGTCGACTTTCATAAAAACAGTATGCGACAATCACCGAACTAAACAGTGTCGAGTGCCATTGTTAACTTATTATAAATAAGACCGCATAATATTACAGTCATATAAAACTTTGGAGATTATCTATTCGCTATTTACTCTATTTCTAACCAAGGTATATGTTGTTACCACTCATATGAACCGTCTCGGCGAGACGATCCAAACGAGTGGTAACAACATATACGTTTATGGAGAAATAAACCAAATCATTATATTTTTTCGAAACAAAAGTGTTGTATCCATCGACTTCAATTCTACAGTATACGGTTACATGACCTATCGTTATCCAGTGCGTAAGCAGCTGGAAATATCATGTGTGGGTGGAATATACGGAGCCCCACAGGGGACGTAGAATTATTTTATTAATTCGTTCCCATGGTTCCAATTCCCGAATTGTTAAATCGAGGGAACGAATTGTTATTTCATGGGAACGAATTAATAAAAGAAATTCATGTCCGATGTTCTACCCTCGTAGACAGCGGCTTGGTCCGCGGGTAATTGAGACCCAAGCAATACCGACACCTATATATCATGTATCTTGGCTTAGTTAGAGGTACAGGATTCTGCGAGTATGTATCGCAGAGAAGCGTCATAATAACGTTTGCTTCCAGTGTACTAGTATATGTTGCAGGTTCCAGTTTGTCGGGTTCGGATACAACTGATACAATGCCTGTCAACGTTGCGAGATACTAGAGGTAGCAATACTGACTGTTACACTGCTTACACACGTTGCTACTAACGCGTGAAGGCCGAACACCGCGGCAAGTGGATTGTGACGCCACCCTACCAACCCCTTGACCACGTGCAAACCTGGAGTGAGTCAGGTGTATTGTAACGCGAACGCGACGTACATACACGTTGCTACTCACACGTGAATGCCGAACACGGCGGCGAGCGGATTGTAACACCACCTCACCCACTAAACCCACCCATCCCTTGTCCACGTGAAAACCTAGAAGGTCAGTAAGGTCGTAACACAGTGTTACATTACTACTCACGCGTGAATACAGAACACTGGTGCGAGTGTATTGTGACACCAACACCAACCCCACCCACCCCACCAACCCCCTTGTCCATGTGAGAACCTAGAGCCAGTAAGTAAGGTTATATTGTAACACGGCGTAGTTGCTCGGTACTCACGCGTGAATGCCCAACACCGCGGCGAGTGGATGTAGTACGGTGCCAGCTGCCAACAAGCGGGACGTATTTGGACAACAATCCCGGAAAACGACTCGCTGACATTTGTAGCCAGTCTGTATACGTCAATCATTTGACATACTCACGCTGTCAGCGGAGTTATCTGTTCACTTGTTGCTATTATGGGGATTTTGAGTGAATTGTGACCAGTCCGTAGATCTGATCTGGAGCTACACTGGTCACAAACGTGTTGGGCCTATTGTCCATTTCGTGAACGTGGCCCATTTTCACACGCGCGCAAGCATACACGTGGCCTCAATAACTGAACCGAATTCCTCTTTTTGTTACTGGAAAACAAGTTTAATTATTTTCAGAAACATAACGACGCATGAATGAAAAGCACATGTTGTAAATGCTCCACAATGAGACATTCGTGCCGAAAACAATCGAGTCGTGAAACAGAAAACACTCAAATGTAATATGCTAGCTTGACTCAACAAGACAAAGCAAACAAAAGTCCGGAACATTTGTTCTGAACGTTGTGTAAATTTGGGATGTCATTTAGAACATTTCTACCAATGTTCCGTCCGTTAGTACGAGCGACATTCTTTATTATTATTATTATATGACTAATTATTTCAGTCATTCTCATTGGCCGAAACACGGCGACGTGAGTATCTACAAATTGAATGTAGACCTCTGAACGGTTTATTTACACGAATAAGCATGTAAACAAACCTATTGTTCACCTCTTAAGAGCGCATGCGTACATCTGACGCCGACCAAATGTTTATAACTAAATATAAAGTGTAATCAACTATTGTTTTGAAACACACGATTTATTTCTGGAGAAGTTTGTAAACATATTTTTTGTGGGAGAGAAATCGTGGTAAGGGTCATAACATAAAACAAGCATAGTCTTTTGAGGAGGTGTACTGAGATTTACGGCCCTGAGAAAAGTGATGTTCACCTCCACCAAAGGCAGGCGGAGGTGAACATCACTTTTCTCAGGTCCGTAAATCCCATGTACACCTCATCAAAGGACAATATAGGAATGAATGGCATTTTTGTGGAATTTATCGGGGTATAAACTTGGAAAAGTCGCGGGAATACTGGACGAAGGCCGGAAGGCCTCGTCCAGTATTCCCGCGACTTTTCCAAGTTTATATCGCCGATAAATTCAACAAAAATGCCATTCATTCCTTATAATTCCAGCATTTGAAATAAATTCATCAAGAAAATATGTTTATTTTCCGTTTTGTTAAGAATTATTTTAACTGCGCCTCACGGTTACGGAAAGTAGTTCGGCATATGGGAGTTTACTGGGATATAACTTTTGGACAGAGACTTGCTACGGGCCAATCAAATGTTAGGGAATTGTGTAAATATTTTTGTGCTGAAAGTATTGATTGTATATTGTTCGTATTATAATGTTCAGCCATATGTATGTATTGAATTACTCCGTTTCAACTCAATTCCTCAGGTTCCATTCCCAAAATGTTGAAAGTTCAGTTGAGTATACACACTACCCCTTGCGCTAATCTTACCAATATGTGTCAGTTTATTTATTTCAAAATACTTGATCCAGCAACTTGATTGGCTGAGAGCGAGTTGTGCTGAGGCTCAGACATAAACTCGCTTGGTTGATAATTGGTATTGCCAATATATGTTCAGAAACGTTGATTAACGCAGGCGGTTGTGTAGTTCCATAGGTGCGGACGAATTATAAATAGCATGTACAAGCAATGACGAAAAATAACTGCAAATGGCAATTTTATTATTATGTGTGGATTGGAATAAACCAATTAAAATTAGTAATGACGCCGAACCCGCGGACATATACGACCCATCTGGCACACATTTAGCCCGAACAATATTTGTCCGCCGGCTGACTCGGTGACTCTAACGTTACGATTCTGTATGGGTTTATGCCGTTTCTATTAATTATCCTGATTATACTCGGCAATCCTGACTCTCATACAGAATACCAAAGGTCCCCAGTGGTCTCGGTACTAAGCTGCGTTCAGAGCAGCTGCTTATTGAGAAAATGTACCTTAAGGAATGTTCTGAGCATTTGCATTGCATGACTGGGGGCCGTATCACTAAACTTCGTACGACTAAAAGAGAAACGTATGATAGTTTGTAAATTTCACATTAACAATGTTTTCTTGTAAACAATTATTGGATTTACATTTATTGAGGATAGGCTGCATATGCAGCCTATCCTCAATAAATGTAAATCCATCAATTGAAATTTTCAGATGATCCTAAATTTGCACTTACGAACATTTTAGTCGTACGAAGTTATGTGAAACGGGCCCCTGTAGCCTGAAAACGATATACAGTGGAACCTCTCTAAACCGGACACCAATACAACACCTGCTGTGATCTTATGTTTGATGTTTTTTTTTGTAATCTATCTCAGGTGATAATGTCTGTTCGTGATCGAAAAGCAGATAGCAATGAGTCAGAATGATCGAATGCCTGATTTACAGTCAAACCTCTCTAAGTCGGACACCCTGTGAGGTCCCCAGTGTGTCCGGTTTAGAGAGGTTTCACTGTATATTGAAACATAACGGGTGTTTCATTGATATAATAGCGTACAGTGCAGATTGGTCTGAATCGACACTGGTCGCAGGCCCATAACCCCATTTCTTCAGTCACAGCCGCATAAGGTCGTTAGTGCAAACGAATAAGTATTGATCTCTCGGCCACCGCTAGCAACAGCTGCCTCCGCGAGTTGTGCATCGAACAATGAGACAAAGCAGAAACATGCACATGACAACTTCGTCCAAGGACAACGAGCTTGTTATTGAACCAAGAACAACGTGCTTGTTATTGAAAAAATCGATTGATCGATACCCGATGAAAATCGAAGTCACGCTGGCTTGGTACATGTATCCAGCTGTTTGTTAACTACTTTATTAAGGCCATTAATTTAGATGTGATGCCGGGAATTCGTGTACACGTGCGTGGGATATAAAATGGACATCAACGACCGGGTTATTCACCTGCAAATAATTATACAATGTATAAGGGGTAATCAGTTGCGAACAGTAACTCTTGCAATATACTCCCGTACCGTCCGTAGCCCACGTGTATATTGCAAAAGTTACTGTTCGTAGCCTACGGACGCTACGGGAGTAGATTGCAAGAGTTACTGTTCGCAACTATGGGGTAACCGCCTGTGTGATCAGTGTAGAGCCAGATCGTCCCTGGAATGGTCGGAGTCATCATTGTTCCCGATAGCCCATTGAACATGTTGAATGATTCAGTCACTGAAATACCCGTCAGTCTTCTAGAAAGCATATAGAGCCTGCTAGCAGATCACAAACTAAACTGCCGATTTCACTGGCCACAGCCACAACTGACCCCCCCCCCCCCCACTCTCCATCCGGGATTTCAACAATCATACCAGCCCAACACATGTAAGGTTAACAAGTATCAAAACATCTAACCCGAATTTTCTGTCAGACAGAAAATTCGGGTTAGATGTTTTGATACTTGTTTACCTTTTACATGAGCTTGTGTTACTGACAGAAAATTCGGGTTACAAAACATAAAGTATGATTCTACTAAGGCGAATATTTCTTTCGTCCAAGACAACCTCTTTATTACCGGCGTTTCGTTTCCAGAAATGTATGATTCTACCGCGGCAACATTTGATATCCACGTTTTATGTCGTCCTATACATCTTTCTTTATTACTGGCGTATCGTTTACAGATATTGCTAGTTTCTCGTCTTTATTCGCTGATCGATTTCTGCACACAACACTGACATTTCCGTTAACACCTGGCACCTCGATCGAACGTGTTGAATAATTATGAAACGATATGAAGTGTCTATTGTTCGCGTTCACTAAGTCACTTATAAGGCCAACCAAGAAATCATGTGGGGTTGGCAACGGCCTAGACTATTATATGTAGATCATTTAAAACTGCCATGTGGTATTTAATAAAATTATATAAAAACAACGAAACAAGAAAGCCAATTATGCTAGTCGGATTTAAAAAACATTTACGACAACGCCGTCGTTTTACATGCTAGTTTGGCGTATTGAATTCTAAAATACAACACGAATCGCGACCTATATGACAAATATATAATGAAGGAGTATAATGCATTGCAGTTGAAATCTGCGGCCAATCACACAAGTTTGATATTTCGTATATATGTATGGCCAAATTGCAGGCACCAGCGCATTATTTATGCCCTTGTACATTTTATGACGAGCGACATGACCCAGCATTAATGCTGATGAATAGTACATGGTTATGTCTGGATACTTGGGGCTTGTGAGTATTGCGAACAGTGTAGATCCAGATCACACTGTGCATCCGCACGGTCTTATCAAGATCTGCACTGTTCGCCATTTCGACCAGTGTAGATCCAGATCAGACTGTGCATCCGCACAGTCTGATCAGGATCTGCACTGTTCGCCATTCCATCGATGAAACACCGTCAAGCTTCTAACAAGCAAACCAATCTCGTTATCAGGCTATACGAGTGTGCTGTTTGATCAGGATCTACACTGGCCACAAATCCCATAAGTTCCATTCTTCCAGTCACAGTCATTTGTATGATTTACATGACTGCGACTGTGTATCTGTTACTGTTGTGACTGCGCTTTCCCCACGAGAAAGGCCCGGTTACCTCCTGTCAGCTTATGAATAAACAATACCCGACATTATCGTAAAGCAAGACAAAGTAGTTACATTAGTAGTAGCTATCCGATATCCATATCCAGAAATACAACACCTTGTTAAAACAAACCATGTGTGCAAGGTCACTGCCAATTGTGGAAATAATGTATCACTTCCTAACGTACATATAGTATAATTATGTTTGTTAGACTGTAAACCAAGTACAATACCGGTAAATGGACACCCTCTTAGGGAAGTAGTCTGTGAGCAATATAGTCCTAATATCCTATAAAACTAGATACTAGAAACACGAATATTCTAGGGTTTGGTTAAAACAATTGTATTTTCTATTAGCCCCCGTCAACCACACACCACGACCACAACCACCACCCTTCCACCTCTCCCGCAATCATGAACACTTCGTCTCACATTTCATAGAACATACTGGGCACAGAAAACGACCTACCCAAAGGCTAACGCTAGTGTTCTGTCTGTAACGCTGGGCTACTGTTAAGTCACCCTGTGTTACAGACAGTACATTCGGGTTACCCAAAGACTACTACCATACAATACATCACTCTCAAGCGCGTGAAATATTGAAGATCGCGTACCGCACTTGCCATCACTCGCTATCTGATCTCCGTTGCAATTTATTACAGAAGCAACATCGCATAATAATGCTAACATAAGGCTCCCCTCCCCCAACACGACAGGTTGGATTGCCGAATCTAAACAACAGTGCCAGGTTTAATTATTAAAAGACAAAGGGGGCAACAGTAGCCCAGCTGTGGGTCATGGTAACTGTCGCGTTGAATCTGGCGTATTTCCCAGTTCTATTAAAGAGACTGGGTCTCATATATGCTTAGAATGTGATGAAATAGAATAGGGAAACTACATGTAGTTTAATTGTAGATTTGTATCGTATTTCTGAACCTAATTGTACATACATGTACATTGGAACCTCCCTAAACCGGACACCCTGAGTCCCCAGGGTGTCCGGTTTAGATAGGTTTCACTGTTATTCATTATTAAGCACTCTGTGTACGATTTTTTGTAATTTCCAATCATTGTACATATTCGACAATGAAATAACTTACAGCGAAACCCATCTAAAGGGTCAACAGGCTGTCCGGTTTAGAGACGTTCTACTGTATAAGTCGTCTGGGGATTGTTACGTGGTTTCCGTTGTTGCATATGTGCAAACAAATAGCGCGTGCTGTTTGCATATGGCTTTAGGCAATGCTCATTCCGGGGCCGCGCGTAGACCAAGTGCCTTCATGACATAAATACGAGGAAGTGCCTTCATGACGTCACTACTTCATGACATTCATGACGTTCATGACGCGGCCCCGGAACATGAATACCGAAAATTATCTACGTGAATGGGACGATTTATAAAAGTACTGAAAATACTGAATATAATGCTCAAATTACATAAGTTTTTTGTTGGAAATGTAACAATAACGTTTGATCATGTCCAGCCGTGTGCAAACGTTTGCTGTGGCCCTCGGGAACTGTTTGAACCCGCGGCCGAGGGCCACAGCCGGCCGCGGGTTCAAACAGTTCCCGAGGGCCACAGCAAACGTTTGCACACGGCTGGACATGATCAAACCTTATATTGGTAAAAAGAATGCTTATAATACTGAAACATAAACATGTTTTGTAATCGATGGGGAATACTAAATAATTTTATTGAAATGTATTACATTAGTTTTAAGAGAGTTTTGTAACGGGAACTTCTTTCTAAATGCGGTATGTAACTATGTATACATAGTATTATCATTTCACAACGAAATATAGAAATTTCACAATTTTTACTTTATACTGGTACATACCAGATTATGCCAACCAAATTATCTCCCAGGCTTATCACAGTTTCTGAAGTACTTGAGCATAACGCATGTTTTTGGGAATGCGATCAAATATGATGGTGCGATTGATTTAAATATGCCATTTACTGTGCATGAAGCGAGAAAAAAAACACATTTTGGATATCCGAGACATCATCTGAGACACAGTCACTTTAAATGTATCACTGGATTACAATATACAAGGATACATGGTTGTTAGAGTCAGGGATGTATACACGCTGCTGGTTGACCATATTGGAAGGGATCTCTCTAGACCGGACATACATTGGAAGTCCCCATGGTGTTCGACTGACGGCCAAAAGAGTTCCCACTATAATTCGGGCACATTCCCACTCTATACAGAATAATAGGTTAGTGCCGTGAATGGGAACAAATATCTGGCAAGGCTCAGGAATTTCTTTATTTCTCATCTGAAGTATATGTTGTGACCACTCATTTGAACCGTCTCGACGAGACGGTTCAAATGAGTGGTCACAACATATACTTTGGTTCAGAAATAAGGAAAATAGATAGAGAATAATAGGTTAGTGCCGTGAATGGGTAAACAGATCTGGCAAGGCATAGGAAACGGGATGGGCGAACACCTACAAATAGCATCCTCAAAACGGGAGAATCTACGAGTATGACGCAATGATTAGGTGTATTGACAGGATATCAAAAAATGTTTCACGGCACCGTGTTTCACGACACATACGCACTATGTTGACGGGATAAAAGCATATATGTGGCATACTGGTCATAAATACCATAAGCCCCATTTATCCAGTCACAGCCAGACATGTGTGTTTTGCTACCACGAACAGACATGCCAATCAGTGATACATGACAATGAACCCATAAAATGTGTGGGTGTCCGCCTTTGCTAATTTCCACTATACTACACATTGCGTTTCCCCTCAAATCCCAATAGGATGTTATAATAATCATGATACTGCGCACACATTGCACCGGATAGATAAGCTAACAGGTCATCCTAATTGAGAGAGGATAGAAAGGGCTCTAGAGATATCATATCACAAGAGGGTCGAGTATCGCACTGCTACATGAACGTCTTGAAACTGAACACACGAAACCCACACAACACAAGACAGGCTAATTCAAGACAGGCTAATTTTGAAACGCAATTGTTCTGACGATGGGCATACGTTGAAGGTACATGCCCACTCAGTTGGCACAAAATGTTCTTTATAGGAAATAAATTATTGTATAATTGTGTCACTATTCCACCAGTTCAATAAATTACAAGTGCCCGCTATACAGATATTATCATTTAGTAATGCATGTATTTATTTTACTGGTAGTGACGCGCGGTGGTATCAGGCTATTTGCATATGCAAATGAGGCATATTTTTTAATTATTTATTCTAATAAAATGCATCACCTGAAAACATACTTTGACTCAGATAGATTCTGGAAATTCAGTACTTGTTGTTGTCGTTAGTATCCACGTGATCATACACCTTGTTTGATTAACAAAATGTAGTCAAAATCAACATGTTGCACAGACTGTTACATACTTCGGGATGAAAGGGTCTAAGCTGAAAACTGTTTCCACAGTCTGTATATTACTGAACCTATACGTTTTGCATCATCTCAGTCATATGTGGCTGTGACTGGAGAAATGGACCAGTGTAGATCCATCCGCACAGTCTGATCTTGCTCTGCACTGTTCGTCGTTCCATCAATGAAACATCCATTATGGAACACACAGTTTCTAACAAACAACATTTATCGTTATCAGGATACAGGTTCTATTTGATCATGTGCTACATTGATCACAACTTCCATAAGCCCAATTTCCCACGAATTAACAATTGGTTCCCTCAATTTAAAGACCTAGACGTTACAACACCTGACTTTCCATCCAGAGTTTGTGAGTTCAAACCTCGTCTTAGGCATCAAAAGACTTTCATAGTATTTCCATCCCATTAGTCTGTCGGATGAGACTTGAAACTGTGGTCCCTTCTCTATATGACCTTAGCTGTTGTTGGAACGTTAAACCCATTAACTTTTTGTCGCGCCCGCTTGCGGACAGAGCGTTTAGTTGGCACATTGGCGTACGTCCAAGGTTAATGTTTTTGACTAAAGTTTTTCGATATACTATCAAAGCCTCGGCGGCCACAACATGCCGGCCGCGTCCATCTAGTTTTGACAAAAATACAGATATCAGGCCTGCCTAATTGTAACCGTACACTCACGCAAGCCATATCTTTCCCAGTGTGACATAACATTGGTTCATTGTTTGTCAGACTCGTATGGCATCGAGCGGAGCAACTGGCGGTGATATTGAATAGTTTCTTGTTTTGCAATATCACATCTGTTCTCAAGGTTAATATCGCTTCTGTAATAGATTCGGCAATCAATAAGCAAGCGAGGCGTACACTGTCATAGTTAAGATTCTGGCAACAATTTGAGTCATCAGGGGCCCGTTTCACTAAGCTTCGTACGACTAAGAAGTTCGTAAGTGCAACTTTAGGATCGTCTGTAAATTTAAATTGATGGATTTACATGTATTGAGCATAGGCTGCATATGCAGCCTATGCTCAATAAATGTAAATCCAAAATTGTTTACAATAAAATATTGCTAATGTGAAATCTACAGACTATCATAATTTTGCACTTACGAACATTTTAGTCGTAAGAAGTTTAGTGAAACGGGCCCCTGAATTGTGGTTACATGGTTGGTGTTGGGGCAACAGCTGTGATGCTCATTACATGTATAGAATACCCTCGCTAAACAAAATCTCCCAGCCGGGTTGTAACATTTAGACAATCTTCACTGTAATTGTTTCAATATCACGCACAAATCAGTCACATCCGGTGTATGATTGTTTCACTCTGACTCATCTGGGGCACGTTTCACTAAACTTCGTACAACTAAAATGTTGTAAGTGCAAAATTATGATAGTCTGTAAATTTCACATTAACAGTGTTTTCTTGTAAACAATTGTTGGACTTAAATTTATTGAGCATAGGCTGCCATCAATTGAAATTTCCAATCTGCAGTGGTATGCCCATAGTTATAAACGAATATGTGTCCTAAAATGCATTTCTAGTGACATGAGGACTCGAGTATAATGATTTGATGTATTGGTGTTTAACGGCCTATCAACATCTAAGGTCATTATTATATATTAAAAAGTATATTCATCTCTGAACTTGGAATAAGCTGACCTGGTGCCAGGTCCATATCACACCAAAGTCACTTGGCCCCATTCGCCTAAAAGTAATAGGATTACGAATAATCGTAATACATGTACATGTACTAACATAATGGGTATAACCAGATTCAACACGGTGCCGTGAAACATTTTTGATATCCAGTCAATACTATTTTTGCATTGTACAGCCATTTGTAGGTATTGACGGGATAAATAGAATAGTAGGTTAGTGCCGTGAATGGGAAAAATATCCCGTTTCCTGAGCCTTGCCAGATATTGTTTCCCATTCACGGCACTAACCTACTATTCTCTATATCACATACAAACATTCCAAACCAAACCCCAATCGTTAAATTAAACTTGGTAAAGTCGCGGAAATACTGGACGAGGCCTTCCGGCCTTCGTCCAGTATTCCGGCGACTTTTCCAAGTTTAGCCATCGCATAATCACACCTGACCGGATTAGCTCAGTAGGTAGAGCGTCGGACTGTGGATCGGGACACCCTGGGTTCCTCCATTCCTCCACCGCTGCTACTGGTTGATTCGGCAATGCGGCAAGACAATTACGTGCTAGCCTAGTCCTATCCGATGGGGTCTGTCGGTCCCGACATGCAAGGTCATCGAGCAAGTGCCGTCGTTAAATCAAAGCATTTACATTTACAGCCCCCCCCCCCCCCCCCCGGGTTGCGAACGGTAACTCTTGCAGTTACTCCCGTACGGTACAGGAGTAGATTGCAAGTTACATCGGCAACTTGACAACACAGTACATAATAGGGTACTAGCCACCATTGGTTTCGGAGGACTGAGTATAAGGACGGATATTCGTTATCACCCACAATATCTATTCCACCTACACCTATAGGGTAGACACGGTGGACGGTGTGGCCAGGGGCGACAACAACGTCACACGATCACGACCACTGATCTATCCGCACGGTGGCACTACATGCCCCCTGGGTGTATACCAGATGACAGGGGGTCAATGGCCGGTGACGGCGTCGTAGATCAAAATCTCACGACAATTATCGATTTTACAAAAGTTAAATAAACATGGTCATTATAGATGTATTTAATTATATAAACATTCTATTCAGTGTAAGGAACTGACTTTCTGAGGCAGTGTCTACATTATGTAACGGTAGAGCCTAGAAGTGCAGAATTCGAGGAAGAAATGTTTTTTTCTCACAAAGCAGGCCCGTACGCAGAAGGGGTGCGACGGGTGCGTACGCACCCCCCCCCCCCCCCCACACCACCATCTCACTTAAGTTTCAACACCACAGGCCTGTATAGTGGTTATTGACAAACGTGTAGATCCAGATGAGCCGGCTCGTGACGAGCCGTCTCATCAGGATCTGCACTTTTTGCAAGTAATTTTCCGATTACTTTGCCAATTAACCGACTACCACCCGCTGAGTTTGAGAATCGAGTATTTAGTATTTGGGCAATCCAAAACAAACTTCTCTTCATTTTTTCTCTGCTATATAAGTACATGTATCAGGACCAGGCCCGTAGCCAGACCTGTTTGAAGGAGGGGTCGTTTCGAAGGCCCAATGGACCTGAGGTATCTAGGGGGTCTAAAAAAGTGGACCTCGAGGCTAAAAAAGTTGACCTCGAGGCTGGGCGGGGGGTCGTCCGACCGCTTACGGGCCTGAGGACTATATTTTCTATCGTCTTGGCCTCACAACATATACAATGTACTTTTGTGGACAACTTGGAAACAAGAAATAAATCAATGAAAAAAAAAAACAGGCATTCAGCGTGTTTCGGCTTTCATCGGTATAACTCTATATATATATATATATATATATATATATATATATATATATGATATATACATACACGCCGAATGCCTGTGAAAAAAACACATTATCGTCCGTCCGAGATATATTGTTCTCCCTTTAGATACCTATATCATAGACATGTAAATCCTTGCCCACGTCCACAATCCAATCTCTATTAACCGGACAGTCTAAAACGAGTATTTATTTTGAATGTTTTTGTTTGTAATATAGCTACAATAATAGTGGTCATAATACTATTTGCCACGGAGTACTTATATAGCTGATTTACAGTGGAGCATCTCTAAATCGGACACCCTGGGACCTCACCTCCCAGGGTGTCCAGGGATTCCGCTGGCGATCGCCACTTTCGCAATTGGCGATAAAAATAAACAATTGGCGATAAAAAATTACAATTTTCGAAAAAAAAAAAAATTGTAATTTTGTATCGCCAATTGTTTATTTTTATCCTATTGGTTATTCCTTCTTTTTGTTTTTGATTTTTTTTTTTTTTGAAGTGGCGATTTTTTTATTTTCCCCAGCGGAATCCCTGGGTGTCCGATTAAGAGAGGCTCCACTGTACAGTTAAATTGATTGGCGAATACTAGTATGTACTTACCAATACCGTACACCTTTATGCTGCTGGGCTGAGGTGTTCCCTTGTACATGCAGATTATGTCAAATTGCACCGCCTCCACCCCCGCCACGGCCCCTGTCGGCGGCGGCACGGCGGCCCCTACCTCCCCAAACACCACATACTGCGAGTAGTACACTCGCACCTCGTCCGGTTCGGGGGTGTCGGAATCGGTCGATCTGATACCGGCTGGAAACTGACTACATCCGAAAACACACGCGGCACACATGCCGAATACGAAGAACACAAATTCCATCCGCATGGTTCCTGTTTTCGAGTCGAAATGTAACACAGACTGGTTGGGTGTAAATTCTCCAGATACACGCGCGACTGAACTGTCGTCGTTTAGCGAGTGCCACGGGGTTTTACTCCGCGAGTAATGCCAATCGCCTAACACTGTGCTATACACCGCGAGCGCTGCTTCAGAAGCTGATGTGATTTCTACACCGCGCTGCAAAACGGCTGCAAAACTACACACAGGCACCTGGTGATATCCAATAAACGACACGACGGATGCTGATGTGATGTCAACACCGTGAGGGAAATGGCTGCAAAACTATACACAGGCACCTGGCGATATCCAATACCGACTCTTCTTCTCGCTAGTCTGTGCCGGGCTACAGCGACATACCGCGCATATATATGCACGTAAATGTTTCCTAGTATCAGTTATTCCGTCAAATCTAAAACAGAAGCGAATATATAATTATAATATATATATATCCCTCGAATATTTATGCTGTATCAAAATCACAATTATGTACAATGCGTTGTGGCAGTATGACTATCCTATATCATCCAATCGCTTACACAGCAAATGAAACAGTAGCTGAATTAAATGTCGTCTGCCGTCTTTTCATTTTTATCGATGAAATATTGTTTTGACAGCGCACGAGAATCGTCTCCAAGGGAGACGATTCTAGTGTGCTGTGCTGATAAAACAAATATTTTGTTAAGATTTAAGTAAAAAAGAAAAAGAACAGCAGATGACAATATTCGTTAAATGTACTTCCGCTAGTACACGTATACCGTACCAAAGTCAACACAACAATGACCGCAGCGCAGTTTATGATTGTGTCACTATATATAAGTAATGTATTTTCACAATACTGCGCTTGTTGCGTTATTGACCAATAATAGATCAGCTAACATATATGAAACTACTACAACAACAACAGTACTCTGGCCGCCTGATTAGGATCGAAACCGAGCCCAATGCTTCACGTTACTGGATAGTGTATATTCAGATCATATCAAGCTACCCTGTTTTCACTATATGCCACAATGATAAGAGCCGTTTTCTCACACTTGAAACCTAAATACGTATATAGTGTTATCATCAAAGATCTCCAGAAGTCCGGCGGTCCGCGATTGTCACTTGGTCAAATCTTTCACCCGGTGGGCCACACAGAAACCGCCTATAAAATGATTACCGTCAATTATCGACGGCTATTGTCCAAAGTTGGCTTCTCTGGAGGTTTAACCAGATCGGTAAACGCACTTTGTGCTATCTGATAACGATCTAAAACGGTTGTCTACAGATTCAGGGTCTGCACACGTAACTCTGCTAAAACTCCCATATAGACGATACGGGAGTTTTTGCGGAGTTACGTTCCCGGAACTACACTGGTCGCGAAGGTCGGAAGTCATGTTTCATCATGCCCAGTAAGTATTAATTCCAAACTTTCCCCCTGAACTATCATACCATTCGTGTCAGTGTCTACGATGATGGAGAAAACAGGCGTATCAACTTTCGGTAGTGACCAAATTATCGGCAAACCTCACGCGAGAATCGACTCTAGTGTCGGTGCCAGTAGTCGGACTGTCCGGTACTCGCGTGTCTGGAGAATTTGGATTTATGGGATTTGTGGCCTGTCTAGCTCCTGACTTGTGACTGTGACTTGAGAAATTGAGAGGATCACAGTTGCTCTTAGCTTACGATTCGTTTCAGCGTAAATTATCTGAATTTCAAGTCATTTACGTGGGTATGATGCGAGCAGACTGGGGTAAGAACGATTCCTCCTGGTCTAAGGGTTAATTTGTTACTGTCAGGCAAATAATTGGTACAAGAGAAAAGGTTAATATTTGTTTTGGTTTACACGGGGTCAATTTTCTATGATTTGTGTATTGGAATTTCATGGTCGTGCGCTTTCAAACTACATGCCGATATGTGGGTAGACTACAATTACTACATTCCGTGACGTCGCGAATGATTTATGGCCGCATACATGCAATCGCTACACAGAACATCGCTTTTACAACAAACACCAAAGCACTTAGGGGAACTGTGTACTCAATAAACCCTGGTCCCAAACTGAAGCGTCTTCCAACTGTATGGTGGCATAGTTTTGCCATCCACCATATTGTATAGCTAAGTCGGTATTGTCAGGGATTTAGGGTACTGTAATATGAGACATGCCATGTGATTTTGTACCTAAGAATATGTGCAATATCTCAGAGATATAGCCGTAGACGTAGGGTTTTGAATGTCTCTTGATATCTGATGAAAAATATTTACAAAATTTACGATATTTTCCATTAATGACGTCGGAAGTTGACGAATTTCTCAAATCCGCATTTGCTATGAAAAGTTCGTCATCTTTCGACGTCATTTACAGAAAATATCACACTTTCTGTAAACACCTTTCATGAAAAAATCGCTCATGTTCTTAGGTACAAAAACACATGGCTGGTCTGAATTATGTCTCTGGTATTGTACACCTTACATGTCGTTTTTAGCTACATAATTGTTTCGCCAAGTCAAATTAACAACTGGATGAGATAAATTGAACGAAATCTAATCAAAACGTGATACAGCCCACTAGTACTATCGATATTTAATATAATTTCTACATTTTTTTCTGGCCAACTTGATTAAGATCATATGATGCAAAAGTCACATTCTTTCAGACGAACCTCAGTAAATATTATTATGTGATTGGTTATTCATATGTGGCTGCGACTGGAGAAATAATCCAGTCCCCGACATAAAGACCCGTATACGTTGAAATGTACCCGATTTTTCTCAATGGATTCCAGTAAAAGGTCCATTGTCACACATAATTGACCAGGGTAGACATTGGAACAATGGGACATTACTCTGCTGGAGACCATTTTCAAAATGGCCGCCATCGGCCATTTTGTTGTTGTTCGTTTCGGATCAAACTGGCATATAACATGTGTAATATATCGTTTTGTACTAATTTCAGGTCGATGAATTCGTTTTTACCATCATTTTTCATTTCCACTGACGAGAGACATCAAAAATCAAAATGGCGCCCAAAAACCATATTTTATTGACAAAAAAACATCATGACCGATTAATTATTTTTGAATACTATTAAATTGCTATTACATTTTATACCAGATGCACAAATGTTGATAAAAATGTACATGTACGTTTATATGGATTACTTGTTGTAATACAATGACTTCTTATTCAACATTAATCAATATTGAGACGCGCCGCGACATAACGTACCTTCAGGTAGTTGTAATTATCGCCGTAGATGGTTTCGAAAAGTTAACATAATTTCTGCAAATGACGTCAGAATTTGACACAAATTTCAGTCCAAATGCGGAATTCAATTCCACATCGCGGAATTCAATTCCGCATCTGCTCTTAAATTTGCGTCAAATTCGTACATTATTCACGATCATTACGTTCAATTTCCCTTACAATTTACGGCGAATAATCCAAATACCCGAAGGTACGTTATGTCGCGGCGCGTCTCAATTATGTGTGGCAATGGACCTTTTAGAAATCCATTGAGAAATTTCGGGTACATCTCAATGTATACGGGTCTTTATGTCGGGGACTAGATTAACTCGTCCTCCTGGAAACTACGGTCTCCATCAGTTACTTCGGCCATAATGCGGATTATCAGGAGAAAATCGCAGAAAATTGCTGATAATCAAGAGAAAATCGCAGAAAATTGTAGAACAATATCTTTATCGATTGAGCAAGCACAGAATCAAATAGATTCTAAAAATAGATTCTGCGTGTCAGGACATTACAATATGTGTAATTGGCGTTATACCATTTAACAACGCTACCATTTTAAAAGTACCAGCAGGCGTTAAAATGCCAGCGATGTTTATTGTGGAGTTTCTTCTTCCTGAAAGTTGAACTGAATGCTACTAGTTGTAAAAATACATTGTGTTTATATGCTACTAATTAGTTCTTCAATATGAGTGACATAACTCCAGTACCATCAACATCATCATTAACCTCAGCCGGTGCTGTCCTCGATGGTGTTAAACTTACACATAATGAATATTGTGATGTTGACTTCAAACAATGCATCATTTGTCAAAAGCATGACAGAAAGAGTCGCGTATCATCAACTCCCAATGGTCGCGAGAAAATAAAACATGCTGGGACAGTTAGACAAGATGTTGTTGCTAAACGCCTTCGAACCATAGACGATCAAAGCTATGTTTACCATGTTGACACATGCTATAAGGTGTATACAATGAAGAAAACCATTGAAGCTATTTCCGAAAGAAAAGCAACTACAGAAGGCATGCGAGAAGTGGTAGAGATGGAGGTAGACCAGGGTGATGAATGTAGACCGCCAATGTCTCTACGCAGTGAAACACACGTCAGATCCAAGCCTAGTTCAAATATACATTCAAATTACATCCCCTGTGTCATATGTGGCAACCTTTCTTTGACAATTAAAGGACTAAAAAGCAGGGAAAAGTTCCGCATCTGCGAGAGGGAACGAGCAAAATTATTTTTACTTGCAACACATCACAACTGTGATGACGTATTTGACAGGATTTTCAGATGTGAAATCCGTAGAGGCTGTGTTTGCGGCTGATCTATACTGTCACAAACAATGCATCAATAAATACATTCTCAACTACCAGCGCAGCTCGGAAGAAGCCAGCGAAGATAGCCATATTGTCGCTCCAAAACATGCTCTCTTTCAAGAAGCAGTGAAGCAGATAGATCCTCTCCTGGAGAAAGATTATGGTTTCACTGTAAGTGAAATTGCATCCTTCATTGGTATCTCTAAAACACTGGTGACGATGATTTGAATATCCGGAACAGAGATGTGAAACAACTCTTGATTGATCACTATGGTGACAGGATCCAGTTTGTCAAGAACCCCAGGCGAAATGCATCAGAGATGGTATATTCGTCCCATGTTCGCCAAGAGGATCTTATTGTCAAAATCAAGAATCTAGACATCATGAGACAATCTGGTACGTTGCTGCGAGGACTCATCCAAAAGATTAATTTTGGATTGGGCGACAGGTGTCATGGGAGAAGACTCAGATGCCAGATGGACGATTGACATTTTTCTCATCTCTCTTCAATATTCCCAAAGCTCGCATGACAAGAATTCAAGCCCTCATGCATGATTATGATGAGGAAGAATGCCCGAATGATAGTGATGAGGAGGATAATGATGATGAGGCAGACAAGTCAGTCAAAACACTTCACACTCAGTTGCACTGTCTGTTTCAAATAATAACATACCACATACACAAGGGCCGACAAAAGACCCCAATGCATGCCATGGTTGGGCAAAGAAATGTGTACGGCAAGACAAGGAGTCGAGCTCTCATCACAACACTGAATCGCATTGGGGTTTCCACCAGTTATAATGAAGTCCGAAGAGCTCGAAGCCTCCTTCCTCATATGCGGTTCTCAAATCAGAAGCTGACGGTACCCCAATTCCCAGTCATTTTAATAGCAGTGATTTTTGCATCGGGGCCATGGACAACAGCGACTACTCGGACGAGTCATCCCTTTCAGGCACACATAGCAAGCACTATACTGCTATGGTATTGTTCCAGGAGAAAGTCAATGCACCAGCTGCTAAGCCCAATGTATCTTCAACAGGCTTAACAAAATCGTCTATCCCCACTGGTCAGAAGTTACCTTGTCAGATTGTACCACATCATGCAAAAAGTGTTGTTCGACCATCACTTTCACCAGATTTTGTCCTTCGAGAAAATAGCAACTTGGGTTTGTGTGATCCTGATCAAGCCGCGAAAGACTCTGATAAAACTGAGTTTGTCATTACACTTGTGCGCTCTGAACTTATTCCAAATTTAACGGCAAGTCTGCCAGGTGATCTTCCGACTTGGGGTAGCATTCATGCGCTTGTTTCTGAAGCAAATGTTCCTCTGATGAGAGTTGGATTCCTACCAATGATTCCAAAACCTGTAACAGACTATGCTACTGTCCGCAAAGCTCTTACAAACTTCCAAAGTGTACGTCAACAGTTGAACCAGTCTATTCTACCAGTATTCAGTGATGAGGGGTGTTTCAGGTAGTAACAGTAAGTGGTTCTGACAGAACCTGACACCTTTGCTGGACATATACCCAATGATGGGGATGTTCCATTACTGCAAAGTACTCTTGCGCTGCGCTGGACGTTTATTGACAGGTACGGGCTTCGATGATGGATTGATTGAGGCTGAAGTCTTTGGAAAGAAAGTACTGCAATCAGTCCTAGCTGGTTCTCACTATGTGCGAGCATTCAAAGGTATGCTAATTGTGGGTGAAGTGCTCAATCTTCTGAAATGGAGAGCTTTCTGGGAAATGAATTCGGATGATTCACACACTCCTTTCGTGCACTCTGTTGGTGATTTGAAGGATAGTCTCAGTGATCACAATATCCCCCCAGATCTGGTTGACAAGTTTCAATCTGTGGTGTCTAGCTCTGATAACTTGCGTGTGAAGCTTGAGGCATTCACAGCTGAGTGTGAAGCGAAGTCAGCTCTGCAAATACTTGGGCTTATTCGAGAACATTCTGTCTGTGATCAAGAAGATGATCACTGCTGACAGAAGAAGGGTAACTGGCCACTCCATATTGCCACTGTGAGAGAATCGATGAAAATGTTCACAGTGTTTGATTGTATCAACTACCTTAGGTATGCATCATGGTACCTTGAGAGGATTGAAGTTATGGAAGTTGAGCATAAACCCATGCTGTTTCGCCGCTTCATGATGGGTCAGTTTGTGATCCAAGACAGAGAGGGGGGTAAATTCAGTGCCGTCTCACCTGACATGAAACTCGAGCAGACCATCAACAGATCTGAGAAAGGTCCGGGTGGACATGTGATTGTGGGCAGCTCGGTGATGCTTCAATAGTGGCCGAGTTCGAACTCCTGTTTCACGAGATCACAGGAATCACCAACCTCTTCAACCATCTGACCAATGCTGGGTTGATGGCACACCTTGATTGCAACAGTTACATCATGAGCTCCGTGGCCGAAAGGCAATTGTCATTGATGAAAACGTATCGCGATACTGGATTTCATCTCACAGCGTCAGATCCATTCGCAGTGACCACAATAAATGTTTCATTACATAACATCGTGACGCACCAGCTGGTTGCTACAGAAGTGAAGGCTAGGCTGCTCAGAGCATTTGAAATGGTGAGCAAATCTACCAGGGATACCGCGAATGAGCGATTTGTTCTGAAGACAGTCAAGCTGTCTGGCACTATTTCTAAGGTTAAGCTTCCACGTTTTGACACACAGCCAGCCGCCGGACAGTACCCGACAGGTAAAACCCAAGAAACCAGTCGTCACTACTAAAACTTGCTGCTAGTGTACGTACTGTTGAGATAGCTAAGCAACGAGGTTACACAGTTGAGCAAGTCGTGAGTCACGACCTTTTCGACACCAGCCCACTGTTTGATGGAGATGCCACATTTCCTCGCTGTTACCAAGCCAGAAAAGTCAAAACTTGTAGCTGAACTTGAAAAGCACTTACTTCCAACAGATTCTGTGTTCAACCCTTCACTATGAAAACTGATGTTGTTCTTGACTTCATGTCTAAAATAGACAATATCCAAACCTGTCGATCTTTCAACATTTCGGCCAAGCCATTGAAACTGTCCTCAACTATGCAAGGAGCATCTGTCATTCTGAATGTACCCACCTTGTCTTCGACTCTTACTGCGAGCTGTCAGTCAAGAAGGAGAGAAGAGGGCGACGGGCAGAAGAAGCCGGTGGCACGATAGATGTAGTAGCCATGACAGAGTCAGTCCCTATACCACAGCAAATGGGGAAGTTCTGGGCTAGTTCCAAAAACAAAGAAAGCCTTCAAATCCTCACAAGAAACATAGCACTAAGGGACCACAGTAACATTGTTGTCAGTGGAATGGTAGTGGACAATGAAGTCATGAACGCACAGTTTCAAGCGGAACCTGGATCAGCTGTTGATGTGCCCACGTGTTCTAGCTGCCAAGAGGAAGCAGACTGCAGGCTTATTTCACACATAGCATGGAGTGTAGAGAGAGGATGTGATAGAGTTGTAGTCATATCCAATGACACAGATAGTATTGCGCTCATCCTGCGATACATGACAGTCTTCAAAACCAAAGGTCTCAAAGAGCTGTGGATTGAATATGGAACAGGAGAGCACAGACGAAAGATACCACTACACACACTCCATACCAGGCTAGGAGCAGATACCTGTAGTATCCTCATCAAAGCTCATGTTCTCTCTGGTGACGACGCCGTCAGTAAAGTTGGCACAAAACATGCCGCTCTTGTGTGCCAACCCATGTCCCTGACCAACTTTGCAGAAACCAATTCACTGACTGAGGCTGACATCCGTGTTGTTGAACAATACCTCGTTCGAGTTGACACATTCGATACACTGCGATATGATTGCTATCTGAAAGGTAAATCTCTAAATGAGTTACCTCCAACTTCCTCAGCCATATGTGGTCATGTACGGAGATGTTTCTTTGTGATACGGAATGCCATCACACTCCTGTAACCAAACCATGACAGTCTGGACCCCAAAGATTTCGGTTGGACCAACGAGAGCGGTGTTCTCGTCCCCGAACGATTTCTCTATCCCCTCCCACCTAACATTCTCGTGCTATGCCAATGCACTGGTAAATGTGACAGGAGGTGTAAGTGCAGATCCAATGACTCAAACTGTGTTCACATTTGTCACAAAGGAAATGAACAATGTGTAAACAAGCACTAACTGTTGCGAGATTGTTGTTTCGTATCTAGTTTAACATCAGAAATGTCCTGCTTCTTGAAAGGGAGCATATTTTGGAGCAACAATATGACTATCTTCGCTGGCTTCTTCCAAGAAAATAAATGAGAAAAATAATGAAAATAACATCGGAAATGTCATTACATCTTGTAATAATGCAATGTTAAACACATTTTTACAGAGTTCTAGTCTCTCTAAACACATGCATATACATACTGGAGAACAGCCGTTTACTTGTGAAGTATGTGATAATGAAGCACTGTGTTCAATACACCATCTGTTTTCTACTCATTTAATCATTTAAGACATCAACCAGACAATTGAACACATTCTATACCTATCTTTACACTCAGTCCAAAATAACCGTTTTTCACTATAGCTGTTGGCAACCATTTTGTTTTTAGAGCTATCTCATCACTGGAAATGAGAAAATAATGGTAAAAATGACTTCCTCGACCTGAAATTAGTACAAAACGATATATTACACATGATTTTATGCCAGTTTGATTCGAAACGGAAATTTTTTTTTTGACGATGGCGGCCATTTTGAAAATGGTCCCCAGCAGAGTAATGTCCCATTGTTCCGATGTCTACCCAGGTCAATTATGTGGGGCAATGGTCCTGTTGCTGAAATCCGTGGAGAAATATAGGGTACATCTCAATGTATACGGGTCTTCATATCAGGGACAGGACTAAAAGGGGCTTATGGGGTTAGTGACCAGTGTAGCTCCTGATCGAATCGCACACTCCTGTAGCCTGATAACTGTATATTGCTTGTTCAAAGTATGACGTGTGTTTCATTGATGGAATGGCGAACAGTGCATATCCTGATCAGACTGTGCGGATCTACACTGGTCGCAAAACCTATACTACCCATTTATCCAGTCACTGCCACATATGGTGTGTTTCGCTTCATGCACAGTAAATGACGTACATCAATCAATCGCATCGGTTTATTTTATGAAATTTCCACACACAAAAAAGTGAAATCATACGTTATATTCAAGTACACACTATCAGAAACTGTGGTAAGCAGGGGAGATAATTTAGCTAGGTATAATTTGTCATTTTCTCTATAGTAATGAAATACTGTGAAATTTCTTTATTTTTGTTGTGAAATCATCATAATTGAGATACGCCATGTGATTTTGTACCTTCGGAGTACGAAGTATGTCCAGGGGTATATAGTTTTCATCCGTCCGTCTGTCCGTCCGCCCCAGTTGCGTTAAAGTTTTCGGCTACCCATGATCAATGTAACGGTAACTCGCATTGACCTCAAACTTCATATACTTCCTTATCATCATCCATATTTTCATTCCATACCACACACATGCGGTCTTCATATCCAAGGTTAATGTCAAAGTACTTAGAAATTTGCGTCCGTAAGATTTGCGTTACAGTTTTTGGGTACCCATTATCACTGTAACGGTAATTCAGATTATCATCATCCATATTTACATTTCAGCATACCACACACATGCGGCCATACAAGGTCAAGGTCCAATTACTTAGAAATTTGCGTTAACGTTTTTGTTAGTCGGTCCTGTAGCCTATTTCATCAACATTGCAAAGTATACTTTAGTAGCAAAGTATACTTTGAGGGAGAAATTTTCAATTTTTTTAAAAATTTATTAATTTTATTATACTGAATTTATTACATTATCACAGCCATTTAATGGCTGTGATAATGTAATACATTCAGTATAATAATTCTGAATACTTTTAATCATGAAATATATGCATTTGTTAGTTCTATATGAAATAATGCATTTCAGGAAAAATAAATGATTACTCCCTCAAAGTATACTTTGCTAGTAAAGTATACTTTGCAATGTTGATGAAATAGGCTACAGGCGACGGCCGGGTGTATCCGCAATCCTCTGCTCACTTGCTCTACTGTCTGTTTCACGAAACCTGCCCAAATTTTACGGCCATATAAACAATGCAAAAACAGTATTTTTGTTTATAATATTAAATTTTATCAAAATTTAAGAATGAGCCTTGTTTTTATTTCGTGAAATTTTATCAAATATTGATTTTATTACGAAAAATGTATTTGTCACTGGCAATTTAACATGGGGGAAATGAGGTAGAGGTGTTGTGGGAGGAGTCAAAAAATGAAAAAAAATGGAAATTGACTCCGAAACCTGGCTAGATAGCTTGGAAATGATCTAACTAAGAAAACAAGTGAAACTAAAAAAATCGGTCCACTATTTCTTAAATTTTAAAAATTTCCCCGTGTTAAATCCCCATAGACATCTTCACTTTGTGTGAAGATGTCTATGGGGATTTAACATGGGGGAATTGTTTTTTCGCAATAAAATCAATATTTGACCAAATTTCACGAAATAAAAAGAAGGCTAATTCTTAAATTTGCCTTTAATTTAATATTATCGAAAAAAATATTGTTTTTGAATTGTTTATATAGCCGTAAAATTTGGGCAGCTTTCGTGAAACAGACAGTAGTATATTTGTCTGGGTATTCGGTGGAGAGAGATTATGTGGTAACATGAACACCGCGATGAGGATGTAGTGACATAATTACGAAAGAAGCCATGTGATTTTGTACATAAGAAGATCTGCGATTTTCATGAACAGTATTTACATAAACTGTGATGTATTCTTTAAACGACATAGAAAGTTGACGAACCTCTCAAATCAAATGCGGAATACTGGACATTTCGTCAACTTTCAATGTCATTTACGGAAAATATCGTAATCTTTGTAAATATTTTCCATGAGATACCGCGCACCTTCACGAAATGGTGTGTCTCAAATGTGGATGTGACTGGATAAATGGGGCTTACAGGTTTTGCGACGAGTGCAGATCCAGATCAGACTGTGCATCCTCACAGTCTGATCAGGATCTGCACTGTTCGCCATTCCATCAATGAAACACCCGTCATGCTTCTAACAAGGCATACAGATTGTTATAAGGCAACAAGAGTGTGCTATTTGATCTGGATCTACACTGGTCATACTTCCCATAAGAGCATCGTCTTTAGGTACGAAATCGCATGGCTCGTCTCGTATTACTTCCGTATGTTCTATTTTTAGACATCGCAGTATTTCATAAAGGAAATTGAAAAACACACACGCGTGTAGCTCCTGATCATCTAGCCTTTCATCAACATGCTCTGTATCCGGGCTGGCATATGCCGTTATCAGGCTACGTGGACGCCGGAGGTCCGCTTCACTAAACTTCGTACGACTAAAATGTTCGTAAGTGCAACTTTAGTCTCGTCTAGAAATGCATATGCAGCCTATGCTCAATACATGTAAATCCATCAATTGTTTACAAGCAAACATTGTTAAGGTGAAATTTATCATAAGTTTGCACTTACGGGCATTTTAGTCGTACGAAGTTAAGTGAAACGGTCCCTGCTTGATAAGCGGTACTGCTTGACAACTCGCACTTCTCGCTTTTAGCCCGTTTTGTCATGGCGAGTCACATATTTCACATTTTTGCTGGTACATTGTACTATGAAGTTTGTTCACTATTAAAGTGTGACCTGCTACGAGAAAATGGAATAACGTAGTTGGCGGACAGTGTACAGGTGTAGGATGAGGTTGAACCTGATACAGATCTAAATATTTCACTACTGCCTATTACACGTGTTTCTGCCGACGAACTTTTGGCTATTAAACACATTAAATCTAAAACATATTTAAATGTGAATGTTTTCATCATAACAAAAACGTCAACCACCCAAACAAAAAATATTTGATGAAATTATCAAATATTGATGTTATTGCGAAAAAAAGATTTTCCTATGGGAATTTAACTTGGGGGCTAAACATAGATTTTGTTTCTAAATAATTTTTATTTGTGGACCGATTTTCAAAATCTAACTTTTGTTTTCTTATTTACATCATTTCCAAGCTATCTCGCCAGGTTTCGGAGTGAATTTCCAAATGTTTTCGTTTTTAAACCCTCCTAGTCAGCCTCCTCATCCTTTTTGCCCCATGTTAAATTCCCATAGGAAAATCTTTTTTCGCAATAAAATCAATATTGTATGGAATTTCATCAAATACAAAATTGGGGGAGGATCACATTTTTTGCTATTTATCAAAAAGTACTTACATTTAAATAGTTTTTACATTTAATATATATTTAATAGCCTAATAGCCAAAAGTTCGTCTGCAGCAAAAACTTGAAACAGACAGTAGGTCATCAAACAGTGTGACGCATTCAATAGCTAACAGTGTACTCCGTGGTCATATTACGCGGCGGATGCACAGGCTGATCTAGACATACCTTTATTTGCAAACTCAGCAATACCCCTTTTGTCGCGGGAGTCACACATGAGACAAAACATGTGATTTTGTGCCTAAGAAGATGTGTAATTTTTCATGAAAAGTACAGTGAAACCTCTCTAAACCGGACACCCTGGGGACCTAGTCCGGTTTATAGAGGTTTCACTGTAAATCAGGAATTTGATCTTTCTGAGCCATAGTTGTGTGCTATGCGATCACGAACAGACATTATCACCTGAGATAAATGACCAAGAAACTCATCAAACATAAGATCAGATGTGTTTTATTGGTGTCCGGTTTAGAGAGGTTCCACTGTATTTACAAAATTTACGATATTTTCCGTAAATTACGTTAAAATTGACGAAATGTTCAGAGCAAATGCGGAATGCATTACCCAGTTGCTACATGTATGAAAAGTTCGTCTACGTAATTTAAAGAAAGTATCAAAATTTCTGTAAATAATTTTCATGAAAGATCGCACATCCTCTTATGCTCCAAATCATCACCTGGCTTTTCTGAAAGTAGAAGCAGTGATTATCAAGATGACATTCATGACAAATGATCTATATCAGGGGCGGATCCAGGGGTTATGTCTAGAGGGGGCGTGGATTTCAAATGAGACATATACTTATGATCGTTAACTTCCATAAAATTCAGATCATTTTCTGCATTTTTTCTTAAGTCTCATCAAAAGTGAATGTTGTTACCACTCAGTTGAACCGTATCGAGGAGACGGTTCAGCTGAGTGGTAACAATATTCACTTTGGGAGAGAAATAAGGAAATAATCAGATCTTTCCATGTTAAAAATGGATTAAAATCTAATCTCGCCGGACACGCCCCCGCCTGGATCCGCACCTGTACATAAATGTATATTTGTGTATACAGTTTTCAGTTCCCAATGATTACTATTAGTCGAGTAGGCACTCCTATGTGTTCCATAGTGAACCTAGACATTCTGTTTCCTATAAACTTTTATTGTTGTTTCATCTTTATATGGTTCTCTAGAACAAATTCAGCTTTGTTGCCCAAATTGCAACTTTGGGCAACTCTTGCAATTTGCATAAATCCAAGATGGCCGCCAGTCGCCATTTTCAATTTTTTACGACAAAACTAATTGTCATATAATGATGTATAATACCATTTGTTATTTGTTTTCGAGTGTCTTGAATTGTTTTACGATGCTATATTTACGTGTTAAGGCTAATGGAATGTTTGTTCTAACTTTTCTACATCCAAGATGGCGCCCAAAATACTATTTTTGTCGCTATTTTAACAACAAAACTGAATTAAATACTTGAAATAAGCGAGAATTCATAGTGGCACAAAATTGTTGACACTTGAGATATGATTTGAGAATAATTCTCCTAAATTCACGACACTGCTGTTCTGACGCTCATAATAGGGGTACGTGTAATGAAAGTATGCATGCCAGTTGCTGAAATTTAGGTACCGTGCCTGGCTAAGTTAAATTTGTTATTTGTGAGTTGTCAAGAGATCAAGAGATCCATGATAATCGATAAACACAATTACCAACCACTGCAAGTGCGGTTTCAATGAACCTGTATATTGGTTTCAACGCCAGTACTATCTCAGTCCACGATACAACCGAATTCCAGAAACATCCAGCAGGCATCATTGACGCTGACAGCAGTCAGTCTTGTATCGGTCGTGTTATGATCCCTCGTCTTATATCCAAGCAGACTAAACCTGCGATGAATACTATTAATTCCTCTTTTACACTATACTGATCCTAAAAAGAGCATCCACTGTTGTGGCCATTGTCAAAACTAGTGGGAATAGCTACACTGAGGTAGCTGCCAGCCAGGCCAGTCTAACAGCTGTCACCGACAAAGATGTCACGTGGCTTAGCTGTCTCAGTCTGGGTCCAGACTAACAAACTAGCCAGAGGTAGCGGTGTACTCAAAGGGGCGAGCTCCTACATGTTTGTGCATATGATTGATACCATACCCTCTCACCCAGATACTATTTTCACAACACTTGTGTACATGCAACAGTCACTGGTGGATATGGAGATGAAACACGTTCACCTGAGCATGGACATGCAGCTATTTTCTGCGACCAAACAAATATGAGCCGCGTCGCGAGAAAACCTGTCTTCGGGAGTCTGACGACGTCATAAGATATGACGTCGTGAACTTAGCTGACGTAATTTCAGCCGAGATTTCCAATTATCGACGTTTGTCAGAACGCCGTGTTAGGTTTGTTCCGTTGTGTTAAAGTTATCTAACGAACAGAATATATCTATAATCTGGCAAAAGCGAAACAATCTTCGATCTGTCATGGATCCTGTCTGAGAATGTATTGGATGAACGTTAGACTGCCGTACGGTCGTACGATCGAAATCCACCATTTTTATTCGAAACGGGCACATCTTATATTATGTTTTTATTAGCAATAATGGCGTAAGGGTAATTTTCTTTTATTATTTTGCTGCCGATATCACATATAAAAATGTTTGTCTGTTATTGATATGTGTTTTTTAAGTTCCGTTATTTTGACATATAATATTTCTTTGACACAGTTTACATATAATTGTCCACATTTAAGTACTATCGACCACCAATTCAGGTGAAAACGCTGTGTAATCTACATTTTTTATTTACATACAGATGGTCGGCAGCATATTTGTTGACCGTTGTAGCCGGGGCGCGGTTTCTCGCACAACTATATGTTTAAGATCTGGTTAACTCGACGCGAATTTTCAGTTTATTGCTCAATTATTTCTTTCTAATATACATGTAATGTATAAAATTAACATTTATCGCAGCCTTTACCTGCAAAAACAACAAAGCCATGGATGTTACGATGTCTCATCTGTGCATATGCGCCGTCTGATCAGAACATAGGATGTCCGCCATACAGTCACTAGGGAAACCTTTCTCGATTACCGACATGATATGGGTCGCCGATCGTACATTTATTGCAGATATTGTAAGGTCCGTTTTTTTCAGCGGGTGGTCCAAGTACAGCTGTAAGCGGGACGATGTCGTGAACATTCTACATTTCTGTTGTCTGAATATGAAAAGCTTAAATCTGAATGCACACTGACGTGTGTGTCATGTTAATATAAGACATAGATACGATGAGATGATATTTCAAGACAACACATGTTGGAGACATTAGTATCATGGACCGTGATCTGCACCACTTGAGGATAATTTTTATTTTTTTGCAAAATTACCCCTTTTCTGCATAGTGGAAGTCTCAAACTTCACATGAAACAGTTCATTTCAGTTACTTAGAGGGTTACGTGTTAATCGTCAAAGGTTGTAGCAGCATTGTCAATGAAAAAATAGCAGTATGGACACACTTTAAAAAATCTAATATCATATCCACAGGAATCTTCGGAATTTCAAATTCTTGGTGGATCAACTGTGCAGTTGGTCATAGACATGCGCAGACGGACGGATGGATTGATGCATCCACACATGCACAACGTGTGATTACTGGCATTTAGCTCATTTCATTTATGAAGTATCTCCCCTGTGTATCACAGTCTATTATAGTATACATATCAAGTAAAATAAAATACAAAAAGTCCTCGGATTTTGATCAAATACAATAGTGTGTATTGTGATAATATAAATAGAAAATTTGCATTATGGAAAGCAAAAAAAAGTTATAAAACTTCCTGACACATCATCAGGGCCGTAATCAGGAAGCCAAAAACGAGGAGGCAGTGGTCATGCCCCCACCCCCCTCCACCCACACACGGAAAGAAAAGTACGAGTATTTATTATAAAATCTAAAACATATTTGCAAATAGAGCAGATTCTGATGACACGGTTCGTTACGAGTTGGCTCACATGTGTCCACACGGTTTTGTTGAAACTTTCGAATGAACTCCGGTTCCCACATCTTTGACACACTTACTGGTGTTGTTTCTGTATTAACACAGCTAGTGTGCAAGGTAGAGGATGTGATAAATAAGTTGGATCACGTTTTTGTATGAATACTATCGTCTAGCATTACAGGATCCGGATCCGGATACGGATAACAAAACGTCTGATCGAATATCAACATGATGAACGGATAAAACTATTTTTGGTTGAAATTAACATGAAAATAAGGGTTTGAATAAATGCTGTTTATATCTGAAGTAACCTAATATGTTATACCTGAAGTAGCTTAAAGGTACATGCCCACTCAGTAGGCACACACTGTTACTTACATCAGAGACATCATCTGACACATTTTCTGGCAAAATAAACATTCATTCACCGTTATTCCACGTATTTTTTGGCATTATTATACATTTTATATTAGCCGTAAATTTACACACTGATATCAGGGGCGATAACCGTGTTTCCTTAAAATGTTAACGGAAATTACTATTTATTCTCTGTATGCTATTTATTCTATTTATTTTTTGATGTGCAATGATCATACTTGATAATCTGTCGAAAATATAATTTGTTCAGGTGACACATTTAATTAGTATAAATAATTAAAAAATATCATGCCTCATTTGCATATGAAAATAGCCTGATACCACCGCGCGTCACTATCAGTAAAATAAATATTACTAATTGATTATATCTGCATAGCGGGCACTTGTATTTTTATAACTGATGGACTAGTGACACAATTATACACTTCTTTAATTCTTATAAAGAACAGTTTGTGCCTACTGCATGGGCATGTACCTTTACTATTAGTCAGTCTCAACAGCAAATTCAAGATGGCGGCGAATTTTAAAATCGAAGTTGCTGTCGGTGCAGCTGAATTTTGTCCATTTTTACAGTAACAGTATATGCGACGTAGCCAACGACACGGACATGTCCATTGTGTATGCAATGCTTATTATGACAACTGTGTAGTCTAACTCGAGCCAATATTGAAGCGCATCGTAAATAAATCGGATATTTAATCAGATACAAAACCGAATCTACCTAGCCATTTTGCTTTGAATCACGTCACTGGATTTGTGACACATGACGAGGGAATGACGTCAAAACATGACGTCACGCACGTTCACGCAATTACGTTGAGTATGCGGTATAAATTAAATATATGATTAGTGCCGTATAACATAAAATATATTTGGTTTCGCCTCGACAACTGCATAGGGGCTCGCTAAAGCTCGCCCCAATAAAGCTGTCTAGGGCTCAACCGAATATATTAAATTTTTATATTCGACGGTACTAACCATGTATTTACTATATATATTGTAACGTTGTTTGACGTGGCTTTTACGGCCTGAATAGTGGTGTTGTATAAAATATAATATCTTAATGAATATTGCAGATATCATGATCAAATAAAAAGCATTAAGTGCATCATACAAATACCATTGTCATCGTAACCAAATGTTAATTTGACCAAGAACTTCCCGAAGACAGGTTTTCTCACGACGCGGCTCATATGCTGGTATCAGCCAATGCAGTTCCAGAATGTAGTCCTTCATCCCGGAGGAATGCATATTATACAGTCACTCAACAGCTGTATTGCAAAGTTAATGAAGGGCTCATCTTTTGAAACGCATATTGCTGCTGCATACCGTGGCCTGACAAGTATATATAACGGTAAGTCCTGGGTGAAACGCATGAGGGCCTTCCGGAACCCAACAGCAGCTCTATTGAGGCGGTTTCTATGTACAAGCCCAAAGCCATTGGAGCAGATAGATCAGTATCTGGAAACTGCTCGCCTCCACCTGACTGTTCCTCACTGGGTAGATATAGCTTCCTTTTCCGACACTCATTGTCCGCCAATTTGATCATACAGTGATTTCATGGAACGCATGCTGACATACATTTTCCTCGCTGGACAAGCACAATATGCACGATATCTTACCCAATACCTTCTGGAGATGCGTTCACTTAATACTGAAACGGAGTCTCTGTTGACCAATTTGGAGAACAGACCGCTATCAAGATAGGAAAGGGTCTCTCAAGGGCATGACTTTATCTCCTGAACTTGTTAGTGAGTGGATTGACGACTTCCCATTACCCTACTTGTGTCTGACAATGTTGACAGTACATAGTATGCTAACTTATGAGACCAGTTCCCACAGACACAGCACAATGAGGAGATGAAGAATCGCCCGTATATTGGATGCAGATGAAGCGGCTTTTGTTGAAGCACAGGTGGAGAAATATCCTCATCCACTGAAAGTCCACCGACATATTTTGTACAATCCTGTCACAGGCCAAATTGCCATTGCTGAAGTAAATGTGGCTGATTCTGTCGATATTGGACAAGCATTGGACAGCAAATACATCAGCAGTCTCCCATGCGGATTATATGATCCTGTATGACATGAGCAAAAAATAGCGCCAGTCATCGACATTGAAACCATTTGTCTACGTCTTCTGTTAAGTGTTCAACGGAGGCAGCTGGAACTTGGGACACTGTTCCACTATGAACTTTGTGCTGTACCACCATTGCTTATCGACGAGCAAGGTTGCCTCCACAAAGGCAATAAATCGGCGCTAACAAAGCGTCTCGGTGTTGTTAATATCTCACCCACAGCTGCTGAGATAGTCATCGTGTACGTTCGGCAGCTATTCTATCGCATAGTGTGGCCTCATGGCGATTGACCTTCAGATCTGATTCCATAAGGTGTCGTTGAAAAGTATCAAGACATATCTGCCAAAAATCATTAGAGAATGCGGCGAGCTGGTGAATAACTACGATCTCTCTATCACCAGTCCTCTGCCCAAACGAGATTTAATTTTGAGGAACAAGAATAACAAATAGGGTCTGGTGAGTATTGTGTCCCATGTTCTCCATAGAAGAGTAGATAACCATGGAGAATCTGGATGACGGTGTGTTTAGCCATGATGTGGCAGACATCACCATGATATATTATGTCCTTGAATATGCAAACTATGGCAAGAACGTTATCCGCATACTTAGCGATGACACAGGTGTGTTTGTCCTACTGGTTTATTAGGTTTTTCGAGAGAAGCTACAATGCATGATGTAGATGGAGAGATGGGACAGGAGATGGGACAGGACAGTGATATATATTAACGCCACTTGTACTGACCTAGGTCCCAAATGTTTGAAATTACTGCGCATGCACGCCATCAGTGAGTGCGACACTCCATCATACCCATATGGCAAAGGCAAGGCTAAAGCACTGAATACGTTGCTTAGTGCAGACTTTTTAGACTGGGTTGATGTGTTAGGCGAGCGAAGTTGGTGCCACCACCGACGATCTGATGGAGACGGCAACGGGTTTCTTCATAGCTCTGTTTGGTTTGCCACCGGGAACTTCAATAGAAGCTGCCCGCACCAAAGTTTTTGCCAGAAAGAAGAAAAGTCCTAAAATGAAGGTACTGCCTCCAAACATCCGACAATCTGCTCATGCACACGCGACGTGCCCATCTTCAGGTAATGTTGTGGAAGGCGGCAAACAAACAAGACCCATCAAACGAGTCGAATGACATCACCCATTTGGGAGATGCGTGGCGGGGTTCCAGTTCCTGTCACTCATCAAGATGAACCCACTCCATCACAGTTGAAGCATGTACGTAATTGTCAGTGGAAAGCACATGGAAAGATGTGCATGGCTTGTGGGTCTTATAAAGAAGATATTTCATGCACATCACACTGCAACTGTTCTGGCGAGGATGGTTGCTGGAATCCGCATACTAAGAGGGAAGCTGAAATTGGAGGTAGGTGATATGAAAGGGGATGTTGAGGAAGTTGTTGAGGCAGATGATGTTGAAGATTATTTTGAGGACTGTATTCGGGAGGATTGTGATATTTGTAATGGCGCGCTCTTTGGTGTACCGGACATTTAGTATCCGATTCATGAATGGGAGTAAATAAAAAAGTTTTGTAAGAATATGTGTACGTATATACATGTACATGCATTAAGTGTAATGGCATACATTAATATGTAATATGCATATTAATGTATACCATTGCGCTGACGTTTTCTTTATCTTATCTGATTAATATTGCAAAAATAATCTAAGTATTGTCATATGAGTAAGGATGTGTTTATTGGTTGGAACCGTTGACAAAAATCATCATTCCAGAATAATTTATAAAGTGCCATATATTCGGAACCGGTTCATGTTCTGTCAAATATAACGGTATTCTCAGGTTGCTTGTATCACTCATTGCATTAGTCTTTACAGAATTACTTCATAGAGTAATTATAGTTGCAAATAAATACGATTTTCATGGTTCATAACAATGTTTGCAATAAACAGTTGTCATTGGAATTACTTTTTAACTAGAAATTTTCATTATTTTGCATAAAAATGTAACAGTTGACCCTACAATTACCTCTAGACCCTTATGATGACATCAAATTAACCATATTATTGCAGAAAATGGCTCTACGTACACGAAAACGTATATAAAGACATAGTATACATCATTGTATGACAAGTAGGTAAAAAATTAGATTTTCAAAATGGCGACTGGCGGCCATCTTGGATTTATGCAAATTGCGAGATTTGCCCAAGGTTGCCGCTTGGGCAACAAAGCTAAACTTGCTGTATATGTCTGTCGGAATATGAATCAAGAAAAAAAGTTTATAGGAAACACAATGTCTAGGTTCACAAAATGACTACTGGACTATATCGTCATTCAAGTAACAGTCGAGACAGAACGATATGAATGGTTAAAGGGAGATAACACAGGTAAAATTGTAACGTACATGTGACAGATTGTCCACCTTTAATTGAATTGGACTGGCGGTGAAGAACATGTATCGTATGCCATTTAAAACTGAACAAACCTACGTAGTCAACATGCATGGTGGTAGGGGTCTACACAATATAATGTTATGCTCGGATCGCTCTAACCCGAGCTTTCTGGCGCCCAACATTACAGACAGAAATTTCGGGTTAGGATCGATCATGACCAAGTATATTCATGTCCATATAGTTTGACTCAGTAACTCAACCATTTGTACGGTACATTCCCATATTGTTTTCTTATTTCGAGACGGTTCAACTTCGTGGTAACAGCCAGCACACTTTTGATGACGAATGAGAAAAAGAAAGTTGAAAAGAATTTGTATTTTAGGAATGTTGACGACCATGTGTGTTTCATTTAAAATTAAAAAGCCACCCGCCTATATACCGAAATCCTGGATGCGCCCCTGTAGCCAATTTCACCAAAATTGCAAAGTATACTTAGCTTGCTAAGTACACTTTGAGGGATAAATTTTCTAGTTAAGGATAAATGTATTAATGTTTATGTATTACATTATCACAGCCATTTTGGCTGTGATAATATAATAAATTCAGTATAATAAATCTGCATCCTTTTTTTTTTTTGAAACGGACCCCTGACATCGATAGCCTCTAAACGAAGCTAATGCCGACGACGACGGGAAATTCTCGTATTATTATGATAAATGACGTAATGATAATACGGGCGAGCAAAATGGCTGACGAGCAACATTAAATATGTACATTAGAACTTTAGAATGCCATATTTCATTCCTTCGTTTCTACGCCCATTAGAAACGAAAATTATGAACATTAATTTTCGTCTCTATATGGTGTAGAAGCAAAGATATGAAATGTCCATAACGCGCCACCATATGTGCAGGCAATGTAGTCGAGCAGACGACATGTGACCTTATATAAAACTGTGGCAGCGTCAGACACGTGTGCCCCGGGCTCTATAGCAATTAACATCGATCTCGCAAACAATAATGGCCCACTGTACGGTAAAACGTAACTGATGCGCGCTTTGCAAACAGCCTGGGCGAAGCACCATACTTTACATTTCTCACATTATATATGCATTGTGATCTGGCTTAAACCAGGGACATTATACAGAGCCTAAATCTCTGCTTAACCCTTTCCCTGTTTTGCGATATTTCGACTCTTCCAAATCGAAAACATCTGAATAAAAGAATCAAATGCTGGGTTATATGATGGTTAAATTATCTGATAGAGTGAGTAGAAAACATTGTGGGAAAAGGAGAAATTGCTTGTTACAAGCAATTTCTCCTTTTCTCACAATGTTTTCTAAAGACATCTTCTGCAGAGGCGTGAAAAGTCGTCTCTATCAGGGAAAGGGTTAAGCCAGCTAACTCTCGTGTGCACAATACAGTAAAACTCCTCTAAACCGGACACTCGGGAAAATATAAATGTTTACCTTGGATGTGTTTCGCTGTTATGTATCTCTGACTACAAAGACTTTTCATGATTGTAAAGCACTAGAATATGTCATGAAGTGCTCACATGGCTGATGTACAGTGGAAGATCTCCAAACCAGACACCATGGGGACCTCCCAAGGTGTCTGGTATGGAGAGGTTCCCCTGTACCTGTTTCAAGTTCATATTTATCATCATTTATGTCATCATCTGGGAATTGTCCCTGCGTGTTCGATTCGGCAGGATTACAAGTTGTAATTTACGCACAAAACGCCGATAGTTGATGTAAAAGGTTTTACTGTATATGAATATCATTCCCCTACTTAAGGAGGCCTAAGGAGGCTTAATGAGGCCACTCTAGCTCAGGCTCTACTAACATACTGATGGGAAGTTTCGACTGAAGGAATGGCAAACAGTGCAGATCCTGATCAGCATGCGCGTATGTGCATGCTGATCTGGATCTACGCTGATCTATAATCCACATTTCTCCAGGCACCGTATAACCCTCGGTTACACTAGCGGAAGACGACAGTAGGGGGTTATGCAAGGCACAACCAGAAACAAAAACAACACTTCTAAACAACAGAGATGTCGACTATCTGCCCAGATGGTTTGGATTCACCCTGAATATGTAATTTTCAGGAACACAGAAAAATAAGCTCGGTGATTAAATGGAATAGAGAGTTCATTAAGGCTATAATAATAGCGACAGATTTGCGTTTTTCTGCCGTTAATTAGAAACGAATACGGCCTGTCTGACCATCTGTGCAATGGACACCGCCGTTACTACTGATGACAGGGGAGAGTGTTGATGGTACGCCATGAGAAAACGGGACAGGTGTCAAGAATACCAATGTAGCTGTATACACCACCGTCTGCGTTAACCCTTTCAACACCAACTAACTTAATAGGATGTTCCATGCCAATGTTTCAGACTATTCCATTTATAAAAAGGGGATATTTTTTGTTCTCAAAAATATGAAAATTACTTTCAAACAGTGCAGATCCTGATGAGACGGCTCGTTTTTCGGGGGGGGGGGGGGGGGGGGGGGGGGGGGGGGGGGGTGGGGGGGGGGGGGGGGGGGGGGGGGGCGGACCCGGCACGACGCCGCGCCCCCCCCCCCCCCCCCCCAACTAAAATTCGCCGAGTAAAGATTTTTTACAAGTTACAAGGTACGTTTCTACGTTCGTTTCGGACATGCATTTTTCGGTCGTTGTCTTATTGTTTCAAAATTTAAAAGTTTTCAATCAAAAATCATGTCTAAACATACTGTGACAGTGTCAATAGTTTTGCTCCAAAATGCGCCAGAACGCAGGAAATGCGATGTAGATATCAAAAAAAATCCGGGGGGGTGGGGGAATGTCCCCGTACCCCCCTAGCGCTATCCCGAGCTCCGCTCGGTCTACGAACGCGCTACGCTCGTTCGATAATATAGTCAAGTATTGCAAAACAGTTACGCCCCCCCCCCTAACCCGAAATCCTGGATCCGCGCCCGATGAATACATTTATGTATAAATTGAAAAGTCCTCTCTCCAAGGTAATTTGCATAGATTAGTGATGTTGTTTTATTTGCGATTTTGATTTGCAATTGGCTATTGATCAAGGTCTACACCATTCCCGAATTAGTCGCGAGTATTATTCCTAGTGCTTGTAACAAAGACTTCATTGACATCTGCTGGTGTGTGTCAGTTGACCAGATGTCAATCATATACCGTTTTCTCATGGCCCGTCACATTGTCCTTAATCACAAATGGGAAGCACACGTTGACCAAATCGTGCCTAATGAAATTTGCGAACATCGTAGCCCCAGATCCGCGCAGTCTCGTCTGGGACTGCGCTGTTCGCCATTCATTTAGAAACACGATACGATCGCGATGCAATTGTGAGAGAGAGTTTAATAGTTTTGATACAAATCAAGATCCGCATGTATTCAAAACGTTCCTGTTATCAGCGGGGTCCAACATATGCACACGCTTGATTATTCCTGAATGCGACCTTTAGACTCATATTTCAGAAAAAAAGGCAATTTACATGACGTGCAAATTATGCCTTCACTACCAGATAAAGTATAAATTAGCTAGGCTTGGTCGACTCCTGATCGAAACGGCATTATAATATTTGCGACCATTATATATATGTATATTGAAGAGAGGTGAGCTGTACAGTCATGTATTATGTGTGTCTGTCTGTATTTGCAAGCATGCCCCATTGCATTCTGGGGCTGTTTTGACATTGAAAAATAAGATGTTTTTGTCTATCTCACAGTAACATTAGATGTGGCTGTGACCGATGAAATGGGGCTTATGTGTTATACGACCAGTGTATATCCAGATCAGCCTGTGCATCCGCACAGTCTGATCAGGATATACACTGTTCGCCATTCCAGTAATGAAATACCCGGCATGCTTCTAACAAGCAATAATGATCGTTATCAGGCTACATGAGTGTGCTATTTGATCAGCAGCTACACTGGTCATGCATCACTTAAGACCATTTCTCCAGTCACAGAATTCGTCACCACTCGTTTGAGCCGTCTCGTGGTAACAACATATATTTTCAAGAAGAAATACCAAAGATACATATTTTTTCGCGAAATTCTTATTCTACTCTAAATGTATCCCGCCTGCTATTGGTTAACCCGTTATCATGGGAGACGAAGCCCGCCCATAAGCTGGTCCAGCAAGTCACCGCGTACCTTTCCTGACTCGTCCACCCAATTACCATGAGGACAGTCCAATTCATCTGACATTTGTTATAATGTGAGGAAAATATTTGTTGATTTGTTGTCATTACCTCAATTTCAATTATCTTTCGTTTTGATTCGCCTCGTGTACCCAGATCATTAATTTGTTTAGCTAAGATAATCTCAGCTAAACGGATGCCTTTTACTGCATCATCTGTATTTTATTGTGTCTGTATCCGTCTAACTGAGAAAATTGCCGTATAAGTTTGTTGTCACAGTAACAGTCCATTTTGTCCTCCAGTTGCTTCAGAAAACAACGGGAACAAAAGGATCAACAAGGTCAAAGTAGGTATACTTACATGTGTATAGTAGTCCAAAACTCCCAGTCGCTTTAAGGTATCTTTCGTCAATGGGTTAACAATGGACCTCGGTATTGCGTATCGCCGAAACAATGAGGGTCGGGGGGGGGGGGGTGGCTCCCGTGAGATACTTACCATTAAGGTATCATCTCATTAATGGACAGGGCTTAGCCCATAAATGTATTACATACCCAAGTACTAAACAATATCACTTGGAGATCAACGAATGCGTTGGCGAATGGTAATCGATGAAACTTATCTAATCCGATACGTTCACGTGGTGTATATAAACATTCGAATACAATGCCAGATGACATTGTAACACTGGTGTAAATCAGAGGTGTTCAAGCAGTAATATTCTCTGTTATTATGTTACCTGATGAAACAAATTGAAGGCCTCAATAATATGATCAACAGTAATTAATTTAAACCTTTGTACTGTTATTATGAAAGTATTTTGCTCTTGATTTCTATAGCGGAAGGTTTATAAACATGATATCAATACTTGCTATAGCCATGACACTGACAGATTGAGTATTTTATCAAATGCACATATATTGTCTCCGAAGGGAAGCTCGATAGGCAGTTGTAATACTATGTAAATCTATAAATAAGGAGCTGAATGAAAGGAATGGATAAAGTGCAGATACTGAACAAATATTATTTCAATGTTGAAAGTCCTGCAGCCTTTGGTAGTGAAGAAAAGCTCTATAGAGTGTTAGAAAAACGATATTCAAGGAAGTTCAGCAGAAAATATATACGCAAATGGTTAGAAGGTGTGGACTCATACTCAGTGTTGAAACAAGTGAGGAGAAGATTTAGAACGCCAAATGTCCGCGTGACCTCTATTAATGAACAGTTTGAAGTTGATTTAATGTCAGTGCAAAGCATTGCAAAAGAGAATGACAGAGTTAATTACTTGCTTTGTGCTACAGACATTTCGTTTCATTCTCGTTTCCTGCTTGTGGAACCATTGAAAGACAAAACCGCAAAATCAATTCTTGTCGCCATTTAGAAAATATTTCAAAACCGAAAGCCGATGAAACTCAGGACAGATAAAGGTAGCGAGTTTGTAAACGGAGACTTCAAACAGTACATGCGAGATCAAGATGTTTATTTCTTCACAACACAGAATCAACCAAAGGCCAATTATGTAGAACATGTACAACGAACGTTAAAAACCCTGATGTATCGTTACCTAAGGAAGAAAATAAATTATCGTTATATTGATGATTTACAGAAGATAGTAGATAACTATAATGAAACGCCAGATCGTAGTTTGAACTATGTACCACCCAAGGATGTTTCACATTCTACGCTTCAGAACTTAACAAGGTGGATAAAAACGCTGAAAGTTTGTTTTACATCGACACAATACTTAAAAGACGACAACGCAATGTGAAACGTCAGTTGTATGTAAGCTGGGAAGGATACCCTGCCTCTATGAACAGTTGGATAGAAGCTGATCAAGTAGAACATACTACGTGATGGATCAGTATGTCTATGTGAAGCGTGATGACAGTGATGATTATTTTTCTGACAATAAGCCGTACAAATCCAGAGTGCATTTAAACACACCTTTACTTTTTAGAGGTTATTGGCAAGTATGTCTGGATGAGTTGTACGCCTAGGCCAGCAGTAACGTTAGAATGGGGGATCAGGTTCTCTATATATATTGTAACTTTTGTAAAAAAAAAAGTATTGTCTTCGGTGAGCTACATCCAATTTTGAGACGACTACCAAGCACAAAGAAAAACCAATGGAGTTATTCGTACAAATCCGAGTTCTATGTACCATTGTCAAAACACCATATACAGGGTGATTCAAAAAACTTGTCCCCACTTCAAATGAACATCTTAAGCCATACTCAAATTATATACGTTTACTCTATATATCAAAATAACAAACAATTATTCACCTTTTCAGTCAATACACAAATCCTCGGAATCAATTATGTTTTTCTTGTCTAAATGACATGTTCTATATGTCCGCCCTTCTGCCGGATAACCAGTCCAAGCCTTTTTCTGAAATGGCCGATGACCGCATTGCAAGTCTCCGAGCTTATCTTCTTCGTCTCTCGCACAATGGCTGTCTTCAACTCCTTTAGATTTGTTGGTCTGGGAGAATATACTCTCTCCTTAAGGTGACCCCAGAGAAAGAAGTCCAATGGGCTGAGGTCTGGTGAGCGTGGGGGCCATTCAATAAGTGTTTTGAGCGATATTACTTTGTTGCCAAACGAATTGTCAATCCAACTGATCGCGTCAGACGCGGTATGTGGTGCAGCGCCGTCTTGCTGAAACCATACATCAGATGTATCGTATCCTCTTCTGGTCAATTCTGGAACAAATTTTCCTTTCAAAATATGAAGATACCTGTCTGTTGACACAGTTTGGGTTTCGCCTTGCTCTTCGAAGAAATAAGGTCCAATAACGCCCTTGCTGCTCAGTGCGGCCCATGCGGTTACCTTCGCGCTGTGAAGTGACTTCTCCTCGTAAATGTCTGGTTTATTTGCACTCCAAAAACGTTGATTCTGTGTGTTGACTGCGGCATCAATGTAGAAGTGTGCTTCATCGGAGAACCAAGTATTGTCAATGATTTCTGGATTTTCAATAGCCCAGTTAGCAAATTCCATTCTCCTGTCAATGTCTTCTTCCTCTAAGTGCTGCATGACTGAGATTTTGTATGGTTTGAGTTGCAAGTCGTACTTCAATATTCTTTGGACTGATGAATAACTTGGAGTGTTTGTGAGATCCCTCAATACATTCCTGATTGACTTTCTCGGTATCTCTTCTGTTACTTTCCTCACGTTTTCAATGTTTTCATTTGAACGTCCATTTCTTTCTCTACCACTGTTTCCCTTCCATCTCCCGTGAACACTTCCCGATTCTTCAAATCTCTTGACTATTCTATATGTCTGCTTCCGTGACAAGTATTCTCTGTCTGGATACTTCTTCTTCATCATCTTTCTGACAATATTAGGTGAGTTTCCGCATTCATAATACAACTTTACAACTTCTGCTGAGAAATCCATTTTCAAATGTTGATGACATCATACACTAAACTTGATGACGTCATACAAATGAAATGATGACGTCATCAGTTTTTGTTCATAATATTAGCAAAATGGTGTTGAGTTGCATTAATTAATAAGCCATAATTTTGATTCTCTATCATTCTTAGAAAGCAAAATATGATTATTTGAAGTAGGGACAAGTTTTTTTGAATCACCCTGTATATGAGATGGAATTCTATATAAATAACAGGAATGGACAATTGGCGACACAGTTGTACAGACATTCAATGCTTACGCTTCAATTCAAGTATTTAGCATTTGACTTTGACAATGATGTATCCATCTAATAAATTATACGTTCCAGACCCATCGGTCTGGATCACATACTTCAGACGCAAGAGGCGTGTGGAACAAAAGGGTGGCGGGGGATGATTCCTATTGTAGAAGAGAAAGAAACGAATTCACCATCAATTGATCGAGTGAACGTCAAACTAATTTCTCCTGTTGAGGCAGCCAAAGAACGAGTGAGAGCGCCATTAAACGTATAAAAAGGAGAGGCAAACGTAGAAAGTCAGTCGACGTATAAAAGTTGGAAGGGGAAAGACGTCACACTCTAAAAAACGAAAACCGAAAGCACAGAAAAACAAGTCGAGAAAATCAATAAAACATAATAAAAAGGATATCTTTAATTAGAATTGTGAAACTTAGTACGGAAGGTTTTAGTTAAGCGATGCTAGCAGATTTATCGTTATTCGATCTCCCGCCTACGCAAGTTGCAGTATCTGACGCCACTTTTCAGGAGATTCGACCATTGTCCCAACTTGGTGGAGATTTATCTATAGAGTTCCGTATATCATCTGCAAACAGTTTAGACTATTTAGATCTTAATGGCTCCATGTTATATGCGAAACTGAGATTGAGAAAATCTGATGGAACTAATCTGCAAGCTGCAGATAAGGTGGGGCCAGTGAATTTGTTTATCCAGTCTCTTTTCCAAACAACAGAGGTCACACTACAAAACAAAGTCACGTTGATGTGTAACCATAACCCATACATCGCCATGATACTGTCGCTATTAAAAAACAGGAGAAGATAGTGATTTATCACAGATGAAATCACAGTTATTTGTCAAGGATGACAGTGACGCCATTGATGACCCAGATGCTGGTGGTTCAAACGCTGGTTTGGTAGAACGTACAGCTTGTGTGGCTCTGTCTAAAGTCACCGATTTGTGTGGGCCCATTTATCACCCATTGTTCAACATGAGCCGCTATCTATTGAACCAGCGCGACGTCAAATTGAAATTGTACAGATCTACTTCAAATTTTTGTCTAATGTCAAACGTTGCTAACCCTAGTTTCACTGTAGAACTATTGGATGTGTGTCTTCTTGCGAGAAAAATTAAGGTGAATCCAGCCCTACTATATGGACACGCTGAACTATTAAAGGATGTAAATGCCAAGTACCCATTTACTAGAACCGAATATCACCTTCAGAGTGTTGCCAAAGGTGCTACGAGCTTTCACTGGGACTCAGTGTTTCAAGGAGAAAAGCCTGCAAAAATTGTAGTTTCATTTGTTGAAACATCAGCAGTTTCCGGTGACTATAAAAAGAACCCTTCAATTTTCAAAACTGTGGTATAAGCGAGATATGTATATATGCAGATGGTGTATCAGTAGGTGGTGCTCCTGTACAATTGAACTTCGATACAACGTCTGGGCGAACGATAGCGCGCGCATATACGGACTTGTTTAGATATGTCAACAAATGGAAAATGGATAGTGGAAATGATATGAATGAAGACGATTTCTCAGCCGGGTGCACGTTATATGTATTTCAACTTGAACCGTTCTATGATGGTCAGAAGGCGTTCATAAATCTAGTGAGAACTGGAAGTATTCGTCTAACTGTTCAATTTTCGGCTCCGCTTGCACAAACATTCACTGTAATTGTCTACAGCGAGGCACCAGGGCCCGGTTGCTCAAAGCTTCAGTTAGCTTAACAGACTGTTAAATCCTTAGCAATGCGCAATGCTAAGGATTTAACAGTCTGTTAAGCTAACTGAAGCTTTGAGCAACCGGGCCCAGGATACTTTTAGATTAATAAAGGACGAGATATTATAACACAGTGATGGCTGTAAGGACATGGGATTTATTATATCATATTAACTGTGATCATGTACTGCGGAGTCATGTTAAAGGTGTGTATCCAGCCAACCATATTCCCAAGCAATTAAAAAAATACACTGCAATTATAGTCAATACAGACAGCGATCATCAGCCAGGAACTCATTGGTGCGCTATATATTTCAATGGCGATGGGCGGGCGGAATTCTTCGACAGTTATGGGAAGCCACCCGGATTCTACAACAATTATTTCGTAGAGTGTTTATTGCAAAACTCTACCTCATTTGTTCATAATGCATTGCGTTTGCAAACTAATGGTTCCAACGTGTGTGGCCAATATTGTTTGTTTTATCTTATGCTTAGACTGAGAGGTAAGACAATACAAAATATTGTATCATAGTTCTCTCATTATCGAAGTAATGACTATTATGTGTAATATGATTTTGTTGTGAAAACATTTCCATGTTGTGTAACATATTACCCATGCAATGTAAACCAATCATGTAGAACATTATTGTTGTAAATAAAATTATCTATCATGTATTGTCTTGTCGTTCGTCTATTCACAATATAAACTCATTGATTAGTTGAAGTGTCTGCATTTCGAAATGGATTCTCACGAGGCAACGTTGAAGTTTGCCAGTCCAACAACTGTGATAATGGCTGGGGCCTCGGGTAGTGGGAAGTCGACACTATTGTTTAAAATTCTGAAATCAGCTGGAGGCATGTTTGAAGAACCGCCAGAAAAAACCTATGTTTGTTATGCGGTACACCAAGATCTTTTTGATCACATGGAAAGCGCATTGAATTTTTTGAAGGCGTACCTACTAAAGACGATCTACTTCGATGGTCTATAACGAGAAAGCATAATCTAATTGTATTAGATGATCTTATGCAAAGCGTGTCTAAGAGTGATGAAATGGCTGACTTGTTTTGCCTTTACTTACATCACATGAACGTTAGCGTGTTTCTGACAGTACATAATTTGTATTCTCATGGCACGCAATTTAGAACAATTAGCTTAAATACGCATTATTTTATCCTTCTCAAAAATGCGAGAGATGAACTTCAGATACGTTGGCTAGGGGGACAGTTGATGCATGGAAGAACCGATTATTTTATGAATCCATATATAAAGACGAGCACTCCCCATTTTGGATACTTATTAGTTGACATTTCACCCAGAGCACACCAACAATACAAACTGTGAACGAAAATATTACCTGGTGAAGATACAATAGTTTATTTGCCAACGAAATAATATGAATTATATACTCAGAAGAGATGGATATTTTATTGGATTGTTACTTTCCGCAAATAAAACACAACGCACGTGTCTCTTGAAATCAATCACGTCAGTTCAGTTGAAGTCATTAGTTGAAAGTATATACAACGTTACGAAAGGATTTGGATCTGTTCCTGCAAAAGACATTACATTTCTGAAGCGACACAAGTCAACCATTAGAAACATAGTTGAAAGGCATGTACCACGTCGTGAAAGGGTGAGATTATTAACTAAACATTTTAATTGTGTGCGGAGATTATTACACGACATCCTTCAACATATTTCAGTAAAATGGCTAGAGAATTAATATTAATTCCGAAAGAAACATATGATCACCTACTGCAAAACGTTAATAAAGTATCGTCTTCAAGATGCGCTCCATTGAATAATGCTTTAACTAAAGGAAATTAACAAGGGGGCAATTTGACTAATATACATAACGATGAATTAAGCTTTGAAACCGATGAAGCTCAACCACATGAGATGCATCCCGCTGTGAAGTCTGAAACCGACGATATGCAAGAGAGCGCTGTACATCCCGCTGTGTACCCTAAAGCCAGTGATGCACAACGACATGAATCTACCCCCGCTGTGAAACTTAAGACATACAAACCAAAAAAGACAAAATCATGCGTCAGAGGCTCACTTGTAGATATTGATAACTCTAAGATTGGATCAAAGATAAATCAAAATGGATACATTATAACGTATAATATTAATGCCAGATTGAATGAATCAATACATGAGTGAAGATTGATGCCTATACAAGATGCCTACTGAAATCATGTTCATTTGGAGCCCAAATGATGTCGGAGAAGGAAACTAGACGGTTTCGATGCAAACTTTGCAATACATGTTTTTCGAGGAATTATGCGTGCTATCGTCATGAACGTTCCCATACAGAGCGATATCCGTGTCGACAGTATCATAGAATGTTTGACCGAAACGACAATTTGCAAGTACACGAAGGAATATGTGGCGATGGGAATATTAGAACAACATATGCTAGGGCTCAAAACGTTCAAAGTGCCATGAACGGAGCTGTAGAGGATCAAACATTTTACCCAAAAGAAAGTGATACATTTGATTTGGTGGTGTTTTTAGCAAATGTGAAGGAAGACGTTAAGAGATGCATAAAGCAAAAACTCAAGCAACATGCTATCAAATGGTATGTTGCGACACAAGTGCGACTGTACAGAGAGGACAGGAATGACGAGACGCTGGCAGTTGAACCCTATTTCAGAAGTGTGACCTACACAAGTCTCACCAATGAGAGTTTGATGAAACGCAGTTGAATGAATCGTTCCAAAAACTGCATGCTGGCCTGGAAAATACATTCGCGAAGCATCGGGATGGATTATTGACTCTGTAATATCATTAGTATTACATAGTACTCGTTACGTTCTGTTGGCAGGTAGTTCCTTCCTAAATGTACCATCGTCACTGAAGTTTAATAAGAGCATTTTTAATATCCGAAATAATAATGACGATAAATGTTGTGTGTGGTCTGTGATAGCAAAACTTCATCCTGGTGAGCACGATGCATATAATGTTGAACATTATAGATTATATGAACATGAGTTGGACATGAATGGTATTCAGACTCCTGTTAAAATACCGAAGATCAAGGATAACAAAACATAGGTCTAGGAGGCACCACATGAACCTGTTTTTACTGTTCAGTGATCTTACTACGCAGTATTGCGTCATAATTGACTTGAATTCGTTTCTGAATAGAACAAAATCTGATGGTCATCGCCATTATTTTTGCTTGAATGGATTTTATAAAAAGGACCTTCTCGAAAAACATATACCGTATTGTTCAACGAACGGTGAACAAAAAATAGTATTACCAAGGTCAAACGTGGATGACATATTGACGTTACGGTATCAGGTCTAGGTTCCATTCCAACAGACCTGTAGACACGTGTATGCCGAACCCATTGAAATCTCACACAACGCCCACCCGACATTTGGACATCTGCAGTTTTGGTTACAAAGTTGTATGCTCCGACCCGAGACGAACGAAACAGTGCGTGATTTATAGAGGTACTGATGCATCAGATAAATGTATAGAATGTCTTCTACGAGAAAGGCGAGAGATAGAAGATATCCTAGCAACGAATGTGCCTATTCATACAACACCTGAAGATGAACTCCACTTTTCGAACTCTACTCTTTGCGGTATATGCACACTGGACGATATAGACAAAGTACGTGGTCATGATCATCTAATAGGTAGATATCGCCAGGTGGCCCACAACATGTGTAATTTACTGTATCAACAACCGAATTTTATTCCAGTAGTATTCCATGGATTACTTAACTTTGATTCTCATATTATTTGTCAATCAATTGGCAAGTATGAACAAGAAGGTGGTATCAAATGTATTCCAAAAACTTTTGAGAAGTATGTCAGTTTTAGTCTGGGAACGTTGCGCTTTTTTGATAGTTTTCAGTTCATGAGCGGGTCGCTGGAAAAACTTGTTGATAATCTAAAGTGCGGTGATGACGAAGGGAGGTTTGTTTAGACACTTCAAATCAGAGTTCCATGATGAACGAATAGCGTGAATGCTCATGCGGAAGAATCCATATCCATACAACTATATCACTGATGAGTCCAAATTTGAAGAAGTGAACATCCCTCCCATGGAAGCATTTTACAACGATCTAATCAAAACAGACATCAATGACACAGATTATGAACATGTGTGTCATGTGTTTCGGACTCTGGGTATGAGCAATCTAGGACAGTACAGCGGCACATACCTGAAGACGGACGTGCTACTTCTGTGTGATGTGTTTGAAAACTTCCGAGACATTTGCTATAGGGATTACAAACTTGACTGCTGTAATTTCTATAGCGCACCGGGGTTGTCATTCACTGCAATACTAAAAATGACTGGAGTGAAACTACAGTTGTTATCGAATATAGATCACCTACACATGTTTAAGAAAGGTATTCGCGGTGGAATCAGTGTTGTGTCTCATAGACATGCCACTGCGAACAACCCATACATGGAGAACCCGACTGAGAAAACTTCCTACATACAGTATCTAGATGCCAACACTCTATATGGAAAACTTATGGAGGACCAATCTAAGCAATACATACATTTTGCGGCCTTCGAGCGAAGATGTATTCATTCACATATGACAAAGACGCTAAAGAGGTCAAGCGAGCAAAGGGCATCAGTAAGGCGACTGTTAACAGAGATTTAGTGTACCCCAAGTATGAAGACATTGAGAAATAGTGAAATGACATCTCAAATGAATACCATACTAAGTCGTTCGCATCAGTTGTATGTGGATAACATTCAAAAGAAAGGCCTCAGCAGTTTCGATGACAAAAGGTTTCTTATAGACAACATTGAAAGTTTGCCTTATGGTCATTACCACATTCAACTGTATTTTCATTGACTAAACATACACTCGTTTCATTCATTGTTGTTATTATATTATACCATATTAGTTCTCATATTATGAATGTCTAGAATGTGAGCGATAATACTCAAGGGATGATAGGTATACAGCACAACACATGTAGTCATTTATCTGAAGAGACAAATATTGGAGGTATATAACACATGTTGGCGGTATGTTAAAGAACATATGACTTACATATGTAATCCACTGCTCGTGTTATGCTGAGCAGTCGATTACAATGTTACATCATGAGCGATACATACAATGTGTATGTGACTGAAACACCCTTCTAGAATGTTGTATATAGCTTTAGGTATCGTTGATGCATGTTGAGCACAAGTATTGAAGGACGAGTCACTACAACAACGATGTATATGTTAATTGTATTCTAAGCACAGTGTGAATCACATGCGGTATTAAAGGACATATGGATAGACAAAACGATAATTAATATATCCAGTATACTGTCCATGATATGTAGTAATAAAGCAGTGATATTCATCATGTAGTACAAACGTGTATTTAGGAATTACATCTTTCAATATATCCTTTAGTATCAATAATGTACAACAACATTACTAAATGACCCCCGAACTACACGTATCACCTAACAGCAACATGTGAATATCAATCGGAGCTCATTTGAAATGTTGCCATATCAACACATAAACAATCTAGAGTATACACTTACTAACACTGTTTGTCGTCTTGTGATAGTTTAAATATAATGATATTGTCTCGTATATATAAGTATATTATATTATGATCATTTAGACTTTCCGCAATTGCACTCCTTACTACTAATGTCTACACTGTTTTCGTCAGTTTGTGATAGATTAAAATAAACGTTGACGGAAAGATTAACGCATGTGGTAGTGTATTAAATATTACGTTAATGATGTTAGAAGATTTCTGCAACAGCACTCGAAAGTATATCGCCTGCTTCCATCAGATTGTCTGGTCCTCTATTTTGGATCTCGCCATTTCGATGCGGAAGTGGTACCGGTGCCATGTGCATATAGGTATTATGCGCCGGATTTTGCGGCGGCGGTGGAATGGGTAGAGCCATAGTATTCTGCGCTAGCTTTTGAGTGGGTGCTGGCGGCAGGGGCATCGACACGTTCATATTCTGCGCTCGATACTGAAATGCGTATGCGACATAACGAGATGAAATAGAGATATCCTTGATGATGGTCTGAACAAGTGCAATTAACCACACTCACGATGTATATACAGGTATTCGTGTTAACAATTATCAAGAATATATGAACTTATCTGTTATTATTGCACATGTATTTGTGCATTGCGCGAACGACTGCGACAGTATACTTACATACGCTGTGTTTTGCGGCTGTTGCGGGTGCCCTTGGGTGGCTGGAATGGGTAGTGTCATAGGATTCTGCGCTAGCTTTTGAGGGGGCGATGGCGGCGGGAAAATCGGCACGTTCATATTCTCCTCTCGATACTGAAATGCGTATGCGACATAACGAGATGAAATAGAGATATCCTTGATAATGTATAATACGGGAAATCATCGCGAGTTTAACCGGTGCAATGAGGCGTTTGTGTCATGCCCTGTAACGTCATTGTCAAACCTTTGACAATTAACCACACTCGCGATGTATATATTGGTATTCGTGTTAGCAATTAATAAGGATATATCGACGTATCTGTTAATTCATGCACATGCACGTGTACATATTGCTCGAAAGACTGCGAAGTATACTTACATAAGCTGCTTTTTGCGGCTGTTGCGGCTGAACTTGTATAAACTGGCGGTGCTGTCCTTGTTCAGGGGTTTGTCTGAACCCATATGGATCCGGTTGTTGTTGGCGGGCATATTGCTGCTGGAATTATGCAAATGCAATATTAATAAATTAAATAAATAGGGTTTACAATTTCATAGAACACATGACGTATATGTTGTAACTTAACCTCAATACTGACATGTGCTGCTATTGTACTTATGAGAATACGAGTCCAATAGAGAACCATATACCCAAAGGAGACAAAAAGCTGCGATCTAACTCGTACAAGTATGGTCAACGTATAGTGTTAGCCGCGGAGCATTCAACAAAGCATCAAGTGCAATCCACGGTTAGTGGTATACGGTCTCCAAAGAGGGGGAAAATACAGTGCAGTCAACACAACCAATGAAATAATCAAATGAATCACACAACATAAAGGTCAATGAAACACGAACAATATACTTACAAGTACAGGTAAACACGATCACAAGGATACAACATCGCATACAAGTGGTGTCAATTGTATTCAATGATGTATTACAAATTATCGCATTTACAGTAACTACTGTCTGTTTCACGAAACCTGCCCAAATTTTACAGCTATATAAGCGATGCAAAACAGTATTCTTTTCGATAATATGAAATTAAAGTAAAATTTAAGAATGAGCCTTCTTTTTATTTCGTGAAATTTGGTCAAATATTGATTTTATTACGAAACATTAATTTGTCTATGGGAATTTAACATGATGGGGGAAAAAGATGTAAAGGAGTGTGCGAGGAGTCAAAAAAATAAAAAAAAATGGAAATTGACTCCGAAACCTAGCTAGATAGCTTGGAAATGATCCAACTAAGAAAACAAAAGTTTAATTTTAAAAATTGGTCCAATATTTCTGAAATTCTAAAATATTTCCCCATGTTAAAACCCCATAGACATCTTCACTCCGTGAAGATGTCTATGGTGACTTAACATGGGGAAATTTTGTTTTCGCAATAAAATCAATATTTGACCAAATTTCACGAAATAAAAAGAAGGCTCATTCTTAAATTTTCCTTTAATTTAATATTATCGAAAATAATATGGTTTTTGAATTGTTTATATGGCCGTAAAATTTGGGCAGCTTTCGTGAAACAGACAGTAGCTATCATCAGTAACTGACATACTTACATATGATGCGTCATTCTGCTGTAGTTCCGTCGTTTGCACTGGAATCTGTTTCTTTGATACTTTCCGGTTGCCCTGTAATCATAATCGATATAACAAATTCACATGTTGATATATTGCAATGGTTAAATTGATTACATCTGAAATAATTGTAATATTACATTATTTATAAGTACGTTAGCAAATAGTCCACACTAAGATCAATTCTCGCTGAGCACTATGAAATATGTCTCCATCCTGTATTCACGAACACATTAGGCTCATTGAGTATCATCAATAGTTAGTACATAATATTATAGTCCCAACAATATATATTACACATTTATTCTCTAACAAGAAGCATTTCTTCAAATTTCTCCTCAATGCCACATAACAAGCCTTTTAGTACTTGTACATCATCCTGGTTCATTGACATCTGTTTATTGTTTTTCTTTTGTTACCTGGGAGTTGAATTGGGTAATTGCCCATTATAAAAGTAGTAAGAGTATTACTGATCCTACTGCTTTTGGGAGGGGCCAAGTGATTCTGGTGTGGCGAGGACCTGGCATCAGATCAGGATTATTCTGCTTTCAGGGCTGAATATATAGTTTTGTTATTGTAAATATTCAGTTCTGATTTTGTGACACCCCCTCCCCCCCCCCCCCCCATTTGTATATGTACTTGAACATGTACATGTACTTGTACAGGTAATATATGGGATTCAATACTAAACCCATTGACCCGGCCTGAAATTACCTTAGCTGTTGATAGGCCGTTAAACCCCAACAAACAAAAACAAACACACTTGGATGTACTCTGTATGCAAACAAGTGGAGGTCATGATAGTCGCCAATTAAGCACATAAGAAGACTAATTTTGGAAATCTGCCTGATTGCAAGTTCAGTTTTGAGGTATTTAGTGTTGAAGGGTTAATTACATGTTGATTTAATATTACATAACAATGATAATTTATAGTAATTTCTCGTGCATGTGTTGTTTACTATTCAAATCATTCCATAAACCAACACATTATATATATGTTTAGTAGATCACGATGGTTGACTATATTGTGTTCTAAAGGTGGACAGTTGCTCAGGCAATGTGATGGGTAAATTAATGACGGGGTTCATCCTTAACAGATGGGTGGATGATCGGAGCAGCAAAGGGTAACTTAACGATCAGCGTTTCACCTTACTGGATGTTGACTTACATCGTTTGACTCTCATTTGCACTAATACGATTAGAGCTAATCATATTACTTTGGGGTTGGAACTAAGTAACTCTGGTGTGGCATGGACCTGGCGCCAGGTCAGGATATTCTAATTTCAAGGCTGATTATATATTTTCAGTAAGTATTTAGTTCTGATTTGAGAATTTCCCTCATTATGGACGGCTTGAATACGGGATATTCCAACCTGTCGGCATCGGCATTAAAATACTTTAGCTGTTGATAGACAGTTAACACCAACAATCAATCATCCTTAACATAATCCTGATCTAGCTGGTTCGGCTCTCGGGTACTAGTGCATTAGCTTTCTTGTACCACAGAGTTGAATCTAATTATACTCATTAAAAAGACTAGAAGGATTAGTACTAATCCTACTCCTATTGCTCTTAGGATAGAGTACTAAGTGACTGCTGTGGGTTATGTTATTTCAAGGGGGGGGGGTGAACATGTAGATCTCTCAATGCACGGGTATTACCATATTTACAGGGATTTAACCTTGTTGATCTGACCTATGATCATAGCAGTTGGTATTACCATATTTACAGGGATTTAACCTTGTTGACCTGACCTATGATCATAGCAATTGATACGTTAAACAGTATTTCATAATGTTCTGGTCAATTCTCATATGTGCCAAATGCATAAATCAGTCTGGATTATATATATTTTATAATTCTTTTCTTGTCAATTCTCATATGTGCCAAATGCATAAATCAGTCTGAGATTATATATATTTTATAATTCTTTTCTTGTCAATTCTCATATGTGCCAAATGCATAAATCAGTCTGTGATTATTATATATTTTATAATTCTTATATGATTAGTAGTATTCATCAACCCTTCATCCACTAGCGAGATCATTATTATAAAACTGAGAACATTCTTTATATAGATCATCTATCCAGAACGTACTCAGAAGTGTATAACTGTGGGCTCTGATCAGTGAGCATAACATTCCAAAAGGCTCTTTCATTTACAACTGTATTAGACATTACATGATCAAATTTATATTATAATAACCCATTTGCTTTCGGAATACCTCTTCGATTCAATGACACTCACAACATATTATTACTTTCAAAGAAGAATAAGAAATATTTAGAAGTTTGCATCAACACATAAGGTATCTCTATAATGTAAATGATTGTTAAGCTCCATATGGTTAAAGGGTTGATGTTATTTTATAGATTTAGACAATAGTGTTAAGTGTTCATAATAAAGGAAGTTGAAACTATGCACACACATCTTGTTGTTGGATCTCGTCCCTAATATTGCTCATTGCTGGTGGTAGTGTACAAATGTTCTAGTTATGTGGACTCATAGGCTGTTGCGAAACACAATCTATGTCTATTCTGTTTGCAAACAGTCAATAAGAAATGGTGTATACATATTAATTGGATGGCGAAGACTATTGTCTAATTATGATCTATGATAAAGTGTACTCACGCATTTCAAGCAGAGCAGCGCAGAGAGAAACGGCCAAGGTTCTCCATATGTGTCTCCATCACTAGCATCAACAAAACTGATTATATGTTGTGTGTAGCGACAATCCATGGCTACGTGGTCCTTAGGAATCATGTCCTTGTGAGGGAAACGTGGTGTAACCGAGCATAGTGAGGCTTACGACTAACACTTGCTCCAGAGCAACTAGCTCACAATGAAAGATCTATACTGTTCGTTAGAAGCATGACACAATCAATGACTAAATGCTAGTAGTGTAGACTGTGATCAGCGTGTGGTTATGCATACTAGTACTGATTTGAGCTTTATTGTTCAACAGTGACGGTCTTGTGACCCATTCTCAATTCACAGGCGCAACCTGATAACATAGTTAGTACGAACATATGAACAGTGTAGATCTGAATATCATATGTACTGTATCAGTGTCAGAGGAATAAACATAAAGGACTGAAAGTCAACAATACTAGGCTCAGATCACTATACACATGATTCAAGCAGCTCTAGTAGTTGGCTGATCGACCACATTTAAGGTCCCATTCCATGGGCGGATTCAGGGGGGGGGGGGCGGACCCGGCGCGCCCCCCCCCCCCACCTCCTAAAATTCGCCGAGTAAAGATTTTTTACAAGTTACAAGGCACGTTTCATGCCAAGTGCCATGTATTCCATGCATTTTTCCGCTCCACTCCGCTCGGTCGACTATTTTGGAATACTTGACTATATTATCGAACGAGCTTAGCTCGTTCGATAATATAGTCAAGTATTGCAAAATAGTTACGCCCCCCCCCCCAACCCGAAATCCTGGATCCGCGCCTGCATTCTCAGGTAGCTGACTCGTATTTATTATCCACTATACATATCGTTGATCTGTGTAAAATCAGGCGAGCGTCCTGTCATGTATTCATTGATAACAGTAAATATTTGAGAAAACCTGGTTATCGCCCCTGACTTAAAAAATTCTTGAATAATGCAATACAATGGCAATAAGTGTACCTGGGCTCGGTTGCTCAAAACATCCGTTAGCTTAACGGACTGTTAAATCCTTAACTGAATGGTCAAAATCTCTGTTAAAACAAAACAGAGATTTTAACCATTCAGTTAAGGATTTAACAGTCCGTTAAGCTAACGGATGTTTTGAGCAACCGGGCCCAGGTAGACAAATTAAACGCTCTTTGTGCATATCAAAGACATATTTAAAGGTTGAAACAATAAATATAACTCCTACAATACATCCTGATGTGGTGACCCCCAGCTTTAATGTATGCGCTGAGGGTGATAAATAAAATGCTTCACTGAATATTAAAACTCTTTTCAATTCCCATCAGATTGGCTTAAATCATTGAACCATGATGATTAATTATCAAACTAGATTAATTCGTTGATCTCCATGTGAATATGTATTAGTACTTGGGTATGTAATAAATTTATGGGCTAAGACCTGCCCATTAATGAGATGATACCTTAATGGTAAGTATCTCACGGTAGCCCACCCCCCCCCCCCCCCCCATTGTTTCGGCGATACGCAATACCGAGGTCCATTGTTAACCCATTGTTCGAAAGATACCTTAAAGCGACTGGGAGTTTTGGACTACTGTGTATTATTGGTCTAAAAAACATGTGTAACATGACTGTGAAGTATTAAATGTACAGGCCCACCCAGTAGGCACACACTGTTCTTTATAGGAATTAAATAGTGTATAATTGTGTCACTAATACACCAGTTCTAAAAATTACGAGTGCCCGCTATACAGATATAACCATTTAGCAATATTTATTTTACTGATAGACTCGCGGTGGTATCAGGCTATTTTAATATGAAAATGAGGCATGATACGTTTTAATTATTTATACTAATTAAATGCGTCACCTGAAAAAAAAAATATATTTTCGACAGATTATAAAGTATGATCATCGTACATCAAAAAATAAATACAGATAATAAATAGTAATGTCCGTTAACATTTTAAGGAAACACGGTTATCGCCCCTGATAGTGATATCAGTGTGGAAATGTACTTCTGATATAAAATGTATAATACTGCCAATCAAACGTGGGATAATGGTGAATGAATGTTTATTTTGCCAGAAAATGTCTCAGATGATGTCTCTGATATAAAGAATATGTTGTGCCTACTGAGAGGGCATGCACCTTTAACATGACTGTGAAGTATTAAAATCGCGAGTTGCAAACCGCGAGGACAGACTGCATGGCTGTTATTGTGACAAAAACGTATATGACCGGTTTCTTAGCCAGACGAATACAGAAATTATTAAATACAGTTGCAATTGTAAAATAACTCCGTTTAACTGCGATTATCTTAGCTATAATGTGGTAATTGTTGGTCAAACTATTGTGACAATAATCGGATGAAAACTCTGATCAGTCTCCGTAGAATCGTGGATGGATAATCTAGTGAATAGGTCAGATTGCGCCCGTCACAATCACGACACTGAATAATCAGAGTTTTGTACAACCGACGACTCATTTGCAGTTTACATACGGGTCACTGGCTGGGATAGTGTACTTTATGACGTGTGTGACCAGCATAGTCCCAGATCAGCCTGCGCGTCCGCGAGTCTGATCTGGGCATACGCTGGTCACAATTCCGTCTGAATAACAGTATTACCCAATCTCGGTATACAGACGTACATGTATATAGCCATCATCAGGATCTACGCAGGTCACACATTCTATAATAGCCATTTCCGGCAGTTGGCGGCCAATTTTTGAAACTGACACGAGAAATGTATGGCTTTTATAATCAGTGTATACCTGGACCGGCTTGCTTAATATCCGCGCAGTATGTAATACTACTAATACATGTACTAGTGATATTCATGACATGATCGAACTGTTCGTCATCCAGTCTGTGAAACACTCGCTGTATTTTTGATAGACAGTATAAATAATTATTATATACGTACTTTCGTTTTCCATTCAAACACAATGCAACGCAAGACGGCAATATTGTTTCCATATTGACGTCTCGTGAGTTCAGTGCCGTAGCCAGAGGTTCGAAATAGCCGAGGCCAACATAAGCGGCGGAAGACGATAATTATTGGGGGTGGAAGTGTGGAGGGCCCGAAGGGCCCGAGTTTGCTAGGCGGGTCCGGGGGCATGCCCACCCTGAAAATTTTGAAATCAAAGTGGTCTGAAACGCCATTTCCTGCATTCTCAGCAAAGTCTGAGCACATACTATGACTCCCATTTTTCCTATATTGGAATAAAAAAAAAAAAAATCGTGAAAAAACGGACGAGGCCATGGCCTCGTCTGGCCTCAACGTGGCTACGGCACTGGAGTTCATATTGGTCAGTGCCGGAACTACGCTTCACATCGAAAAATAGTTCCTTCTAAATCGCCACTAATTTGCTCATTTTATTTACATTTTGTATTTGTTTTGAAGAGCATATAACTTGCGAGTGTTATACGTATATAATAAAAAGGTTATTTGATTTGTATGTGGATATATGCCACTCGTTGAGGCTTGTGGGTTTACGACCAGTGTAGATCCAGATCAGCCTGTGCATCCGCACATTCTGATCAGGACCTGCACTGCACATACGCCATTCCGTCAATGAAACATCCGGCATGCATACAGCGAGTAATATAGATAATTATCAGGCTACATGAGTGTGCTATTTGATCAGGAGCTACACTGACGACAGATCTCACAATCCCTATTTCTCCAGTCACAGCCACAGATATGCATTACAGTGGCATAGCCAGGTTATTGTGACAGGCGGTGGATCGAATTTAGAAAGGGATGCGGGAGAATCCTTCGCCATTGTTGCGGGCAGTAACTCTTTTTATTCAAAACTCACGTATCGTCCGGTACGAGAGTTTTGCAGAGTTACTGCCTCAAATACATTCCCCAGAAAAAAAAGTGATTGTTACATTATATTTCCTCGCTTATAGTAATTGTTAAGCTATACTTTCCCTATATATTGTAGCTATTTCCCGAGAAAAAAAACGTAAGTTAAAGTAAAAAAATACACGCTTGGCCAAGATTTCAGGGGTTGTGTGTTCGCACCCGTTGTATCCCGCCTGGCTACGCCACTGCACTAAGAGTTTGGATGTTTTAAACATGTTGCCCCTGCCCAAACAGCACAGTGCGGGAATGGTGATCTAGGGTTACACTGTTCCCATGTACTCAGGCGATGTATTAAATATTGACACGTCTAACTATCATATGTGCATACTCATCGAGGCATACAAGTAAACTACAAATATATGCATCGCCTATCTATTTTTAACCATGACTTTTCCATATGCTATAGATGTAGGTTAACAAACGTGTTGATAACTATTTTTAGACAACCGGAACATGCGCAGTGGTCGTATATATGAACACATTAACGTCATGATGAAATGTGTGTTTTTATTGACAATATTCGTATAGGCGCTATCGGAACCTTCTAGGGTATGAGTAACCATTAGATGACTGGAGACTTTCTAGTTTCCAGTCGTAGTATATAAAGGCAAAACAAAACCGCTCTATATTCAGACAGATATATATTCACGTTGTACAAGGCATTTAAAGAGTGTAAATGTTAATATAATTATAAATATCTCCCATTGTATATTACTTGCTCATCCAGTGACATTACGGACGCTAACAAAAATATTTTATAAAATAAAATCTGTGAAACTCAACACATATAAAACTATATATACAAAATATTTACTCATAAATACGGTGAATAAAATATAAACTTTGAAGTGATACAGTTGTGAGAATGTCTCTGACGATTAAGGCGTTTCTCCAGCGGCCGGGCGATCCGTCGGCGGCGGACTGGGAGATCCGGCGGTTCCAGGTGCCAACGGACGTGTCCACCAGCTACGACTACCTATACACGAGGGTCTGCGATATATACCCCGCCCTCAGACCAGGGACGTTCACGCTTTACTGGAGAGGTAGGACTTGTTTAACCCTTTCACCCCTAAGTAACTGGAATGGAATTTGATATGTTAATTTTTCAACCAATCCAATGGTCACAGATGATTTTCAGACTAGTCCATTTATGAAAAGGGGGTGTTTTTGTTCTCAAAAATATGAAAATTACTTGCAAAAATTGCAGATCCTGACGAGAGCCGTCTCATCTGGATATACACTGTTTGCCAATACCATTATACAGGCATGTGGTGTTGAAAGGGTTAATGTTTGCGTGCGACCAGTGTAGCCCCTGATCAGCCTGCGCTTCCTGTACCTTGATAATGATCTATAATGTCTGCTAGAGGAATAATGTATGTTTCCTTTACTGAATAGCGACCAGTGTAGACCCTGATCAGACTGCGCGGACGCGCAGGCTGATCTGGGGTTACACTGATCGCATAACCCATAGGCCACATTTCCCATGTCACACATACATATACTGATTTTATAGACACATACTTATGAAATCAGTAAACCCGTTTAACACATCTAATGTTGTAAGACCCCTTATTAATTGCATAATATGAGCATTCACAGTACATGTATAATAATAATAATAATAATAATACTACTAATAATAATACATGTACTAATAAATATGCAAATGAGACCGCAACAGAAAAACACGTCCATCTGATCAGTACTGTACAATGTATGATGGTGTACTTATGCAATAAATAAAATCTAACATTTATGATAATATAATAATATTATTTTGATTATGAATGAATCATCATTTAGTCCAATACGAAATCTCATTTTGGGAAAAAAATGACCGAAGGTACATTTTCCCGTAGACTGTGTCATACATGAGTTGACTGATTTCATAACACACTCGGCATAGCCTCGTTTGTAACGAAATGAGAACAATCGTTTAATAAACCTCATATTAAATCACCACTCATGTAAAATCCTCTATGTATTCCATGAGCAGACCTAGAGGGCGACCAGGTGGCGTTCAGCACGGACGAGGAATTGATGCAAGGGCTGGTCTGTGTGACGGACGGCGTCTTCAAGGTTTACATACACCGCTCCGGTACGTCACCCAATGACACCATGCTTCCTCATTCACTGGTGCTTCACTCCGCACCGGCGTAAAATGTTTTACGTCGAAACATGCAACGGTTTCCTGACGAGATGCCACTCAGCTCTAAATAGACCTATCGCATACACGCAGTTTCGTCTAGTAACCCGCGCAAAGCCGGTTGCTAGGCGAAAATGTGTTCATGCAGTAACTTCTACGCATAGCTGAATTGGAATATGTCAGTAATCCGGCACGTATTTCAACTTGAAATAATATACAATGGCGAGGAGTGCAGCACCAGTGTCATTGGTCAAGTAGTATAGCAATTGACAAATTGTGAAAGTGTTGTTAAACTGCTGAGGCTTGTGAAATGTACTTTATACAGTCTGCATTTGTTCTAGACTGTTGCCACGTAAGCCCCATTACGTACTAGTACATCGAATGCACTATTCCCAGGGGCGGACCTAGAGGGGGAGGTTCCGGGGTTGCAACACACACACACACACACGCACACACACACACACACACACACACACCGTTCATCCACGGAGTTTACATAGATCTAACCTGCTTTCAATAAGTCATATGCGTAAAACACAGGAAAGTGCATTTCCGGACATCTAGATTTTTACGGGGGCATGCATCGGACCCACCTAGCATGCTCGCACCAAATACTCGCTCCTCCAAGATATGACAACCCTGCCCCCACACCCACCCCATTCCCTGATTCTATGTTAGTTATTTAAATGTCATTTAATTAGACTGGCTTGTTTAGAAACAGTGGCATATGGGCTGTTTCCGATAGTTAATCCCGTTTTATATTACAAGTGCAGCACATACACGGCTGGCATTATGTCATATGTTGATATGGACGCTACACTTTGTATCTGACTTAGAGCCGTGGTTTTGTGAAAGCTTATTAATTGGGCACATTTTAATTCTTTCAAATTGTCGTTTTCAGATGATCGCCACAGTGAGGGGAAAGCAGTGAGGCCCACCCAGGGGTCGTGTGTGACGGGTGTTCAGGACCGATAGTCGGCCCCCGCTACAAATGCCTCGTCTGCCCTGATTACGACCTGTGCAAGTCCTGTGAGGGGCAGGGGAAACACGTGCAACACGACATGGTGAAAATATCCAGCCCTGGCTGCTACTCGGGATTTCCATTTATGGGGCAACATGGCTGCCAGTCTGGGAGTTTCGGACCCGGAACCAGTGGGGTAAGTCATATTTGGATGCCTGGGCCCGGTTGCTCAAAACCTCTGTGAGCTTAACAGACTGTTAAATCCTTAGCAATGCTAAGGATTTAACAGCCTGTTAAGCTCACAGACGCTTTCAGCAACCGGGCCCAGTCTGGGGACCGTTTCACCAAACTTCGTACAACTAAAATGTTCATAAATCAAAATTTCAAATTAAAGGTACATGTCCACTCAGTAGGCACAAACTGCTCGTTATATCAGAGACATCATCCGAGACATGTTCTGGCAAAATAAACATTCATTCACCATTACCCCACGTATTGACTGGAATTATTACACATTTTGTAACAGACGTATATATTCACACTGATATCAGGGGCGATAACCGTGTTTCCTTAAAATCTTAACGGACATTACTATTTATTCTCTGTATTTACTTTTTGATGTGCAATGATCATACTTTATAATCTGTCGCAAATATTATTTGTTAAGGTGACGCATTTAATTAGTATAAATCATTAAAAAATATCACGCCTCATTTGCATATGAAAATAGCCTGATGACACCGCGCGTCACTATCAGTGGAATAAGTACTAAACGATTATATCTGTATAGCAGGCATTCGTAAGTTCTAGAACGGGTGGAATAGTGACACAATTATACACTTATTTAATTCTTATGAAGAACAGTTTGTGCCTACTGAGTGGGCATGTACCTTTAACAATGTTTTCTAGTTAACACTTATTGGATTTACATATATTGAGCATAGGCTACATATGCTCACTAAATGAAATCAATTTAAGTTTACAGACTATGCTAAATTTGCATTTACGAACATTTTAGTCGTACGAAGCTTAGTGAAACGGGTCACAGGTATTTTAGCACCGTTATTATCCTGGTCATGATCCGTTTCGTTTGTCAGAGGCATGCAGGTGTGTCATTGCTTGAATTACCAACATTGGAGACGCTGATCAGACCGCGCAGATGTGCAGGCTGATTTGGGTGTACATTAGTCGGAGAGATGATAATACCCGTATCTCCAGCCACAGTCATATGTATGTTTATGTTTTATCCCGTCAACACGGTGCGTATGTGCTGTGAAATACGGTGCCGTGAAACATTTTTGGTATACTGTCAATACGACCTAATCACTGCGTATGAATATGTGCGGTGGCTGGGGTTATTTGTTTGCATTTTAAAGCCATTTGTAGGCGTTGATGGGATAAATAGAATAGTAGGTTAGTGCCGTGAATGGGAAAATATCTGGCGCGGCACGGAAACGGGATGTGCTCGGCAGAGCCTCGCCCATCCCGTTTCCTGAGCCTTGCCATATATGTTTTCCCATTCACGGCACTAACCTACTATTCTCTATAAGTATGCACGAGTATAAGTGTGTAAAGTTACTGCTGTAATACATAACTTGCGAAAATAATGTCCAAGAGAAAATGGAGTTACATCGATTCCATAGTCGTCAAACAATTATACAAATCTAATTTATCGTTTACAGTCGTTCGCCCCGCCCCCTTACATACGCCGATGGATGGACATGTTCATGAAAGGCTGGCACAAGCGTCCTGCCCCAGGGATGCAGGGAGGATGCCACACCCCGGGACAACAGGAGGGTCCATCAGCGAGTGCGACGGACAAGACAGGGACAGAATCAAACCCAAACAGGGGACAGGAGACCAACAGCAAGGGGGAGTCGTCAACAGAGTGTAATGGAGAAGAATTCATGACAAACCTCGGCCAATCCATTGCCGCCATGTTTGACCCCAACAGACCGGCGGGGACCACCACACAAGGAGAGACCCCCACGCAATGTAATGGGGAAGACTTCATGAGGAACATTGGTCAAGCGATGTCCGGCAGGATGAACAGCACAGGACAGGATAAGTCCAAGGAGTGTAACGGGGAGGAATTCATGAGAAATATTGGCCAACACGCGAACGACATGATGCGTTCATTCGGTAAGCATTGCGATAGGTCTACAATGTCAGGCTCTGATACAACGGTCAGGCACACGTGGAAGATTCGGACATAGGACCCACTAACTGCATGACGCATTGAAAAAACATTACCCCATCCACCCATTTCTGTTAGACTATATATTTTTGTATAAAATTGTATAGTGGTCTTCCAGAAATGGGTGTGCATGCCAATGATTTTTCGAATTGGCCATTTACTGGGTTCTATGTCCGAGTCTTCCACATTTGCCGTTGGGTGGTTATCTATTGTGTCTCGTCATGAATTAATGAATGATGTGTAGTGCATGATCAGCATCTACACCGTTCGTCATTTCATTATTGCAACATTACTGATGGCATTAACGAACGTACATTTTGAACACATATTTGTCATCATACTATTATCTGTTCCACGTTCTTTACGTCAATCTCCCTTTGGCTCTGGAACACATGCTACTACTGTCTGTTTAACGAAATCTGCCCAAATTTGACGGCCATATAAACAATGCAAAAACAATATTTGTTTCGACAATATTAAATTTTATCAAAATTTACGAAAAAGCCTTCTTTTTATTTCTTGAAATCTGGTCAAATATTGATTTTATTACGAAAAAATGGTTTGTCTATGGGAATTTACCATGGGGAAAAAGGGAGTAGAGGAGCTGTGGGAGGAGTCCAAAAGAAAAATGTAAATTGACCCCGGAACCTGGCTAGATATTTTGGAAATGATCTAACTAAGAAAACAAAAGTTATTTTTTGAAATTCGGTCCACTATTTCTGAAATTAGAAAAAAATGTATCCATGTTAAAGGTACATGCCTGCTCAGTAGGCGCAAAATGTTCTTTATAGGAATTAAATAAGTGTATAACTGTGTCACTATTCCACCAGTTTCTAAAAATTACGAGTCCATGCTATACAGATATAACCATTTAGTAATATTTATTTTACTGATAGTGACGCGCGTTAGTATCAGGCTATTTTCATATGCAAATGAGGCATGGTATTTTTTAATTATTTATACTAATTAAATTTGTCATCTGAAACATTAGATTTTCGACAGATTATAAAGTATGATAATGGCACATCAAAAAATAAATACAGAGTATAAATAGTAATGTCCGTTAAACAGTTTAATGAAACACGGTTATCGCCCCTGATATCTGTGTGGAAAGATAAGTCTGATATAAAATGTATAATGATGCCAATCAATACGTGGGGTAATGGTGAATGAATGTTTATTTTGCCAGAAGATGTCTCGGATGATGTCTCTGATATAAAGAATATTTTGTGCCTACTGAGTGGGCATGTACCTTTAAATCCCCAGACGTATTCGCTCTGACATGGGGAAAATATTTTTCGCAATAAAATCAATATTGCACCGAATTTCACGAAATAGAAAGAAGGCTCACTCTTAAATTTGTATAAACTTTAATATTATAGAAAAAAATAATCGGATGGATTTACATTTATTGAGCATAGCTGCATATGCAGCCTATGCTCAATAATTGTAAATCCAATAATTGTTTACAAGAAAAAATTGTTAATGTGAGATTTACAGAATATCATAATGTTGCACTTGCGAACATTTTAGTCCTACGAAGTTTAGTGAAACGGCCCCAGCACTGTTCGCTATCCCATCAATGAAGCATGATTCTAACAAGCAATATATGTCGTTATCATGCTACATGAGCGCGCTATCAGACCAAAAGCTACACTGGCCACTAATACCATAGGCCCCATTTCTCCACAACCACAACTACCATAATTCCAGGAATGAACATGGATGCTGAAGTCAACAAGACCAATGACAGTGGAAACGACAAGAAACCAGAGACAACCGCCGACGGTGACACCAATAGCAACGGTCACCATGGTAACGGTTGTCCTTCCAAAGGTCATGGAGGTCAAGGCGATCCTAGTCATAGCGCATTCAGCGGGTTTTCCGATCCATGGCAGATGTTAGCAGGATTGTTTGGCGGTTATCCTGGACCTGGAGACACACAGGGAACAGACACTGGCAACGGGAAGGCGGATGTGGCACCATCGCCCATGGAAACCGACAAACATAACACCACAGGAACGCCGCGTGCACCGTCTCCCGTCGTCATGGTGAGCATTCAGCATTCAACTTATGTGAATTTCATTGATGCCAATTTCCCACATTTACAAAATGTCACTCGTTGCTAAGCATCGTTACTCGTAGTACGTGTACGTGTACGAGTACGTGTACGTTGGAACCTCTCTAAACCGGTCACCAAGAAAACATCTTGACCATTTATCTCAGCTGATAATGTCTGTACATGATGCATAGCACACAGCTATGGCTCAGAATGATCTAATGTCAGTGAGACTACCATAAACCGGACACCGTGGGGACCTCCCATGGTGTCCTGTTTAGAGAGGTTTCACTGTATGTACTCATGGAATCAATGTGCAATATGCATTAACAATTTGCTCATTTAGCTACATTATGTATGGACATTTCTTTTCATTTATCTTCTATATGTTATGTATTGTTCCTTATTATAGCTATGGACGTTATTATGCCGATAGGGTGTGTTTCACCAGTATTCACAGAGCTCCAGTTAAGATGGCGTAATGCTCACATAAGGGGTATAACCAGATTCAACTGTCACATACAAAATGCTAAAGACGTATGCGAGGGTCTCCATTCTGGATTCCGTTAAGGCTGAACCCCGATCGTTAAATTACCCATCGCATGATCCCACCTGCCACCCACGGTCGTAATTGTATCACCTTTGGGGGGAATTCTGTTATTTCTTCACCAAAAATGGCACGTTGTGAGTGCTTTAGAATCGTCTCATTGAGACGTTTTTCTCCATTGAAGCCAAATTATAACACAGCACTTACTACAGGACCAGGGTGAGGCCGGGAAACAGGCACCGGGGACCAGCACAGATAACAGCTGGACCCTGCTGAACGAGATGGCACAGCCCAGCGCCCCGACAATCCGAACATTCGCCCCAGTCACGGAACCCACGGCACCTAGGCGGGAACCTGGGATACCCACAGGGCATGCAGAGAGTCCAGTAGGCTCGCCCTCCGTCCCGCCCCAACTCTACCCAACGCTTCCACAGACAGGTAGGTTATAGTATATTCAATGTGTAATATCACGTGGTTACAACAGCAACAACAAGTACTGTACTGAAGCTTCCAGAAGCCCTTCGATTAAAAGGACATGTTATTGTATTTTGTCCTTGTTATGTAACGGATTTTTATGAAATCAGGCGCATCAAACGCGTCTTGTTAAAGAATCAATGTCCGTGTCTACCGAAACGGAAATCGATTCTTCGCAAAAACGACATAAGTATGTGCCAACTCCCAGGACGACTAAATGCAGCTCATAAAGACGCGTTTGCTGCGCCATATGTCATCAAAATCAGTTGCATATTAAGGAACATATCAAATAATACTTACTTTGGAGTGTGGCAAGATTTCCACACTTTCAGCCACTGTTGTTGTTGTTGTAACCACGTGATCATGCACCTTGATATTGTATGGACGCTGATTTCTATTTTATTTGAGCACGGAATATACCTCCAAGAGTGATTTATAAATTAACTTGTGTGCAACACGTTCACAGGTAGAATGGAAAATTAATTGCATAATGTAAATAAATCCATTCTTTTCGGGGATTAAGTAGCGCACACACTGAATTGAAAGATTTAACCGTTTCACCAGTAAGTAACTGACATTGACTATTTCTAGTTAAGTTTAGGACTGTTCAATTATACAGAAACATTTTTTTTTGTAAATTTAAAAAGATATCATAAACCATGCATATCGTAATACGACTGCTCGTTACCGGCTCATCGTGATCTACACTGTTTGCATGTTATGTAAGCGGTTTCTAGTGTTAAAAGGGTTAATTTGAGCGATGACAGTACATGCATGTACGTACGAAATTATAAACACTACCTATTGCTACAACTCGTCAATTCTTTCATTTCAAAATACTTTGATACTCTGATTGAAACCAAGCAACGTGATTGGCTGTACAGAAACTTTGATAATCCTGTCACGATTAACGCAGGCGGTTGTCATGATCATGATGAAAACACGTTTTTATATTTTATAATATTTTTTTCCAAAAATCCTGATATGCCCTTTAACCTTTAGACTGCTACACACAACAAGTGGCGTCTCATGTTGCTTTAACCTTTAGACTGCTTCATGTTGCTTTGACCTTTAGACTGCTTCATGTTGCTTTGACCTTTAGACTGCTACACACAACAAGTGGCGTCTCATGTTGCTTTATATTTTGCCTTATTTCTCAATAAAAATATTATTTGACAGCACTTTAGAATCATTTCCAATGTCAAAGCATGTTTTTGATGAGAAAAATAGAAAATAAACAGCAGACGACAAAAATAGTAGTGTAAGGGTTAACCCTTTCAACCGTAAGAAACTTTAATTGTTCTAAGCACACCATTGTATTATGTTCCAGCGGACCCTGCGATTACGGAGGCCCTCCAGCAGATGATCTCCATGGGCTTCAACAACGAGGGTGGCTGGCTGGCGCGCCTTCTCGAGACGAAGGGCGGGGACATTGTACAGGTGTTAGATGCCATCCGCCCACAACGCCCGTCCCCGTCGGGCGGCGGTGACACGGCATAGAACGGTTCAGATTATTTATACATACCAAAGACAAAGACACCGCACTGTGCTTCATTGTGGTGAATTATTTCACTGTAACGTTAGTTGTTGTGTATAATGTTGATGTCTGTTCATGATTGCACATATTGCATGCGGTTAATATATGTATTTATCCCGTCAACACAGTGCGTATGTGCCGTAAAACACGGTGCCGTGAAACATTTTTGATATCCAGTCAATACAATTTTTGCATTTTACAGCCATTTGAAGGTGTTGACGGGATAAATAGAATAGTAGGTTAGTGCCGTGAATGGGAAAAAATATCTGGCGCGGCACGGAAACGGGATGTGCTCGGCAGAGCCTCGCCCATCCCGTTTCCTGAGCCTTGCCAGATATTTTTTCCCATTCACGGCACTAACCTACTATTCTCTATTTGAGTGTTCGCATGTCTGAGTAATAGTAGACACTCTCTACATTGGATATCTTGAGAAACTTTCGTCGTGCCCTGTATAGTGAGGTTGTTGGGTACGAATTGATGACAAGAAAGTTACTTCTGGAAGGATCATCTTATTGAAAACTTATATTCTGAAGTGTAACACTACGAACGACAGTACATGTTGTCTGGTTGATAGGAAGCCTTTTATGAGACAAGCCACGGGGGTGTGTACCTACGAACATGTGCGATATCTCGTGACAAAGAAATGACTTGGAAATGTGAGCAAAAATCTATATTCAAATGCGGAATTCAAATTCGTCACATTTCGACATAATTTACAGAAAATATCACACTTTTTGTAAATACTTTTCATGAAACATCACGCATATCCTTAGATACAAAATCGCAAGGTTCGTCTCATATCTCATACGAGTGCGAGACCATTGTTTTTGTCTCTCTATGTTTGTCCATGGGTGGGAGGTTACTAAGCTACGGAGCCCCGCAGGGGAAGTATAATTCTTTTTTATTAATTCGTTCCCACGAAATAACAATTCGTTCCCACGATATAACAATTCGTTCCCTCGAATTAACAATTCGTTCCCACGAAATGGCAATTCGTTCCCTCAATTTAACAATTCGTTCCCACGATATAACAATTCGTTCCCTCGAATTAACAATTCGTTCCCAACGAATTGTTAAATCGAGGGAACGAATTGTTATTTCGTGGGAACGATTTGTTATTTCGTGGGAATTAATTAATAAAAAAGAAATAATTATATACGTCCCCTGCGGGTCTCCGTACTAAACAGCTACATTGACGTTGTGTGCTAAATATGGAATGATAGTTAGACGGAAAGTTAATTCATAATTTAATTCAGCAAATTGTTTTCTTTCAGTTAACTATAATACATATCGATGTATAACGGGATATCCAGAACATCTCAATGTATTATATTGTCACGTATCTGTAATGGTATATGTTTCTGTGAAACTGAGTAATTAAATCATCATATTAAGCCCCCTCCCCACACCTAAATATATAGGCTCATGGTCTGAAATTATGTTAATTTTTTACTATTACATTAATACAAACTGGACTTCGTTCCAAAATCTTTAAAATAATGACAAACACTGCAGATCCTGATGAGACGGCTCGTTACGAGCCGGCTCATCTGGATCTACAGTGTTTGCAAATGTTGGTGTTATGGTCTCCAATGCTGTATGGATGGATGATACTAGAGGTATGCCGAATATTCGACCGAATAACGAACAGTGTATGCATTGGTCGGACCATAGAGCTACGTCGGATCCGCTGGTGTTCTGTGGGACCACAGGCTTTTGAAGAAGTGTTCATTTTTCGATGTTTTATGGATTATTTCGGTATCTCTGGTGGTTTGGGTGCATTGTTACCAACATACAATTTACGTCACCCACGCGAATTGCACGTATAACGAGAAGTACATGTTTCTTTGTATTTTTTGTTTACAGTATTAAAGGTGCCTGAACGTTCAGAACGGTGAATATATTTGATAATTGACGATTTCTGTCGTGTGTAATGATTGAGCATTAGTAAGTGCACACAACTATGTAAATTACCCAAAACCAACGAAATCCACCCAAATCTACCGAAAATACCCATATTACACCAACATACTGACCATATGTTCAAAAACCTGTGGTAATATCCTGTCTATGCTATTTATTATAGAATGTCTAACTAGCAGTACATGTTCTAAAACTTTAATAGAAAAAAAAATAACTATAAAAGACCATACTTAGTATACACGTATTCCGCACTACAAGTAATTTCTGTTAAGCCTTTTTGAATAAGCACAGCATCATGCATTGAATATGTACTGATCAACTGACATGTTTCTACAGCGTCTCATTCGCATGTTTTTATAGGAATGAATGGACTTTTTGTGGAATTTATCGGGGTATAAACTTGGAAACGTCGCGGGAATACTGGACGAAGGCCGGAAGGCCTCGTCCAGTATTCCCGCGACTTTTCCAAAGTCTATATCCCTGATAAATTCCACAAAAAGGCCATTCATTCCTTATAATTCCAGCATTTGAAATAAATTCATCAAGAAAATGTGTTTATTTTCCGTTTTCTTAAGAATTATTTTAACTGCGCCTCACGGTTACGGATAGTTCGGCGTGGGAGTTTACTGGACAGAGACTTGCTGCGGGCCAATCAAATGTTAGGGAATTGTGTAAATATTGTTGTGCTGGAATTATTACTCTATCAGTAGTGTATTATGATTTTAATACAATTGTGTTAACACTACGAACGCCCATTTTATGTAATATAATATTTATAATATTAAGTTGGAATCTGTAAGTGTAGTGAACTACATGTATTATTTATAATATGTAAAATAAAACATATTGACATGTCTAAGGGACGCAACTCGATTTATTTTTCTCCATAAACCAACACGGGTTATGACAGCACCAAAGTCAATGGTGCTGTGGACTGTTTCACGTTGAAATAGGCGCCGGATTCCTGACGAATTTCTATTCAGCTACATGCAGAAGATACGACATAAACACATTTCGTCTAGTAACCGACGCAGATTACCTGTGCCGGTTACTAGACGAACATGAGATATGCGTTTATGAGATAGCTCTAAGTCAAGGTGTATGACCACGTGGTACTAACAACAACAACAAGTACTGAAACTTCCAGAATCCATCCGATTCAAAGTACCTATTCTTTTATATTGGCCTTATTACGTAACGGATTTTGATGAAATATGGCGCATCAAACGCGTCTTGTTAAGCTGCATTTGGTGGTCTCTGTATATTCGCCCAAACTTCTGTCGTTTTTGCGAAGAATCGATTTCCGTGTATATTCGCCCAAACTTCTGTCGTTTTTGCGAAGAATCGATTTCCGTGTCTCCGACACGGAAATCGATTCTTCGCAAAAACGACATAAGTCTGTGCCGAACTCCATGGACCACCAAATGCAGCTCATGAAGACGCATTTGCTGCGCCATATTTCATCAAAATCAGTTTCATATTAAGGAAAATATCAAATAATACTTTCAAGATTTCAACACTTTCAGCCACTGTTGTTTTTGTTATAACCACGTGATCACCTTGTAAGTAGAGTTGGAGGCGTCTCGTCAGGCAATTTGTGCATTGTTTGATGTCAATGTGCATGATCACGTGGTTACAACAACAACAACGTCGCCCACTCCAAAGTAAGTATTATTTGATATTTTCCTTAATATGCAACGGATTTTTATGAAATATGGCGCAGCAAACGCGTCTCCATGAGCTTCATTTGGTGGTCTATGGAATTTGTCACAGACTGATGTCGTTTTTGCGAAGAATCGATTTCCGTGTCGGATACAGAGACCACCAAATGCAGCTTAACAAGACGCGTTTGATGCGCCATATTTCATCAAAATCCGTTACGTAATAAGGATACTATGAAAGAATACGTACTTTGAATCGGTACTTGTTGTTGTTGTTAGTACCACGTGATCATACACCTTGAGTAAATCAACCACCCAACTGGTGATCAAGCACACATTAGACACAAACAAAACCCTGCTCAGGAATTAGACGGCAATTCGGATTGCGTTTAATTGCCTCGTGTCTGCTGGTCGCTTCCCTGAACGGAGACATTGATCGACACATACAGTCACAGATGGAAGACTCGGACATAAGACCAGATAAATGGTTCATTTGGAAACCGTTATCCCACCTACCAATGTTCGTACACTACACAGTATAGCAAATAGGATATACTGTGTAGTGTACGGAAATGGGTGGGCGGTGTAATGTTTTACAAATGAACCATTTATTGGGTCCTATGTCCGAGTCTTCCACCTGCGCATAAAGTATGCACAGCCGTAGGAGGGAGTGTACATTTTTATTAGCCGATGGTTATCCATCGGTTTGTCAAAAAGTTTGTAACCACCCTTTTCTCCTATATTCGGTAATCTATAAACGCGAAATTTGTTGTATCACTTCTAAACTACATCAACCGGATATTTTTTTTAATTTTTGGCCATTATCTCTGTTTAAAACTTTAAATAAGCGAAATAACACAATTTGGGAATAAATAAACGTAGATAACTACAAGAGTTCGGCGGTTTGCAAATTGGCTATGAATACAATGTTGACGTCACAAACCGGAAGCTCCGCCATGTTCCAATATCTCGATACACAAATCAAAACACGTCGATGTTTGACCTAAATTCAGTTAGTTAGTGGTTGTGAAGTGTTCTATATACGGATATAGTCATCGTAAAGATCGCGAAAGGACACTCGAATAGTATAGATTGCCTGCAGTAATCACAAATCAAGGTGTGGAATGCGAGAATCTGAGTTCGGATCGGACACGTGAATTCCTGGCTAGAAATTATTGGACAAGAATTTGGGCACAAGAATATCCAAAATGGTAAGTCCTTTATATTATAAATAATCCGATAGTTCTACTTGTCAGCTGGTCAGACAATTTAAGCTGGTGTAATCATTATATTGTGTGTGAACCCCACCCAGAGCTCCAGATAAGCTGCGTATTTGCGTAAACACCCAATTAAAATTGCCAAAAACCCAATTGAAATCAGAAGTAGTGACTGTGAGTATAAAAAAGCAATGAGAACACTTGTGGTACCTTTATCATGCTGCTGAAAACAATAAACAGGCCATCAATATAGCATATTTTTCATATTTTTCCATGAAAACACATCTTGGTATTTCAAATGCCATGACATGTTTTCATTTCGAAGCAAACTATTCAATAATTGCTTTCTGTCAATGTAACAATCAGCGCTCCAGATAAGCTGCGTATTTGCGTAAATATCCAATTAAAATTGCCAAAAAACCCAATTGAAATCAGAAGTAGTGAGTATAAAAAGGCAATGAGAACAATTGTGGTACCTTTATCATGCTGCAGAAAACAATAAACAGACCACAATATAGCATAATTTTCTGATTTTTCCATGAAAACACATCAAAGGAGACAATTCTAATGAAATGCCAAGATATGTTTTCATTTCGAAACAAACTATTCAATAATTGCTGTCTTTTGATGTGTAAACAGTAGTGTGATTTAAATTTACCCAATTAAAATTTTGAAATACCCAATTGCTTTAGAACTGATGGAGTAACAATACTCAATTACTAATTCCTTATCTGGAGCCCTGACAATACTCAATTACTAATTCCTTATTTGGAGCCCTGTTAGGATACAAATTGTGTTGGGAAGCCCCTATTATTGTCTCAATAGTTCGGGTTATTACAGTATTCCTGGCCAGTCTCAATGTGATGGTTCAAATGAGCAGCATTTCCTGTTTCATCGGTTTCGTCTCTGGAAACCCGCGATTTATCACATTTAATACCATAGTGTTTGTTTGTTTATTTATTTGCAGCCTATCAACAGCTAAGGTCATGTAACGCCGGCCAAACGTGTTCGATCCCATTTTAACCTGCTGCATTGGGGGAGGGGGTGGGGGGGTGGGTGGGATACCAAAATCAGAACGTATTTGCTGCGTATTTGTATATAAGCTGCGTATTTGCGTAAATACCCAATTAAAATTGCCAAAAACCCAATTGAAATTAGAAGTAGTGAATATCAAAAATCAATGAGCACAATTGTGGTACCTTTATCATGCTGCAGAAAACAATAAACAGACCACAATATAGCATATTTTTCATGAAAACACATCCAAGGAGACAATTCTAATGAAATGCCAAGATATGTTTTCATTTCGAAACAAACTATTCAACAATTGCTGTCTGTTGATGTGTAAACAGTAGTGTGATTTATTTTTACCAAATTAAAATTGTGAAATACCCAATTGCTTCAGAACTGATGGAGTAACACTACTCAATTACTAATTCCTTATCTGGAGCCCTGCGGCCACCCACTGAATTATAATGTTTGACACCCGTGCTGTCACTGTACTTAACATGCTTAAGACGTGCGAGATGGTGTATTTTGATGGACCTCAGACAATAAAAAATTGCAGTTTGTTTGGAATTTAATGAAACATATTTACAGATTTTGAGATATTTACTGTAAATCATGCCAAACGTTGATGGGATTCTCAGAGCAAATGCAGAATGTCACCATGTTGTCACCATCCAATGTTATTTATGAAAGATATTGTAAATTTTGTAAATAGTTTTCATCAAAGTACGCACATGTTTCTACATGCAAAATCACATGGCACAATTTGTCATAAATTGTCAATATTTCAGTGATATTTCATATGACTTAGAGTACACCTTTTCTTTTTTATTTCTCCTCAAAAGTGCATGTAAATGTTGTGACCACTCATCTGAACCGTCTCCACAAGAATGTTCAGATGGGTGTATGCAACATATACTTCCGAGAAGAAATAATAAAAAATAAGTTATTATATTGTAACTAAATGTGCAAAGTTACAATATCCGACAAGTACACATGTATTTATTTCTTTTTAATATATATCATGTATATGTTTCAGGAAAGAAGGCAGAGTTGTATGACCATCTTAACCCAAACTGAGCACCATCAGTTAATCTGGGCGGACAAAAGCGAGCACCATCTACATCAAGATATGATCGGCAGCAGGAAAAGAAGAGAAGGAAGCCAGCTGAATCCACAACTATTGTTGGACCTGATCACACTGAGACGGGTATGAATATGGGTGACAGTGTTGATGAAGAAGGCGTTCAGTCACAGACTGATGTTGATGGTCCACTCATGGAGTCTATGTCGTTGGAGCTGCAGGAACTGCGTACAGAGAATGAGGAGCTTAAGGAAAAAGTGGCTCATTTGGAAAACTAAATTCACTGCAAGTTATTTTAAGGGTAGTAACGAGAAGGTGAAACATTTAACAGGATTACCATCATTCACAGTTCTATCTATATTGTTTAATTTTCTGGAGCCTCACCTGCCATCCAGTCTGGTCATGCCCAAATTCAAGGTAATGATATTGACATTAGTGACATTGCGACTAAATTTGTCAAATCTGTTTCTTACGTATGAATTTGACACTACTCAATCAACAATATCTAGACTTTTTTACACGGACAATTGACTGTATATACAAGCGGCTAAAGAAACTCATAAGATGGCCAGAGCGCGAGACATTGAGAAAAACCATGCCTATGGAATTTAGGAAGTACTTCGGCCACAGGTGTGCAGTGATAATTGATTGTTTTGAGGTATTTATTGAGAAACCAAGTGGTTTGAAAGCCAGAGCAGAAACCTGGTCTTCATACAAACACCACCACACTGTGAAATTTCTAATTATAATTACTCCTCAGGACAGTGTGTCCTTCATATCGAAAGCATGGGGTGGTCGTGTGAGTGACAAGTTTGTGACAGAGAACAGTGACTAACTGTCCAAGTTATTACCTGGGGATTTAGTGTTGGCGGACAGAGGATTTGATGTCAAGGACAGTGTTGGCTCGGTAGCTGCAGAAGTGAAGATTCCAGCATTTACGAAAGGTCGTGATTAGCTGTCCCCTCTGGACGTGGAATCAACGCGTAAACTTGCCCACTCAAGAATACATGTGGAACGTGTTATTGGTTCAGTTCGACAGCAATATACTATATTGAACGGTTGTCTTCCCATTAATTGTCTCATGAACAAGGATAAGTTTGGTAAGACGGTCACAGACAAAATTGTTACCGTTTCGTGTGGTCTAGTAAATTTGTGTGACTCGATTGTTGATTTTAACTGCAGCAAATTGATCTACACTGGTCCTTGCACTTCTTCGTGTCCTTTTGTAAATACTGAAATCTTCTTTTTCTGATTCACTTATTTCGCCATCAAACATTTACTTTTCTATTGATTGCAAGGAAATAGCGATTCTGCGATTTCGGTCGGCTGCCAGCATGGTACCGGTAAACAGGTCGTCTGTCGGTCGGTATAGTCGACTATACCGAAAGACAGCCGACCTGTTTATCTGTACCATGCCAGCAGCCGACCGAAAACGCTGAATTGGTATTCCTGGGCCAGGGGTGTGGACTTTCTTCATCAGATTTGCTGGCACCTTTTGAAATTAAAATCATATACATATCCCAATTCAAAACCATTTTAATAGAAGCTAAACATGTATACTTTATGATTTATTCCATTATCATGATCATCACATAAAGCATGTAATAATAAAGTATAAACACTCATAGTAAGCATGATATTACTTCCTTCCAATGGTAATATGACCAGTGTATGCACAGATCAGCCTGCACATTGACATACAGGAGTGTGCTAGCAGATTAATATCCAGATTTATAAAACCCCATAAGGCCTTTTTCTCAAGCCACGGTCACATATACTTTTCTATATTTGTGATGCACCGTTAGAGAAACAGTCCACTTACTTCACTGGTGCTTCACTCCGTGCCGATGTAAATATTTCAAGACAATCCACTTGAAAGATACAATAGGCGACATTAATTGTAAAAAAATGTTTCAAGACGAGTAGTAATTTTATTGATTTTTTAGCACTCATCTAGAAACATTTTATAATATAAGTTATTGTGATTCTACACAGGCTATATGGTGTAATATTGCCCGTCTGAAGGTATGTTCACCCGAGGCGATAGCCGAGGGTGGACATACCTTCAGAAGGGCAATATTACACCATATAGCCTGTGTCGAATCACAATAACGTATTTGTCATACCGCAGAACCGTTATTTGGCCGTATAAACATGTCTCTTCTTTTGATCTTTGCGTTTTTTCAGTAAGAAAAATAATCCGAGATTCGATTTTCTACCGTCAGTCTTAATATAAAGGCGTAAATGAACATTTTGTTTTTTTATTAAACGAAAACAAACTAAATATGGAGTAAGAAATCCATCGAAAACGACTTTATGACAGTTTTTTTATATCGTGTAATTTAATTTATATTTCACTGCTCTATCGATCTGCTCTCCCTTTGGCGCCTCTAGAAGAATGCGACTGGTTTCCAAATATTCGCTGTCATTGCTACGCCGCGTTTCGTGCGTGGATCCCATAGTTTATGACCTAAATATAGCCGTGTTACGAAGCCTAGTGTGTTGAGATTTGAAAACACTAAACGGGGCAGTTTGTGGCATTTTTCGCTCATATTTTGATGAGCGAAGAATATTTATGGAAAAATAAACAATAAAGACTGGTTTTGAGTTTACAATGTGTTACTTTTATTGATCAATTCGGGGTTTTATTGTGTTTAGTGAGGAATACAATTCGCAATCGCGGGACGCTTGCGAAATGTGTCTTCATTGGACGCGAGGCGCCGGAGGGGAATCGCAATTTCTCTATGTTCGACGGCCTTGGCAGGTCATATCATATATATGACCAGGCAAGCTAGCCAATCAAAAGCCGAGAAACTTATCTGCGGTATGACAAAGAACAATAATATGGTATCTCGTATTCCCTAAAGAAATATTGAGCAATTTAAAGATCGCATCTGTATAAAGTTATAGTCTTTCAGGTATTCCGCTGGCGATCGCCACTTTCGCAATTGGCGATAAAAATAAACAATTGTTTATTTTTATCCTATTCGTTATTCCTTTTTTTTTTCTTTTTTTTTTCTTTTTTTTTTTGTTTAAGTGGCGATTTGTTTATTTTCCCCAGCGGAATCCCTGGTCTTTATACAGTCCCGTCGCGTCTCCTAGCCTCCACTAGGCGGTACATTATTGGTGAGTGCATCTTGTCTAACACGTCGTTACGGCTTAACGTCACCAACGTAAGTCACAAACGTACGACGTAGTACACGTTATCTGACGTCCACTAACGTTGCTTAACAACGCTTTCTTCATCAGCGGGCGTTGCAGGATCAGCAGCGTTATTTAGTTCCTCCAATTATTGCTCGCTGGTTACCGGCGTGAGTGTAGGGTAGGCACTACTAGTCTGTGTTATATATTCAAACTACGTTTACCTAAGCAGTCAGAAGGACACGAATTCAGGCGCGAGTGTATGCAATACCTGTCACAAAGCTATAGACGACACTGCCTAAACAGTTAGTCGGAAGGAAGGGCAATACTGATCACAGAGCTATATATCGACTACGTTCACCTACATAGTCAACAGGAAGCGAGCGTGTGCGTCGGATATACAGAGTAGCCTAGCGAACTCCGGTAACCTCGACAATGGGTTGGGGACGGATTCAGAGCCATGTCCATGGTGACGAACCCAAGAACGCGACCAAGAACGTGATCAATGAGGTGATCAAGGAGGAGTCGTCCATGGATTTATGCTCCGTCAATCTGGCACCGGAAATAGCAGGTAACAGCAGGTGGGCGCATTGAATGGTTACTAAAAAAAAGTTATATAGTAAATACATGGTTAGCCGTCGAATATAACATATATTCGGTTGAACCTTAGACAGCTGTATTGGGGCGAGCTTTAGCGAGCCCCTATAAAGTTGTCGGGGCGAAACCGAATATATTTTATATTCGACAGCACTAATCATGTATTTAATTTATACCGCATACCAAACTTAATCGTTTGAACGTGCGTGACGTAGTGTTTTGATGTCATTCCCTCGCAATACGTCACAAATCTAGAGACGTCATTCGAAGCAAAATGGCGGCGTCCACGCTAGGTAGATTCGGTATTGTATCTGATTAAATCTCCGATTTATTTACCATGAGCTTCAATATTGACTGGTTTTAGACTACACAGATGTGATAATAAGCATTGCAGTCATAATGGACATAGCCATGTCGTTGGCTACGTCGCATATACTGTAAAAATGGACAAAATTCAACTGAACAGACATCGATTTAGATTTTAAAATTCAAAGGTTAACAAATAAAGGCAAAGACGGCACTTCATGTATATTATGCTACTTCAGGTATATTAGGTTACTTCAGATATAAACAGCATTTATTCAACCCCCTTTATTATGCTACATGGAGCAATGGTTGCGGTATAAACAGCAGTCTGAACAGTAAAGTCAAGATGGCGGCGAATTTTAAAATCTAAATCGCTGTCTGTTCAGTTGAATTTTGTCCATTTTTACAGTATATGCGACGTAACTTAGAGTTATTACTTTCTTTATATATTATACATATGTATGCACTTAGACATATAAATATATATAACTTCAATGTTAAATGGAATCAACCATTTGTGATGATATACAGTCAAACCTTTGAATAAAGACCAGCCATGGGAAGTGAAAAATCTGGCCATTGTTCACAGGTGGTCTTTATTCTCAGTGTCATTTATATAGTAATTGTGTCATTGGGACAACACAACTGTGGCCTTTACAGCCAGGTGATCGCTATTCGGAGGTGCTCTTTAGCACAGGTTCGACTGTACTGTACATGTAATGTGACATTTATAAAACTAGTTGACTCGTTTCTTATGAATCAATAAACTTGTTTAATAAATACCGCATTAAAATACCGCTCATGTCAGATCCCGATATACAGTTGGACTAGCACACCAGAGCTCCAGATAAGCTGCGTATTTGCTTAAATAACCAATTAAAATTGCCAAAAAAAAGCACAATTGAAATCAGAAGTAGCGAGAATCAAAAAGCAATAAAGAATAATGTGGTACCTTTATCATGCTGTAGAAAACAATAAATAGACCACAAATATAGCATATTTATCTTATTTTCCATGAAAACACATCTTGGTATTTCATTAGAATTGTCTCCAAGGAGAAAATTCTAATGAAATGCCAAGACATGTTTTAATTTCGAAGCAAACTATTCAATAAATGCTGTTTGTTGATGTGTTAACAGTAGTGTGATTTTATTTTAACCAATTAAAATTTTGAAATACCCAATTGCTTCAGAAATGATGGAGTGACAATAGTCTCTTACTAATTCCTTATCTGGAGCTCTGAGCACACCTTCAAATAAATACTCTCTTTAACTAAACCCCAATTAGATACCCCCTCCACCGTGATCACATCCCGATCACACCCATAAGCTACATTGTGTTGGATACTGGAAAGCAGGGGCCCGTTTCACTAAACTTCGTACGACTAAAATGTTCGTAAGTGCAATTTTAGGATCGTCTGGAAATTTCAATTGATGGATTTACATTTACTGAGCATAGGCTGCATATGCAGCATATGCTCAATAAATTTAAATCCAATAATTGTTTACAAGAAAACATTGTTAGTGTAAAATTTACAGACTATAATAATTTTGCACTGACGAACATTTTAGTCGTACGAAGTTTAGTGAAACGGCCCCCTGGACAGACATGATTCACCTGTATATTCTTACTACCTATGAATAACACGCAGCAGTGATGGTAAAATGGTTATAAATTCTATAACTGTGTTTAGATACCTGGGGGCCGTTTCACTAAACGTCGTACGACTAAAATGTTCGTAAGTGCACAATTATGATAGTCTGTACATTTCACATTAACAATGTTTTCTTGAAACCAATTAGTGGATTAACATTTGTTGAGCATATGCAGCCTATGTTCAATACATATAAATCCATCAATTAAAATTTCCAGACGAGCCTAAATTTGCACTTCCAACCATTTTAGTAGTACGAAGTTTAGTGAAACGGACCCCTGTAGAAAGCCAGAGAAATAGACAATACCATGAAAACAAAAATAAATATTCGTTTATATGCTTGATTTCTGGATGTGTAACCATTTAATACCACCACAGGTGGAAGACTCGGACCTAGGACCCAATAAATGGCTCATTTTATAAACGTTACCCCACCCACCCATTTCCTTACACTATACAGGTGTACGGAAATTGGTAGGTGGGGTAACGGTTTACAAATGAGCCATTTATCAGGTCCTAGGTCCGAGTCTTCCACCTGTGTTTAATACCACCACTAGTGCTGCATTCCGCACCGGCGTAAAATGTTTCACGTCGAAAAATGACCGATTTCCTGACCAAATGCACGGGCAACTCAGCTCTGCTTAGAGCTATTACATAAACGTATTTTTCGTCTCGTAACCGGCGCAATTTGTTATGGCGTATCTTCTGATATGTATCATGTGGCGAACTGGGAATTCGTCAAGAATATGGCGCCTATTTCGACGTGAAACATTTTACGCCGGCGCGAAGTGCAGGCTGTATAGCACTAGTGATCACTGCTACTCGTTATTCATTTGTGAGCCTTACACTCTACACCAGGGACGTCGGAAGCACCATATGATTGGTCCGGCGAGGGTAACGGGTGCCCCCACCCCCTTACACAAAGTGTATGTTGTTACCACTCATTTTAACCGTCTCGACGAGACGGTTCAAATGAGTGGTAACAACATACACTTTTGATGAGAAATGAAAAAAGTTGCAGAAAAATATTTATAAATATGAAACTTGTTAATATAATATTATCAAACGAGATCCAAACGCTACACGCTACAGCAGGAGCGTCAGAAGCATCATATGATTGGTCCGGCTAGGGTAACGGGTGCCCCACACTCGTTTACACAAAGTGTATGTTGTTACAAAGTGTATGTTCAAATGAGTGGTAACAACATACACTTTTGATGAGAAATGAGAAAAGTTGCAGAAAAAATATTTAGAAATATGAATCTTGGTTATCAAACGAGATCTAGCCGACACGAAAACCAAACCGAAAATTCATGTTCAAGTATGGGGAATGCATAGTTCATGTTTATATAATATTAATAATAAAAAGTACATTCCTGATGCAGTTTTTACAAATTTCAATAAAACAAAAATCATAGTTTTGTCGAAAATATTCGTCCGGCAGCCTGCCGGAATTATTCTGACGTCCATGTACAGATACGTCCGTGAACTACCAATACAATTATATTTTACCATGAAATGTCGTGGAAATGTTAGTCACCAAACTTAATCAATGTGTTTGATGGTGTCCATCAATTATGCAGGTGTTATATTGATTACTGGTGAATGGTCCGTGCTGCACACTATACGATACATACCACTGGTATATGTACGGAGCCCCCCGTAGGGGACGTATAATTATTTTTTCCCTCAATTCGTTCCCTCAATTTAACAATTCGTTTCCTCGAATTAACAATTCGTTCCCACGATATAACAATTCGTTCCCACGAATTAACAATTCGTTCCCACGATATAACAATTCGTTCCCACAAATTAACAATTCGTTCCCACGATATAACAATTCGTTCCCACGAATTAACAATTCGTTCCCGTGGGAACATCCATGTCACCTGCGGGGCTCCGTAGTATCCAGGGACGCATACACTATTTACAACAACAAATATATATTTAATTAAAGCTACTTACATGGTTACATTTAGCTAGAAATTATAATTCACGTAGAGCTAAGTTATTATATTATGAATTATCCCCCCTAATTTATTAACAGCAAACTCGTATTAATTTAATTTAATTTGTTTCGAGAATCATGGAAGATCCATATGTTTAGAGATGTTTCACAGTCATTCAAATATGTGTACCAAGTATGTGTGTGTTTTTCGATCATGAACAGTCAATATAAATGGCAGCGAAACCCACCAACATTAAATACATGTACACTGACGTGTTCTGGCGGTACGGTTTGTAGTGCTGTCGTACTTTCTGTCCCCCGTTTTTCTGCCGGCCATTATGCACATTAATAAAACATATTCAAATATAACTAACTACTATTTTATCAATAATAAAAACGTTACCCTCCTAGTTTTTTTTATTTGATGACATTCCATCAAATATTGATTGTATTGCATTCCATTTATGACCGTTTAACAGCCAAGATGTATATACTAGAACATATCTAAACCGGACATCCTAAAACCTCGTATGCTTAATTATGATGGGATCCATTGACATAGTATCTGTTCGTGATTGCATAAGCGGTAAGAGACTGTACTCTGCGAATGGTTTCCACATGAGTGTGAATCAAAATATCATTTGTGACTGTGACTGGATAAATGGGGCTTATGTGGTTTTCAACCAGTGTATATCCAGATCAGCCTGTGCATCCGCACAGTCTGATCAGGATATGCACTGTTCGTCATTCCTTCAACGAAACAGCCGTCATGCTTCTATCAAGCTGCAGGAGTGTGCTATGTGATCAGGAGCTCCACTGGTCACAAATCCTATAAGCCCACATTCTCTAGTCACATCCACATTTACATTTATAGCAGGGCCTATGAGAACACCGATGGGCCACTACATCGTACCTACGGGAGGGAAGCCGCTTACGTCACTTTGTAAGTTACCTGTCCGTCAGTATATCTACCCACAGGTTGAAGTAACGATCCAAGGTCTATAATGCATTTCACTTAGTGATACGTTTAAGTATATTTAATGCATTTATAGACCCTGGGGGCCGTTTCACTAAACTTCGTACGACTGAGATGTTCGTAAGTTCATATTTACGATAGTCTGTATATTTCACATTAGCAATGTTTTCTTGTAGCCTACGCTCAATAAATGTAAATCCATCAATTGAAATTCCCAGACGATCCTAAATTTGCACTTACGAACATCTTAGTCGAACGAAGTTTAGTGAAACTGGCCCCTGGTCCGTTACTTCAACCGGTCTTGCAAACGCATTTGAATTTGATAGACGTCTAAACATATGTGCGGTGTTCCGTTAAGGCCATCGTAATATCATTATCATGTCGATACAACGACAGCACGGTAGAACGATAACGATAGTACGATGACGATACTACGATGACGAGATTACGATATCACGACAGTACGATAACAATAATACGATACTACGGTGGCGGTTACACGATAGCACGAAGACGATATTACGACATAATATCGTTATCGTGATATCGTGGCATCGTGTTATCTTTATCGTGTTATCGTACTAGCGTCATCGTGACATCATAGTATCGCCATGGTAGTATCGTCCTCGTGTTATCGCACCATCGCCACCGTGGCATCGTGGTATCGTCATTGTAGTATCGTACTATCGTGTTTTATCCCGTCAACACAGTGCGTATGTGCCGTGAAACGACCTAATCACTGCGTATGAATATGTGCGGTGGCTGGGGTTATATTTTTGCATTTTACAGCCATTTGTACGTGTTGACGGGATAAATAGAATAGTAGGTTAGTGCCGTGAATGGGAAAAGATATATGGTGCGGCAGGGAAACGGGATGTGCTCGGCAGAGCCTCGCCCATCCCGTTTCCTGAGCCTTGTCAGATATGTTTTTCTCATTCACGGCACTAACCTACTATTCTCAATATCGACACAGTAACGATATTACTGTGGTTTTACTGGAGCACCGCACACATATGATATGAAAACTGGTGTTAAAAGCATCCCAAAATGTTTCTCAAGTGCAACTGGGTAGCAATAGATCAAGATGTGCAAGCAAACTGTGTCTGTGACCCTAAAACGCCCGCACTATTGTTTTTATACCGGACTGCTTCTGCGATTTCGTGCCATTTGGTATTCTCTAACACATAGCCATCGAGCACTGACACGGTTTTAGAACATCAGCCGACAATGTTCCTACACTGCAGGCGATGCGTTTTGAGACCCGTGCACGTTTTCAACTCACAAATGATAACCATGTACCAATCTTATGTGGCCAAGAAGTATGGACACGTTTCTAGCACGCGGGCCGACAATATTGTAAGGAAATTATCCTTACTTTAGCTATCAAATGGAGCGTTCCATTCCTTAGCTGTCATAAAAACCTTAACTACTTTATTTAATGAGTGATTTCCAGATCAGATGGTTATTGTAAGGTGGTGTGCTACGTAAAGCGGCCCTCACATATCGGTCACGGCGCCCGCGCGACTCTTAAAACGGGCCAAGAAGGGCATTTTCGTGAGACGTCCGGCCGGACGCTGTCCGATTTCTACGGGCTCCGCTGCGATTTTTAGAGGTCGCACGAACGCCGCGGGCTCCCAAATCTGCGATTTTCCAAGCGCTATTTTAGGTCGTATCAAGCCCGTAGACACGTCGCTAGAGCCCCGCCCGGCGGCCTGCCCGAAACCGACCAGTGATCTGGCGGCCGCATGAAGATTTTGACGTAAATTATTGGAACAAAATCCGCCGGGCACCGTGGGATTTTTACGGGCCCTTCACGGCCACCCTACGATAGCCTCACGGCCCCTCACGGATCCCGCCAGGACGCCTACCGATCTGTTCTTTGATCAGCCGGCGCCCGCCAGATTATCTAGCGGCGTCCGGCCGACGGCCTAGCGGGCGCACTGTCTCCACTCCGATACAATGTTCAAAGGGCACCGCCCGGGCCCCGTCTAATACGTGAGGGAACACGTCGCAGACATGAAATTCGCCCGATTCATCCACGGGCTCTAAATCTCCCGGCGACTCATGCGATTAGAAAAATCGCGCGGACGGCGGCTGATATGTGAGGGCCGCTTAACTGCGATGTAAGCCATACTATCCACATTCTGCTGTGTGAATCACAACAGAATGCCATGGAATGGCCATTGTCGACTGTTGACATTGAGTTGACACTTCGCTGGAGGTCACGTGGCCACCTTTATTAGGCCAATTTGGACTGGATATGCATTACCATGGTGTCATACTGATATATTTTGGTAGCTCAACACTCCTCCTAATTATTTACATAGGTGATCGTACCTCAAACGTTCTCATAGCTCCATTATTCTAATTATTTGTTCGGCGGTGCTCGCAAAGTTTCGTGACCGCCATTACTTGACTGTCGATTCACGTAGCCTTTATGTTCATAGTTTTACACTTACCTGATGTATTTTGATATGCAGAATCGTCTGGACATCTGACCGTCACGATATGTTAGCTATCTACGCTGTATTTCTTGTATAAAGGCCAAAAATGTAAATTTCAAATCCAAGATGGCGGAAACTTGACAGTCAGCGCTTTAATTCCAACCAATGAAATGGCTGACTGTCAGAATGTCCTGGCCACCGATTGGCTGACTGTCAGATCCAGTGTCTATATAAGAAAGGAGACCTCGGTCACCCAGTGACAGCAGACGAATCCCGTTTGTCAGTATCAAAATTCGCCAGTCTACCGACAGCCATTTTCCTTAATCTAAGGGACACTACGAAACTGCTATTATTCAGTTAGTACTACATTAATTATCTCCCTTATACATTAGTCCAGTCCAGTCCTTGAATTAACTTCTTGCTCCCGGCCAAAAAAAATAGAAAAATCTACAATACTCGAATAGTTTCGTGGTCTAGGTGTCATAAAATCGCATCTGCGGCGATCTGGCATTTAACAATTTCCTGGGGGAGGACCCCCGACTCGCGGAGGTCGGCTATGCCGCATTGTAATTACAGACCCCCCGCCCCTCCCCCCCCCCCCCCGCCTACTTTGTTTTAGTCTACTCTAAACTGCCAACCAGAGTTTAGTTGCTAGCCTAACGATATTCCTACACTGCAGGCGATGCCATTTTGAAACCCGTGTACCTGTTTGACTCACATAAGGTACTCATGTACCAATGTTACGTTCAATGTACCTATTATACAGGTGATGCCCTCCCGGGGCCGGCGGACTACGTACCCAAAATGAACCTGACCAAGTCGTCCAGTCCACACTACTCCTTCGTCGGCAAGGCGAAACACCCCGACGGTAGGTGACGTCCTATTGCCTTTTACAGATACACTGTATCATGCATCTGGGGGCCGTTTCACTAAACTTCGTACGACTAAAATGTTCGTAATAGAACAATTACGATATTCTGTAAATGTCAACACTGTTTTCTTGTAAACACTTACTGGATTTACATTTATTTTCATTTATTTATTGATGTATTTACACTGCCTATGCTCAATAAATGTCAATCTATCAATTGAAATTTCTAGACGATCCTAAATTTTCACTTACGAACATCTTAGTCGTACGAAGTTTAGTGAAACGGGCTCCTGGCATGGATATTAGACACATTGTACTAGTATTTTATTCTATCTATTCTCCATGCGCCAAGTTAGTTGCGGATATGTAACACTACAAATACATCCGTATCGTCCGTAGACATGTGCATTAGCTGAACAACATTGTCAACCTATGATAGTTGTATTTATGGAAGCGTGCTGGTGCCAATGCTAAAATATATTTATCTCCAAATTAAGAGATAATATCTCTTAATTAGGACTTAGTATCTCATAATTAGGAGATATTAACTCATAATTAGGAGCTAGCATCGACTTACTATCTCTTAATTAGGAAGTAATATCTCCTAAGTAGGCGTTATTAAACATTTGTTAGCATTGACATAGATAGTAAGTCCTAATTAGGAGATAGCTAGTCCTAATTATGATATACTAAGTCCTAATTATGAGATAGTAAGTTCTAATTAGGATATACTAACTCCTAATTAGGAGATAATATCTCCTAATTAGGAGTTAATATCTCCTAATAAGGACTGAGTATCTCCTAATTAGGAGTTAGTATATCTTAATTAGGAGATACATATATTTTAGTATTGGCACCAGGACGCTTCCATATATATGAGTGTGAATGTCTGGGTTTGGAAAAATTCACCTCAGTTTTTCAAGAATATGTTTAATGTATACTTGTAATGTTTGTCAAGTATGCTATAGTATGTACTTGTCACGGAGGAAGATGATGGCAATGGATAAGTGCGAGGTTTATGGGGTGCTCTCTAAACTGGTTCAACCCACCAGTGAACAGTTTTTTATCCCGTCAACACAGTGCGTATGTGCCGTGAAACACGGTGCCGTGAAACATTTTTGATATCCAGTCAATACAATTTTTGCATTTTACAGCCATTTGTACGTGTTGACGGGATAAATAGAATAGTAGGTTAGTGCCGTGAATGGGAAAAAATATCTGGCGCGGCACGGAAACGGGATGTGCTCGGCAGAGCCTCGCCCATCCCGTTTCCTGAGCCTTGCCAGATATTTTTTCCCATTCACGGCACTAACCTACTATTCTCTATGTCCATTGACCGTTCCAAGTCGGTGCACTTGTTAGCTTGTATCGCCTTAGAGAGAACATTGGTGCATGTTCACGACTGTATATTATTCTGTATTGCCATATCCTCCACAGGGAAGCGTAATATCCCGTGCCCTTCCAAGTACAACACGTCCGGTGACATCAATTGGAAGACCAAGCGGCTTACATTCAAGGGGCGGACCAAAAGTTACATGGACGAACAAGGTGTGTACGTACCTGCGTTAACACGCATAGAAAATATAAGACGAACGTGATATTTTAAGGTGTTAGCGGATAAGGAGGTTAACTTCATCCTGCCTCCATTGGCCCCTTCATTTAGCATATTAGTAATATAATACATTGTCTTTTTAAAGTTGAACTCCCATGTACATACGAAAGTTACAAATATATACTCAAATGCAAAATACGTCCACTTAACGCTTCACATCTGCGAGCTCTTCAACAACTGAGTTAAAATGGTACAGTTATTCACGCTCGATAAGTAAATGTGACAAACCACTTGTCCTAGTTGCAGGAAGTAACTCTGCAAATCTCCCGTATCGTCTCGTCCATTTGCGCTCTGCAGAGTTACAGCCCGCAACTAAGACTTATCCATGATAGTTGTGACACGATGCGCGTTCATCGTTACAGCTGAGAAGTCGATCAGCCATCTGGGAAAGTACAAAGTTGATAACAAGTCGTTCGGTACGGAGGGTCCCGCCTTCAAAATGGGCATCTTGACTGCGATAAACGCCTACACGGGCCCCGCCAATAGTCTCGTCCACCCCATCGACACCAACGGTATGTTGGGAAAATCTACCAGCCTGACTATTTGAGTCGGACGTTGTGTGTGTTTTCTATAGTATTAACGTTGCTTGATTGGAAGTTCGAAGCATATTGCTATGCTTACCAAACAGGGCATGTTTTACAATGTTCATTCTGGGGGCCGTTTCACTAAACTTCGTACGACTAAAATGTTCGTAAGCGTAAATTTAGAATAGTATGGGAATTTCAATTAATGGATTTACATTTATTGAACATAGGCTGCATATGCAGCCTATGCTCAATAAATGTAAATCCAATAATTGTTTACAAAAAAAACATTGTTAATGTGAAATTTACAGACTATCATAATTTTGCACTTACGAACATTTTAGTCGTACGAAGTTTAGTGAAACGGGCCCCTGGTCCGATATGAGGTACATGTAATGTTTTTTTTCTCTTATAAAATGATTTTGGAAACTGATGTCTTTGATGTACAATATCGGTTTCATAAATGAAGTGCTTGCCAACCGCCAACCACAGGTGGAAGACTCGGACCTATGACACAAAAAAAAATGCCTATTAAAAAAATCCCATTACCCCACCCACTTGGTCTCGTACATTACCATCTTCTGTTTAATGTAAGAGACCAAGTGGGTGGGGTAATGGGATATTTTTTAATAGGCATTTTTTTGTGTCATAGGTCCGAGTCTTCCACCTGTGCTGCCAACTACTATGTTATCGGTATTAAAGTATTTGATTTTTAAATAAATAGCTCACGTATTAGCTAGTAGAACAGACACACCAACATTTATAGACGCTCATCTATGCTAATTGGCTCTGGAATGTAAATTAGTTTAAACAATATTTATTTCAGTATGATACGTGATATACATACAGGTGATACATGCAGTTTGAAACAGGACTAGTAAACAAGCTTTTACGCTTATATGTGAGTTCTTCTCCTGAATGGAATGTAAATTAATTTACATATTTACGTGTGCATGCTTGTATGACAGAGAAAATTAATATGCAATCCGCTTGGACCTGGGGCCCGTTTCACTTAACATCGTACGACTAAAACATTCGTAAGCGCACATTTAGAATCGTCTGGAAATTGCAATTGATGGATTTACATTTATTGAGCATAGGCTGCATATGCAGCCTATGCTCAATAAATGTAAATGCAATAATTGTTTACAAGAAAACATTGTTAATGTGATATTTACAGACTATCATAATTTTGCACGAAGTTTAGTGAAACTGCCTACATAAGCTTGACAGAGGACATTACGACGTTTGCATCCATTTAGTCTCACCAGGATCAATAAAATGGCTGTATATCCTACTGGACAACGGTTTGAACGACGCTTTAATTTGTCGAGTTACCACTACCCAGAGTAGAACTTTTATTACATTCTACCCATTCCGAGTGAATGTGCAAGTATATAAATATCTGCAATTTTTGCAAATAGCGTAAAATTACTGTTCTCAACCCAGTCATGTACGCATGGTTGGATTTATATGATGAATTTGTTGTTGTATTGCCGACACGCAGGGTTCGAGACTCCGGGGCCTAATTACCGCCCAAACTCTGGCTACTGGGGCCGGGGACCACAGAAGTCCTTCGGCAACAAGTTCGACATCACGGCGAAATATGACGGTCCAGGTAAGTTTCCACTTATCATTTCATCACGCCCCCATCAAGTTCGGTACAACATCTTGTCTTCTATTGCAGTTAGAGATTTGTTCGCAAGACATATTTCTACATGTGACACTGGCTGAAGAAATTGGACTTATGGCATGATCTCTCTCTCTCTCTCTCTCTCTCTCTCTCTCTCTCTCTCTCTCTCTCTCTCTCTCTCTCTCTCTCTCTCTCTCTCTCTCTATCCTCTCTACTCATAAACGATTAGTATCTCGTCACGTTACTTTCATTCATTCGATGTCTGCAGCGAATTGTTCAGTATTAAACAGATAGTTCATCTTCAGTCACGGTTACTTTCATTCATTCGATGTCTGCAGCGATAGGTATACCCTCTCTAAACCGGACATCGATACTTGTTAGTTCTGCTTAATTTTGATCGTGTGCATTGCCACTTTATCTCAGATCACAATGTCTGTCCGTGCTCGCAAAACACACAAGCGTGTCTTGTGGTAGTACACACATCTGTTTTACAGTGGAACATCTCTAAACCGGACACCTTGGGAACCTCCCAGTGCGTCCGGTTTAGAGAGGTTCCACTGTACATGCCAAATCCCGGACATGGAGTTGTAATAAGGACGGCTTTACGAAGAACTAAACATCAGAATGACATGCTTGTCTGGTATTTAACTCTGCCCACGTATTAAGTTCCATACTTGCGTGAAGTTAAAGAAAACCACTGATCTATCGCATTCTTTTGTCTTTCAAATAATTGAAGATATTTAATAATCGATCGATTTCTGTCTCTGTTTGTGTGTCAGTAGTTCGTTATCTCTGGTAGTTTAAATCTGGAAAGAGATTTTGTTCCTACATTTGAGAGAGAATTCAAACCATGTTGCTAGTATCGTAAGTGGATAATACATGTAAGAAGTGTGGTGTATGTTCTGTGAATGTGGGACGGACGCCTCTGTTGTCGGTGGGTTTGTCAACTATTTCACCCTATAACATCTGGTGCCCGTTTCACTAAACTTCGCACGACTAAGATTTTCGTAAGTGCAAATTTAGGATCGTCTGAAAATTTAAATTGATGGATTTACATTTATTGAACATAGGCAGCGCTCAATAAATGTAAATCCAATAATTGTTTACAAGAAAACAGTGTTAATGACTAACATAATTTTGCACTTACGAACATTTTAGTCGTACGAAGTTTAGTGAAACGGGCCCCTGACGTTGCTAGTTTCATACTCATTTATGGACAAGTTCATTAATCCATAATGGGTATTTTTTAAAACATCTAGACAATACTGGCAAACACTGCAGATCCCGATGAGACAGCTCATCAGGAGCTACAGTGTATACCAATGTTTGCTTTATGATATATAGGGATGCAATTTACGGAGCCCCGCAGGGGACGTAGACTTTTTTTTGTTATAAATTCGTTGCCACGAAATGACAATTCGTTCTTACGAAATAACAATTGTTATTTCGTGGGAACGAATTGTTATTTCGTGGCAACGAATTGTTATATCGAGGGAACGAATTGTTAAATTGAGGAAACGAATTGTTATTTCGTGGGAACGAATTAATTAAAAAAATCCATGTCCCCTGTGGGGCTTCGTAGAAATGGATAAGGTCAGGTCAGTGCGACATTTAAATACAGAAGTCGTTGGCTATGTCGTATATTGTAGCAGTTTCGCAGATATCGAACTTGATTTCAACATGTGTGACCATTTACTTTAATGCTATTTTTATATGTTATCTCCCTTGAGATATTGTGTCACGCAAATTTCTGTGGGGGCAGCCATTGATCGTGCTACACCTAAACGCCGAGTACGACCAATAAAATAGTGGCCTGTGCCAACTTAGCCGATGGCGTTTTGGTCTGTCTTGCTTTGTATCTAAAATTCTACATATACTATTCTCTATAGTTTTCACAGTTTTGTGCTCAGTTCATCAGTTAAATTCTGGAAGATATTAATCAAGACATTTCGTGCCTAAATACAGCAGCTATTATATTTAGGTCTCACGAGACAGTACGTACGGAGCTAGTAGTAAAAGGGGGTGGAAGATTTTCTATATATTTCAGTACTGACCCTGCAAATTACACCAGTGTGTTTTACAAAGTTAACTTACCTCACACACCGATCAGTTTTGTGGAGATAACATATTTCAGTACTTTCAGTACTTTGATATATTCGTGGAATTGCAATTATCTTATATAGTACATTCGGTAACCAATCGGTACCCGCCGCCCTGTATTTCAGGCCCGTGTGACTATGACGCCAATAATTGTAAGCGCGGACCCTCCTACTCGTTTGGGATGAAACTGCCCACTATTGTCGGTAAGTTAGTGAGTAACCATGGTGAAGAATCTGACGTAGAAGATGACCTAACCCTCATGTTCTGTCTGTAACGCAGGGCGACAATTCGGGTTAAATATCACCTACTGTCTGTTTCACGAAACCTGCCCAAATTGTACAGCTATATAAACAATATTAAATTATAGCAAAATTTAAGAATGTGCCTACTTTTTATTTCGTGAAATTTGGTCAAATATTGATTTTACTGCGAAAAAACAATTTCCACATGTTAAATTCCTTTAACATGGGGAAATTATACACTTATTTAATTCCTATAAATAACATTTTGCGCCTACTGAGTGGGCATGTACCTTTAACATGGATACATTTTTTTCTAATTTCAGAAATAGCGGACCGATTTTCAAAAAATAACTTTTGTTTTCTTAGTTAGATAGATCATTTCCAAGCTATCTAGCTAGGTTTCGGAATCAATTTCCAAAATTTTCGCTTTTCGACTCCTCCTCCAGGTTATCCACCTCTTTTTTCCCCCATGTTAAATTCCCATAGACAACTAATTTTTCGCAATAAAATCAATATTTGACCAAATTTGACGAAATAAAAAGAAGGCTCATTCTTAAATTTTGATAACATTTAATATTATCGAAAAAAATATTGCTTTTGCATCGTTAATATGGCCGTAACATTTGGGCAGGTTTCGTGAAACAGACAGTAGTTTGCTGAACAACTCGCTCAATCTCTAACTCGACTACCGGCCGATTCGTCAGCTGACTTACGACTCCATTGAACAACTCGACCAATGAACACTGACCTACACTACATGTTTGCTGTTGTAAGAATTAGATTCAGAAAATCTATAATCGTTGTATTATACCTGTACTACCGATCCAAATTGCAGATGAGCAGTTCATTCTCAACACGTACATCGCCACACAGGCATTCGCCGTTTTTCGGCTATAAAGTTATACCGATGAAAGCCGAAACACGCCGAATGCCTGTGCATCGCCACTGACAATGGTATTAACCCTTTCCCTGATAGAAACGACTTTTCACGCCTCTGCAGAAGATGTCTTTAGAAAACATTGTGGGAAAAGGAGAAATTGCTTGTAACAAGCAATTTCTCCTTTTCCCACAATATTTTCTACTCTATCAGATACTTTAACCATCATTTGACCCAGCATTTGATTATTTTATTCAGATGTTTTCGATTTGGAAGAGTCGAAATATCGCAAAACAGGGAAAGGGTTAACATAATTTTCAACAATCCCAAACATGCTAGCATTGTGGACGCTGTTTAAAGGTACATGCCCACTCAGTAGGCACAAACTGTTCTTTATATGCATTAAATAAGTGTATAATTGTGTGACTATTCCACCAGTTCTAAAAATTACAAGTGCCTGCTATACAGATATAATCATTTAGTTTACTGATAGTAGTAACTCGCGGTAGTATAAGACTATTTTCATATGCAAATGAGGCATGATCTTTTTTTACTTATTTATACTAATTAAATGCTTACAGATTATAAAGTATGATCATTGCACATCAAAAAATAAATACAGAGAATAAATAGCAATGTCCGTTAACATTTTAAGGAAACACGGTTATCGCCCCTGATGTCAGTGTGGACATTTACGTCTGATATAAAAAGTACGTGGGGTAATGGTGAATGAATATTTATTTTGCCAGAAAATGTCATATCTACAGAATAAACAAAACTATCTGTCCCCATATATTATAACCTACTGAGTGGGCATGTACCTTTAAAGTGCGAATTACGCTCGTTCATTGGTTTTCAATTGACACGTTTATTCTCAATTCAAAAATCTTCTTTTGTAAATACAGTAAGCCTCTCGAAACTGGACATTAAGTTCAACTCCGTGTGTTCAATAGATGCCTCTGTCATTGAGCTATAATTCCAGCACAAAAATATTTACACAGTTCTCTAACATTTGATTGGTCCGTAGCAAGTCTCTGTCCAAAATGTATATCCCAGTAAACTCCCACGCCGAACTACTTTCCGTAACCTTCAGGCGCAGTTAAAATAATTCTTAAGAAAACGGAAAATAAACACATTTTCTTGATGAATTTATTTCAAATGCAGGAATTATAAGGAATGAATGGCCTTTTTGTTGAATTTATCGGGGATATAAACTTGGAAGTTTATACCCCGATAAATTCCATAAAAGGCCATTCATTCCTATAGTATATCTATTGTATGTTCATGATTGCAATGCACCCATACAAGTACAGTATATGTCTGTGCTCATCTGCAAGAATTACAGTGGAACCTATATAAACCGAACTCCCAGGGTATCCAGCTGGGAATGGTTACACTGTAGATTGATCTACGCTATGTTTTAGCCATAAACAAGTCTAGTCCGGCGGCCAACACATACGACATCGGCACCACTATAGGTCGTGCGCCCGCCATATCCATCACGGGCCAAATCGCACGGACCACGAAATGTGAGTATCTACTCGGCATCTGAGTTCAGCCATCAGATTAAAATTGATAACCTTCTTCTTTCAACCATCTGGTATGTACTGCCTTTGTGAAGACCGTAAATCCCGATCTGAATGCACAGCCTGATTCGACGACATTAACCCTTATAATGCTGAATTAAATGTCGTCTGTTGTTCATTTTATATTTTTCTTTTTTTTTCTCACCAAAAACATGTTTTGACAACACTTTTTAATCATTTCCTATGGAGAAAGAATAAAAATATAAAACAACAGCAGACAACTATTTCGTTTCCCGCAAATACCAAATTGTGTGTCCTAATGTTGTCTAGGGAGCATGGTTGTTTGTATAACTGACATGAACTGAATTTAATGAGATTATTGAATGTGATTTACGTCTTCACAAGTGTGAACGACCACGGCCTTTAAGGGTTAATGTGGTCTACATGCAATCAGTTGTTTTGGGCTCCGTCAGTTTTGAGTAAAATGTATTCATATGCCGATATCTCGCGTGTGTCTATAACAAGGTGCATGAGCACGTGGTTACAACAACAACAACGCCGCCCACTCCAAAGTAAGTATTATTTGATATTTTCCTTAATATGCAACGGATTTTGATGAAATATGGCGCAGCAAACGCGTCTTCATGAGCTGCATTTGGTGGTCTTATGTCGTTTTTGCGAAGAAAAGTTTGGGCGAAAATACAGAGACCACCAAATGCAGCTTAACAAGACGCGTTTGATGCGCCATATTTCATCAAAATCCGTTACGTAATAAGGACACCATAAAATAATACGTACTTTGAATCGGTACTTGTTGTTGTTGTTAGTACCACGTGATCATACGCCTTGTATAAGCAGTACATACTATTATATTTAAATATCCCAACCCATACACTGTGTTATTCTTCTTTGCCCCACTTCTATTTAGTTCTACATGTAAAACACTGTATAAGGTCAGTCACATGAAATGCATTAACTCTTACACCGCTATCTTAATTTTTTGTCGTCTGCTGTTTATTTTCTATTTTCCATTTTGATCATCAAAAACATGCTTTCACAGCACTTTAGAATAGTTTACAACATGCTTTGACAGCACTTTAGAATAATTTACAATATGCTTTGACAGCACTTTAGAATAATTTACAACATGATTTGACAGCACTTCAGAATCATTTCCATTGGAAATGATTCTGAAGTGCTGTAAAACCATGTTTTTATTGACAAATAAGGCAAGATATAAAAGCAACAGCAGATGACAATTGTTGTGTGTAGCGGTCTAAGTGTTAACGGTACATGCCAACTCAGTAGGTACAACATGTTATTTATGGGAATTAACTACATGCAAGTGTATAAGTGTGTCACTATTCCACCTGTTCTAAAAATTACGGGCGCCCACTAAACATATATAATACTGCCAATCAATACGTGGGGTAATGGTGAATGAATGTTTATTTTGCCAGAATATGTCTCAGATGATGTCTCTGACATAAAGAACATTTTGTGCCTACTGAGTGGGCATGTACCTTTAACCCTTACTACGCAGAATTAAATGCTGTCGTCTGCTGGGAATGTTTTATTTTCAATATTTCTCGACAAAAACCTGGTTTTGACAGCCCATGAAAATCGTCTCCACTCATGTGCTTTCAAAACCATTTTGTTGTTAAGAATTAAAGCAAAAATGAAAAAAGCAGACGGCAATTGACGTCAACAGCGTAGGACGGGTTAATGAAGACATGATACCTTGTACTCTTGTAATATCAATGTCAATGTGATCTTATTAGATTCCTGCGGGTAATGGGTCATCTGATAGCTTATGCTCGTCACACAATGGTGACCCCGATACTTATGTTCTCTCATTCCACAGGTTTCTGGCGAACCCCGTTGGCATTATACCAGCGCTAATAGAATCGGGGATTATTCACTGTGTACATTCAACTCAACATTTCAGTTAACATATTCTATAATATTTTGTTCACATTGTTTGCGATTGTTTTCATCGAATGTAGCATACTATTTCCGTAACTTCCTTGACAGTGTCTGCATTTTATTGCAATCCAAACGTGCTATTCTGGCATTGCACCAATTCCGACAAACATAACAAACGTCGACCACAGCTCCAGATAAGTTTTCTGTCTAAATAGTATTATACCCCCAGATTTCAAATTGAATGCGTATTTTACTTTTACAAATGTATTATAGCTTTTCTTCATTATAAAATAGGGAACAAATGATAATAATTTACTTATTTGAGCTGCAAAAAGCAAACATTGTTTGCTTTTTGTAGCTCAACTATGTAAATTTCAACTTTATTACAGTATTTTCACTACTCAATTTGAAAATAAATGCGTATTTTCACATTGCTGTGAGTATTTTGTACTCCCACTTTTGATAATCAATGCGTATTCTGCTAAAATAAGTGCTAACATACGCCAATACGCAACTTATCTGGAGCTCTGGTCGACACTATGATTCTCCTTCTTCTCATTGTACCTTCTTTCTGAATAGCTGAATATATGGAAGTGTCCTGGTGCCAATGCTAAACTATTTTTCTCTATCTCCTAATTAGGGCTTAGTAACTCCTAATAGGACTTATTATCTCCTAATTAGGACGTAGTATCTCCTAATTAGGACTTAATATATCCTAATTAGGACTTACTCTCTGTGTCAATGCTAAACATGTTTTATCTCCTAATTATGAGATACTAATTCCTAATTAGGAGATAGTAAGTCCTCATTAGGATATACTAACTCCTAATTAGGATATAATATCGCCTAATTATGAGTTAATGTCTCCTAATTAGGGCTTATTATTTCCTAATTAGGAGATACTAAGTCATAATTAGGAGATAGGAGATACGTATTTTTTAGCATTGGCACCAGGACGCTTCAATATGAACAACTACAAGGAAGTTAATTCTTTCAATCACCTGTTTTTTTTCCATTGGCACTGGCTTCAATTAATTTCATTTCAACCGGTTTCTCAGTTCTTCCTATTGCTCAACCATTTCTTGCACTGTCTTTACTGAATTCATGTTCTAAGAATATAAAAATATATATATTCCATTTAAAGGTACATGCCCACTCAATAGGCACAAAATGTTCTTTATATGAATTAAATAAGTGTATAATTAGGTCACTATTCCACCTGTTCTAAAAATTACGAGTGACCGCTTGACAGATATAATCATTTATTAATATTTATCTTACCGATAGTGAAGCGCGGTGGTATCAGGCTATTTTCATATGCAAATGAGGCATGATCTTTTTTTAATTATGTATGCGTCACTTGAAACAATACTATTTTCGACCGATTATAAAGTATGATCATTGCACATCAAACATAAATACAAAAAATAAATAGTAATATCCGTTGACATTTTAAGGAAATGCGGTTATCGCCGCTGATATCAGTGTGGAAATTTATGTCTGATATAAAATATATAATAATGTCAATCGATACGTGGGGTAATTGTGAATGAATGTTTATTTTGCCAGAAAATGTCTCAGATGATGTCTGATATAAATAACGTTTTGTGCCTACTGAGTGGGCATGTACCTTTAATGTTGTACAGCACGAAATATGTTTATAATAATTTCCATTGAAAACACGATTTACTCGTGCATACAGGACACCAGGTAAACACATGTGATCTTATTTTTGATGAGTTTTGGCCATTTATCTCAGATTATAATGTCTCTTCGTGATCGCATAGCACACAACTATGGCTCAGAATGATAAAATGCCTGATTTACAGTGAAACCTCTCTAAGCTGGACACCCTGTCCGGTTTAGAAAGGTTTCACTGTACATTTCGTTTGCCTGACACAAATAATTACACCGTTCCTATCTTTCTTCTATTTCTCGCACACTCTTAGCAAAGGAATCGCCTTGTCCGTCTACTTACTACCCCGGATTGAAAATCGACAATACGAACAGAGCGCCTACCCTCGCTTATAAATGGTTTGAAACCGATGGTAAGTGATGATATTGTGACCGTTGACACATGGCAGTTGTGGAGCGAATCAACATTATTACAGTGTTCGTGGGTTGGAGAAAATGGCGTCTAAATTCGTACATGTGATCGAACGTTAGCGATCATTTTTGGCAAACAAGTATCTTTATCTTTATTTAATTTTATTTCTCGAAAATTGCTATGAGCTTTCTTCATTTTTAAAGCGCTATTTCCTACAAATCTAGAATATGTAATGTTGGTTGCTTTCTCTTCTCCAACTGCCTTGTATGTGCCTTTATTGTTGTCGATGTGTTTGTTTCACCTTCTAGAATGGGGAAGAAAGACGTCAGTGACTTTCGGGACTCTCGGAGTGTCGTGAGTGGTCACAAGTCCTCGCGCCAACAACACTCGCGCTCCAGCGGCAGTACCGGTATCTACCGAGGCTCGCCAACCAATAGCGATGCAACACTCCCGAGTCTGCGCAGTACGGCGCGCACCTCGCTCCGCCCCCAAACGCGGAGTACAGCTGTGTCCCGTCTTGTGCTTCCGGCTGATTTCTGCACACCCGGGCCTGACGCGTACAATATTAAATCAACCATAGGCCGTATGTCTGGGACGCTAATCAAAGGTGACAGAAATAGAAGTTTTGAACAAGTTAAGTCTTCAAACGCCGTATTTCTGTTGCCAAGAGTTGTGAACGCTACGCCGGGACCGGGGCAGTATGAACATAGATCTAGTATCGGAAGAGGTCTTAAATCGACGTTCGGCAACGCGAAAAGAACAGCTCGTTTTGCTGGTGACCGAAGTAACAATGCCATATTTCTGCTACAAAACTACAAAGATGCTAGTCCCGCGCCATCTAGATACAGTATAAAGTCTTCCGTGGGTTCCACATACTCGTCTACTGGCACAGGGCAAGGTTCCGCGTTCGGGAAGACGGGTCGAGAATCTAGGTTTGCCGGCGATACAAAGGCTAGGTTCTTGCTGCCAAGGATTATTGACCAAAACCCGTCACCAACTCATTACAAGAAAGAGCGGTATGGGGCATTGGGGAGGGAAGGAAGTTCCCACGCCTACACGTTCGGACGGCAGCAGCGTCATGCACGTTTCCCTGGTGATAATAGGGCAGTTTTTCTTCTCACAAGAACGCTAGACAAATTTAAGGTAGAACGACCTAGTTCATATACATCCGCGTTTGGCCGTGGATTACCATAATTGTTTAGTATTAACCATATGTTGGTAGTATGTATACGATTCCGAGAGTTCCTGAGATTCCGTGTAGCTCTTTGAAACGAATATTATAATCGTGATGCTAATGAACAGTTTGTAAACCTTGACGATGCTCTAGTAAATACAGTTGACGATACCACTACGAAGAAAGAAACTCTATTTCAGTAGTTCGTCAACACAGGATGAAATGTACGTGATATATTGACAGTGGTGTTATATGTTTACCAGAACATCAACATGAATTAACCCTTCCAACAGTAAATACCCCCGGCTCGTCACGAGCCGTCTCATCAGGATCAGAGAGAAGTGTACGTGGTATATTGACAGTGTTACATGTATACCAGAACATCAACATAAATTAACCCTTCCAACACTACAGACCTCTATAGCGGTGTTTGCAAACAGTGGAGATTTAGATGAGCCGGCTCGTCACGAGCCGTCTCATCAGGATCTGCACTTTTTGCAAGTAATTTTCATAATTTTAAAAAACACTACCCCCTGTTCATAAATGGACTAGATTGAAAATAATTTTATGACGATTGGATTGGTCGGAAAATAAACACATCAAAATCCATTCCAGTTACATGTATTTAAGTGTGAAAGGGTTAAATTGTTCTGCTTTCCCAACCGGAGTTAGAGGTCACGGCATTAACTCAATGTGTGGGATCACGTGGTTTCCGAACCCGATTTTCCGACGTTTTAATCTATGACGTCATTTTTACAGTGGATTTTCTTTCAAATCTTCCTAACAAATGGACGGATTTTGATTATATATAGCGCATCAAATACGATGGCATATGTTTTTTATGGGTATACTTACAACTTTCACAAAGAATCAAGTTTGTTTCTTACATTCACGTGCTCTAGTTGTTTATATGTTATTTCCCTTGGAGATAGCATATTATGTCACGCAAATTTATATGGGGACAGCCATTGTCGTTCTGCGCCTAAACGGCGAGTACGACCAAGAAAATAGTGCCCTGTGCCAACTTATCATATGGCGTTTTGGTCTGTCTTGCTTTGTATCTAAAACTCTACATATACTATTCTCTATCGTTTTCACAGTTTCTGGCTCAGTTTATCAGTTAAATTTTGGAAAATACTAATCAAGACATTTCGTGCCTATGAATACAGAAGCTATTATCATCTTTAGGTCTCACGGGACAGTACGTACGGAGCTAGCTACAATTCGCCTCCGATATGTTATCTACGGCTACAATTTGACCCATTCAAAAATGTCAAAATTTAGTTAACTGTATATTTTATACCTTTAAACAAATAATATTTGATGTAGAACTAGTAAATTGCCAAACATAATAGAACAGGGAAATCATGTTCCCATGGAGTCTATCTTTTCTCTAATTGTTGTTCAACATTCAAGCTTTCAAATTTACCAGATATACATGTAAATGTCAGATAAACACCTTGAGACAGTAAAATAACCAATCAATGCATGTGTATGTACTTTTTTAATAATTTATTGATACAGCTTTGACAGTTTTATATCGGTAACATATCAAACACGCCAGATAACCGATTGGAAAAATCACTCTTCCATGTGTTACATTAAAGAGATGACGTAAATTGCTACGCTCGTGAGAGGTATGGAACGGGGTAGCAATTTTGTTTCTAGTACGGAGCTAGCAGTAAAAGGGGGGGGGGGAAACGATTTTCTATATATTTCAGTACTGACCCTGCAATTTACACCAGTGTGATTTACAAAGTTAACTTACCCCACACACCGATCAGTTTTTGTGGAGATAACATATTTCAGTACTTTCAGTACTTCGATTATTTACATTTACGTTAACCGATTCTGTGACAAAACGACATAATTAAAGCTGCCTACACAATAACGGGCAACGTGTACCGCACTTGATGTGATATATTTCATAAAAAATATGTCATTCCATTAGAAATATATTAAAGGAAATCAGCTGTAAACACATCTAAAAACACATATGACGTCACGCCTTCGGAAACACGTGATCCCACACCTTGTAACTGGACGTCTCAGCATCGCCTGATGTACCCGTGATGCAAGTGTATATTTGTCATCTATTTGTGTTTATAGTGGGCCTCATAAATTCAATTTACATCAGTATTCGTTATAAGATATGTTGTTCATCTGGCGACACTGCGTAGTGTGACAATTTAGCTGTTGATCATGTAATTCGTGATCTTGGACAGGTACAAGAAATAAAAGACGTCTTAATTGCACATTGGATCCTTGAACTGAATGACTCTATATATATATACATGTATACATGCGGAAGTCGACAATGGCCAGCGCAGCACAGAACTGTATTGCTAGATTTGCTAATATACAGCCTTGCCACCGCTGTAATAATTGTGTTTATTACATGACCGATACTTTCAACCAATGAAATGTCCAATATCGGGTCACATGACTGTCGGCATAAATGACATTCACCCGAATATCAGTCTCGGACTCGTCTGTTGCGCGAGACGAGTCCGAGAATGATATTGGAAATGTGATATTGTGAATATCACATTTCGAATAACACTCTCGGACTCTCCTCACGCGACGAGACGCACCCGAGTCTGATATTCAGGTGTAGCAGCATATGCAATCACACAATCAAAGCATGAGGCAATCCGTACGTTGTTGTATCATATAAGTTCTCATTACTGTAATATGGGTTATATAATAAAATAATCATTGTCTTTTGAGGAGGTGTACACGAGATTTACGGACCCGAGGAAAATATGACATTCACCGACTTTTCTCAGGTCCGCTCGTGTACACCTCCTGAAAAGACAATTGTATAATGTTCGTGATCCTCTTGCACATTCACACTTTTAGCTATTAAACACATTCAATCTTTAAAATATTTAAATGTAAGTACTTCTTTCATCAACAACAAAAAAGTCACCATCCCCAATTTTTTTTATTTGATGAAATTCTATCAAATATTGATTTTATAGCGAAAAAACGATTTTCCTATGGGAATTTAACATGGGGAGAAAAGAGGTGGAAGCGCTGGAAGAGGAGTCAAGAAACGAAAAAAATGGAAATTGACTCCGAAATCTGGCTAGATAGCTTAGAAATGATGTAACTAAGAAAACAAAAGTTAGATTTTGAAAATCGGTCAACAAATAAAAAATTATTAAAAAAAATTATATTTTTTAGCCCCCATGTTAAATTCCCATAGGAAAACATTTCACAATAAAATCAATATTTAACGGAATTTCATCAAATAACTTTTTTAGGGAGGGTGACTTTTTTGTTATTGATGAAAAAGTAGTTATATTTTAATATTTTTAAGTTTTAATGTGTTTAATGGACAAAATATCGTCGGCAGCAAAACGTGGAACAGACAGTAATTATTTTGGTGACGGCAGAACGGCTACGGCGATGCGTACGCTGGTCAGTACTAGTCTATGCTGATCGAAACGTCACTATGTCCTTTTTCTCTGCCGACGGCCCATTTAGAGTTCATGGCATATTATATTCTCTCGTGCAAATATGTACACATATATGAATTCCTATATATTTCATTTCTACATATTCTAGTTGTGTTGCAATGTTCCACGTGCTTATTAAACGTGTTCAGCAGAATCTCATTATACTCATTGCCAGTAGCCGATTTCACCAACATTGCAAAGTATACTTGTCTAGCAAAGTATACTTTGAGGGAGCAATCATTTACTTTTCCTGAAATGCATTATTTCATGTAGAACTAATTACTGCATATATTTGATGATTAAAATAATGCAGAATTATTATACTGAATTCATTACATTATCACAGCCAAAATGGCTGTGATAATGTAATAAATTCAGTATAATAAAAATTAATAAATTTATCGTAAAATTGAAAATGTCTCCCTCAAAGTATACTTTGCTAGAAATATGCTACAGATACTACCCCTCAGTTCCAGATTTAATGCGATCTCTACTTTAATATGATCAAATGTTCCTGCTGCCGTAGAATATCTACCGTTCTCTGAAGTCCTCATTATATGAATGAATGGCGTCGTCCAGTATTCCCGCGACTTTTCCAAGGTTATATCCCCGATAAATTCAATAAAAAGGCCATTCATTCCTTATAATTCCAGCATTTGAAATAAATTCATCGAGAAAATGTGTTTATTTTCCGTTTTCTTAAGAATTATTTTAACTGCGCCTCACGATCATTACGGAAAGTAGTTCGGCGTGGGAGTTTACTGGGATATACATTTTGGACAGACTTGCTACGGGCCAATCAAATGTTAGGGAATTGTGTAAATATTTTTGTGCTGGAATTATAAGACAGTAGACACAAAAACTCGCTTCCAACTGCGATGTCCGAAGTGTGAATCCTACTGTCTGTTTCACGAAACCTGGCCGAATTTTACGACCATATAAACAATGTAAAAACATTTTTTTTTTCGATAATATTAAATGTTATCAAAATTTAAGAATGAACCTTCTTTTTATTTCGTGAAACTTGGTCAAATATTGATTATATTACGAAAAATAAGTTCTCTATGGGAATTTAACATGGGGGGGGGGGGGGGAAATAGGTAGAGAACCTGAAGGAGGAGTAGAAAAACGAAAAATAAATGGAAATTGATTCTGAAATCTAGGTTGGAAATGATCTAACTAAGGCAACAAAAGTTACAGTTTGAAAATCGGTCCACTTTGTCTGAAATTAGAAACATTTCCCCATGCTAAATCCCTATAATGGATTATAAAAAGTAGGCTCATTCTTAAATTTTGCTATAATTTAATATCGAAAAATATTTTGTTTTTGCATTATTTATATAGCCGTACAATCTGGACAGGTTTCGTGAAACAGACAGTAGGGTCGATATATAGGAGATACACGAGGTTGCTATGTCAGGATATAGGACGACACGATGTCGATATACAGGATATACTCGAGGTTGCTATGTCAGGATATAGGACGACACGATGTCGATATACAGGATATACACGAGGTTGCTATGTCAGGATATAGGACGACACGACGGGTGGTGGCGCTAGGAAAAGAAAGTAAATACACCATAGTTCGTGTCGTCCCATGTCCTATAATTATATCCTATTTGTATTATATCTAGTCAGATTTATTCAAGATATAAAAGAAAAGAAAAATATATTAAACGTTGCTACATGTATATTCCCCGTGAGTGGTTTTTACAGTTGGTCTAATAGAGAATAGTAGGTTAGTGCCGTGAATGGGAAAAATATCTGGCAAAGCTCAGGAAACGGGATGGGCGAGGCTCTACCGAGCACATCCCGTTTCCGTGCCGCACCAGTATTGTTTCCCATTCACGGCACTAACCTACTATTCTATTTATCCCGTCAACACATACAAATGGCTGTAAAATGCAAAAATTGTATTGACTGGATATCAAAAATGTTTCACGGCACCGTGTTTTACGGCACATACGCACTGTGTTGATGGGATAAACAAGTTTATTAATCCTACCAATACACATGTTTGTGACGGCTGGCGACCTCCAAAACATGTGTAGTGGTAACATTCTCTAAACAGCCCGTGCATTTAAAGGTACATGCCAAACTGTTCTTTATAGGAATTAAATAAGTGTATACATGTAATTGTGTCACCATGCCACCAATTCTAAAAATTGCAAGTGCCCGCTATACAGATATAATAATTTAGTAATCAATATTTTACTGATAGTGACGCGCGGTTGTATCAGGCATATTTTCATATGCAAATGAGGTATGCTATTTTTTAATTATTTATACTAAATAAATGCGTCACCTGAAAAAATAATATTTTCGACAGATTATAAAGTATCATCATTGTACATCAAAAAATAAATACAGATTATAAATAATAGTTTACATTTTAAGGAAACACGGTGGTTATCGCCCCTTATATCAGTGTGAATATTTACCTCTGATATAAAATGTATACTAATGCCCATCAATACCTGGGGTAATGGTGATTGACTGTTTATTTTGCCAGAAAATGTCTCAGATGGTGTCTCTGATATAAAGAATAGGTTGTGCCTACTGAGTGTGCATGTACCTTTAACGTCGGTGTTGCTTCGGTTAATAACAAAACCTCTCCCACTGGATGCCTGTTAATTGACAATGAAGATGTATACAAAGTGGATGTTGTTGACTATTATTAGGAATATGCAAATGATAATGACGTTTGGACGTTTATGGTGGCGCTGTTGCTGTCGCTGCTCTGCTGCTGCCGATTGCGAGCGTGTATATTCTGAGAATATGACTGACTATTTCAGTTGTTGAAATTGTGGAATGATAAAGAAGATCTTGCAAACTATTTGATTTTATACAACGGCTGGCTAAGTAAGTAGTGTAGCAAATTTGTGACGACATACAATGTCAATGGCATGCTACTGTCAGCACGAGTGTGTCGGATATGTTCACATGTATATGTCACATGTTCACGACCGGGACATGAACGAACAAACCACCAAAGTGAACAATTCGTCAACGGGATGAAACTCAATCAGTACAAGCACAGAGTCATGTGTACATTTTATGCACGGGACCTGCCTTTAGGTCCTGATACAATGGAACCTCTCTAAATCGGTACACCTTTATGTCGTGCCGTACATATGTGTGAAGTATCATGCACATGTTCCAAAGGTGACAATGTCATAATTAACTATATTGGTCAGTAAGCGAGGCTTACGGAATAACCCCGCGTGGGCCCAGGTACCCCTAAAATATGTAAAAATTTCCAAGTGTGTGGGCTTGTGACCTTAACTCTGGGATTAGCGGGAGCGGCATGAACGTGAATTTGTCACAGGGTAGTAGAGGTCCATTGGAGCAATGAGTGTGTGAAATGTGAAGCAGATCTGAGCAAGGAAATAGAAGTTATAACCGATTTCTCTGATGTTAATTTTTATAAAGAGACTACCGCATAACCTCGAATTAACGCCCCCGGGGGCGTTACATTTTACAAAAAGGGGGCGTTTATTAGCCACTAAAAAAAAAAAAAATTTACCAAGGACCGCCAATTTCAAACACAAATAAGGATTTAAGGATTATTTGTGTTTGAAATTGGCGGTCATTGGTAATTTGTTTTTTTTTTTTTTTTTTTAATTTGGAGGGGGGCGTTTATTAGGAGGGGGGCGTTAATTCGAGGTTATACGGTAAATATGTGACGTTGACCTCGAGATCAGCGGGGATTTGTCACAGCATATGAAATATTAAGAATTTTCAATGAAAGAAATAGAAGTTATAACATATTTCTCTGATGTTAGGTTTTGTAAAGAGACTAAGTATGTGACCTTGACCTTGGGATCAGCGGGGGTTGGAAAGTTGTAGATTTGTCACAGTATGATAGTTCAACCTTAGAGGAATGCACAAGTGAAATAATAAGAATTTTCAATGAAGGAAATTGAAGTTATAAATTATTTCTCTGATGTTAAGTTTTGTAAAGAGACTAAGTATTTGACCTTGACATTGGGATCAGCGGGGGTTGGACGGTCGTGGATTTGGCACAGCATGGTAGTAGAGCCTTACAGGAATGCATGTGTGAAATATTAAGCATTTTAGATGAATGAAATAGAAGTTAGAACAATATTTCTCTGTTGTTAAGTTTTGTAAAGAGACTAAGTATTTGACCTTGACCTTGGGATCAGTGGGGGTTGGACGGTCGTGGATTTGGCACAGCATGGTAGTAGAGCCTTACAGGAAAGCATGTGCGAAATATTAAGCATTTTAGATGAAGGAAATAGAAGTTATAACAATATTTCTCTGATGTTAAGTTTTGTAAAGAGACTAAGTATTTGACCTTGACATTGGGATCAGTGGGGGTTGGACGGTCGTGGATTTGGACACAGCATGGTAGTAGAGCCTTACAGGAATGCAGTGTGAAATATAAGATTTTAGATGAAGGAAATAGAGTTAAGAACAATATTTCTCTGATGAAGTTTTGTAAAGAGATAAGTATTTGAACCTTGACCTTGGGATCCACGGGGGGAATGGACGGATCGTCGGATTTGGCACAGCATGGTAGTAGAGCCTAAACAGGAATGCAATGTGAAATATTTAGCTTTTAGAGAAGGAAATGAAAAGTTATGGACATTTCTCTGATGTTAAGTTTACGGACTAAGTATTTGACCTTGACCTTGGGATATGCGGGGGTTGGACGGTCGTGGATTTGGCACAGCATGGTAGTAGAGCCATACAGGAATGCATGTATGAAATATCAAGCATTTTAGATGAAGGAAATAGAAGTTATAACAATATTTCTCTGATGTTAAGTTTACGGACGCACGTACGCACGGACACACGGACACACGGACGGACGGACGGACGGACAACCTGACTCCAGTATACCCCCCCCCCCCACAACTCGTTGCGGGGGGTATAACTAGAGTAAGCGAACCTGGGCTCACGATACCCCTCATGGGCGGATTCAGGGGGGGGAGGGCGGACCCGGCGCACGCCCCCCCCCCCCCCTAAAATTCGCCGAGTAAAGATTTTTTACAAGTTACAAGACACGTTTCATGCCAAGTGCCATGTATTCCATGCATTTTTCGTGTCTAAACATACTGTGACAGTGTCAATATTTTTGCTCCAAAATGCGCCAGAACGCAGGAGATGCGATGTAGATTTGCAAAATTTTCCGGGTGGGAATGCCCCCGGACCCCCCTAAGCGCTATCTCGACTATTTTGCAATACTTGACTATATTATCGAACGAGCGCTCGTTCGATAATATAGTCAAGTATTGCAAAATAGTTACGCACCCCCCCCCCCCCCCCCCCCCCCCCCCCCCCCCCCCCCCCCCCCCCCCCCCCCACCCCCCCCCTAACCCGAAATCCTGGATCCGCGCCTACCCCTTGTCTAACCAACACATATTTTCTATGTCATTTTGCTTTGATATTGGGCATGAAAGCCGCGTTGGTTGGGCTATGGAATGAACATATGGATGATGATAAAGAAGTGCATGAATGTGCAGTTTCGAGTCAATCATACTTACCGTTGCAGAGATAATAGGTACCCGAAAACTTTAACACCAAAATACGAAAACTATATACGGTGGAACTTCTCTAAACCGAACACTCAAAAACGTCTGTGATATTATTTTTGATGGATTTCTTGGTCATTTATCTCAGGTGATAATGCCTGTTCATGACCGCATAGCACACAACTATGGCTCGGAATAAGCAAATGCTTTACAGTGAAACCTGGCTAAACCGGACACCCTGGGGACCTCCCAGGGTGTCCGGTTTAACAAGGTTTCAATGTAAACATCGACATACTTCCGTATACCTTGGGTACAATTAATGATAACGTGAAATATGAACTTTAATGTTATGATAATCCGAGCTGCAGTATGCACTTAACGTTCAGGTAATCAAACGTGCAACGCAACTGTTACTGACGCAGAGCCGGGTAAACAGGCGGACAATTGTAAAGAAAGATGAACACTTTGTATATTTCCCTTTATTATAGGAATGAATAGCCTTTTTGTGGAATTTATCGGCGTATAAACTTGGAAAAGTCGCGGGAATACTGGACGAAGGCCGGAAGGCCTCGTCCAGTATTCCCGCGACTTTTCCAAGTTTATATCCCCGATAGATATTTCCCTTTATTATAGGAACGAATAGCCTTTTTGTGGAATTTATTGGGGTATAAACTTGGAAAAGTCGCGGGAATACTGGACGAAGGCCGGAAGGCCTCGTCCAGTATTCCCGCGACTTTTCCAAGTTTATATCCCCGATAAATTCCACAAAAAGGCCATTACTTCCTTATAATTCCAGCATTTGAAATAAATTCATCAAGAAAATGTGTTTATTTTCCGTTTTCTTAAGAATTATTTTAAATTTTAACTGCGCCTCACGGTTACGGAAAGTAGTTCGGCATATGGGAGTTTACAGGGATATAAATTTTGGACAGAGACTTGCTATGGGTCAACCAAATGTTAGGGAATTGTGTAAATATTTGTCTGCTGGAATTATACGAACGTATATACAATGGGTATTATTATTTCTCATCTGTTTAGCGAAAACTCCACGGCCAGGTCCGGCCGACCATAACGTCAAGGCCGGTAATCTCCGTAAAAGCCCGGAATACACGTGCAGACAGAAGGTGAAGACGTCATATCCGGACTCCGTCACCTACGACAAAGGTTGGTACCAGCTGGTGTAGTAGCTCACAGGTACGACTCGGACAGAGGACCCAATAACTAGGTCCGAGTCGTCTTTCGCATGTGTAGTAGTTGGGCCGTCTGATAGTTGCGAACTGTAACTATTGCAATCTTCTCCCGTGCCGTCCGTTGCTGCGGACGGTACGGGAGTAGATTGAAAGAGTTACGACTCGCAACTAGGCCGTCTAGCCGGATAGACAGGCCATTAAAACATGGGTCTTAACTATACTCCAGTTGGCCCTGAATGGAAACACAAACACATACTTATATCTACTGGTTGCGATCTTTACTGCATGAGTCGAGATGGACAGTACAAAACCCACAGTGGTCCCTGCGGTAAAACTAGAGACAAACATATAGGGCCAAATCCACTCTAGAAAGCACGGGACCCACAAATATGTACATGTACAATCACATACATTACATTTACATATCTGATCATATCATACATATGAGAAAATTGCATGTTTATGCAGTGACTGCTATCGCAAGAATGAAATTTCAATTGATGGATTTACATTTATTGAGGATAGGCTGCATATGCAGCCGATCCTCAACAAATGTAAATCCAATAATTTTTCACAAAACATTGTTAATGTGAAATTTATAGACTATCATAATTTTGCACTTACGAACATTTTAGTCATACGAAGTTTAGTGAAACGGCCCCCTGAAAGCATAATGTGTTGCACGTATGCGACATATTCGTTTCAATTATCTGTTGTATCATACTACAAATGGGTATGCATAGAAACTATCCAATTGGAGAACTGGAGGTGACTCCATGAGTAAATATTGATTTCTGCCCTTGTGCATTGGCAACGTCAGTAGTAATGGGTGGCACTATGGCGTACTTTTTTAACATGTGTTTTTTACATAGACATTTTTTACCCTCGCACCGTTTGTCTATATAAAAAACACATGTTAAAAAAAGTACGCCATAGGTGCCACCCCTTATTACTCCCATTATCAGGGGTGGAAACTTCTTGTATTACGCCATAGTACCACCCCTGAACCATTTTTTTTGAAGATTCGTTCATTTTATCCGGGTGGAAACTTCTTGTATTACGCTATAGTGCCACCCTGAATCATTTTGTTTGAGATTCGTGAATTTTATCCGGGTGGGGTGGAAACTTCTTGTATTACGCTATAGTACCACCCTGAACCATTTTTGTTGAAGATTCGTTCATTTTATCCGGATGGAAACTTCTTGTATTACGCTATAGTACCACCCCTGAACCATTTTGTTGGAGATTCGTGAATTTATCAGGGTGGAAACTTCTTGTATTACACTATAGTGCCACCCTGAACCATTTTGTTGGAGATTCGTTCATTTTATCCGGGTGGAAACTTCTTGTATTACGCTATAGTACCACCCCTGAACCATTTTGTTGGAGATTCGTGAATTTTATCAGGGTGGAAACTTCTTGTATTACGCTATAGTGCCACCCTGAACCATTTTGTTGGAGATTCGTGAATTTTATCCGGGGTGGAAGCTTCTGGTATCACGCTATAGTGTTACCCCTGAATAATTTTCAAATATTTTTGACAACTCCAATATTATCAAATACATATGAAAATGTCCTAGAAATAATTTTCACCCACTTCTGACAACTCTAATATTGACATAAGTTAATGAAAATAAATCAATATATTGGTATTTTTCAATTTATGGTAAAATTGAATACGAGATATGTAAAGTTTTAATAATATTTTATTGAACAACAACATATTTTACAACATGGAATTATAGACCAGATACGATATTCATATTTTATCTTTACAAAAGTACATGCAATATTATGTTAACATATTTGCAACATGAAGTAATTTTGGAAAATGCAAAGACATGGCATGATGATATTGTTGTGGTTTACAACATTGACACCCGACAGATGTTGAACTTTGTTGAGGTCCTTCGTAGAGTGTTCCGAAGTGATGTTTGAACCAGATCGTTATAGTCCTATCATTCTTGAAGTAATCTGATGAACTGAATGTTTGTTGAATACAGAGACGCAGAGTATTTCCTCTTGCAATCGCAACCAACACAAACACACAGTATTTTCCACATGTTGTACTGAATACACTTTGTAGTCTCTGTTTGTTAAATGTCCATTTCGTAGAATTGTTTATCAAGAAAGACAATATTTCTTCATGTAGTGGTGGTAATCCATAGGAGTCAAAGTAGGTTGCTTCATTCTTCTGGTCAAACACAATGGCTATCCAATGTTTTCCAGGTTGATCAGAATTATCCGTGTTGACTATGTACGCTTGGACGTCTAATGGTCTGTGATTTGATAGCTTGTCTTTTGGGCATACTATGCCGTTTAATCTCTTCAGCCATATTTCTCGATCCAGTATGTGTTGTAATTCGATGGTTTCCATCTTTGGATGTTGATTTCACCAATATGTTACTTTCCGGATTGGTTTTGTTCATAATTGACCAATATTAATAGTCGGTGATCACTTCACGAAGACTATTTATTTCAATCTGGTTATCAAACTCTGAGAACACTATGACATTGATGACTTTTTCAAGTGCCTTGGCAAACTGAAGTTCAAGTCGTAGATTTCCAGTTCTTATAGGGTGTAGGTGTCCCTCTTCGCTGCCCTGGTCAGGTGTCAAGTCATATCCCCACAAACAATATCCGTTTACATATTCATCTCTAGTAATATCAAATGATTTGTTTTGACCTAGTGAAGACACAGCTTGATACAAAGACATGTATGATTTAAGATATAATTTATGTTCAAAGTCCGGCTCAAATGGACGGTTGAAAATACCATGACCATTACAATTTACATCAATTTTTATTATAATTACTTGAGAAATATATTGAAATTGATTTTTTGGTATTCGTTTACCACAAAATGAAAACTCTTGTTTTTCTATTTTTCCGTTTTCAATTATATCTTGTTCATTCATATTATGTTTGATGTTGAAATCCAACTATCAAACTTTGACGGATAACCCATCCAACGAACTTTAGTTTCCTTGATTATTTTATTACCTACACGTCTTATACGTCGAGCAAGAACTGATTCAATTTCATATATTTCATCATCTTTTATACCTTGAATTTCCTTTCCATAAAATGTACCCATTATTTTTTCACCATCAAGATCTTCAATTTTATAAGTTGCTGGTAAACTTTTATTAATATGAAATATTTCAAATAATTATTTCGTCCAGTTTGGTAGATAACCCTTTTCAAATGTGCGTTTTGTTTTATTAATACGAACTAAATCACCGACATGTAATTTGTTTTGGCAGGAATAGCTTGTTTCATTCCATACAATGCATGTGTAACCTCAATTTCAATTGAGGTATTGACAGAAATTGGGATCCTCTTAATACTACGATGGTATGTTCGGTTGTATCCATCAACAATATTTTGTAAAATATCAATATATTTTCTAGTTTGATGATATGTGAAATATTTCCACATACGTGTTTTTAAAGTTCTTTGAAATCGTTCAACTATACTTGCTTTAGTTTCAGGGTTTTCGGTTGTGAAAAAATGAATGTGCTTAGATTTCAAGAAATGTTGAAATTCTTTATTTTTAAATTCCGTTCCTTTATCACTTTGTAAAGACCGTAGCTTTCGTTTTGATGTTTTAGTATCAAATCAAACGCGTTAATCAATGTTTTCCCCGTTTTGTTAGGAAGGGGTATGACCCATGCATATTTTGAAAATACATCTATTGCACACAATAGATATCTTTGATTCTCATTTTCGCCTGAGAATTGTTGCATATCTGCCAAATCAGCCTGCCATTGTTGATCGATACCTCCTACTATTGTCTTGCGACGTGTAAAACGTCTTTGAATTTGTTTATGAAGTGTATATGTTTTCTGTCTGCTCAACCATTCTTGTATATGTTTTAATCTAACATCTGAAAATGTGTTTATTCGTTTAACTGAATCATACAAATGTTTTGCACTTGTGTAGGCAATTGAACTTTTTGGATCATAATATATTTTCTTTAGTAATGAATTAAGTTTCTTCTCTTTATGCTTTAATAAGGCTCCCATTTTTTAAGATATGTTGAATCAGACTTTCTTTTTATACCAGTTGGGGTGACTGAAATATTTGATTTTGGTGTTTTACGATGTTTCATTACTGTTTTAGGTGTACTAAATATTGAATCCGACTCAATGTCAGATGTATCAGTTTGATATTTATGCATCCAGTTCCATCGTTGTCTATTACCAACTACGTCTTGTGGTATATTGAGTTCCTGTAAAGCTGTACTGAATGTCTCCCAACCTCTAGGGTTAAATCCTTTTCTTTGACGTAAAGTGTCATTAACTAAATCAATAATATTTGATCCCTTTATAAGTTTTCCTTTATATGTTACTAAACCATTTTCATCCCAACTGATTTTTGGATTATCTTTCAGCATACTTAAAAGAAATTTTGCCTTTATTTGCATTGTTTTTGGTATACTTTGTAAAATCCTATCATTAAGTGGTCTTTTTGTACTTTCATTTACTGTAACATGTTGAGGTTCTAAAACTTTTTTAAATGATTCCTGAAATTTATGTAATGTTTCTCCGTGCTGCTTTACCTTTTCATTTTCCGATAAATCTGTTCTTTCTAAAAGGTTAGATAAAAAACATTGAAGTTTAGCTGTATTTGCAATTTGTGGATCCGGTGGAAGCTGCGGTTTTTGACTTTGTTCTATTTTCCATTTATTCATTTCTTCCAGTAAATGAAAAGGAACAAGTGCCATTTTCCTGACCGACATTATTTAACTAGAGCTCGAATACCTGCTCTGGCACCAACACCAAGTGCACCACCTAGAACAGCTTTACCTATTAATGGTAATAATGGAAATAAAAATGGTAAAAGACCTCCTGTCTGATTTATAATATTTTTCTTTTTTCTTAATTGAAATTGATTTTGATACAAGTTATCTGATATGTTTACGCTTAGGATACAATTTATGTTTCTGATCAGATGTAAGTGTGACATTACCTTTTAAGAGATTGTGACAACATTCACAAATACACTTAATTATATGATTTGGTGCATTTTGTATTAATTTTTCACGATATTTTTTAGGTTCGTTAGCTATAGCCAAAAGCATAGCACCATGTTTTTTAATTAATGGTTTCTTTTTACTGGTTTTATTCTTGACCATACCCATCTTTATACTAACAATACTTTATATTGAATGATACAAAATTAATTAATAACTGTATTTTATACACCTAAGTACCTTTTAATTTTTACTCTTAATTCTGGATTTTTAAACGCAAAATCTTTTAGATGTTTTATTTCCTTTTCTTTTTTAATAAGTTTGTTTCTGACAGCTTCTTTGGTTTTAGGAGATCTCAAAGGTGTTCTTAACGGTGAAAACCTAGCTATTGGATGTTCATCCAATGCATTATATTCCTGTAACAGTTGTTCATGTTCTTTTGTTGCTTTATTAACAAGTCTAAACCAATTTTCAATTTCAGGGCTATACTTGTACTTCTTTTTTTTTGGAGTTTGTCGCTCAAATGAACCAGAATTACTGGGGAAAGATGCATTGTATGATGATCCAGATTTGTCAGAAGTTGATGTAAATGGTAATTGTGGAGATCTAAAGGAAATTGGTGTCGATGTGAACTGAGGTTTTCCAGTCGATGAGGGTGTTTGAAACGGTGATATAGATATATGCGAATTAACAGGACTAGGATTTGTAGACATACTAGACATTGAAGAAAATCTTGAAGATTCATTTTGCTTTTTAGTTGTTTTCTTTTTAGTTGTTTTCTTTTGAGATTTTTTATTTCGTGTTTTCTTTTGTTTTGTAATTGTTTTCTTTTTAGTTTGTTTTTTGGTTAGTTTTCTATTTTTCACGTTTTTTGTACCTGTCTAGCGAAGTAAACTTCTAATAATTACACCACCTAAAAATCCTCCACCACCAGGTTTTAATATTATTTTTTTCTTTGTATCATCATCAACTGTAGGATCCGCTAATTGTTTAACATCTTTTTTATTTTTTTCTATAAAACGCACTGTTTGTTTTGGTAATTTTATTTTATTTTCAACTATATTTTGAGCAGCTACTGAAAACCATTTCAATATCTCTTTTGATCCAGATTTCAATATTATTTCTCTTGTAAGTTTATGTTGTTCATCACTCAAATTTCTTCAAGCATGAATAATATTTCCTGATGTGTATGAGAAAGCCATGTTAGCACCTTGGTAGAAAGTACAATACTGATATCTATATTACTATATTGGAGAATAAATAGTAGGTCCTCTAACATCCTTATCTGTAATCCCGCGATGAAAAATGTCACTTCTTAAACGAAATTGTTTTTTAATTCGTGATTGAAAATCAATTAACAAATAACCATGTTCCTGAGAAGTAGCATCATTGTAGGCTGAAATTAAGTGCGGACTTTGCATTTGACGTGATAATGTTTTAATTTGTAACCCATCACGTTCATTTCTAAATAAAATCATGTAACGAGAATTAGCACTTATAGTTCTACTCGATTTATTTTGTTGAAACATAGTTTGTGTAATATGTATTACACTTGAATTTCTATGATGACCTTTTCTTGTAAACCACAATTTTATTTTTTCTTCATCTTTTTCTCCTAACATATCATCAAATACTACAAGATGTGGAATTGTTACATCGGATACAATTTCATTTTCATCATCTGGGATACCTTCAATAAATTTGTGGAAATTGAACTTTTCTTGCATGATAGTATAACTGTGTTGCCATTCTTTGTAACACCATATTACTTTTTCGGGTACAATATTAAATAAATCTTTGCGATAATCAATAATCCTTTGTACAATTTCAGTTTTTCCACATCCACTTGGACCTGCTATATAAATGTTACAGGGATGTTGAAATAACAAAGACAATAGGTCTTCGTTCTCCATTGTTTACAGTACAAGGTCCACATGTATTATGATATACTATCATGTGTATAGCAATGTTTTATTTGAAAAGGAATTATGTTCGAATAGTTTGGGATGACCCTGAAAAGGGCCGTTTGGGTAAAGGTGCGAGTACTGTTATTTTTAAAAAAAAATTAAAGACACGAGTACTGGTACAATTTCTTTTTTCTTTTTTTTAAAAGACACGAGTACTGGTACAATATTTTATTTTCGTGGAATCAAATGATTTTCTTTTTCTGGACGAATGTGTTTACGATGTGAGCCAATCCCACTTTTATGTGAATGTATTTTTTCGTCAACTGTATCACACAGGGTCCTCTCGACATGTTGACTGATGTGTGCCACTGTTTTCTTGTCCAATTCAAACTTGATAGGTACTTTCAATGGCTGTGTGTTAAATACCAAGTTCCGATTTTCAGACTGTTTCTCTAGTTTACTTGATAATGTGTCTGTCATACGGTCCAGTTGAACACTATGTCGTGATGCGATGTTCTCTAGTTTCTGTAATATTCTTTCTGTATTGTTGTTCAGTTTCTGTAGTTCTTTCAATATCATAGAATCTTCTTTCTTCTTCTCTAATGGAATGTATACAGGAACAGTTGGCTGCTGCGGCTGTTGTTGTTGTTGTTGTTGTTGTGGTGGTTGGAAGGTTGGCTGATATATATCATTCATAGCCCCTGCTAATATATCAAAATCTTGACCGGCAAAATCGTAACTTCTGTTGTCAGCCATCGTATCGAATGTAAATTAATGATTTTATGATCGTCTTTTATATCCATCAAACGGATTGACCTACTTAGAAATTGATATAAATCAAGTGACCAATCACAGTGTGTCTTACAAAACGATGCTTTGTTAAAGTTATTTCATTTTTACTTATTTTTAACAATGTAAAAATTGTAAGGTTTAGGATATGGTTTTATATTCTACCTGAGGTGTGTTTAACAACTAACGGTACATATACAAAGTTATTAGGATATAAATTGTAAAGTAATCTTTTCGTAATAATGTGTGGTGGCCCTGAAAAGGGTTTTTTTTTGTCGTGGGGTTATTATTTGAGGATATCGTTCATCAAATCATCGAACTTGTTCCAGTTATATACGAAGCTATTCGATGCTTCTCTTGCTTCAATTTTCAAATTATAGTAAGGAATTAAATTCCTAACCACCACATACTCGTGAAATAAATATATTAAAGTTAACATCCTAGATGTGTAGAGTCAGTGTTGTACTCTGACAATGTAATGCTTTGATTTTATGATCGTCTTTTATATCCATCAAACGGATTGACCTACTTAGAAATTGATAAAAATCAAGTGACCAATAACAGTGTGTCTTACAAAACGATGCTTTGTTAAAGTTATTTCATTTTTACTTATTTTTAACAATGTAAAAATTGTAAGGTTTAGTTGTGTTTAACAACTAACGGTAGATATACAAAGTTATTAGGATATAAATTGTAAAGTAATCTTTTCGTAATAATGTGTGGTGGCCCTGAAAAGGGCCGTTTTTTTGTTTAGAGTGTACACCTGTACAAACTAATATTCAGTGTAAGTGCGTCGTCATTTGTTGTTTGATTCTCGAGTTTTAACTCTGACAAAACCCGAAGTATCAGGTTTTGTTTCTGTAGTGAAACTCTTTTGATCGTCCATTTCAAATTCTTTGTAAGTAGGCTTTGGTTGTTCCGCTATTTTCCCCAGCAGGTCAGCCGTAATCAATTGCAACGCTTCTATATCTTCCCTCATCGTTCCTACTACTTCAATCAATTCTGAGATCCTTCTTGCCATTATATTGCTTCGATCAGTATCCATTTTTGAGTGTTCGGATGAAACATGTGAAGTATGTGTTAAAAAACATATGATTTTATACCCATCAAACGGATTGACCTACTTTTGATAGTTTAGTCATTTTTTCAGATTTTCGTCCAATCAGAAAGCGTGTTGTAAACGCGTTTTTATAGTCAGGAGTTTGACTGTAAAAACGGATTGAAATTCATCCAATGAGAGGGACAGAATCCTTAGCCAATCAAATCCTCTAAATTTTAGCCAATGAAATGATGGATGAAATCATTTCAGGATCTAAAGCGTACAGTATTCATTCTATTCATTCTTACATACCAGAATGCAGATCAAGAAATTCATCCACCGTTTACGAAAAATTGTATTCTCTAGGAAAAATTATGCTATTGAAGAAAAGAAGAGAAATAAAGAATTATTACAACAATTCTTTGCAAGACGTGAATATCATTGGCCTTCCAAACAAAAAATTGTTTGGAAAGTTACAATGAATAACTTATATGCAGATCTGTCTGAATTATATTAGACAGTAACCAAACGGTCCTTTTCAGGACCACAATATTTTCCAGAAAGAAACACTTGCATTTTATAAATCATATGAATTGAAGTTATAAAATGATAAATAACAAACAAGAAAATACATTTCAACTTGTATTCATTTAACAATATTTTATTGAACAACAATATATTTACAACATGTAATACATAGTGTCTATTCAATCAAATCTAAAAGTCAATGTTCCTCTTCTTGACTGCAACACTCGATTTACCCTGGTATTTACGTTTACGACTGTTCACTGGTTTCTCTGTGGGCTTAACATCCACTGTGTTAGGCGTGGGTTTCTGGTCACAATCACAAGCCCAATGTGATTTCGATTTACAGATGAAACATCCAGCGTACATAACATTTCTTGGTAGCTTCAGATGACTCTCTTCGTTGTAATAAGACATGAATTTTCCGACACACAGGTCTTCGGTGATACTAGGAGAATCCGAAAATTGAACTTCATGAGAATATGGATTCACAAACACATCCATATACTTTCCTTGTAGCTTCTGGCTACATTTATTAGCCCAATGCTCCGTTGATTGACAGATGTAACATCTGTTAGGTGCTATTTCGTCCCCTCCATATTTCTCATCGATGCTGAATTTTGTAAACCTCTTCCGTGTAGAAATCAGGTACTCAGAGTCGCCCAAATAATTGTAAGATGTAAACGATCCAACAAAGTTTCCAATATGTTTTATCGGATAGGTTTTCGACCTCTGAAATTGATTCTCGAGTTTTCACGAAAAAAAAGAAAACTGTTGTGAAAATTGAAAATTCAAAAGACAGTATGTGTTTAGCCCGGGCTATTGTTGTTGGAAAATGTCATGCTGACCGAGATGTTTCTTCAACATGGAATATGCGGTGGAAAATAATCAGAGATTCCAGAAGATCGTTACAACGTATTGAAGCAGAGAAATTAATGAATGAAGTTGGAATTTCACCACAAAAAGCTTGTGGAATTGAAGAATACAAGAAAATACAACAATATATGTATCCAGAATATGTGATCAAGATTCATCAACAACATGTGAAAACAGAATTGTTGTTTGAATGTCCAGAAATTCAGTCCTACAGCAAAGTAATACATGTATTCTATAATCAAGATCACTATGATTGTATTACAAATATCGTAGGATTTCTTGGATGTTCTTACTATTGTGAGATGTGCGATATTGCTTACCAAAATCGCGAAACACATATATGCCCTACTTCGTGTAAGGCATGTCGTTCCAAAACAAAATGTCATGTGATAGATTGTATCAAGTGTACAGATTGTCTCAGGACCTTTTATAGTGGACCGTGTTTTGCAAATCATAAGCAAATTGAAGGACGAGAAAAGAAATCAATTTGTCAACTCATAAAATGTTGTGGTAAATGTGGAGGACAGTTTGCCGATTCCAAGAAGAATCATACATGTAAAGGAAAGAAGAAATGTAAATTTTGTAAAGAGATTGTTAATTTTAACCACAAATGTCATATTCAGCAGTATAAAAGCAAAACTGAAGAAGATGATCACAAACCGTTTTTCATATTTTATGATTTTGAATGTCAACAAGACACGGGGTGCACATTCCTAACTATTGTATTGCACACAGAGCTTGTGATGAATGTATCAATGAACCAATATAATTCAATTGTGAATGTTGTAGTCGGTTTCCTGAAGGAAGAGAAGTAGTATTTGAAGGAAAAAATACTTTGACAGAATTTTGTAATTGGTTGTTTTTAAAACAACATAAAGGTGCTACAGCTATTTCACATAATTTCAAAGCATATGATGGCCAATTCATTCTTCACCATCTCATTGAAAAGTGAATGTTTCGACCTAAGGTAATAATGAACGGTAATAACATCATGGTTATGGAAGCTGGAGGTATACGATTGATTGATTCATATAATTTCATAAATTCAGGATATGCAAAATTTCCAGAAACCTTTGAATTGAAAGAAATGGCTAAGGGATATTTTCCACATTGGGCAAATACTGATAAATTTGCCGCTTATGTTGGTCCATACGTTGATGTTTCTTATTATAAACCAGATTCAATGGGGATAACTGTTAGGGAAAAGTTTTTATCATGGTATAATGAACGTGTGGAAAACAACGATTGTTTCAATTTCAAACAAGAAATGGAAAAATATTGTCGATCGGATGTAGATATTTTGAGACGTGGTTGTGGAGAATTCAGGAAGGTATTCATGGAATATGGGGGTATATATCTGTTTCTAGAAGCCAGTACAATCGCTGATGCATGTAACAAAGTTTGGCGTAACAAATATATGCCAAGTAATCAGATCGGTATTATTTCAAACAGAGATCCGATTAAACGCAAATTTTTCAATGAAAGGTATTCGATGGATAGAAAGTATTGCACACGAAAACAATATTGTTATCCAACATGCAAACAATGGTGGAGAATATCAAATTGGTCCTTATACTGTAGATGGGTTTCACAAAGAATCAAATACTATCTATGAGTTTCTCGGGGACCTATGGCATGATTGTCCTAAATGTTACCCAAATCGTAATCTAAAAAACCCTATAAATGGTGAAACAATGCAAAATTTATATTCACAAACATTTGAAAGATTGGAATATTTCAGTGTAAGCGGTTACAAAATTCACACTATGTGGGAGCATGAGTTTGATTTGAAAATGAAAACTGATAAAGAATACAAAAATATGATCGAACAATTCTTTCCAAACTGTGATCCGATTGAACCTAGGGAAGGATTGTTTGGTGGCCGTTGTAATGCTATAAAAATTAAATATGATATTGAAGAAATTTCAGATGATGAAATCAAATATATTGATATTTGTGTTCATTGTATCCATTTGTATGTAAACACAAAGAATATCCGATAGGACACCCCGATATTTTAACAAAAGAAAATGTTGATGTAGAAAACATCCGACAGTATGAGGGTTTGATAAAATGTGAAGTTCTCCCCGACCAATCTATTTCATCCTGTGTTACCAACACATTGTAATAATAAACTCATGTTTTTGCTATTTAGAACATGTGGAGAAGAAAGTTCTACAAAGTGTGCACATACAATTGAAGAAAGAGCTTTGGTTGGTACATGGGTGTCAATAGAATTGTTTAAAGCATTGGACTGTGGCTATACGTTGTTAGACGTATATGAAGTATGGCATTTTTCGGAAAAATATAATGATTTTTTCTCGGGGTATGTGGACAATTTTCTTAAAATCAAACAAGAAGCAAGTGGCTACCCAGGATGGTGTACAACAGAAAACGATAAAGAAACATTTGTTAAGGACTATGAAGAAGCTGAAGGTATTTGTCTTGATCCATCAAACATACAAACAAATACTGGTCGTAGAGCATTTGCCAAGATTATGTTAAATTGCTTATGGGGTAAATTGGCACAACGTGAAATCATGACACAAACGGAATACATCAATAATCCTTCAAAATATTTTGATTTTGATTTCAAATCCATGTATAATGGTAAAACACGAAGAAATATTTGATAATGAATGTCCATTCATATTAGTGAACTATGAAACTAGGCTTGAACACATTGAATCCCATGCAACATCAAACGTTGTAGTGGGATCATATGTAACAGCATATGCAAGACTTGAACTATACAGTGTTTTGGAAAAGTTAAATGAGCGTGTCTTGTATTTCGATACAGACAGTTGTATGTACATACACAAGCAGAATTTATGGAACCCTCCCATAATCAATAGTAGGCTTGGTAAATGGACTGATGAAGAACCCGGAAATAAAATTTTAGGGGATTAGGACCAAAGAGTTATGCATACAAGTTGCTAACAAAAGCTGGGGAAATAAAATCCAAATGCAAAGTTAAAGGACTGACACTCGATTACAACACAAGTCAAGTAGTTAACTTTGATACGTATGTTCAATGTGCAGAGGACCGAAGTACCGAAGTGAAAGTTGTGTATGCATGTAAAATCCGGAGACATGCAAACAGAACAGTAACGAGTGAATGTCAAAGCAAGACATTTAGGTATGTGTACACAAAACGTGTCATTGTTGACAATTTCAATAATGTACCATACGATTATAACACATTGAGACTTTGATTGATGTATGTGTCTTGTTAAATGAATACATGTTATAAATATATTGTTGTTCAATAAAAATATTGTTAAATAAAACAAGCTTGACTGTAAAAACTTTTTTTGAAAATAAAATGGATCAACTAAGAAAACATTGTGAGCAGCATCCGAAAGCCGAAGAATGTAATTGTTTCGATTTCCTCAACAATTGTTCTATAGGCATATTAAACGGAGAATACGCTATTAATAATGTAAAAATTATAAATCACCCAAATATCAATATTATCCTTTCATCGGGTACATAACAAACAATTCTAGATTTATACCTTTTGGTATTTGTCCAAAGATAACTGTGATAGAAAAAAATAAGATTTATAGGTTAGTAAGTTCTAGAACATACGGAGAGGATAGTCAGATTTATTTCGATAAGGATCTTAAACCTTTGCTTCATCTATACAGTCATAACATTCCTTTTTCAGGGGATTTGAACATAGAAACTAAAATTATTAAGAGTTATCCCAGTACCCCTCAATTAAATACACGAAAAGAGTACTGTAAATGGAATATTGGATAAAAAAGAAAACTTTTTGTAACACGCTTTCTGATTGGACGAAAATCTGAAAAATGACTAAACTACCAAAAGTAGGTCAATCCGTTTGATGGGTATAAAAGCATGTGTTTTTTATACCCATCAAACACGATGCCGAAGCCTACAGAAAACTGGGGTAATGATGAGGGAGCAAATGTACAATCACAGCAAGAAGACTGGGATGAGGAGATCCGACGAGCTCCAGCACCATCATTTATGATTCCTGGAAAACCCAGCAAAACGTCTGCACACAGATTTCTATTAACATGTAGAAGCTGTGGATCACGGGACTGTGAGGGCCATGAAAACTACATTGAAAGAGTGATCAAGTATGATAAACAGTAAACTTGAATTAGACGATCAAGACAAAAGGCCCTTTTCAGGGCCCCGTACAAATATTTAGAATAGGAAAACCTTATAATCAGTTGTACCTACACACTATAAAAACGTTTTGCATTTTGTCATAAACCATTATCTTCAAGGTATTCGCTCTAGAAACAACAAATAGTATACAGTACTTTTAGATAATAAACAATAAAAATGATGGGTCATAATTATGAGTTGTGGTTACCAAACGATGTTTGTCTGGTAAAGAAATCACGAGAAGTACCCCGACAAAGAAAGACAATACATGACACATTCAATAGATGTATGGTTGAACAACTTCAATCATTAATTAAAAAAGAAGTAAATGATAATTGTTATGGATGTCAGGTTGAACATCCAAGTCAATTACGACATCAACTGTGCTTATTCACAGATCAAGATGAACAAACAGATGTATTCATATTGACAGCTCTACGGAAATTAGATCCCTATACAATTATGGAAGAATGGTATCCAATTCTCAAAGATATGACCTTGGACGATCAAGAGAAATTGGAAGCATACAGACTATGGATACAAATTAAAAACAAAATCCGTTTTAGATCCAATGAATCGTAGTTGGAACAGTTGAAAAAACAAGTCAAACAATCGTGGAAATAGATTGATATTAAAGACTATAAAAGTAGGAACGGATTATAACTGAATCATTCTATGAATAGACACAGTTGAAGAAACAATGAATCCTCTAGCAGATCTATTAAATCATATAGAAATCAGGAAACCAGTAACAATGAATCCTCTGACATATCTATTAAATCACATAGCATACAGGAAAGCATTGATACTTGCTTTCAAACTAAAATTATCAAATGAACAATATCTTACAACCGGGATTATCAAGGATGAATTAGAGAAAATAGAGATGTTTGATGAGTTCAAGGAAGCCCTATTAGTAACAACGGGTTTCTTCAAAGATTCAAGGATTAAAGTAGAACAATTAACATTTGAACAATGGAGAAACGAAGTTGTTGAAAATGAAAATATTGTGAATTTCTTATTTAAGCGATGTAAACCGAACTTACGGAATAGTGTAAAGACTGAAACAATATCAGGGCTAAGGCTCCCATTGCTCACACTTCCTGGACATAGAGAGATTGTACCAATGGAAATAATACAGATTAGTGAGACTGAAACAATGGGTGTGTGTCCCCATTGTTCACGCTTCATGGACAGTGATCCCACTACATGGAGAGAGACAGTTTGAACCAATGCAAATATATCATACCTTTTGAATGTTAAACATACATGTTGTAAATATGTTGTTGTTCAATAAAATATTATTAAAACTTTACATATCTCGTATTAAATTTTACTATGAATTGAAAAATACCAATATATTGATTTACAATCAATATTTATTTTAATTAACTTATGTCAATATTAGAGTTGTCAGAAGTGGGTGAAAATTATTTCTAGGACATTTTCATATGTATTTGATAATATTGGAGTTGTCAAATATATATATATATATATAGGAACAGTACACCCCACTAGGATATCACAAAAACGCGTTTACAATGCGCTTTCTGATTGGTCAAAAATCTGAAAAATGACTGAACTACCCAAAGTAGGTCAATCCTTCTGATGTGTATAAAAGTAAAAAACATACAGCTATATTTCATTAGTCATTAAACTGTTCAACCAACTACATAAGAATGCAAAAGAATGGTGAATGCTCTATGTGCAGTGAGTCCTGTTACATAGAGTGTAGAAAATGTTATGCAGTACTACACACTCACGGGCAGGAACATCAATGCCCAGAGCTCGATGAAGGCTTTTTCGAGGAAGAGGATATTAAAGACCGTGAAATTTGCCAGGCGTGTGAGTTAATCGTCGACTATATGTGGGATAACCTGTGCGCTACATAGTTTACTAAAAGACAACAGGCCTTTTCAGGGCTATACACTTTCTCAAGAAATTAATACCTTACATACTGCTCGTATTGAATACAAAAACGATTGGTTCAGGGTGGCACTATAGCGTAATACAAGAAGTTTCCACCCGGATAAAATTCAAGAATCTCCAACAAAATGGTTCAGGGTGGCACTATAGCGTAATACAAGAAGTTTCCACCCCACCCGGATAAAATTCACGAATCTCTAACAAAATGGTTCAGGGTTGCACTATAGCGTAATACAAGAAGTTTCCCGGTAAAATTCACGAACTCTAACAAGTTCAGGGTGGCACGCGGTATACGAATTTCACGGATAAAATTCCAATCTTAACAAAATGGTTCAGGGTGGCACTATAGCGTAATACAAGAAGTTTCCACACGGATAAAATTCACGAATCTTCAACAAAATGGTTCAGGGGTGGTACTATAGCGTAATACAAGAAGTTTCCACCCGGATAAAATTCACGAATCTTCAACAAAATGGTTCAGGGGTGGTACTATAGCGTAATACAAGAAGTTTCCACACGGATAAAATTCACGAATCTTCAACAAAATGGTTCAGGGGTGGTACTATATCGTAATACAAGAAGTTTTCATACGGATAAAATTCACGAATCTTCAACAAAATGGTTCAGGGTGGCACTATAGCGTAATACAAGAAGTTTCCACACGGATAAAATTCACGAATCTTCAACAAAAATGGTTCAGGGGTGGCACTATGGCGTAATACAAGAAGTTTCCACCCCACCCGGATAAAATTCAAGAATCTCCAAAAAAATGGTTCAGGGTGGCACTATAGCGTAATACAAGAAGTTTCCACCCGGATAAAATTCACGAATCTCCAACAAAATGGTTCAGGGTGGCACTATAGCGTAATACAAGAAGTTTCCACACGGATAACATCCACGAATCTTCAACAAAAATGGTTCAGGGGTGGCACTATGGCGTAATACAAGAAGTTTCCACCCCTGCTAATGGGAGTAATAAGGGGTGGCACCTATGGCGTACTTTTTTAACATGTGTTTTTACATAGACAAACGGTGCGAGGGTAAAAATTGTCTATGTAAAAAACACATGTTAAAAAACGTACGCCATAGTGCCACCCATTACTACTAACGTCATGTATGCAAATGCCTACCTGTCGTTATGTTGCAGTGGCGGGCGACGGCCCGGGACCTGGGGCCTACAACCTCGTCAAGGACTTCGTAAAGAACGACAACCCCGCCTTCTCCATCCGTAAACGACTCGAACCCGTCATCGGCAGTAAGTATATGGTTCCGTAATCGGCGCGAACCCGTCATCGACAGTAAGGTTCCGTATTCGGCGCGAACCCGTCATTGACAGTAAGTATATGGTTCCGTAATAGGCGCGAACCTGTCGTCGACAGTAAGTATATGGTTCCGTAATCAGCGCGAACCCTTCATCGACAGTAAGTATATATGGTTCCGTAATCGGCGCGAACCCGTCATCGACAGTAAGTATATATGGTTCCGTAATCGGCGTGAACCTTTCATCGACAGTAAGTATATATGGTTTCGTAATCCGCGCGAACCCTTCATCGACAGTAAGTATATATGGTTCCGTAATCGGCGTGAACCTTTCATCGACAGTAAGCATATATGGTTTCGTAATCGGCGCGAACCCTTCATCGACAGTAAGTATATATGGTTCCGTAATCGGCGTGAACCTTTCATCGACAGTAAGTATATATGGTTTCGTAATCGGCGCGAAACCTTCATCGGACAGTAATATATAATGGTTTCGTAATCCGCGCGAAACCCTTCATCGACAGTAAGTATATATGGTGGTTTCGTAATCCGCACCGCGCGAACCTTCATCGACAGTAAGTTATATATGGTTCGTAACGGCGTGAACCTTTCATCGGACAGTAGTAAGTATATGGTTTCGTAATCGGCGCGAACCCTTCATCGACAGTAAGTATATATGGTTCCGTAATCGGCGCGAACCCGTCATCGACAGTAAGTATACGATTCCGTAATCGGCGCGAACCCTTCATCGACAGTAAGTGTATATGGTTCGGTAATCGGCGCGAACCCGTCATGGACAGTAACCCGTCATCGACAGTACTGAAGTATATATGGTTCCGTAATCGGCGCGAACCTGTCGTCGACAATATGTATATATGGTTCCGTAATCGGCGCGAACCCGTCATCGACAGTAAGTATATATGGTTCCGTAATCGACGCGAACCTGTCGTCGACAGTAACGTGAGTAAGTATATGATTCCGTAAACACTCGAATCTGTCATCAACTGTAAGTATATGGTTCGGTAGACTCGAACTTATCATAGACAGTAAGTTTATGGTTCTGTAAAGACTCGAAGTTGTCATCGACGGAAAATATACGGCTGCGTAAAAACTAGAATATGTCATCAACATGCGTCTGTATCCCGCGCTGATCGATGTTGTTCCATTCCTCAAGCAGGAATAATTGTAGTTGACGTAACGTCGCCGGTTGACGCAGTCTTACACGTCGGTCCAATGCATCCCACAGATGCTCGATCGTAGACAATGCAGGCCAATGAAGCACTTCAATGTTCTCCTGCTGTAACAGTTATGTGGTAATGCGCGCTTTGTGGCATCTCGCGTTATCCTGCTGGAATATGCTGACGCGTCTGTTGAGGTTAAAGAATGGCACAACAACGGGAGCAATAATTTCGTCACAATAACACGGTGCTGTAAGATTACCGTCCACAATTACCAGCTCCGTATGGTTGTTGAAAGTTATCCCGCCCCATACCATAACACTGACGCCCTCGTATCGGTCCAATTGACTGACATACGCGTCATCGTACCGCTCACTGCGTCGACGGTCGACGGTAAACTCTCTCATGACCGTCAGTCCGTCGCAAACAGAATCGTGATTCATCCGTAAAAAGCTCAAAATTCCATGTGAATGTTAACCAGCCCATTCTCGACGTAGCTGTCGGCGTTATCGCGATTGAAAGCGTAAAGTTCAACGAAGTGTTTGTGCATTGATCCTGTTGATCGTCCTCCCAGGAGTAATGGCGACGGTATGAGTGGCAGGTAGAAAACGGTCACGTAAGTGTGACGTCCGAAAATGACGGTCCGCTCAGGCGTCGTAACACGTGGCCGACCAGAACTTGGAAGGTCATCCGCTGATCCACGCATACTGTAAATCTAAGTACATGTAGTGGATTATCGTAATTCGAGACACACCCAGGCGAGTAGCGATACCATAATGACGTCAAACGGCGTCAACCATTCCAATGGCTCGGATTCGCTGATTTTGATTCAGTCTCGGCATTTCTTCAGAACAAATTTCGTGTTTTGCTGATTTCTCTTGAATAGTTCACAATATTTGTATGATTTGCCGAGCTATACATGAATACTAACTGAAGATTAACACGGATCGCGTGCATAACGGTAAATCTATGTTGACGACATATCAGATTAGTGTTTTCTTGTTTTTACGGTGGGTTATTATTGTTATTGCCACTCCAAACGGAAACTTGGTGACAACCAAATGCTAAATTTGTCTCTATGCATGACGTAATTTTGCAGTTGGTATCGTTTCTTGTTTGACTCCGTATATATATATACACATGTATATATGTATGTATGTTTTCTTTCTTTTTTTGCAATACAACTTAACTTAAATGGGGCAGTTGTATGTCTATCTCTTATATTAGCTCATAATTACGAACTAAACAGTGCATCATCATATATGCAACTCGATACCAAAAACAAAAATACGGTGTGTATGTGTATAGTTCTGCATATCTGAGTTACTGCCTCCTGTTGCAGAGGCGAGCGCTCCGGGACCGAACGCATACGAGGCCGAAAAGCGCAGTAAGCCATGCTCCAAGCGGGCACCAGCGTTCAGTATGGCCAAGATACTGGCCAACAGTCGTAAGTACAGTGCGTCTCATATTAAAATAGACAAGCCATGCGAGTTTTGTAGAAGATGAACGAGTTTTTATGAAAACTATTTACAGAAACTGATATTTTCTGTAAATGACGCCGAAAATTGATGAATTTTCATAGCAAATGATGAATTCTGGTCAGTATTCGACGTCATTTGCGTAAAATATCGTGTGATAACGCACAGAATGAAGAACAAGAGTTGTCCGAAGACAACGAAGCTCGCCTGTTGGCAGCCTTCACTCAAACTTGGCACAGTTGTATGAAAAACATGAATATAAGGTTTGATCATGTCCAGCCGTGTGCAAACGTTTGCTGTGGCCCTCGGGAACTGTTTGAACCCGCGGCCGCGGTCAGTGGTGGACGGTGGGTCGTGGATTTGCTATAGCATGATATAGCATATTAAGATGAATGCATGTATGAAATATCAATCAATGCGCTCCCTGAAAAAAGAAGTGATACAAAATTTAACCCAACGTTAAGTTTATGAACGCACTAAGTTGGTAATTTTCTACAGCATGATAGCTCTTCACACTGAGGAATGCATGTATGAATGTGCCAAGTTTGTGACCTTAACCTTGGGGAAAGGGGTGGGGGTATGGATTTGTGCTGTAGCACAATAGAGGATCACCAGATGAATGCATGTATGAAATATCAAGGCGTTCCCTGTAAAGAAACAGAAGTTAAAAAAACATTTACTCCAACGTTAAGTTTATGATGTTGATCTTGGGGAAAGGAGTGGATCATGGAAATGCTGTAGCAAAATAGAGGATCATCAGATGAATGCATGTATGAAATATCAAAGCGTTCCCTGTAAAGAAACAGAAGTTACACAACATTTACCCCAACGTTAAGTTTATGAACATGCTAAGTTTGTGACCTTGACCTTGGGGTAAGGGTTGTGTGGTGGGATTTGGATTCGCTACATCATGATAGAGGGTCATCTGAGGAATGCATGTATGAAATATCAAGGCGTTCCATGAAAGGAAACATGTTATCAGACATTTACCCCAACGTTAAGTTTATGAATGTGCTAAGTTCGTGACCTTGTCTTAGGGGTAAGGGGTGCGCGGTGGGTGATGTATTTGCTACATCACGATAGAGTATCATCAGATGAATGCACGTATGAACTATCAAGGCGTTCCATGAAAGGAAACAGATGTTATAAGACATTTACACCAACGTTAAGTTTATGAATGTGCTAAGTGTGTGACATTGACCTTGGGGTAAAGGGTGGGCGGTGGGATTTGTTATAGCACAATATACTATCATCAGATGAATGCATGTATGAAATATGAAGGCGTTCCCTTTACACAACATTTACCGCAACATTAAGTTTATGAACATGCTAAGTTTGTGACCTTGACCTTGGGGTAAGGGTTGGATGGTGGGTCATGGATTTGTTACAGCATGATAGAGGGTCATCTGAGGAATGCATTTATGAAATAACAAGGTGTTCCATGAAAGGAAGCAGAAGTTATAAGACATTTATCTGAACGTTCAGTTTGTAGACGCTAACGACGCCTGGGGTATGCCATAAGCTCTTCTGCACTTCGTGCAGGGAGCTAACAATCACATGGCCGGTCTCATATGTACGGAGCCACACAGAGGACATGGATTTTTTGTAGACGTTCATACTTCGCTATATTGTTATTGAGAGACAATTCTACAATATGACACAAAAATATTACCATAAACTTGCCTAATAAAGTGTGTATTAGCAAAATTCTTAGGTCACTCTCCACGAAGTAGAAAGTAAACAAAGAACGCTTCAAACGCACATTTGGAAAGACTACTCCGTCATAACATAATATGTAATTCAGTGTAATGAAATGTAATTAGAGCTATGTACTCAGAACTAGTTTTCTCCAGGTATCAACAACCCGGGACCAGCGGAATATTACCCCAAGCCAGTGGATACCGAGCTCGGGAAGTACACAATGACAAAACGACCGGCATACAGCAAACATGGTAAGGCCGCATACTTTTGTATTTCAGTTTTGTACATCGTTCACCAAAATAAGGCATAAAACCACTTAACCGCCAGACTTATACGGTAGAACCTCTCTAAACCGGACACCCAGATGACCCCGTTGTGCTCAATTTAGATGCCTTTCACTGTAATTTATTTCGTTCACATGTCTGTTCATTATTGAAAATGACACACTGTTCATGGAGCGTGTAATTACAGTGGAACTTCTCTAAACCGGACACCCTGGGAACATCCTGGGACATCCCAGGGTGTCCGGTTTAGAGAGGTTCCACTGTACCCAACTGACATGTTTTCAAATTTATCAAAAACTTGTAACATCGATGCAAAAGCATGTGTCATTTGAGTACAATTTATCCCTATAATAATGCTGGGCTAGTTGCGCTCTTCCCTAAAATAGACGAATTCTGGACCTACATGTGTTAGTACATGATATGATGTAGATGTACTTGGCTTTTTTTCAATGAAACAGTTCAGGGGACCGTTTCACTAAACTTTGTACGACTAAAATGTTCGTAAAAAGTGCAAATTTATGATCGTCTGGAAATTTCAATTGATGGATTTACATTTATTGAGCATATGCAGCCTATGCTCAATAAATGTAAATCCAACAATTGTTTACAAGAAAAAGTTGTTAACGTGAATTTTACAGACTATCATAATTTTACACTTACAAACATTTTAGCCTTAAGAAGTTTAGTGAAACAGCCGCCAGATGTTTGTAATGCATAACAATTATCATTGTCCATGGGCGTCACAAGCAATTTTGAAAACGGGTCGGCTTTCAGATATGAAGCAATGAAACCCTGTAAGGGGTTTAGGGGTTGCCCCTGGACCCCTTACAAATTTCGGTTGCATCACATCCACAAAACAATCAATTTTTATTTCTAGAATGCTGCATTCGTGCATGTTTGGACTGCTCCGCTCGTTCATGCCCTGAAAATGGCTATCAGGGACCTCATTTATGTAAAAAAAAATTGCGTCTCCAAAAAATGGGGTTTTGTACGAACTTGCAATGTTGTATTTACCATATTTCTATCATTGCTAGTCATTTGTAAATGAGGAGCCATGCAATTTTGTACCTAAGCAGACGTAACTCACTATGAGGAGAAGGTGTGTATTCATGCCGGTTAGCTCAGTCGGTTAGAGAGATGGTACGGTAAACCAGAGGTCCCGGGCCAGTGCACATTTTTCTCGCCCTGTGACATCTCATGAATAGTATTTACAAAATTTACGACATTTTCCGTAATGACATTGAAAGATGATGAAACTTTCAGAGCAAATGCTGAATAGAACTTTCAACAAAATTGACAGAAAATATCACAGTTTCTACAAATATCTCATTATGTATAAATGTCGCTGTGACTGGAGAAATTGGGCTTATTGGTTTTGCTATCGGTGTAGATCCAGATCAGGATCTGCACTGCACAGTCTGATCCGGACCTGCGCTGTTGGTCATCAATGATACACTCATCATGCTTCAAACAAGCAATATAGATCGTTATCAGACTACATTAGTGTGCTATTTGATCAGGAGCTACACTAGTAGTATAGTCTGGACTCGCAGGATATACAAGGTGAGGATCGAGGATCGACCTCAGTGACCACTAGTTTTCGCGCCGAAATTTTCCCGCCAAATGTTTTCCCCGCCAAACTTTTTCCCGCCAAATGTTTTCCCCGTCAAATTTGTTTTCCAAATGCGAAAACTAGGGGTCACTGAGGTCGATCCTCGATCCTCACCTTGTATATCCATCGAGTCCAGACTATACTACTTACACTTGTCACAAATCAGCCACAAATTTGACCTCTGTGTTGCATATTCCAGGGGTCAAAATCAAATGTCAAAGGTCCTAATGTCCCAAAGTTTCACTATTGAAATCCCTGAAAAATGAGACACGCCATGTGCTTTTGAACCTTCGGACATCTGCGTAAGAAATACGTTTACAAAATGGCATCACAAGTACATTATAATCCACATGTACTCTGAACATTTTATCAACTTTTGACTTTATAATTTTTTTTGTAAATTGTGTAAACGTATTTAATAAAATTATGCAGATGGCGTGTCTCAAATGAAATTACACACATTGGGCGTATGAAATTCATGTTCACCCTTCCTACCCACCAGCGTACGTGAACCCGGGCCCCAACGTCTACATCATGCCTGAGGAGATATCCGGGAAGAACAAAGGGGTCGTGTTCAAGAGCCGGGCGAGCCCCTATGTGTATTCAGGCTACAAGACCTGCACTGTTGAGGAGCCCAAGTCCATCCAGCAACCAAACATCATGTCGTAGCCGCCCATCACAGATACAGAACAAAATATCAGGAACTATCTGTATAAAAATGTAAACTGTCAGAAAAATGGTTTGTTTTGTTTGTTTGTTGGGGTTTAACGGCCTATCAACAGCTAAGGTCATTTAAGGCCGGGTCAATGGGTTTAGTACTAAATCCCATATATTACCTGTACAAGTACATGTACATGTTTATGTACATGTTCAAGCACATGTGCAAATGGGGGGAAAATCCCAAAATCAGAACTGAATATTTACAATAACAAAACTATATATTCTGCCCTGAAATCAGAATAATCCTGATCTGATGCCAGGTCCTCGCCACACCAGAATCACTTGGCCCCTCCCAAAAGCAGTAGGATTAGTAATAATCTTACTACTTTTATAATGGGCAATAACCCAATTCAACTGCCAGGTAACAAAAGAGCCAAAGATAAAAACGTACCGGAGGGCCAAACCAGGCAAATAGTGATTCCTAGAAGGAGGAGTGAGTGAGTGAGTGAATAGGGTTTAACGTCCGCTTTTCTGACATAGAGGTACAAGCCTCAGGGAGTCTACACGCAGACGGGTCAACGGGGTCGAGTCCCATATCCACCTGTCCAAGGGGGGTAAATCCCAACTTCAGAACTCAATATTTACAATCAAAATATATATTCAGTCCTGAAATTAGAACAACCTGATCTGGTGCCAGGCCCTCGCCACACCAGCATCATTTATCCCATCCCCTAAAAGTAATAGGATTAGCGCTAATCTTACTTTTATATATGGGACATAGCCCGACTCAACTCTCACATACAAGAAAGCCAAAAATGTACATGAGGGCCAAATCCGGTATAGTGGGTTCCGGAAAGTATGAACCCAATCGTTAAGCCAGTTTAGTCGCCTTTTACGACAAGCAATGGCTACTGGAGCACTATTCTCAGGATCAGTTGATCCCGCCCCGGTGCCTGCACGGGGCTCTAGAAGGAGGAACTCCTATCTTTAATTTACGCCTTCACGTTCGCCCGACCACCACCGACCTCTGCAAGGACAGAGATGTTTTGCAGTGTGCATGCATCTAAATTTAGAGAGGTTCCACTGTATGTGTTTCAAGATACGGGTGCTATTGTTAGATGGCAGACATCTTGGATTAAACGATGACTCTCATTTTACCAAATCTGAAAATGCTTCACCCAAGGATCTTAACTTACTATGAAGTTTGGCCAGCATCGGCCATGTGGTTCCTGAGAAAAAGATGTTTCAAATCTCGAATAAATGGACCTTTTGGAGGCCATCATGGATGACATGATCATCCGATTCCAACAAATAGTGCAATCGCCTCATTGATACCTTCAATTTGATATATAATGAGCATATTTGGTCAAAAATAAAATTTGACCCCATGGGCCACGCCCATTTTTGACCCCAGGGTCACCATTTTAACACATTTGAAAGAGCATTCTACGTCGATCATTCCAACCAAGTTTCGTCGAAATCCGGCTGGCGGTTCATGAGAAGATTTTTTAAGAATTTATGCTATTTTCAGACGGCGGCCATCTTGGATTAGCGACGACCTCTGTTTTAACAAATCTGAAAAGGCTTCACCCGTGGACCATAACTGTGAAGTTTGGCCACCATGGGTCGAGGGGTTCGTGTGAAGAAGAATTTTGAAATCTCTAATAAAAGAACAACCTTTTTACCTTTCGGCGGCCATCTTGGATGACATGACCATCCAATTTCGACAAATAATGTACCAGAGCGATCGCCTCTTTCATACCTTCGATTTGATATAGACATGACCATATTCGATCAAAAATAAAATTTGACCCGAATTTGACCCCACGGGCCACGCCCATTTTTGACCCCGAGGACACCATTTTAACAACTTTGATTTTAACATCGATCATTCCACGCCCATTTTTGACCCCGGGGTCACCATTTTAACAACTTTGATAGAGCATTTTACATCGATCATTCCTACCAAGTTTCGTTGAAATCCGGTTGGCGGTTCACGAGAAGAAGATTTTTTAAGAATTTATGCTATTTTTAGACGGCGGCCATCTTGGATTAGCGATGATCTCCATTTTAACAAATCTGAAAAGGCTTCACCCATGGACCATAACTTTTAAGTTTGGCTATCATGGGCCAAGCGGTTCATGTGAAGAAGAATTTTGAAATCTCTAATAAAAGAACGACCTTTTGACCTTTCGGCGGCCATCTTGGATGACATAACCATCCGATTTCGACAAAAAATGCACCAGAGTGATCGCCTCGTTAATACCTTCGATTTGATATAGACATGATGTAGACATGACCATATTCGGTCAAAAATAAAATTTGACCCCTATTTGACCCCACGGGCCACGCCCATTTTTGACCCCGAGGACACCATTTTAACAACTTTGATTTTAACATCGATCATTCCTACCAAGTTTTGTCGAAATCCGGTTGGCGGTTCTTGAGAAGAAGATTTTTTAAGAATTTGTGCTATTTTTAGACGGTAAATCCATTAATTGAAATTTCCAGACGATCCTAAATTTGCACTTACAAACATTTTAGTCGTACGGAGTTTAGTGAAACGGGCCCCAGTAATGTTGAGTATTACTCTATAACTGTAGCCATGCCTGCCAGATACAAACTTCCAAACCATAACACTCAAAACCCAGCATGTCTGTCCACATCATCTACTCAATTTGCACATTTCATGTCTGTTTATTTATTTAATGGTCTTTAATTGACTGTCAACTGCTACGGTCATTTTAACTGAATATTTAAATAAAAATATATATTCAGCCCTGGAATTAGAATAGCCGGACCTTGTGCTAGGTTCTCACCACACCTGTAGCCTATAACCTGTAGCCTATTTCACCACCATTGCAAAGTATACTTTCCTAGCAAAGTATACTTTGAGGGAGAAATTTTCAATTTTAAGATAAATGTATTAATTTGTATTATACTGAATTTATTACATTATCACAGCCATTTTGGCTGTGATAATGTAATACATTCAGTATAATAATTCTGCATAGTTTTAATCATCAAATATATGCAATCATTAGTATTATATATGAAATAATGCATTTCGGAAAAATCAATGATTACTCCCTCAAAGTATACTTTGCTAGATAAGTATACTTTGCAATTTTGATGAAATCGGCTACAGAGTCACTTCGCCCCACTCACTAAAAGTAATAGGACTAGTACTAATCTTATTACTTTTATAACGGGTACAACAGATTCAACTGTCAAGTAACAAGGAAGGCAAAAATGTACCTCAGGGTCAAACCAAGAATATCGGGATTCTAGTAAGGATGAAACCCATCGTAATTACTATTTAATAAAATAGTTTATACCAAACCCATCGTTAAATTTACCCGTCACATTCTCCTAACTAGCCACCCACAGCAGTATGGGCAATGGTCAAAATATAACCTCTGTAGCCGATTTCACCAACATTGCAAAGTATAATTTTCTAGCAAAGTATAGTTTGAGGGAGTAATCATTTATTTTTCCAGAAATGCATTATTTAATATAGAACTAACGACTGGATATATTTGATGATTAAAAGTATGCAGAATTATTATACTGAACTTATTACATTATCACAGCCAAAATGGCTGTGATAATGTAATAAATTCAGTATAATAAAAATTAATAAATTTATCCTAAAATTGAAGATTTCTCCCTCGAAGTATACTTTGCAATGTTGGTGAAATAGAGTACTGGTATGTGTGGATAATAGTTTGATTTTGACCCAAGCTGGTTGGTAAATATTGGCTCATTCATGAAGCATAATACTATAAAGGTAAAATAGCCAGTACCAAAACTTTGTAAACTTTCACAGTTTATTTTGTAGACAAAAATTAATGAGATAATACTATAACTGTCACACATAATCAAGTCATTTCACAAAATAAACATACAGTGGGCTCAGCGTGTAAGTGCACACACGAACCTGTCGTGATTTTGTTCGTGTGTGCACTTACACGCTGGCCCCACTGCAAGGATCATTCACCAGGTAACTGACCAATTTCATTTTACTGCATGTCAACGTATTTCTAAAGGTTTTCACTGTACAATCATGCTTTACAAGCAAATGAACACGGGGCATGTAAAGCATTACGTCATTATGTCACATGTAACATAATATTATTTTACGAGTGATATTTTGATTAGAAATGTTTAGTAATTTAACTCTTTGCATGCTAGCTGCGAAAATATCCGCCAAACGAATTACGAGTATATGTTTTATTTCTCTCTGTAAATATGTCTTGAAATTTCATTAGAATTGTGTCCTCCGGACACAATTCTAATGAAATTCCAAGAAATATTCATGACATTTATAAGGAGAAATAAAAGAAAATATAATGAATTGTCATATGCTATTTTTGAACTATTTATAGCCCACAAATTTCCCAGCATGCAAATAGTTAAAAAGCCTATAAAACTGAGTGTTAGAAACCTATAAAACGTTCTAATAATGAAATCAGCATGTTCATGATCATTTCAAAGCAAATGTAAAAACAAAATCAACAACTTTGAAGTTCGTTAACTGAAAATGTCAATATTTATTCGTTATTTTTGGTTATTTTTGTTATCTCATGAAGGACAAAATTGGTTACAAAACATGATATGCACAAGTCCTCAACACTGGACCTCAAGCATGGCTATTGGTATGTTACATTGTGAACCATCCACAAGTCCAAAATGACTGAGATAGAATAATGAGGTGGTATGACAACACAAATGGCATAGTCGTGGTGAGTCACAGACACACGCCAACAACACAGACTTAAATACAAGCTGGTAGCAACACTTCACTCACATACTGGTACACCCATTTCACCTACTGGATTAATAATAGTCATCACCCATACAGATTGTTGAACAAGTGCACAGTAATTACTAGCTTTACTAGAAAATTGTTTGTAAAACAAAATGCCACCGCTGTTGAGAATTCATGAATACAACAGCAATCACTGAGTGAGTGATTGTAGAAAAGATTATTTTCAGAGTCGAAAAAGGGGCATAACTGCGGATGGAACGGTGAGACAGGGAACATTTGATGTTACGCACTCCTGTACTTGATGGTTGGAATGTATACCAAGTATGAAGAGAACGACCAAAAACTATAGAAGGATTTCACCAGATAATGAACAAATATATATTCTGAGTCGAAAAAAGTGGCAGAACTGCGGATGGAACAGCAAATTTTTTCAACGGTGAAACGGGGAACATTTGATGTTATGCACTCCTGCACTTGATGGTTGAGATGTATACCGAGTATGAAGAGAATCGGCCAAAAATTGTAGAAGTAGTTCGCTAGATAAGGAAAAAATATATATTCCGAGTCGAAAAAAGGGGCATAACTGCGGATGGAACAGTGGGACAGCAATTTTTTTATGCTACGCTCTACTAAAAACTTTTACGTTACGCACTCCTGCACTTGATGGTTGGGATGTATATCGAATATGAAGAAAATCAGCCGCGGGCGGGCGGACGGACAGTCGTTGCAGCGGCATAATAATGATATGCCCAGTTACTAGCGGTATAATCATATGCCCGGGTATGGAAGGTTCTTTGAACCAATTGCCACCCTTAAATATAAGATAATTAACAATGGTTGCAAATACACCGTACAGGTGGCACATTGTCTTGTGCACTTGCTCAACTTAACCCTTATAATGCTGAAATACATTTGTTGTCTGCTGTTTATTTTGTATGTTCCATAGTTCTAATAAAACAACATGATTTGACAACACTTTAGAATCATTTCCATTGGAAATGAATCGAAAGTGATATCAAATCCTGTTTATTTCTTTGTTGGGGTTTAACGTCTTAAGGTCATTTAAGGCCGGGTCAATACGTTTAGTACTAAATCCCATATATTACATGTACAAGGACATAAAATCCTGTTTTTATTAAGAAAGAAGACCAAATATAAAACAAAAGCATACGACAATTTACATTTCCCGCATTCTAAGGTTAAAGTTACGTCACACAGAATGAATTCAGCACATACACAATAAATACAAGCAAACATAAATAGTTATCAAGAAATAATATGAAAACTTGACGACCGGTCACATCTACAATAACTCCCTTTCTGTAACGCCGGGAAATCCAACGTGTTTTAACAAAATTCCTCACGAGGGGATTAATTCTTATATGAGCCCATGCGACTTAATTTCTGACAAGGACAATTTAGATGCGCTACTGATAAAACTGGGGTTTTCTAGACATTACAACACTCCAAAGTGGCAGTTTCACTAGTATACAGGCAAAATATAATTTATTCAACAACTCTTTGAACCCTTTCAACACTGTAGACCTCTATAACCGTGTTAGCAAACAGTATAGATCCAGATGAGCCAGCTTGCGACAAGCCGTCTCTCATCAGGATCTGCACTTTTTTGGCAGTACTTTAAACAATTTCTAGAAAAAAGCATACCCCCTTTTTATAAATGGACTAGTCTGAAAATCACCTTGTAACAATTGGATTGTCAGAAAATTAACATTTCACAGTCCATTCCAGTTATTTAGTGTTGAAAGGGATAAAATACGGGATTTAATTTACTTGATGTTGGTTTGTTTGTTTGTTTATTAGTGTTTAACGGCCTATCAACAGCTAAGGTCATGTAAGGCCGGGTAAACGGGTTCGATCCTATTTTAACCTGCTGCAATGGGGGGAAAATCCCAAAATCAGAACGGAATATTTACATCGAGAACAAATATATTCAGCCCCTGACATTAGAATAACCTGACCTGGTGCCAGGTCCATACCACACCAAAGTCACTTGGCCCCTTCCCCTAAAATAGGATGTTACGAATATTGTAATACTCACATAAGGGGTATAACCAGATTCAACTGTCACGTACAAAATGCCAAAGACGTATGTGAGGGCCAAACCAGGTCTCCAGTCGGGATTCCGGTAAGGATGAACCCCCATCGTTAAATTACCCATCGCATACTCCCACCTGCCACCCACTCTTGATGTTGGTAAATACATTGTTTCTTTATTAGATTTACATACATCTCAAGGTGGGTGGGTGGGTGGGTGGGTGGGGAGGGGGACATCTGACATTTCAAATTACTAGTTGACTAAACTCTTATATCCCAATTGAATACTTGTTTTGTTTGTTTTTGACTCCCCAAAGTTAACCTGAATGGGCATGGTGAACATCCCAGCACAGGTACTAGTAAGTCATAATTATAGAGACGGGAACACAGTTTAAAGTCTCATCCGACAGACCAGTGGGATGGAAATACTACATACGTATTTTTCACGCCTATGGTGAGGATTGAACTCCAAACAGCCAATGCCCTAGGCCACAACCTAATCATTGACCTCCCCAAACCACAAATGTTTCAAGCATAGCTATATGAAGCATGATTAGAATGATTAGAATAACATTGTCAACCAAACATAGAACAGCTAACACTAGATTACTGTCTGTTTCACAAAACCTGCCCAAATGGTATGGATATAACCAGATTCAACTGTCACATACAAAATGCCAAAGACGCATGTGAGGGCCAAACCAGGTCTCCAGTCGGGATTCCGGTAAGGATGAACCCCAATCGTTAAATTACCCATCGCATGCTCCCACCTGCCACCCACAGTTTAGAAATGATCTAACTAAGAAAACAAAAGTTAAATTTGGAAAATCGGTCCAGTATTTCCCCATGTGGAACATGGGGAAATCGTTGTTTTTTTTTCGCCAAAAAATCAATATAATTATGACAAAATTTCACTAAATAAAAAGAGGGCTCATTCTTAAATTTTTCTCTAATTTGATATTATCGAAAAACATTGTTTTTGCATTGTTTTCATAGCCGCAATTTGGGCAGGTTTCGTGAAACAGACAGTAGGTATAGTGTGATAAATGGAGGGAGCACTTGATTAGCATATACATATTAGAAAGCAACACTGGCAATTTTTCCGTGTAGTAGGCATATGGAGGGTGTACAAACACTACAAATACATGTGAAAGTGAATGGGTTTAACGTCCCAGCAACAACTACGGTCATATAGACACACAGGACCTTGGTTTCAAGTCTCATCTGAAAGACCAGTGGGATGGATGGAAATACATGTACTATGAAAGTATTTTTGACGCCAAAGGCGAGGGTTGAACTCACAACCTCTGGTATTGAAGCCCAGTGCAAACCTCACGGCCACAAGTGCTAACTGGCAATTGAAAGGTTATAATAATTGTATGTAGTTTGTACAAAATGAAAACACTTCAACCGAATGCCCAATTGATATGTTCAAATATAATATGCAGTATGAAGTCATCAAGATGGATGATGTCATGTTTGTTGAAGAGCATTATCACTGATGCTGCACTCTGTGCCGGCATAAAATGTTTCACGTCGAAATAGCGTTGAAAAGGAATTTGTCAGGAATCTGGGGGTCGTTTCACTAAACTTCGTATGACTAAAATGTTTGTAAGTGCAAATTTATGATCGTCTAAATTTTAATTGATGGTTTACATTTATTGAGCATAGGCTGCATATGCAGCCTATGCTCAATAAATGTAAATCCAATAATTGTTTACAAGAAATATTGTTAATATGAAATTTACAGACTATTATAATTTTGCACTTACAAACATTTTAGTCGTACAAAGTTTAGTGAAACGACCCCCAGATTCCTGACAAATTCCCATTCAACAACATGCCGAAGATACTGCATCAACACATTTTCGTCTAGTAACCGGCACAAGAAAATTGCACCACTTACGAGACGAAAAATGTGTATATTCGATAGCTCTAAGTAAAGCTTAGTGGCATCTCATTAGGAAACGGGTGCATTTTTTCGATGTGAAACGTTTTAAGCCGGCGCGGAGTGCAGCATCAATGAGTATATGCAAATTAAACTGAAAATTCAAAACATGTTTGGAATTAAATTCCACAGTGTGTTTTCCATTTTTCAATAAAGCAATACATATACATGTACAACTATTCACATTTATCCCATCAACACGATGCGTATGTGCCGTGAAACACGGTGCCGTGAAACATTTTTGATATCCAGTCAATACTATTTTTGCATTTTACAGCCATTTGTAGGTGTTGACGGGATAAATAGAATAGTAGGTTAGTGCCGTGAATGGGAAAAAATATCTGGCGCGGCACGGAAACGGGATGTGCTCGGCAGAGCCTCGCCCATCCCGTTTCCTGAGCCTTGCCAGATATTTTTTTCCCATTCACGGCACTAACCTACTATTCTCTATGTATATACAAATGTATTCATATGCAGCTGTTACTGGAGAAATGGGGCTTATGGGATTTGTGCCCAGTGTAGCTCCGGATCAAATAGCACACTCCTGTAGCCTGATAACGATCTATATTCTTTGTTAGAAGCGTGACAGGATTCATCGATGCAATGGCGAACAGTGAAGATCCTGATCAGACTGTGCGGATGCACAGGCTGATCTGGATCTACACTGGTCGGAAAACCCATAAGCCCCATTTCTCCAGTTACAGACACAGATCTACAAAACCTACACCAAATGTTAATGAAACGACACATATTGTCTATGCATAAAGAGAGGTAACATAATGTAGGTGGGAGTAATATAAAAAGCTTCATGGTGACAGTATCAAGATGATATTGCTACTAAAAATAGCCAGCGAGACATACTCACACACACACAATCACATACAAACAGAATAAATAAATGCATGCACTATAAATACATTAACTTAATTTATTTAATAGCCAATCACCTGCTGTCATTTACAATTACACCGAGACAAGACGTCGACCACATAAACTGTCTGTACTACAGTCTATTCCAATTTTTCTGCCGACAACTTTTGGCTATTAAACACATTAAATAAAAAAATAGTTAAGAGTAAGTACTTTTTCACCAATAACAAAAATGTCATGATTTTCATATGGGAATTTAATATGGGGGAAAAGGTGGAAGACGAAAAAAATTGAAAACTGACTCAGAAACCTTGCTAGATAGCTTGGAAATGATAAGAAAAAGAAAGTTAGATTTTGAAAATCGGTCCACAAATAAAAATATATTTAAACAAAATCTATTTTTAGCCCCCCATGTTAAATATCCATTGGAAGATCGTTTTTTCTCTCAATAAAATCAATATTTGATGGAATTTATTTTGGGTAGGGTAACTTTTGTTATTGATGAAAAAGCAATTAAATTTAAATATTTTTTAAGAGTTAATGTGTTTAATGGCCAAAAGTTTGTCGGCAGCAAAACATGGAACAGACAGTAGTAGAACACTTTGGTATAGATAACATCCCCAACCAGACAGCCTGCATAACTCATTTATTGCCAGATACTAATCCGTAGGTTCTAAAGCCATTTCTGTACTTTCTTCACATCTCCAGTACTGGAACGCATTCAAAACGCAAGTTCTGGTTTAAGTGGTAGTGTGGCAAAAACATATTGTGTGACTAGATCAGGCGCTAGACTTGTGAAAGACAATCATAAACTCCGTTTCTCCAGTCCGTGTCATAGACAATGTTGCTAGACTGGCCACAAACGTCATTAGCCCCATGTCTCCAGTCGATATTTCTTCAGATAAAATGTTTCTGCCAACTGTCCAGTTATAACACAAATAATTCCAGCACAAAAATATTTACACAATTCCCTAACATTTGATTGACCCGTAGCAAGTCTCTGTCCAAAATTTATATCCCAGTAAACTCCCACGCCAAACTACTTCCCGTAACCGCCAGGCGCAGTTAAAATAATTCTTAAGAAAACGAAAAATAAACACATTTTCTTGATGAATTTATTTCAAATGCTGGAATTATAAGGAATGAATGACCTTTTTGTGGAATTTATCGGGGATATAAACTTGGAAAAGTCGCGGGAATACTGGACGAGGCCTTCCGGCCTTCGTCCAGTATTCCCGCGACTTTTCCAAGTTTATACCCCGATAAATTCCACAAAAAGGTCATTCATTCCTATATTAAATGTTACTCAAGATGTTAATGTGGTCAAGAATATTTGTTGTAACCACAAATTTGAACTGTCTCGGTGAGACAGTTCAAATTGGTGGTTACCACAAAAGACTTCAAAGAATACTATAAAGAAAAAAAAGAAACAGCTTATTAACGTAGACGAGACATCTGCAAAACACGGCCATATTTTTGGCATTGATGCAATTTAACCTGCCCAAGTTTTCCACTTTATACCTACAAAACAAATACGCAAGATTTCCGTTACGAGTTCATGTAATGTAATGTTCCCAATTGCCAATTTGTGTTTAATGGAAACAATTAGAGCTGAAAATTGTTGAGATAAACATTTTTCTATGTCTGACTTTGAAGGACATTACCGTAATAACCCTAAATATTCGGACAGCATTTGATTTTGGAAACCCCTATAAAATTCCCCAAACAAATTGTATCCAAATACATTGTTAATGTGATAAACTAGTACAGCCATTCTAACTGTAAATATATGGACATTCTTTGCTGTGAGAAACCATAGATTAATGTGCCTTTCCTAGAATAAATTGTGTCAGAATATTCATGGTTATTACGGTATTCTCTACAGTCTGTTTCACGGAAGCTGCCCAAATTTTATGGCTATATAAACAATTCAAAAACAATATTTTTTGATAATATTAAATTAAAGCAAAATTTAAGAATTTTTATTTCGTGAAATTTTGTCAAAATTCTGAAAAAAACAATTTCCCCATGTTAAATCTCCATACTGTACACATCTTCACAGAGTGAATCTAGTGAATCTGTGAAGATGTCTATGGGGATTTAACATGGAGAAATTTTTAGAATTTCATAAATACTGGACCGATTTTCATGATAATTTAACTCGTTTTCTTAGATCATTTCCAGATAAGTCACATTTTATTACATGTTCTATTCCTTTAACCCTTTCAAATTCACAGGCCTGTATAGTGGTATTGGCAAACAGTTTAGATCCAATGAGCCGGCTCGTGACAAGCCGTCTCATCTGGATCTACACTGTTTGCCACGAGCCGTCTCATCAGGATCTGCACTTTTGCAAGTAATTTTCATACTTTTAAGAACAAAAACACCCCCTTTTCATAAATGGACTAGTCTGAAAATCATTTTGTGACGGCTGAATTGTTTGCCAAATCAACATATCAAAATCTATTCCAATGACTCAGGGGTGAAAATTGTGGGCAAAATAGAACAGTCATACATACAGAGACTAAATAGCTCTTAGCTCTCAAACTGCATGTATTCTCGTGGACAATGAGATGCATTGATCTATAATTATAATCATGATCGGATAATGCTTCTTTCGTGGAAACGTAATGCTACTTACTGGAGCGGGTACATGATAAAAACAGTGGACAAAATTGATGTTCTACTCGAGATACCGATATCAAAAGTCCAGGAAGTCTTTGAGTAACGTTAACCTCCGCTTCTCGGCAATGTCCATTTGATTTTCCAGATCCTGTAAAACACAAAGTTAGCAATGAACGAAAAGTTCAAATGAAAGTCTTCAATACAATAGTTAAGAAGGTCTTTAGTATAGATATATAGCATTCAGTGTAAATACTCCACGTCATCTTTTAACCCTCACAAAAGATGGACTGGCCTAGGGATGGAACACCCGACTTCCAATCCAGAGGTTATGGGTTCAAACCTCGCCTTCGGCATCAAAAATACTCTTCTTTTTTTTAACCCTCACAATGCTGAATTAAAATTTGTCGTCTGCTGTTTATGTTTTATTTTCCATTTTTCTCATCTCGTCTGCTGTTGATTTATATTTCGTCTTCTTTCTCAATAAAAACATGTTTTGGCAACACTTTAGAATCATTTCCTATGATTTATATTTCGTCTTCTTTCTGAATAAAAACATGTTTTGGCAACACTTTAGATATTTAGTCTTCTTTCTGAATAAAAACATGTTTTGGCAACACTTTAAGTGTTGCCAAAACATGTTTTTATTCAGAAAGAAGATGAAATATAAATCAACAGCAGACGACAATTTACGTTTCCCGCATTCTAAGGTTTTAACTATTTATATTTCGTCTTCTTTCTCAATAAAAACATGTTTTGGCAACACTTTAGATATTTAGTCTTCTTTCTGAATAAAAACATGTTTTGGCAACACTTTAAGTGTTGCCAAAACATGTTTTTATTCAGAAAGAAGATGAAATATAAATCAACAGCAGACGACAATTTACGTTTCCCGCATTCTAAGGTTTTAACTATTTATATTTCGTCTTCTTTCTCAATAAAAACATGTTTTGGCAACACTTTAGATATTTAGTCTTCTTTCTGAATAAAAACATGTTTTGGCAACACTTTAAGTGTTGCCAAAACATGTTTTTATTCAGAAAGAAGATGAAATATAAATCAACAGCAGACGACAATTTACGTTTCCCGCATTCTAAGGTTTTAACTAGGAAAACAGAGAAGAATAAGCTGTAGTGATATATGACGATTACTGCAGTGCGATTTGGGTTTACACTGACTGCCATTTCTGTTGATGCTAATCACATAGTTAGAAAAAATATATATCTTGGCTAATAAAAGCACATTTACATTTTGGCCAACGGCTGAGCAAAAGGACACCCTGATTTGTGTGACCCAGATGAGCATGTACATCTGTAGTCGATTTCAACAAAACTGCTAAGCATACTTATCTAGCTAAGTATACTTTGAGGGAGTAATCATTTATTTTCCCGAAATGCATTATTTCATATAGAACTAACTACTGCATATATTTGATGATTAAAAGTATGCAGAATTATTATACTGAATATATTACATTATCACAGCCAAAATGGCTGTGATAATGTAATAAATTCAGTATAATATAAATTAATAAATTTATCCTTAAATTGAAAATTTCTCCCTCAGAGTGTACTTAGCAAGATAAGTATACTTTTCAATGTCGGTGAAGTAGGCTACTGATCTATTTGATCAGGGCTTATGATATTGGCTGGTAAATGAAACGGCCGACAGGCCAAAATGAAAAAATCAAATATGTTATATTTGTGTGTTACAAACGGACGAAACGACTGTCAGGAAAGGCGAATCTGATATACCCCTTGGCACACTTCTCAGTGCCAGGGGTATATCAAGAACTGTAGCCGCTTTCACTAACATTGCATAAGTATACTTTTCTAGCAAAGTATTTTCAATTTTAGGATAAATTTATTAATTTTATTCTGAATTTATTACATTATCACAGCCATTTTGGCTGTGATAATGTAATAAATTCAGAATAAAAATTCTGCATACTTTCTATCATCAAATATATGCAGTCGTTAATTCTATATGAAATAATGCATTTCAGGAAAAATAAATGATTACTCCCTCAAAAAGTATACTTTTCAATGTTGGTGAAATAGACTACTGGCATCGTTAAACAAAGCTAATCCACTCGCTGGCAGCCTTGATAATAATAATAATTAAAAAAATATAATCAAGTACTCAGTGACCTTCACCTTGGGCAGTAGGACATGGGTCATATGCAAAACAATGCACCATCCCTAACTTAACACACATTGTGGTCAAATACTATCACCAGATGGCCGCGGCCCGCATGTCGAGCCCGCCAAGGCATTTTAAAAACTTTAACGCAGATTTCGGACGCACACACAGACACCCGGACGTCATTGTGATCACTATGTCTCGCTTTCCGCAAGCGGGCTCGACAAAAATTGGTGAAGCGGTTGATGAGTTATTGAAAAGACAAAAAAAAGCTTTTTTGCCTTACAAACAAGTCGTCAGTGGTTCAGTTATTGAAAAATGAAAGGTGTTACTAACGTACGTACGTACGTATGCATACATGTATGTACATGGACAAACACTATATACCAAAATAAAGTTATTTGAAAATTTGGAGTCTCGACTAATGTACAATGTTAATGTGATTGAACATATTCCAAACATGCACTGAAATATATCTACTTCATAGAAACAGAGTAATTTGGATTTCAAAAAGTTTAGATGACGTCACAACGTGGGAAACAAGTCAGTGTGCAACTATTAATACGCACAGCACAATTCTTTAATAGCTTACAATCTCAAAGATATGCATATATATCCGCTGTGAAGTGTACAATAATACACGATTGTGTGTCGGCTTCCGTGCAAGCAACTCGTTCGCTACGCTCACTCGTTGCTTGCGCGGAAGCCGACGCACACTCATGTATTATTTCCCGCTATTCAAAATGTATGATGGAATATCCTCTATGTATACAGACAGTACCCACCCCTCGGTCGGTGATCTCCGCCCGCTCCACCTTCCACGACAAATTCTCCACCTCTGCCTCCAACTGAGCCTGCTGGTACTCAAACTGCAACAAGGGTCACATGTTCAATATCTTGTTTATATAACAGTATAATGTTATTACCACTCATTTGAACCGTCTCGTCCAGATGGTTCATATGAGTGGTAACAACATTTACCTCAGAACGGAAAGCGAGAAAAGAGCGAGAAAAAATATCCCTTTACTCAGAAAAATAATTATTCTATTTTTATTTCTCCATAAAAGTATATGTTGTTACCACTCATATGAACCAAAAAGTTAAACTTTTGAACAGAAGGAGAGGAAATAGCGGAATAAAATATTCCGATAGACACCAGGGGGCCGGTTTCACTAAACTTTGTACGACTAAAATGTTCGTAAGTGCAAAATTATGATAGTCTGTAAATTTCACATTAACAATGTTTTCTTGTGAATAATTTTTGGATTTACATTTATTGAGCATAGGCTGCATATGCAGCCTATGCTCAATAAATGTAAATCCATAAATTGAAATTTACAGACGATCTTAAATTTGAACTTACGAACATTTTAGTCGCAAGAAGTTTAGTGAAACGGGCCCCAGAGCCTTGGGTTATAAAACACTGAGCATGTACTCTGTTCTCCTGCTCAAAATCGGGAAGGGTAACACAAGTATTCATTTTGAGACCAAAAAAGATATAAACACAAGTCCTGGGTTCATGACTATAATACTTTGCAAGCATATACTCCATTTGCATGCTCAGAAACAGAATGTTTGGTTGGTCAAGGCTATTTTTAGAACTGGGAAACCCATTACTTCACATGCTTCATCTTGGGGCCCTGCGAGCCCACATCATACTACTCGCCAAATATTTTCTGGAAATGTGGAATGTTAACAACAGAATGGACTGTTGAATAATTCCTTTCACAGTACAGTGGAACCTCTCTAAACCGGACACCCTGGGAGGTCCCCACTGTAATTAAGCATTCGATGACCATTTTTTGGTCATTTTTGTCATAAACAGACAGGACAATGAAATAAATTACATTGAAACCCATCTAAATTAAGCACAATGGGTTTAGAGGGGTTCCACTGTATAATCAACAACAACCGAGCAACAACAACAACCGAGCGGACTTACCAGCTGTTTACGGGCACCTTTCTCCGTGTAGTAGGCGTATGGATACGTGTACTGGAGGGTGTACCGACACTGCAAATAAAGTTACGGTTATGTTATTGGTATGTGCTTGATTTCACACTTTTAACCCTTTCAACACTACTGACCTTTTTCATAATATTTGCAAACAGTGTAGATCATGATGAGCCGGCTCGTCACGAGCCGGCTCATCTGGATCTACACTGTTTGCCAATACCACTATACAGGCATGTGGTGTTGAAAGGGTTAAAGAAATAGAACGGGCTGTCTCAGCAAGATCTGCACAATGGTGTGGATATTATTATTTTTTTACAAAATGACCCCCTTTTCTGCATAATGGAACAGTCTCAAACATAATATGAAACAGTCCATGTCAGTTAAAGGTACATGCCCACTCAGTAGGCACAAAATGTTATTTATATGAATTAAAAATGTGTATAATCGTGTCACTATTCCATCAGTTCTAAACATTACAAGTGCCCGCTATACAGATTAATCATTTAGTAATATTTATTTTACTGATAGTGACTCGCGGTGGTATCAAGCTATTTTCATAATGCAAATGAGGCATGATATTTTTTAATTATTTATACTAATTAAATGTGACAGATTATAAAGTACGACTATTGCACACAAAAAAATAAATATAGAGAATAAACAGTAATGTCTGTTAACATGTTAAGGAAACACAGTTATCGCCCCTGATATCAGCGTGGAAATTTACGTCTGATATAAAACGTATAATAATGCCAATCAATATGTGGGGTAATGGTGAATTTTGATCATAACGAACATGGTTTTCCAATGGAAATGATTCTAAAGTGCTGTCAAACAGTGTTTTATTGAGTGAAAAAAAGGCAAAATACATAACAACAGCAGACGACAATGTTTGTGCCCAGCATTCTAGTGGTTAACCCGATAAGACCATAATCCAACTTTTGCTCCAGATGAGCCAGCTCATAAGAGCCGTCTCATTAGAATCTGCAATATTTGAAAATCGTTGTCTGATTTTTTATTTTTACAAATATGCCTTTAATGATGAATGGAGTTGTCCAGAAATAGCATAGAACATTCCATGTCAGATATTTAGGTGCGAAAGGGTTAAGCTTCTCGAGTTCTTTGGTGTACAACACCAGTAGCATATTTCACCAACATAGCAAAGTATACTTATCTAGCAAAGTATACTTTGAAGGAGAAATTTTGAATTTAAGGATAAATTTATTAATTTTTATTATACTGAATTTATTACATTATCACAGCCATTTTGGCTGTGATAATGTAATAAATTCAGTATAATAACTATGTATACTTTTAATCATCAAATAAATGCAGTGGTTAGTTCTATATGAAATAATGCATTTCGGAAAAAATAAATGAATACTCCCTCAAAGTACCGGTATACTTTGCTAGATAAGTATACTTTGCAATTTTGATGAAATCGGCAACAGATTATAATGACAAATTCTATTTATAAGTACATGTACTCGTAGATAGCGGAGTGACTTTATACTTGTCTGTATATTATCTAACTTTATACAGTCGAACCTGTGCTAAAGACCACCTCCAAATAGCAATCACCTGGCTGTAAAGGCCACACTTGTGTTGTCCCAATGACACAATTACTATATAAATGACCCTGCGAATAAAGACCACCTGTGAACAAAGGCCAGATTTTGTACTTCCCATAGCTGGTCTTTATTCATATGTTTGACTGTACTAAAATAAGTGGCTGTCCAATTATCGTGCCCACATGGTACATTTTTGAGTAACATTACAGTTTTATGCTTGAATTCAAAATGGTTATTACAGATTAACATATTTTGAATTCAAAAACGACATATTTTATTACAAGTGTTTTACAATAGTTGTGGTGTAAGCAATGAGTGGCTACCCACCTTAGTGCCTATACGGTACCTTTTTGAGTAGTGTGGCGGCATCGAGCAGGTATTGCCAGTCTATCCAGGTGCCCGTCGACTTCATGACCTTTTCCTGTATCCGGGCCGTGATCTTCGCCAGGGTCTGCTCCTCCAGCTTCAAGCTCTTAGCGTGGTTCTCCCACTGTGGCGGGGATAGAGTTAGTTCCGAGTACATAAATCTAATCACATTACATTGCTTACATAAGCGTTATGACAGTCGTATTTCCAAATTTGCATTTGCTTACTTTCTACTCTGTGGAGAGTGACCTAAAACGTTTGCCAATACACACTTTATCAGGTGAGTTTATGATGATATTTTTGTCTCATATTGTATAATTGTCTCTGAATAACAATGTAGCAGATTATGAACGTCAACGCCCTGCAGATTATGAACGTCAACGCCCTGCAGATTATGAACGTCAACGCCCTGCAGATTATGAACGTCAACGCCCTGCAGATTATTGGTTTATTTTGGTGCACAAAATGGAAATGTTATTTTGCAAATTTATACCGTTGACTGTGGTGTAGCAACAATATAGTTCCTATAAAGCGGAAAACATGCAGCTATGATAGAGTATGGTATATGCAGAGCTCCAGATAAGCTGCGTATTGGCGTGCTTTACGCAATTATTTTAGCTGAATACGCATTGATTATCAAAAGTGGGAGTACAAAATACGCACAGCAATGTGACAATACGCATTGATTTTCAAATTGAGTAGTGAAAATACTGTCATAAAGTTGAAAATTCACTTATTTCAGCTGTAAAAAAAACAGTGTTTGCTTTTTGCAGCTCAAATAAGTGAATGTTTAAATTAGTTATATTTATCATTTATTCCCTATTTAGTAACGAAAAAATCAATAATCCATGTGTAAAAGTAAAAATACGCAAGGATTTTGAAATCAGGGAGTATAGTACGCTTTAGACACAAAGCTTATCTGGAGCTCTGTATATGGCTTATGGGGCTTATGACATTTCTGCTAGTCTAGCTTCTCAAATAGCAAACTCCTCTGTATAAGTTAATGTTCACATATTGAATTTTTAAGGAATTACATAGGTTGCGCTATATTGTTGATACATCCTATCGGCAGACAGCCCAGTAGCCGATTTCATCAAAATTGCAAAGTATACTTATCTAGCAAAGTATACTTTTGAGGGAGTAATCATTTATTCTTCCCGAAATTCATTATTTCATATAGAACTAACGACTGCATATATTAGATGATTAAAAGTATGCATAATTATTATACTGAATTTATTACATAATCACAGCCAAAATGGCTGTGATAATGTAATAAATTCAGTATAATAATTTTTTTTTAAAATATCCTTAAATTGAAAATTTCTCCCTCAAAGTGTGCTAGATAAGTATACTTTGCCATGTTGGTGAAATAGGCTACAGGTGGCAGATTGGAGAAACTCCGGCAAACTTCTTTACTGGACCTACGTACACACACAGATTAACTCACATTTGACCCCTTACATGATACATCCATTGTTTTCAAACCCTAGGCCACGCCTCCTACCCCCCTAGGCCCCCGAATGAGTGCCTAGACATACACACGGACGGACACACAGTGCGAACACTACCAAGACCTGGCACATAAAAACAGATGTAAATCATACCATCTTTGCACATTGTTGCACATTACAAATGACCATTGTTTAATTCAGCGAGGTCCCTTCCATTCCTTATCTCATGACCTTGCATATGTACGTACCCGTTCAAAGTAAAAGAGGTATTTCTTGAGTGCCTCGCGTGCCTGGGCGTGCACCGACTCGTTGGCAATGTTGGGATTCTCCTTGTATCGGCTACACTCGTAGTACTCACTGCCGTGGGCCTTCCAGTCGCCGAGGCACATCCAGCAGAAGTCATACTTGCATTTGGAGCATTGCTGCAATATACAGTGGAGAAAAAAAAGTGAAAGTGAATGGTTAAAATGTCAACACTACAGACCTGTTTAGCCGGGTTGCCCGCAGCACAACATTTTGTAGGCCTAAATCCCACAGCATACCAGCGGATCCAACGTATCTCTATAGTCTGATCAGTGAATACATTGTTCGCTATTCGTTCGAAGCGGCATACCTCTAATATCATCCACCCATGCAACATTGGAGACCATAACGCCACATTTGCAAACAGTGTATATCCAGATGAGCCGTCTCGTAACGAGCCGTCTCATCAGCATCTGCACTTTTTGAAAATAATTTTCATAATGTTTAGGAAAACAAAAATTCCCTTCTTATAAATGGACAAGTCAGAAAAACAATTAACATATCACCATCGTTTCAGTTATTTATCGCCGACATTATCCAATTCCAACAAAAATAGCACATCAGCAATTGCTTCACCCGATACTTTCAATTTGATGTATGACATGAAAATATTCAGTAAAGAATGAAATTTGACCCCTATTTAACCCCTAGGGCCCTGCCCATTTTTTTAACCTGGAGGCATCATTTCAACAAATCTGAAAGAGCATCGACTATCGATCATTCCTGCCACATTTCGTCAAAATTGGTCTGGGGGTTCGTGAGAAGATTTATAAGAATTTGACCTACTGTTCTATGGCGGCCATCTTGAATTTTGTGACTACTTCCATTTCAACAAAGCTGAAAAGATCTCGCCCATACATCATCGCGATGAAGTTTGACCAACATCAGACCAGCTGTGCAGTAGAAGAAGTTTGATATTGTGGATGGACAGACGAAAAGCGGCAACAATAGCTCACTTGGCTAAAGTGAGCTATTGTTGCCGCTTTTCGTCCGTCCATCCATGTGGCGCAGACGAGCCAAAAAATATACCCCATTTTTTTCTAAATTACTCTGAAAAACATTTGTGACGAGTTGATTGGTCAGAACATATCAGTCCATTACAGCTATTTAACCCTTACACAGGGATTCCGCTGGGGAAAATAAAAAAATCGCCACTTCCAAAAAAATAAACAATTGGCGATAAAAAATTACAATTTTTCGAAAAAGAATTGTTTTTTTTTCTCGAAAATTGTAATTTTTTATCGCCAATTGTTTATTTTTATTGCCAATTGCGAAAGTGGCGATCGCCAGCTGAATCCCTGCTTACACCGCTATCTTAAATATTTTGTTGTCTGCTGTTTATTTTCTATTTTCCATTTTTATCATCAAAATCATGCTTTGACAGCACTTTAGAATAATGTACAACATGCTTTGACAGCACTTCAGAATCATTTCCATTGGAAATGATTCTGAAGTGCTGTCAACCCATGTTTTTATTGAGAAATAAGGCAAGATATAAAAGCAACAGCAGACGACAATTGTTGTGAGTAGCGGTCTAAGGGTTAAGGTTGAATCAGTTAAATTATGTCGCAACATTGTGTATTACTTACCATGTGATTACATCCACCATTCTTCTCAATACACACATGGCATTTGGGGCACTGAAATACACAAACATAATATATGTGGCTGTGACTGGAGAAATAGGGCTTATGGAGTTTGTCCATTGTAGCTCCTGATCAAAATAGCACACTCCTGTAGGCTGATAACGATCTGTATTGCTTGTTAGAAGCATGGCGGTTGATTCATTGATGGGATGGCGAACAGTACAGATCCTGATCAGATTGTGCAGATGCATAGGCTGATCTGGATCTACACTGGTCACATAACCAATAAGCCCCAGAGCTCCAGATAAGCTGCGTATTTGCTTAAATACCCAATTAAAATTGCCAAAAACCCACTTGAAATCAGAAGTAGCGAGTATCAAAAAGCAATAGACATTGTGTATCATGCTGCAGAAAACAATAAACAGACCACACATATAGCATATTTTTCTTATTCTCCATGAAAACACATCTTGGTATTTCATTAGAATTGTCTCCAATGAGACAATTATAATGAAATTCCAAGACATGTTTTCATTTCGAAGCAATAATTGCTGTCTGTTGATGTGTAAACAGTAGTGTGATTTTATTTTACCCAATTAAAATTTTGAAATGCCCAATTGCTTTAGAAATGATGGAGTGACAATACTCGATTACTAATTCCTTATCTGGAGCCCTGAGCCCCATTTCTCCAGTCACATATGAGACAAGTCATGTGAGTTTGTATTCATAATAAATTGTATGAGGGTAGTAGAGTGAAACACTATCCATGTAATTAAATTAACTTTCTGATGAATTTTTCACGTTTACGACAACACCATCCGTAAATGGAACGCACCTGAATTTTTTATTCCCCATACAATCAATTCTGGAATCCCCATTAGAAGATACATGTGCGATATCTCATGAAAAATATTTACAACTTTTATGATGTTGACGAAATGTTCAAAGCAAATCGCGAGGTTAGTACCAGAAGAGGTTACCGGCCCAATTGGGCGAAATTGAGATTTTCTCATTTAAATATTGCTGTCATTTAGTTTTACAATGTCTAAAATTTTCAGAGCTATATCTTCAATACTTTTGAAGATATTGATTAAAACCAAAACCAACTAGATTTGTCAGTAAGCGGGGGCTTACGGAATACCCCCCCGCGTCAGCCCTGACCTAGAATGAATTCCAGCTCGCATACTATCATTTTCAGATAAAAGACTATGTCAGCACATATGGAGAGTGCGATGGTGGTTCCAGTTGAAAAAAGCAAACTAGACATTCTAAGTCCATGACCTTGACCCCTGGCATAAATGGGGGTCGTAGGTTTGTTGCAGAATGATGTATGAGTGTCAGAGAGGGGCCGGGTAAAATATCACTGCATTCCGCAAAGGGAAAGAGAAGTTATAAGGAAATTTACAATTGTTAAGTTTTAGTTTTTTTTCTAAGTTTATAAGTCCGTGACCTTGACCCATTGCATAAATGGGGGTCGTAGGTTTGTTGCAGAATGATGTATGAGTGTCAGAGAAGGGGCAGGTAAAATATGAAAGATTTCCGCAAAGGGAAAGAAGTTAAAAGGAAATTTACAATTGTTAAGTTTTCGTTTTTTTCTAAGTTTCTAAGTCCGTGACCTTGACCCCTGGCATAACTGGGGGTCGTAGGTTTGTTGCAGAATGATGTATGAGTGTCAGAGAAGGGGAGGGTAAAATATGAAAGATGTCCGCAAAGGGAAAGAGAAGTTAAAAGGAAATTTAGAATTGTTAAGTTTTGTGACGGACGGAAACACGGAAAGACGGACGGACGGACGGACAAGCTGACTCCAGTATACTCCCCCACAACATCGTTGCGGGGGGGGGGGGGGGGGGGGGTATAACTATTGTATAATACACATAACTGTTTAGGCCAGTTCCAGCTATACAGAGCTAACTGGTTATGACATTTCTATTTCACCTTTAATATGTCACTGTTGTGCCAGAACAGGTTATCAGAACATAGCTCTATCTAGCAGAAACATAAGTCTACCTGGGATCTCAGGTACCAGTCCACTTGAAAAAGGCTTAGTTTCGTAGTTTTCCTATGGGCGTTTTACTGAATATTCCAAAACTGCCTGTCTGTGGTGATTGAATGTGACTTAAAATTAAATACTCACCATCCTATGCTATTTTCAGCTGACAAAAGCAAGTATTTGTAAAATTATGTGCCAAACTGTGATCTGGGCCATTTAGTGAGCATATTCAGATTAAAATTGTACGCATCTTCCGCTCGAAATGTGTGTTTGTTGTTTGGGGCGCAATTTTAACAGTCTGAAACAGAGATTGTTAAAAACCATTGACAATTTATTATTATCCCCTCGTCGATAGGCAAGAGTTAATCCATGTACATACATTAATAATGCCTTTCAGTTTTCACTAACTCATCAACCGCTTCACCGATTTTGATAATATTTGGCCACAATGTGTGTCTAGGGATGGTGCTTTGTTTTGCATACGACCCGCGTCCAACTGGTCAAGGTCACCGACAACTTATGTTCACCTTGTTTGTAAGGAAAACATGTTAAAACTCTTTTTTTTTCAATAACTTATCAACCGCTTCATCGATTTTGATAATATTTGGTCACGTGTGTCATGGAATGGTGATTTGTTTTGCATACAACCCACGTCCGACTGCCGAAGGTCAAGGTCAATATTATTATCAAGGCTGCCAGTGAGGGGATTAGCTTTGTTAAACGATGCCAGTTCTTGTTGCTGTATCATTAAGCCTCCACAAATGTATTGAAGGAGTTGCATGTTTGTGACATTGGCATTATAAATTACTCTTGTGAATTCTTCGCTTCCTTCTGTTCCCTTAATTATCTATCTTTATGTGTTTAAATTGATATTACATTGTGTGGGGACATCCTTGTCCCATAGACGTTTACAGTTTTTTATAGTTAATTATAATTAAGCCAGCGCATGTGATAATGTGCCTTATTGCATGTACGATATTCGCTGAAAATGTTTTCGAATTAAAACAATAGTTTCCGCAAGTTGAACCAAATGTTTCAGAGCAAATGCCGATTATAATTGTGGCTGTGACTGGAGAAATGGGGCTCTTGGGATTTATAACCAGTGTAGCTCCTGATCAACTAGCAAACTCTGGTAACCTGATAGCGACCTGTTAGAAGCATGACAGGTGTTTAATTGATGGGATGACAAACTGTGCCGATCCTGATCACTGTCCGGATGCGCAGGCTGATCTGGATCTACATTGGTCACAAAACCCATAAGCACCATTTCTCCAGTCACATCCACAATTATACATTTGCTCTGAACTTCGTCTCCAATCCTAGACATCATTTACCGAAAATATGGGAAATTTTCAAAGTCTTAAACATCGAGAATCTCACATGCGATAAGGCACAATATCTCTTGCGCTGGTTCATCATTAGCATCATTGCTAAATTGAAATAATTTTTGCAAGATATGCTATAAGCCGTCTTAATTTCCCGAGTAAATTCAGAACTCAAGTCTAAATTTACAGTAAAAAAAACGTGCCAAAAGTCGACATCAGAAACAAAATAACGCACATTTTCTAGATGATTTCTACAAAATCATTAAATGCGATGTGGCTATTTTTGTTAGTCCATGTATAAATAAAAATTTCCTTAAGCAGGCATGACAATCAAGGCATGTATAGTGAAACAGACTGTTGATGTCATTACAGAATCAGGATGGCAGAAAGTGAATGATCAGACTGGGAAAACGGACATACAGACATACCATGTGAGAACAGCAATCATGTTCAAAATGACGACAAAACTGTGTCTGATGTTGCACCAACAGATGACCCACCCATTTTTCCAACAGACATACCATGTCAGAAGAGCAATCATGTTCAAAATGATGACAAAACTGTGTCCGATGTTGCACCAACAGATGACCCGCCCATTTGTGAAACATACATACCATGTGAGAACAGCAATCATGTTCAAAATGACGACAAAACTGTGTCTGATGTTGCACCAACAGATGACCCACCCATTTTTCCAACAGACATACCATGTCAGAAGAGCAATCATGTTCAAAATGATGACAAAACGGTGTCCGATGTTGCACCAACAGATGACCCGCCCATTTGTGAAACATACATACCATGTGAGAACAGCAATCATGTCTAAAATGACGACAAAACTGTGTCTGATGTTGCACCAACAGATGACCCACCTATTTGTGCAACAGACATACCATGTCAGAAGAGCAATCTTATTCAAAATGATGAAAAAACTGTGTCCAATGTTGCACCAACAGATGATCCACCCCTTTGTGCAACATACATACCATGTGAGAACAGCAATCATGCTAAAAATGGCGATCAAATTGTATTTCAAACCAGTCCATCTGACAATGCAGCAGTTCGGATGGATACCGAGCTATCTCATCAAACAAATAAAGCATGCAGCAGTAGCAAAGAAATAAGTGATTGTGGCAATTTTTTTTTCGATAACGGGTGCGACAATGATGATAAACACCCATGTGAAGTATCAAGGTAATGGGTGAAGCAGTTGCAGAGATATAGTACACGAAAAAACTTTAACAAAAAAAATCAAAGTAATTTGACCTTGACATTGGGCACAGGGGCCGCACGGTTGGGGGTTAGAATGAAAATATGGATGATGATAAACACCCATGTGAAGTTTCAAGGTAATGGGTGAAGCAGTTGCAGAGATATAGTATAACTAAAATGTTTTAACCAAAACACTTTAACCAGACGTACGTTAAAAAGTTAACGTTGAAAATGTCTAAGTCAATTACGTAGAAATAATAGGTGAAGGTAAAAAAAATGGTCACATGTTGGATAGTTGTATGTGGTAGGCACCCCTTGGTTATGAAGCTGTGAAAGTTTGGTGGTCCTAGGTGGTACAGTACCAAAGAAATGGACTTAAACACGAAAACTTAACATTGTAAACGCGAAAAGTTAACATTGAAAATGGCTAAGTCGACTGCGCGGAAAAAATGGGTCAAGTTAAACAAAAAGTAACATGTTGGATAGTGATATGTGGTGGGCACCCCTTGATTATGAAGCTGTGAAAGTTCGGTGGTCCTAGGTGGTACAGTACCAAAGAAATGGACATAAACACGAAAACTTAACATTGTAAACGCGAAAAGTTAACATTGAAAATGGCTAAGTCGACTGCGCGGAAAAAATGGGTCAAGTTAAACAAAAAGTAACATGTTGGATAGTGATATGTGGTGGGCACCCCTTGATTATGAAGCTGTGAAAGTTTGGTGGTCCTAGGTGGTACAGTACCAAAGAAATGGACTCAAACACGAAAACTTAACATTGATTGTGGACGCCGCCCTGCGCCCACCCGCCCGCCCGGTTTTCGCCAATCCAATAGCCTGGATTTTTTTTCAAAAACCTGGTTAATAAAATTAAGCATGTCAGGAAACACATTGAATCTTTCCCCAAAGTTGACGGGCATTACACTCGCAAAGACACAAAGAGAGAGTTTCTTGGATCAGATCTAACATTACCAAGAATGTATGACCTATATGTGGAGAAATGCACAGCAATATCGGAGAGCCCAGTTAAAATAGCAATGTACATGAAGGTTTTCAATGAGGAGTACAATTTCTCCTTTCATGTACCTAAAAAGAATCAGTGCAATACATGCATAAAGCATGACACAGCAGTCCAAGATAGCACTGTGACTGGTGAAATGAAAGATATCTATGATAAACACCAGGCAAGGAAGACAAGAGCAAGACAGGAAAAGGAGAAGGACAAGGAAAAGTCCCGGTCTTCAAAGGATACCTTTGTGGCGACATTTGACATGCAGTCCGTGCTATATACCGGTACACCATGTTCCCTAGTTAGCCTCATGTATTATATGACATTTGACATGCAGTCCGTACTATATACACCGTGTTCCCTAGTTAGCCTCATGTATTATATGTGAAAGCTATGTTGCTATAATTTGTCAGTCTACAGTCTTGGAAACAACCGGGGGACTTGCTACATCTGGTCAGAAGTGGAAGGCAAACGAGGTTCGTGTGAAGTGGCCACATGTCTCCATTTGCAACTGCATTCAATGCCAATTAATATCAAGCATGTCATTCTGTATTCGGACACATGTGGCGGTCAAAATCGAAATCAGGTTATTGCAACATGTCTGTTAAACATAGTTAGTAGTGTTGATCACTTTGATACAATTGATCATAAGTTTCTGGAGAGTGGACATACGCACATCGAATGTGATGCAATGCATTCGGCAGTGGAGTTTGCAAAGAAGAATGGGACACAGTTATGCTCATGGCCAGGAGGAGAGACCCATATAGTTATTCCTCTGAAACACTATGACTTCAAATTGGTACAGTCAAACAAAGTGAAAAATGTTAAAGTAACAGACACAGGAAAAAGGGTCATATGGACCAAGATTCGTTGGATGCGATTCCAGAAAGACGAACCTGATAGCATGTACATCAAGTACGATTTTGATGACGACTTTGAGAGGGTGCGGCTATTTTCCAAGAAGAGAGGGCAGCCAGAACTACTAGTAGCCTATTTCATCAACATTGCAAAGTATACTTTTCTAGCAAAGTATACTTTGAGGGAGTAATCATTTATTTTTTCCGAAATGACGTATGCCATATAAAACTAACAACTGCATCTATTTGATGATTAAAAGTATGCAGAATTATTATACTGAATTTATTACATTATCACAGCTACAATTAAAAATTAATAAATTTATCCTAAAATTGAAAATTCCTCCCTCAAAGTATACTTTGCTAGATAAGTATATTTTGCAATGTTGGTGAAATCGGCTACAGAAGAGACACCACGGAAGTACAAATGCAAGATACCGATATCATCGGCAAAAAAGAGACTTGTTGAATCTTTGTAAAACTGCTGGAGTGATTCCATTAGAGTACCACGAATACTACAAAACACTGCCAGCTAGTCAGTCTGCTGCTGACAGGTTACCTGTAGCCTATTTCATCAACATTGCAAAGTATACTTTAGTAGCAAAGTATACTTTGAGGGAGAAATTTTCAATTTTTTTAAAAAATTATTAATTTTTATTATACTGAATTTATTACATTATCACAGCCATTCAATGGCTGTGATAATGTAATAAATTCAGTATAATAATTCTGCATACTTTTAATCATGAAATATATGCATTTGTTAGTTCTATGTGAAATAATGCATTTCAGGAAAAATAAATGATTACTCCCTCAAAGTATACATTGCTAGTAAAGTATACTTTGCAATGTTGATGAAATCGGCTACAGTAGCCTATTTCATCAACATTGCAAAGTATACTTTCCTAGCAAAGTATACTTTGAGGGAGCAATCATTTATTTTTCCTGAAATGAATTATTTCATATAGAACTAACAAATGCATATATTTCATGATTAAATGTATGCAGAATTATTATACTGAATTTATTACACTATCACAGCCAAATTGGCTGTGATAATGTAATAAACTCAGTATAATAAAAATTAATAAATTTATTCTAAAATTGAAAATTTCTCCCTCAAAGTATACTTTGCTAGGAAAGTATACTTTGCAATGTTGATGAAATAGGCTACAGGTGTGGTGAGTTCAATCCACACCATAGGCGTGAAGAATACTTATATAGTATTTCATCCCATTGGTCTGTCGGATGAAACTTTAAACTGTGGTCCCGTCTCTATATGACATTATCTGTTGCTGGGATGTTAAACCCATTCACTTTCACCTGTCTTTGTCATGTAATGAAAGCGAAAGAGTTACAATAGTTTAACCCTTAGACCACTTAAAAATGTTGTCAGCGGATTTTTAATAGTTTTCGGGTTTTTCTCTCAATAAAACATGTTTTGACAGCACAGTGGAATATTCTCAGTGCGAGGAAATTCTACTGTGCTTCCAAAGCATGTTTTTGCTGAGAAACGAGGATAATATTTAAAATCAGAATATGACAACCGTTTTCCTGCGTTCTAAGGGTTAATTATATGACAGCATCACTGATGAAATGTGTTTATACATGAATCATCAACTAGACTGTTTTGTTGGAGTAGCTGCATGTATGCTAGTACATTTTGTATCTTAGTATCTATAACCGTAGGTTAATATAATTGTGTTGTGTCTAAAAACTAAATAATGATGAATGTATATTTTATTATCAAATTGTAATAGGCTACTTTAAAATTCAAAAACGTTAAATACAACAGAATGTAATGTTTACCCAATTGCAAAATAGCGTTTACAAATGTAGGCAGACAGTTTTATCTATGTCACTGCCTACTGCTTTTCATTTATGATTTTTAACTTATTAATAGAGGATATCTGAGAAACAAATTTAATATGGCACATTGTATTATAAAAGTAGACAAGATAGTATTATTGATGTTGAATGTCGCTGAATAGTTTACAGCAAATATTTTAATTTTGTCCTCCTTTATTGTCGCTCCTGTTTGCAGAAAGCGTAATATAGTCGGCACTTTGGCGGGCATGCCTCCATCCGACCGTCCGGGTTTTGCGTTGAAGTTGTTTATTAAAATACTATTCACCCCATGGTGGGTGTGACATGCTGTTCGCAGCCATCCTGTACGTTTCAATACTAATGTTATTTTGTAACACTATTCCCTTTTTATTATACTTTACTCAAATAGTCACATAGAATGTTAAACAATTACTACAATTTTAAAAAACCTATGTTCATTTAATATCACAGATACTTTTTTATGAATTCATAGCAACTATAAACCCACGTAATGTACATTTCTTAATACATTAATAAGATATAAGTCGCTCCGCCAAAACAGGTTAATATCGCATAGATTATTTTAACATATGTTTTTCCGTATTCAATGACAGACTGTTGGCGCTAAAATACGCTATGTTTTAGTAGACTGAGGCCCGTTTCACTAAACTTCTTACGACTAAAATGTTCGTAAGCACAAATTTAGGATCGTCTAGAAATTTCAATTGATGGATTTACATTTATTGAGCATAGGCTGCATATGCAGCCTATGCTCAATAAATGTAAATCCAATAATTGTTTACAAGAAAACATTGTTAATGTAAAATTTACAGACTATCATAATTTTGCACTTACGAACATTTTAGTCGTACGATGTTTAGTGAAATGGCCCCCTGTTCTGGTTCTCTAAAGCAGGGTTCTGATTACACAGATTTAAATTCTAAAACCAGTTAACTTTATTTAACTTGTTCTGGCACTCTATTTCATGGCACGATCCGTTCAGTTTGTTAGAACCAGAATGAGTTATTGAAAGTGAACCTATTCTGGAATTTCCATTTAGGCATTTTTTGGACAATTCTGTTGTGCTAGAACCAGCTATAATTTTGCTTATCTTATCATTCGCAAATAAAGCAAGCAAAACCAATAAAACCTAGTCCATCTATTCCCTGATTTCTTAAAACTTTAACCTCATTTTTCTCGAAAGTTGAAAATATGGAGATAACCTGTTCTGGCACTAATCCCATGAAATGTGGAACAGTATTTCGCATTTGCTATGAACGTTTTGTTAACTTTGAACGTCATTTACAGAAAATATCACAGTTTCTGTAAGTATTTTACATGAAAAATTGCACATCTTCTTAGGTACAAAATCACACGGCATGTTTCATATTTACTGGTACATGTATCATCCGAGTGTAGGAGTTACCGGAACCCTTCTCCCTATTGCCAGGTTTCATGGTATGAAACGTGTATAAAGTTATATATTCATGAAACCCTTGACTTTGAAAATGTTTGAAAGACAGTTGGATAATATAGTTATATCTAAATAACTTCTTGCTGGACACTCTGTTTTGTAATAAATGTGCTGAAAGTCACAATATATGCTCATTGAGGCATGGTCAGTGAATTGGTACTAAGGGAGATAAATGATCAGAAACTTTGGGAAAATCTGTCGGGTTCTTCCAGTTGTTACGATAAGTAACTCACTATGGCGAGAAGGTGTGCATTCGTATCTCATGGAGGAGCTATCCACTGTGGATGATGAAAATAGCCGGTGGTTAAGAGAAAGAAATGAATTAGAAGAACAAGCACGACTGATGGGCAAAAGTCGAAGACATAGACAGCTGGAAGAGGAGGTTACATCTATTGACTGCCAGTATGGACGAAAGGTAACTAAGAAGAATGCAGGGATTCCGCTGGCAATAAAAAATTACAATTTTCGAAAAGAAAAAAAATTGGTTATTCCTTCTTTTTTTTTTGATTTTTTTTTTTTGAAGTGGCGATTTTTTTATTTTCCCCAGCGGAATCCCAGAGAATGTATAGATGGCATGCAGCAGAGCTCCAGATAAGTTTTGTAACTAAAGAGTATTATACCCCCAGATTTCAAATTCAATGTGTATTTTACTTTTACAAATGTATTATTGATTTTCTTCCTTATTTGAATAGGAAAAATAATCATAAACAAATATAAAAAATTCACTTATTTGAGCTGCAAAAAGCAAACAGAACTCAAATCAAGTGACCCCTGAAAAGTGCTCGCCCAAATCCAGTTCAGACTCGCTCGAAAAAGAATAGAATACCGCTAGTTACGTTTGTTGTATGAAGTAAAATCATATCTGCACCATTTGGCCATATTGCTGGACATGAATATTTCAGTATATTGTTAGACATGTAATATGTATTCTAACAATAGCGCATGCAAGTTGGTGGCCCTTATACTCGTCTCCGAGACACTGACATATGCATATGGTAATATATTTTGCATAGACACATCTGTAGCCGATTTCACCAACATTGCAAAGTATACTTTTCTAGCAAAGTATACTTTGAGGGAGTAATCATTGATTTTTCCTGAAATGCATTATTTCATATAGAACTAACAATTGCATCTATTTGATGATTAAAAGTATGCACAATTAGTATACTGAATATATTACATTATCACAGCCACATTATCACAGAATTATTATACACTGAATTTATTACATTATCACAGCCAAAATGGCTGTGATAATGTAATAAATTCAGTATAATAAAAATTAATAAATTTATCCTAAAATTGAAAAAAAAATTCTCAAAGTATACTTTGCTAGAAAAGTATACTTTGCAATGTTGGTGAAATAGGCTACTGGGATATGGAAAGCTGGCAGTATTTAATGCACCAATAAATAACACTGACACATGTCAGTCTTAGTCTAGAGCATACTACTGTCTGTTCCACGTTTTTCTGCCAACAAACTTTTGGCTATTAAACACATTACCGGTAAATCTCAAAAATATTTAAATGCAAGTACTTTTTCATCAATAACAAAAAAGTCACACTCCCCAATTTGTTTTATGTGATAAAATTCAATCAAATATTGATTTTATAGCGAAAAAAGCAATTTTCCTATGGGAATTGTACATTGGGCAAAAAGGAGATAAAAAATATTGATTTAATGTACAGTGCTTATCTTGTCCAGGTTTTGTCCGTTATGTCTCGTCTGAAAATACACAAATGGATTGATGTAATGAATAAAAACTCATGCAAACACATCCAAATTGATAGTCACTCCCTAAAAGTAATATGATTAGTACTAATCTTACTACTTTTGTAATGGGTATAACCGGATTCAGTCTCTCAAGTAGCAAGAAAGCCAAAAATGTACATGAGGACCAAACCAGGGATATTGGAATTCTGTTAATGATGAAACCCATCGTTGAATTCACCCGTCCCACGCTCCCAACCAACCGCCCGATTTAAAAGCATAAACAATTGTTCAAAACGACCACGCTATCAGTAGCCTATTTCACCAAAATCGCAAAGTACACTTATCCAGCTAAGTAAACTTTAAGGGAGTAATCATTTATTTTTCCCGAAATGCATTATTTCATATAGAACTAACGACTGCATATATGTGATGATTAAAAGTAAGCAGAATTATTATACTGAACTTATTACATTATCACAGCCAAAATGGCTGTGATAATGTAATAAATTCCGTATAATAAAAATTAATAAATTTATCCCGAAATTGAAAATTTCTCCCTCAAAGTGTACTTCGCAAGATATTATACTTTGCAATTTTGATGAAATCAGCTACTAGAGACTCACATCCTTCGTGTTGGCACTGATATAGTTGGCTGTCTCGGAGTCGTCGGCACACTTTGTCAACCACTTCCTGATCACATCACAGTCGGTGGGCGCGTGATACTCTATACCGCAGCGGAAACTGCAACAATAGTTATAACATCGGTTTATTATGTGTGTTAAAGGTACATGCCCACTCAGTAGGCACAGAATGCTATTTATAGGAATTAAATAAGTGTACAATTGTGTCACTATTCCACCGGTTCTAAAAATTACAAGTGCCTGCTACACAGATATAATCATTTGGTAATATTTATTTTACTGATAGTGACTCGCGGTAGTATCAGGCTATTTTCATATGCAAATGAGGCATGATATTTTGGAATTATTTATACTAATTAAATGCGTCACCGGCATAAATAATATTTTTCGACATATTATAGAGTATGATCATTGCACACCAAAAAATAAATACAGGCAATACATAATGTCCGTTAACATTTTAAGGAAACACGCCCCTGATATCAGTGTGGAAATGTATTCCTGATATAAAATGTATAATAATGCCAATCAATACATGGGGTAATGGTAATGTTTATTTTACCAGAAAATGTCATATCTACAGAATATACAAAACTATCTATCGCCCTATATAATAACCTACTGAGTGGGCATGTACCTTCAAACACAGTCTGTTGTTGCACAGTGAAAACCCATTTTATGCAATACAATGGCTTTCCCCATACAAATGCAAAACTCATGTCCTCAAATATTATATTTCATGTTGTTGAATTAGATTCCGCCATTCAACGATATTTATGTGTATTTCCCCATGTTGCATGTAATATACTGTAATGGGATGTAATGAACGAGTATTTGACTGTTTTGATCATTAACTGCTAGACATGAAAATTGTCGTCTGCTGTTGCTTTGTATTTTACCTTCGTTCCCAACAAGAATGTGGTTTGACAGCACTTTAGAATCATTTCCATAGGAAATGATTCTTATGTGCTGTCAAACCACGTTTTTTATGAGTAAATATGGAAAATAGAAAATAACCGGCAGATGACTAAAATTGAATTCAGCGGTGTAATGGTTAACTGATTGGAGATTTAAATTCTTGAAACAACTATTCACATCAGTCTGTGGCTTGATTGATTGAATGGGAGAGCTCCAGATAAGGTGCGTATTTGCTTAAATACCCAATTAAAATTGCTAAAAACCCAATTGAAATCAGAAGTAGTGAGCATCATAAAAGCAATGAAGAATTTGTGGTACCTTTATCATACTACAGAAAACAATAAACAGACCAAAATATAGCATATTTTTCTTTATTTTCCAAGAAAACACATCTTGGTATTTCATTAGAATTGTCTCCAAGGAGACAATTCTAATGAAATGCCACAACATGTTTTCATTTCGAAGCAAACTATTCAATAATTGCAGTCTGCTGATGTGTAAACAGTAGTGTGATTTTATTTTACCCAATTAAAATTGTGAAATACCCAATTGCTTCAGAAATGATGGAGTGACAATACTCAATTACTAAAATTCCTAACAGAATAAATCAAGGACAGATGGGCAAATATTTATACAATTACAAATACATTTAAATAAAGCACATAGATGTGTTAAATGATCAAATCTACTTCACTCAGATTAAAATATTTACTGTTCACAATACATACCACATTATTCCAACTTTAGAATATATACATATGCACAAAAAATAATTCTGACTGTTAGCATGTGGGAGTATGTACCCTATTCTTGTGCTCAAAAATCAGTAGCCTATTTCACCAAAATTGCAAAGTATACTTACCTAGCAAAGTGTACTTTGAGGGAGTAATCATTTATTTTTCTTGAAATGCATTATTTCATACAGAACTAACGACTGCATATATTTGTATATTTGATGATAAAAAAGTATGCAGAATTATTATACTGAATTTATCCTTAAATTGAAAACTTCTCCCTCAAATTGTACTTAGCAAGATAAGTATCCTTTGCAATTTTGATGAAATAGGCTACAGGACATGGATTGGCTAATAAAACATGATTTTGAGCATAAATTATGAGAATGTGCTCAGAAAGTGACAGTTCATAATCAAGGACAATGAAATACTCAGAGCTCCAGTTAAGGTGCGTAATTGGACCAAATTTTCCGGGTATTTTTATTATTTCTTCACGAAAATGGCAAGTGGGGATTGCTTTAGAATCGTCTCATCGAGACGATTCTAAAGCACTCCCGACTTGCCAATTTTGGCAAAGAAATAACGAAAGTCTCCCCAAAGTTGATCAAATTATGCACCTTAACTGGAGCTCTGAATACTGCTACAGAGCTGCATGGTTAACCAAAAGTCCCGGAGTGAAGGTCTTTGAAGCCAAATCCCACCCTGAAAGATCAGCTAAAATTACAAAATTACTTACCAAAAGCATGTTTTACACGTGGAGCACAATATCTTCTTGGCTTTGGATTCGTTGGCTTTAACAATTATACTGCAGTTGGGACCGGGACAGAACCGAAGTGCGGGGTGAGTCTGAAATACAGCAACATATTGAAGCTACAAGTTGTGTATTACCGTAATAACAGTAAATATTTGAACACCATTATTCTGAATATAATTTTTTGGTTTTCCATGACAAAGAGTATCCCAATATTTAGGGTTACTGTCTGTTTCACGAAACCCGCCCAAATTTTACAGCCATATAAACAATGCATAAACAGTATTTTTTTCCGATAATATTAAATTTCATCAAAATTTTAAGAATGAGCCTTCATTTTATTTCGTGAAATTTGGTAAAATATTGCTTTTATTACTAAAAATGGATTTGTCTATGGGAATATAGCATGGGGGAAAAGGAGGTGCAGTAGCTGTGGGAGGAGTTAGAAAACGAAAACTTTGGAAATTGACTAGATAGACCTGGCTAGATAGCTTGGAAATGATCTAACTAAGAAAACCAAGTTAACATTTGAAAATCGGTCAAGTATTTCTGAAATTCTAAAAATGTCCCCATGTTAAAAATGTTCACCCTGTGAAGATATCTATGGGGATTTAACATGGGGAAATTGTGTTGTTTTCGCAATAAAATCAATAGTTGACCAAATTCTACAAATTAAAACAAGGCTCATTCTTAAATTTTCCTTTAATTTAATATTATCAAAAAAAATATTGTTTTTGAATTGTTTATATAGCCGTAATATTTGGACAGCTTGCGTGAAACAGACAGTAGTATGGTTGTACTGGTTTATCACAATAACAATGTGTATGGATACAAATTGTGTCCGAATATTTAGGGTTATTACGGTAACTCATATTTTAACCCCTTTTTTAACAATGTACAAAACATACAAAATGTACATGTACATCTAAACTAGAGCAAGTGAGCAGGATCAAAAATCAAAATAAACTTTGCGTATCTACTCATCATATGGAAGCTACATACCAAGTTTCTGGACTGTAGCTATTACGTTTTTAAAAGTTTTACAAGGCAAAACTGCCAAATTCTAAGCCGAAAAGGGGGAGATAATCCATGACCCGAGGATCAAAAACCAAAATAGACTTTGCGCATCTACTCATCATAAGGAAGCTACATACCAAGTTTCAGGTCTGTAGCTAATAGGGTTTAAAAGTTTTACGACTTACAAGGTTGGTGACAGACGGTCGGTAGGATGGACAAGGGTAACATTAAATGTCCCCTCCACTACCGTGGTGGGGCATAAATATGAATAATGACTAAGAAGTATATCAGGGATTTCGCTGGCGATCGCCACTTTCGCAATTGGCAATAAAAATAAACAATTGGCGATAAAAAATTACAATTGGCGATAAAAAATTACAATTGGCGATAAAAAATTACAATTTTCAAGAAAAAAAATCGAAAAAAAAAAAATTCGAAAAAAATCCCAAAATCAGAACAGAATATTTACAGCAAGAACAAATATATTCAGCCCTGAAATTAGAATAACCTGACCTGGTGCCAGGTCCATACAACACCAAGTCACTTGGCCCATTCCCCTAAAATAGGATTATAGGATTACGAATATCGTAATACTCACTTAAGGGGTATAACCAGATTCAGCACATGTTTTCATTTCGAAGCAAACTATTCAATAATTGCTGTCTGTTGATGTGTAGAAAGTAGTGTGATTTTATTTTACCAAATTAAAATTTTGAAATACCCAATTGCTTCAGAAATGATGGAGTGATAATACTCAATTATTAATTCCTTATCTGGAGCCCTGCAATGGTATTGATCAAGTTAAAAGTAGTTACCAGCCAATCAGTAGCCATTGGGAGTACCATACAACACAATTTTATAAGCTGGGTCTACGAGTACATTGCATAAGATTTATCATCCAAACGAATAGCAGTAGCCCATTTCACCAACATTGCAAAGCAGGGATTCCGCTGGCGATCGCCACTTTTGCAATTGGCGATAAAAATAAACAATTGGCGATCAAAAATTACCATTTTCGAAAAAAAATCTAAAAAATCCAAAAAAAATTAAAAGATATTTGCATTTTTTTCTCTCGAAAATTGTAATTTTTTATCGCCAATTGTTTTATTTTTTTTATTTTTTTTGAAGTGGCGTTTTTATTATTTTTCCCAGCGGAATCCCTGGCAAAGTATACTTTTCTAGCAAAGTATACTTTGAGGGAGAAAATTTCAATTTCAGGATAAATTTATTAATTTTTATTATACTGAATTTATTACATTATCACAGCCAAAATGGCTGTGATAATGTAATAAATTCAGTATAATAATTCTGCATACTTTTAATCATCAAATATATGCAGTTGTTAGTTCTGTATGAAATAATGCATTTCCGGAAAAATAAATTTTAAAAATTTGAAATACAATATTGGGAAAGTTGAATTTGAAATCAGGTTGCCAGGTAAAATTCTGATATCGAGCATGAACTTCATGTACAAAATGAACCATGTGGGCCCGGGTGTATCCTTACTTTGACATAGTCGTAGAAGGAGAGCTGAGAGTACCGGTCACGGAGCTCGGGTTTACTCAGAACCCCGTATATCATGTCCTCTGGCACGAGGATATCACAGTCCTTACCCATACACTCGATACCTGCACATAAACACAAATAGTATAGGAAGTCATGAAATAAGGCGAAAGAAAATTTAAAAAATCAATATTATTTTAAAAATGTCTATAAAAGATAAACATTTCTCAGAGTACAAATGTCCCTATGGTTTTGTTTGTTTGTTTAATGGTGTTTAACGGCCTATCAACAGCTAAGGTCATTTAAAGCCAATCGATAAGTAAGTAAAAGTAATAGGATTACAAATAATCGCATTACTCATATAAGGGGTATTACCAAATTCAACTCACATACAAGAATGCCAAAGACGTATCTGAGGGCCAAACCAGGTCTGTGGTCGGGATTCCGGTAAGGATGAATCCCGATCGTTAAATTACCTATCTCACGTCATATGTCCTTGACACTGAGCACAGCGGTTGCAGGAGTGGGACACAGAATGAAAATATGGATGCTGACTAATGAATATATGAAGTTTCAGCAAATCTGACTTACTGTCACACCCGAAAATCTTAACAGACAGATGAACATGCATACAAAATATATATACCCCTCAACATACTTCCATATGTCTGAGGTATAATTACTAGAGCAAGTGCTCATGATACCACCCACCACATAGCCGCACCCACCCCCCCTCCCCCCCCCCCACAACCAAATATTTTCTTAGCCATTTGACCTTGATCTTGGGCATGCAAGCCATGCAGGTCGAGCATTTTGCACAGAATGATGCAAAATTATGTTAGTAAGACATCAGCCAAATGTAAAAGCATTCCATGAAGGGAAACAGAAAGTGTAACAAAATATTACGGTCGGACAACCGGACGGAAAAGCGAAAATGTTCTACCCCTAAACACACTTTGTATGCCAGGGGTATAAATATTTTATCACCAGTGCCAGTGGGATATGCACAGGTCATGCCTAAGAGGGGATATGAATATCAGAGCTCCAGATAAGGTGCGTATTGGCGTATTTTACGCACTTATTTTAGCAGAATACGCATTGATTATCAAAAGTGTGAGTACAACATACGCACATCAATGTGAAAATACGCATTGATTGAAAATATTGTAATAAAGTTGAAAATTCACTTAGTTGAGCTGCAAAAATCAAATTTGCTTTTTGCAGCTCAAATAAGTGAATGTTTCAATTTTATATATTTTGTTATCATTTGTTCCCTATTTAGTAATGAAAAAAATCAATAATCCATTTGTAAAAGTAAAATACGCAATGATTTTGAAATCAGAGGGTATAGTACGCTTTAGATACAAAGCTTATCTGGAGCTCTGGAATATATATCAATAATTCCAGCACAAAAATATTTACCCGTAGCAAGTCTCTGTCCAAAATTTATATCCCAGTAAACTCCCACGCCGAACTACTTTCCGTAACCGCGAGGCGCAGTTAAAATAATTATTACGGTAAGAAAACGGAAAATAAACACATTTTCTTGATGAATTTATTTCAAATGCTGTAATTATAAGGAATGAATGGCCTTTTTGTTGAATTTATCGGGGTATAAACTTTGAAAAGTCGCGGGAATTCTGGACAAAGGCCTCGTCCAGTATTCCCGCGACTTTTCCAAGTTTATACCCCGATGAATTCCACAAAAAGGCCAGTCATTCCTACAATATTTAACATCAATGCGATGTACATAGTAGTGATGCCAGACTAATATCCTCCACCCAACACCACAAACCCAGCATGGAATTATTTGGAGATGGGAAACTATTCACTATTACCGATATTACCCAACTCCCAATACAATATATATTACATAGTTTTTACTAATTTTTTGGAGTCTGACATGTCTGGAAAATAGTTTCATGTGCCTGGGCAATAGTTCCGCATGCATGTGGAATAGTCAAACAAAACCATTTTCACCCCTAAAAATCATGACGACGTATACAATTGCACGTACCTGTTGTCACTCCCTGCTGTATCTGCACCTGGCAGTAGAAATCCCAGCATTCGGTGCAGAACACGTGACCACACGTGAGGCTGTGGAAGACCTCAGAACTGACCCGACTCAAGCACACGTTACATACATGGCTGTTACCCACAACGGGCTCCTGAAATGTTCCCAAAATTCCAGCAATTATGACGCAGACAAGCTTTGTGTCTATTAGTATTGTAGCCCCTGATTTCAAATTAAATGTGTATTTTATTTTTACAAATGGATTACAAGTGTATTATTACTCAATATTCACTTATTTATACTGTACAACAGTTTAACATTTACTTAGTTGAGCTGCAAAAAGCAAACAGTGTTGTGCCAAATTAAATTTCACATTTTCTTAACATTAATTTCGCATAACATTGTGGAAAATAGTTTACATTTTCTGAACGTTTAACTTAGCATTAGACTGTACACTGGCATTTTGTACAGACGGTCCATTGGTATTTTGTACAGACTGTCCACTGGTATTTTGGTATGAGAACGTTCTAGTGCAAATTAAAGTTCATATTTTGTGAAGTTTAATCGACTGGACAAATGTCTGTACACTGTATTACATAGCCTACCAGGCATTGACACAAGCTTCTGAAGCTGTTGGTCATCAGGGGCCTATTTCATCAACATTGCAAAGTATACTTTACTAGCAAAGTATACTTTGAGGGAGTAATCATTTATTTTTCCTGAAATGCATTATTTCATATAGAACTAACAAATGCATATATTTCATGATTAAAAGTATGCAGAATTATTATACTGAATTTATTACATTATCACAGCCATTAAATGGCTGTGATAATGTAATAAATTCCGTAGAATAAAAATGAATTTATTACATTATCACAGCCATTAAATTAAATGGGCTGTGATAATGTAATAAATTCCGTATAATAAAAATAAATAAATTTAAAACAAAAATGAAAATTTCTCCCTCAAAGTATACTTTGCTGCTAAAGTATACTTTGCAATGTTGATGAAATAGGCTACAGAACACCCACTATGAGTCCATACATTGTAAAGTATACTTTTCTAGCAAAGTATACTTTGAGGGAGTAATTATTTATTTTTCCTGAAATGCATTATATCATATAGAACTAACGGCTGCATATATGCGATGATTAAAAGTATGCAGAATTATTATACTGAATTTATTACATTATCACAGCCAAAATGGCAAAATGGCTGTGATAATGTAATAAATTCAGTATAATAAAAATTTATAAATTTATCCTAAAATTGAAAACTTCTCCCTCAAAGTATACTTTGCTAGAAAAGTATACTTTGCAATGTTGGTGAAATAAGATAACAGCCTGAAGTAACCAATATGCCATCGGAGATGCAGCCAAAAGTCTCATGGCCTTGTAGTACTCGATACACAAAAGAATAACCAGAATAGTGCCCAGCCCATTCCAATGCAAGTCCTTCAAAACAGGTCAAACTGATCACATTATATTTCGCCCATTTGACATGAGCTTCAAAGTTTCACATTGTGAACGGTACTGGGCCTGCGTTTTGTGCAAAAAAGGCGTTGTTTTGAAACACAAATTTGGAAAAAAATGAAATGCATTTATACATGTATATATAATGTACAATGCACATGTAAAAAGAGATTATTGTTTAAACAAGAATTCCGCGGAATCAAATGTCTCGCCTTGACCTTGACCCTGGGGCCCCGAGAATAGTCCTATATTCATCTACATATCATAGTAAAGGTATGTATAAAGTTTGATGACAGTAGCTGATAAGGTGTTGGAAGTAATGACTGTAACACGAAAACTTAACATTGAATGATGACGCCGCCGACTCCGGAAAAGCAAAACCTATGTCTTGCATTCCGCTTTCGTGGGCGAGACAAAAATTAAGTAATGGAAAAAAGCGCTGCCTTATTACTATACCTTGTGCTTGACCTTTGGCATTATTCTGGATTCAACCAGAAACATGGCAGAATCTTTGGAATGCCTGAAAAAGAACAAAACCAGTAGCCGATTTCATCAAAATTGCAAAGTATATATTTATCTAATTATGTATACTTTGAGGGAGTAACCATTTATTTTTCCCGAAATGCATGATTTCATATAGAACTAATGACTGCATGTATTTGATGATTAGAAGTATGCAGAATTATTATACTGAATTTATTACATTATCACAGCCAAAATGGCTGTGATAATGTAATAAATTCAGTATAATAAAAATTAATAAATTTATGATAAAAGTATACTTTATTAGACATGCTAGATAAGCATACTTTGCAATGTTGGTGAACTAGGCCACAGATGAGTTTATATAAGAGATATGGATTCATTTGTTCATGTTCAAAGTCTTGTATCCTTTTATTTGGTTTTCTTTAGTTATTTTCTACATAGCAGTCAGTAACGTGTACAGTATGTCTGGCGCTACTCTTGTCACAAATTGTGTAAACATTTGCAACCATAGATCCATAACAATATACGAGGAGTCCGAGTATACTTTGTTAATCGACTGTGACACCTATGGCCTTTGCAGGGATTCCGCTGGGGAAAATAAACAAGAGGGCCATGATGGCCCTAATTCGCTCACCTGACTCCATGAACACCAGAGGAGAATGTGACATTGAGTTCATGTGTTTTAAGCGATGACTCTCATTTTACCAAATCTGAAAATGCTTCACCCAAGGATCTTAACTTACTATGAAGTTTGGCCAGCATCGGCCATGTGGTTCCTGAGAAAAAGACGTTCAAAATCTCGAATAAATGGACCTTTTGGCGGCCATCATGGATGACATAATGATCCGATTCCGACAAATATTGCACCAGAGCAATCGCCTCATCGATACCTTCAATTTTATATATTACATGAGCATATTCGGTCAAAAATAAAATTTGACCCCACAGGCAACGCCCATTTTTCACCATTTTAACACATTCTACATCGATCATTCCTACCAAGTTTCGTCAAATCTGGCTGGCGCTTCATGAGATTTTTTAAGAATTTCTGCTATTTTTAGACGGCGGCCATCTTGGATTAACGAAGACCTCCGTTTCAACAAATCTGAAAAGGCTTCACCCATGGACCCTAACTGTGAAGTTTGGCCACCATGGGCCAAGCGGTTCGTGTGAAAATTTTGAAATCTCTAGTGTTTTAAGAAGATTGTGCTATTTTTAGATGGCAGTTATCTTGGATTAAGCGATGACTCTCATTTTACCAAATCTGAAAATGCTTCACCCAAGGATCTTAACTTACTATGAAGTTTGGCCAGCATCGGCCATGTGGTTCCAGAGAAAAAGATATTTGAAATCTCGAAAAAATGGACCTTTTGGAGGCGATCATGGATGACATAATCATCCGATTCCGACAAATATTGCACCAGAGCAATCACCTCATCGATACCTTCAATTTGATATATGACATGAGCATATTTGGTCAAAAATAAAATTTGACTCCACGGGCTACGCCCATTTTTGACCCCGGGGTCACCATTTTAACACCTTTGAAAGAGCATTCTATGTCGATCATTCCTACCAAGTTTCGTCGAAATCGGGCTGGCGGTTCATGAGAAAAATATTTTTTTAAGAATTTGTGCTATTATTAGATGGCGGCCATCTTGGATTAGCGACGACCTCCGTTTTAACAAATCTGAAAAGGCTTCACCCATGGACCATAACCGTGAAGTTTGGCCACCATGGGCCAAGCGGTTCGTGTGAATAAGAATTTTGAAATCTTTAATAAAAGAACGACCTTTTGACCTTTCGGTGGCCATCTTGAATGACATGACCATCGAATTTCGACAAAAAATGTACCACAGCGATCGCCTCTTTGATACCTTCGATTTGATATAGACATGACCATATTCGGTCAAAAATAAAATTTTACCCCAATTTGACCCCACGGGTCACGCCCATTTTTGACCCTGGGGTCACCATTTTAACAACTTTGAAAGAGCATTGTACATCGATCATTCCTACCAAGTTTTGTCGAAATCCGGTTGGCAGTTCTTGAGAAGAAGATTTTTGAAGAATTTGTGCTATTTTTGGACGGCGGCCATCTTGGATTACATAATGAGGTCATTTTAACAATTTTGTAATCCCCCTACCTAAGGACCATGACCATGAAGTTTGGTGACTATAGGCCCAATGGTTACCGAGGAGAAGACGTTTGAAAATGTTCACGGACGGACGACGGACACATTGTGGTAACAATAGCTCACATGAGCTTCGCTCAGGTGAGCTAAAAAATCGCCACTTCAAAAAAACAATTGGCAATAAAAAATTACAATTTTCGGGAAAAAAATCCAAAAGATAATTTATTTATTTTTTGGATTTTTTCCCGAAAATTGTATTTTTTGATCGCCAATTGTTTATTTTTATCGCCAATTGCGAAAGTGGCGATCGCCAGCGGAATCCCTGGGCCTTTGCACCCGTGAACAGTGCTTTCATTAATATTGATTGTCAGGAATTGTTTCTGGTTTTGTTTTTTTCTCCATTAAAAATGATAACAGAATTTCCACAATTCTAAACAACATTGGCATATTGAGATGGGAAACTGTCCTCCAGGCCGACTCTAGGCACAACGCTGGTAAGTACGGTAGTAACATACTGTTCGATGACGTAGTCCTTCTTCCAGTCGTGAGCCTGGAGAAGCATCTTGGCAAGAGATGGCTGCACCTGCAAATGTCCATATGAGAGACACCATGTGATTTTGCACCTAAGAACATATATGATATATTTTCATAAAAGTTGACATAATTTTCATAGCAAATGCGGAATCCGAAATTTTCATGGAAAATGTGGAGTATGCTTCCGTATTTGCTATGAAAATGCCATGCCAGTTCACAACGGTCGCACTGAAATTGATACGGCTGCATCACGTGACGTGCACTGCGGCCCAAGAATAAATATGTGTAAATCAGCTTTTTTAATGGAACTGGTTATCAAAGTACCGAAAGTACTGCATATATGCTCAAATTGCATGATATTTCCGACGGAAATAATAATAACATTCGACCATGTCCAGCCGTGGGTAAACGTTTGCCGTGGCTGGTCGAAGCTTATACTGAAAAAAGTTGAAAAGCACTTCCCAGTCAACCGAATGTCCCGTGCTGACAACATACCTTCTGTGAGCTACATAGCACCTCGACCTCTTCGTTGAGAAACCGCTCTACATCCTCAATCTGCATCAGTTCATATTCAAAGTACTCAGGGTCATCCGACTTCTTTGGTTTATCAATGTCAAGGTCATCTGTGTCGTGGTCATAGTAACCTGCGTAGACATCATCATCGTCCATGTTATCATAGTCGGAGTCATGGTCGCTATCCTGGCCCTTTACTTCGTCTGACATTGTCAGTTTTCACCTGTAATAATATATTAACTCAAATAGATGGGTTGATATCAACAATTGTAATATTAAAAGGTACATGCCCACTCACTAGGCACAAAATGTTCTTTATAGGAATTAAATAAGTGTATAATTGTGTCACTATTCCACCAGTTCTAAAAATTACATTATAAAGTAAGATCATTGCACATCAAAACATAAATACGCAGAATAAATAGTAATGTCCGTTAACATTCTAAGGAAACACGTTTATCGCTCCTGATATCTGTGTGGAAATTTACATCCGATATAAAATGTATAATAATGCTAATCAATATGTGAGGTAATGTGGAATGAATGTTTATTTTGCCAGACAATGTCTCAGATGATATGATGTCTCTGAAATAAAGAACAGTATGTGCCTACTGAGTGGGCATAACCTGTAAATTTCAAAATCTATACATACATGTAAATGATTTGTGTATCTCTAGCTAACCCACGAACCATGTAATCGATCTGTACCAATAGCCACTACATTTTAAAAACAAGAGTGCCAAGAAAGGTCAGATAATCCATGACCCCGGGGGTCAAATAAAAAATACAAATAAACATTGCGCATCTACTCATCATAAGGAATATAACAAGAAACGAGGCAAAGCCATGAAGGCCAGGTTTTTTCCAAGCATAGACACTAAGGAATACATCAAGAAACGAGGCAAAGCCACGAAGGCCAGGTTTTTTCCAAGCATAGACACTTGGATAACATAATTATACCCACTTTTTGTAGACTATATGGCTGTGGCCTGCATGTCGCGCCTTGGGGCGAGGCATGGACACTAAAAAAATAGATATAGTAGATGGAAAAACTTTAACCGGACACACGGACGTACGCCAAAATGCCGACGATATCGCGCTTTCCGCAAGCGGGGTGCGACAATGATGAGGGGGGGGGGGGGGAAAACCATGTGAAGTATCAAGGTAATGGGTGAAGCAGGTGCAAAAACAAATTTGAAAAAAATTCAAAGTAATTTGACCTTGACATTGGGCACAGGGGCCACACGGTTGGGGGGTAGAATGAAAATATGGATGATGATAAACACCCATGTGAAGTTTCAAGGTAATGGGCGAAGCAGTTGCAGAGATATAGTATAACGAAAAACTTTTAACCAAAAAACTTTAACCAGACGTACGTTAAAAAGTTACCGTTGAAAATGGCTAAGTCAATTACGTAGAAACAATAGGTGAAGGTAAAACAAGAAACGAGGCAAAGCCACGAAGGCCAGGTTTTTTCCAAGCATAGACACTTGGATAACATAATTATATAATTATACCCACTTTTTGTAGACTAGATGGCCGTGGCCTGCATGTCGCACCTTGGGGCGAGGAGGCATGGACACTAAAAAAATAGATATAGTAGATGGAAAAACTTTAACCAAAAAACTTTAACCGGACACACGGACGTACGCCAAAATGATATCGTGCTTTCCGCAAGCGGGTGCGACAATGATGATAAACACCCATGTGAAGTATCAAGGTAATGGGTGAAGCAGTTGCAGAGATATAGTACACAAAAAAACTTTAACAAAAAAATTCAAAGTAAAGTGAAGTTCAAAAAAAGGTAACATGTTGGATAGTGATATGTGGTGGGCACCCCTTGATTATGAAGCTGTGAAAGTTTGGTGGTCCTAGGTGGTACAGTAACAAAGAAATGGACTCAAACACGAAAACTTAACATTGATTGTGGACGCCGCCCGCCCGGCTTTCGCCAATCCAATAGCCTGGATTTTTTTTTTTAAAAATGGCTAAAAATCAAGTTACAGGTGTGTAGCTATTAGGGCTTAAAAGTTTTACGACTTACAAGTCAAAATTAGAAAATTCTAAGTCGATAAGGGGGAGATATGGGGGTCAAATCAAAATAAACTTTGCACATCTACTCATCATGAGGAAGCTAAATACCAAGTCAAGTTTCAGGTCTGTAGCTAGTACGGTTTAAAAAATTTACGACTTACCAGGTTGGTGATGGACGGAAGGACGTGACGGCCGGACAAGGGTAACACTAAATGCCCCCTCATCTATCGTGGTGGGGCATAAAAAACGGAATAAACTTTGCGCATCTACTCATCATAAGGAAGTTACATGCCAAGTTTCAGGAATTCTAAGTCGAAAAGGGGGATATAATCCATGATGGTGTTTAACAGTCTGTCAACAGCTAATAGAGGTAATTTTAGGCCGGGTTAAAAGGGTGTAAAAATTTAGTTTTATTTTATTACAAGTGGGAGTACAAAATACGAACAGCAATGTGAAAATACGCATTGATTTTCAAACTGAGTAGTGAAATTACTGTCATAAAGTTGAACATTCACTTAGTTGAGCTCAAATAAGTGAATGTTTAAATTTGTTATATTGGTTATCATTGTTCCACATTTAGTAATCAAGAAAATCAAAAATTCATTTGTAAAAGTAAAATACGCAATGATTTTGAAATCAAGGGGTATAGTACGCTTTAGACACAAAGCTTATCTGGGGCTCTGAATGACTACATGTATATAATCCATGAGGCACCAACAGTTGGGTCCCGGTAACAGTAGACATAGAGCTACATGGCCATAGATCATTGCCATCAGCCTATGTATTGTAGCGGTGCAGATTGGGAAAATCGCAATCTAACAATTATCAATCCACTACACATTTTTGGTGATAAAGTAGCAATGAATAATAAGAACATCGATTAATTATCATAAAAAAAACATGAAAATATGACTGGCATGTTAAAATAAAGTATATATTTGTTAAGATTTAAAAAAGATTTTTTACCAAATTCAATCCCTATGATTTGTGTACAGACACCTTGATTTGAAGTCGCTGAAGACGTGTCACGTGACCTTCTGCTAATGCTATTTTTAACTATGTCACTGAATTTGATTGGTCGGTTACATCGACGAATCACAGATATATTCAGATCGGAAAACTAGCAGTTCAAATTTAAAATACGTATACTGTATTTAAAGTAATGTTCAGAGAATATAATACCGTAGCTCATGATGTATATATCCAGAGCTCCAGATAAGCTGCGTATTTGCTTAAATACCCAATTAAAATTGCCAAAAACCCAAGTGAAATCAGAAGTAGCGAGTATCAAAAAGCATTAACAATTTTGTGGTACCTTTATTATGCTGCAGAAAACAATAACAGACCACAAATATAGCATATTTTTCTTATTTTCCATGAAAACACATCTTGTTATTTCCAAGGAGACAATTCTAATGAAATGCTAAGACATGTTTTCATTTTGAAGCAAACTATTCAATAATTGAGCACTGTCTGTTGATATGCAAACAGTAGTGTGATATTATTTTACCCAATTAAAATTTTGAAATACCCAATTGCTTCAGAAATGATGGGAGTGAAAACACTCAATTACTAATTCCTTATCTGGAGCCCTGTATATCTATTGGTGCAAGAAGCATCCCAAATAGGGGTGTGTTTATGCGGATCTGTGTTCGATTTGTTTCAGCTACAATTTGAATCATGTAGAAACAGAAATTAAAAGTAAACAAAAAACAGAAATGGATTGTTAGTCTACATCAACAGGTCCAAGGGCGGATTCACGTAGAGGAAAACTCGGCGCTCTCCCCCCCCCCCCCCAAAAAATATTTTGCGAGTAAATTTTTTGTTTGCTCTAAAATGCGCCAGAACGCAGCAAAATAGGGTGTAGATATCAAAAATATTCCGGATGGCATACCACCTAGCAGTCTCCCGATCTCTCGACGAACAAACGGTGCTAGTTCGAAAATATAGTAAACTATTTCAATTAAGAAGTAATCCTGGATCCGCCCCTGAGGTCCTGGTATATTACAACACCATCACTGCATTGAAATGGTACAAGTATGTGCGGTCAGATGTTTCTAGCGTGTCTTGGATGGCTAATTATTGTTTGTACATACATGAAACACATTTCTAAACAATATACAAAACAATTGAAATGAGCCTGGTGTATAAACCATTTAAACTATATACAGTAGCGCAACCATTTGTCGGGATTACCCCCGCGTCGGTAAGTTTCGTAAACCGCATTTGTCTTTAATCATGGAAACGTTCACTGTCAGTTTCCCGGACATTTTTTGCAGATGATGCCTATCTGTCAAATGGAGAAAAATAGTCCACATCGCCCTTGGTCATGTAAGGTTTTAATCAAAATTGTTAGAATACCTTCAAACTGTTGTATTTCAGCTATTCCCACTTTTGTCCACTCATAAACTTCATTATTGAAAAAGATTTACAAAGCATGGTTCTTTCAGTCTGCGTCACTGGATTCTTTAGCCATTTTGAGAAGTCAAGGTCCTGTAAACAGACTGGTAGCTGTCAAATTACCAGAATAGAGCTTCTCATTATACTGGGGGGTTCTTATATGAAAAACAATAAAAAAAACTAACACAGAATTATATTTTATTACACAGATGTAGATATAAACTCTGTGTTTTTAATAAAATTTATTGTTGTGTTGATTATAAAAATGCTCAGAATAATAGTCTACAGTTTGTAGATTGTTATTATCTTGTTGGTATAAATTCTGCCTGTAGTGTGCACCATAATGAATATGGTAAAATAGCATGTACCACAAATGAAAATTAAATGTGATCTGAAAGCATTATGATTAATAGCCTTGTGATAATAGTATTGTCATTTATGACTGGCAAAGGAAATGGTGGAAATTTTTTTACTGTACACTCCTCTAATAATTTAGATAACCATTTTTTACTCTGATCCGATGATGCGCCACACTACAGAATGAGAATAACCCAACAACAAAAATTCAGAGTCTAAGGTCACAGTCTATTTTCTACAAGGGTCTGGATGATAAGTTAACAAAATGGACGACATGGAAACAAGCAGGACTTTTAGATAAATCTGGTTTCACAGCACTTTTACGATAAGTTTATTGTTTTAAAAAGTTTTGAATAATTGTTTTTGTATGCTTATAGCTCTAGTAACTGGCGAACGAAGGCTTATTATCCATAGGCACTTTATGGGATGAACGAAACCGATGTGTTAATGACTCCTATCGCAGGATGTATAGTATACGAGAAGGTGGGACACTCACCATGTTTTTGTTCTTGTTGTTGTTTTTTCAACCAACGGAAGTGACGTAAATTAGGCTACCTTTGACTGGTTTCGTGATTTATCTTGCTGTTCACCAGCTGATTTTGTTTTTGTGCCAGATCGACACTGCCTGTGTTGACATACAACATGGAAAGTCACATTAACATGAACACATGGCAAGAAATAGCCCATATTAATGTCATTTACAATATTTAATTCATGATTACCTATTCAGATAAGTGACAAAACAAATCACAAAACCAGTCCGTACTTCCGTTGGTTGAAAAATGGTTCCCAGCCTACATGCGGATTAGTAACTTACAATTAGCGAGCCGGTCAAAGGTAAATGAAGTTACTTCCGTTGACTGAGGTGATGAATGCTGTCATTCCTTCTAGATTCATACTAATCCTCAGTGTAACTGGATTATCACATCGGCTTTTCGTTCATCCCATAAAGCTCCTATGTTATTATCCAGAACCTAGGTATATCCACTGTACATGTAGCCCCAATTCTCATGAATTCGTGCCTTCTCATTGAGTCGTGCCCCTAGAAAACAAGTGAATAAGCATATTCTAGGAAAAGTGTTAATTGAAAATTATTTTAAAAAGATATTTTAAGTTGTATCCCACTGTTTTCTAAGTTAGTTTTACATACAATTGTGATTTACCACCTATTTTGTGACTTTTCTACATATTTCCTTAATCTGAAGAGTTTCTGTTCGCAAATGATGCATAAAATGTGATAAATGTTGATTTCTAGGTGAATCTGGACTTCACTATATTTAAATTTGATTCATCTAGGCAGCAACACTTCTTTATTGTATGAGTGATCAAGGAATGTCACTCAAATGTGAAAAAGGTTATAGGGCACGAACCTGATGAGAAGTTTCAAGATCAATTAGGTGATATGGGTGGGTTATTTCTAGGGACTCTAAGACTTGCATAAACAATAATTTTGGTGAATTCCTTATGTCCACTCGTAGTCAAGTGTTTTAACTTTATGTTGATGTATACATTTTCAGGAATTAATCAGAATATAACACACAATATGAATTTATGAGCTTAGGGGCACTGATCCATGAGAATAGGGACTATATAGTTTATACACCATGCAAATTTTAATTATTTTGTATATTGTTTAGAAAAGGGTTTCATGTACATGTATGTACAAACAATAATTTACATTTAAATTTTGTTTGGAATGCCTTAGGTGCGCAGAATTAGCCGACACCATTGTATCACATTTTATTTGTTTCAATTAACACTATTCTTAGAATATGCTTATTGAGTTATTCACTTGTTTTCTAGGTGCATGAATCAATGAGAAGGCATGAGAATTGGGGCTACTTAATTAGCTATATATTTACCTTTTATGACCGGAGACCGTCTCAGATACAAGAGGTTCTCTACCTTAACAGCTATGTGTTTAGTACAACAGTAATAGTGACGTATAATACAAAGACAAACCGAAAAACACACTCCTTGTCAGTTTTCTAAACAAAGGGGGTCATTCAAGACGGAAGTGACGTCCAAAGATTGACCTAGATAATTTCGTCTCCGATCATGTTCGCCCTGAAAACTGTTGCACCCGAAACGGTTCGTCCGTTAAAAGAGGGAAAGTTGAGTGTGCCCTGCCCTGCCCTGCCCTGCCCTGCCCTGCCCTGCCCTGCCCTGCCCTGCCCTGCCCTGACCCGTGCCCTGCCCTGCCCTGCCCTGCCTGCCTGCCCTGCCCTGCCTGCCCTGCCCTGCCCTGCCCTGCCTGCCCTGCCCTGCCCTGCCCTGCCCTGCCCTGCCCTGCCCTGCCCTGCCCTGCCCTGCCCTGCCCTGCCCTGCCCTGCCCTGCCCTGCCCTGCCCTGCCCTGCCCTGCCCTGCCCTGCCCTGCCCTGCCCTGCCCTGCCCTGCCCTGCCCTGCCCTGCCCTGCCATGCCTGCCCTGCCCTGCCCTGCCCTGCCACCCTGCCCTGCCCTGCCTGCCCTGCCCTGCCCTGCCCTGCCCTGCCCTGCCCTGCCCTGCCCTTGTAGAACCTTGTTGTACTATGTAGTACTATGTAGATGCTGTATACCATTGTGTGCCCCCGTAGACCCTTGCATAACCTTGTAGTACTATGTAGTACTATGTAGATGCTGTATACCAGTGTGTGCCCCCGTAGACCCTTGTAGAACCTTGTAGTACTATGTAGTACTATGTAGATGCTGTATACCAGTGTGTGCCCCTGTATACCCTTGTAGAACCTTGTAGTACTATGTAGTACTATGTAGTACTATGTAGATGCTGTATACAATTGTGTGCCCCCGTAGACCCTTGCATAACCTTGTAGTACTATGTAGTACTATGTAGATGCTGTATACCATTGTGTGCCCCGTAGACCCTTGTAGAACCTTGTAGTACTATGTAGTACTATGTAGATGCTGTATACCAGTGTGTGCCCCCGTAGATCCTTGTAGAACCTTGCAGTACTATGTAGTACTATGTAGTTGCTGTATACCAGTGTGTGCCCCTGTATACCCTTGTAGAACCTTGTAGTACTATGTAGTACTATGTAGATGCTGTATACCAGTGTGTGCCCCTGTATACCCTTGTAGAACCTTGTAGTACTATGTAGTACTATGTAGATGCTGTATACCAGTGTGTGCCCTGTAGACCCTTGTAGAACATTGTAGTACAATGTAGTACTATGTAGTTGCTGTATACCAATGTGTACCTCTGTAGACCCTTGTAGAACCTTGTAGTACTATGTAGTACTATGTAGTTGTTGTATACCAATGTGTGCCCCTGTAGACCCTTGTAGAACCTTGTAGTACTATGTAGTACTATGTAGATGCTGTATACCAGTGTGTGCCCTGTGGACCCTTGTAGAACATTGTAGTACAATGTAGTACTATGTAGTTGCTGTATACCAATGTGTACCTCTGTAGACCCTTGTAGAACCTTGTAGTACTATGTAGTACTATGTAGTTGTTGTATACCAATGTGTGCCCCTGTAGACCCTTGTAGAACCTTGTAGTACTATGTAGTACTATGTAGTTGCTGTATACCAATGTGTACCTCTGTAGACCCTTGTAGAACCTTGTAGTACTATGTAGTACTATGTAGTTGTTGTATACCAATGTGAGCCCCTGTAGACCCCTGTAGACCCTTGTAGAACCTTGTAGTACTATGTAGTACTATGTAGATGCTGTATACCAGTGTCTGCCCATGTATACCCTTGTAGAACCTTGTAGTACTATGTAGTACTATGTAGATGCTGTATACCAGTGTGTGCCCTGTAGACCCTTGTAGAACATTGTAGTACAATGTAGTACTATGTAGTTGCTGTATACCAATGTGTACCTCTGTAGACCCTTGTAGAACCTTGTAGTACTATGTAGTACTATGTAGTTGTTGTATACCAATGTGTGCCCCTGTAGACCCTTGTAGAACCTTGTAGTACTATGTAGTACTATGTAGATGCCGTATACCAGTGTGTGCCCTGTAGACCCTTGTAGAACATTGTAGTACAATGTAGTACATGTACTATGTAGATGCTGTATACCAGTGTGTGCCCCTGTAGACCCTTGTAGAACTTTGTAGTACTTTGTAGTACCTTGTAGTTCTTTGTAGTACTATGTAGATGCTGTATACCAGTGTGTGCCCCCGTATACCCTTATAGAACCTTGTAGTACTATGTAGTACTATGTAGATGCTGTATACCAGTGTGTGCTCTGTAGACCCTCGTAGAACCTTGTAGTACTATGTAGTGCTATGTAGATGCTGTATACCAGTGTGTGCCCCTGTAGACCCTTGTAGAACCGTGTAGTACTATGTAGTACTATGTAGAAGCTGTATACCATTGTGTGCCCCCGTAGACCCTTGTAGAACATTGTAGTACTATGTAGTACTATGTAGATGCTGCATACCAGTGTGTGCCCCTGTAATCCCTTGTAGAACCTTGTAGAACCATGTAGTGCTATGCAGATGCTGCATACCAGTGTGTGCCCCTGTATACCCTTGTATACCCTTGTAGTACTATGTAGATGCTGTATACCAGTGTGTGCCCCTGTATACCCTTGTAGAACTTTGTAGTACTATGTAGATGCTGTATGTATACCAGTGTGTACCCCGTATAAGATTGTACTGTCCCAGTAATTGTCACTGTAGACAGTTGTAGTAATACTTTGAATGCATGTAGACTAGTACACAAACACGCCCATCAGGGAAAGTGGTATGATTTCTTGCCATATCTACCCTGCCCTGCCGGTTCCACGTTTTGCTGCCGACGAACCCTGCCGTCAACCTCCCAATTTCTTTATTTCATGAAATTCCATCAATTTTTTTTCAAGTGATCTGGATTGACCAGGTACCTCTAATATACGTGTCATGATGTGGGTGGAGAATATTAATTTTTACTTGTATGTATTTGTGGCTGTAGAGAAGTTAAGCCCAAAAGTCAGTGGCTGAAATACACGACATACAACAACAACAACAACACAATTTGCGAGTTTTACTTTCACTTTATTCAATAGTGAAAGTTGTGGTCAGTATTGTTTAAAATAAGGAGTACACAATACTGTTGGGTTCAGTAGTTTCCATAATCATCCATACTTGTGTATTTTAAAACATATTGTAGCACAGACCTTGTTTTTTGTCTGAATTCGGTTATTGTTATCAGTTTTCGTGTGGACCTATATCTTGTATAGTAGACATAGCACTATGGCTTTACTACATAATAAAAGTCAGATAATGAAAAATAGAAGTTAAACATGATATAGAGACATGGCATTGTAGTCTACTTGTATAGCAGTGATTGTCGCATCATTGTCGCACCCGCTTACGGAAAGCGCGATATCGTCGGCATTTTGGCATATGTCCGTCCGTACGTCCGATCGTCCGTGTGTCCGGTTAAAAAAATTTTCTTTAAAGTTTTTCCATCCTACTATATCTATTTTTTTAGTGTCCATGCCTCGCCCCAAGACGCGACATGCAGGCCACGGCCATCTAGTCTACAAAAAGTGGGTATAATTATGTTATCCAAGTGTCTATGCTTGGAAAAAACCTGGCCTTCATGGCTTTGCCTCGTTTCTTGTATATATTTTATTTCCACTTCAAGGGACCAGGGGTCTCAGAAATGTCATTTCCGTTACGTACATTTACATGACGTAAATATAGCTTTACATTTATATTTTTTTCTTTTCAACGGCATAAAACATACAACTCAAGGGGCATCTATTTAGAAAAGTGTCAAGAATATGGTAAGCTAATTGTATTAGTTTGAAACAGAGAAATTTAGTAGCAAGTCGTGGAATTTCTCATTTATGGTAACCCAACAACATGTATTTAATATGAATCAGTAAAGTTAAGCAAAACAAAATAGCTTGGCATGTAACAGAATGCCGTGTTTTACCACATGTACCAAACATCGTTATAAAGCTACATTTAATTAATAGCACAGCCTCCAAAAATATGGGCGTAACGGAAATGATTATGTAACGGTAATGACAAAATGTAACGGTAATGACTATCCATTTATTTAAAATACTAATACAGCATATATAACAAACATATTTATACTTTGAATATGCTGTACAATATAACTTCAAGTTAGTGTTTACTTTTAATGTGATTGCCAATAGAAACCCACACTCCTTGAAGCTGTGTCTGTTTTTTGTTGTTTCAGAGCTTTTACTAATTAAATCCTGATATATAAATGTTGTAGGTCTGAATAAATGTGCCATTACTGACCGATAACTGATGTGACCTGGTTTATATCTAATTGACGCATGAACTGACTGGTTAGTATGGTAATTTGTCATTGCCGTTACACGATCGTCATTACCGTTACACAATTTTGTAACGGAAATGACCGTAACGGTAATGATTTTTCTTTGAAAACTCCCATTTTTTACCTCTCTGTATACAACGCATCATGAAGGTAGAATATGCAAATGCAACGTTGTAAGTGTGTTTATCCACCCATTTTGGTTTCAGTCAACCTACATACATATGGACGTGTATAAACCCCGAACGGTAATGATGCATGTAATGTGTAACCTTAAAATTCCAATACAGACCGGCCTCGTTCTCGGCAATGACTTAAGTTGTGTTACCACCGTGTTTATTTATAAATCGGGCGCCCATAAACAGTGTTCATTGCATTAGTAGCTGAGAGTAGGAAAGGGAGGTTACTCTGATTTTACTTTTTTGTTCAGCGTAACGGTAATGATTCGATTTCGCGGGACAGATACATTAACGTCAGTAGTTTTTACAACAAAAGGCAAATTTATTGCAGAATAAGTGTAATGTCAATGTTAAACTATTTTAATTCAGATGCAATGTATAGTAAAGTACAAATGGACATGATTTGAGAATTACGGGCTTGTGAACTGTGCTGATTGATGATCGGGACATGCCCATTTGGTGCACCACACGTATGCCAACAACAGAAAATAATAACTAAACACACATAACAAGAATTGTAAATACTGTTTTCTTAATGGATTGATATTGTACATAGTTTCTTTACTGAAAAAAAAAAAATTTTCCTTATAAATTGTGTGATTTGTCAGTAAATTACACCGGGACACCAGATGTACATAAAATATAGAATCACTGCTAGACAGCCACCCGATAATCGACGGCACTCGTTTTTTGTTTCAAGAGCAGTTTTAACTATTTTGAACAGGGTTCGCTGAGAAATACCAAATAATGGGAAATATGATTTTTTGCAAAATGTCTTATAATTTCTGTTTCCTACACAGATCTGCTTGATATTTCATACACGCATTGCTATAATGGTCCTCTACCGCCTTGTGACAAATCCACGTTCATCCCACCTCTGCTAAGCCCAGGGTCAAGGTCACATACTTGGTGCGTCAAAGACTTTAACGCTTGAGTAAATTCCTTATCCAGGGATGAGAAATCTCCTCTTTTTTTCTCCCAAAAAACACGTTTTCGAGATCAGTGTAAATTCGTTGAGAATTTATTTGACCATGTAGGGGGGTATAGGCACAATATGACAGGTAATTGTCCGTGAAAAGTGCGGAAATTCCTCGAAATTCGCAACAAATTAGCCACCGAGTCCGTTTCTATTTACATTGCCCTGCCAGTTTCATGTATTATACTTGCCTATGCGAATATGAAAGTGATTGATGGTAAAAATAGCCACGAAGGCTATCTTCAATATTTCCGTTAGTGTGATTGGATCAGCGAGTACCCTTCATTACAGTGCGACCAGTGAAAGTGCGTCTTCGATACAAATTTTGTGTTCCTTAAGCCTGATGTTTCAAACATTTTCATTGGTTCTGAAAGCGGCATTCCTTAGAAATTGGCCAATCCGGATATAGCTACCACAGAGAAGGAGGCTGAATCTTTTATATGTTCATTGTGGAAACACGTTTTTCCAACAACACCGTGATACAGATACCGACCATTGTATTATGATCACCTGGGCAAGACAGACATTACAGTACTACCAACAGATATTTATTATTTATTTTTCATTGGTATGTACGTTCTACTAGTAGAAAGAGGCATGTGCTCCGTGGTAATGTAGGTAGCTTATTAGGTTAGCATGGAGTACCCCACCCACCTCTTTCGTTCTGTCTTATCCCCACTTTATACAGGTCAGGGCAAAGGGTGGGGGGAAAACATGAAATGAAGAAGGGGTCATGCCCAATTTATTTTGTGATTTGTCATTTTTCTGCAATTTTCTGTCCGGGGTCTTTCAAGGCTTTCAAATTTTATTGCTTAATTTCTTCGTTTCAAGTCCTGTTTTCTTGGTCTACTGTTACCACAGTTGGAGTGTGCTTATGTGTGCGGTTGAAAGTAATGTTTGGCACCAGATCAGGATATTCTACTTTCAAGACTGAATATATATTTTTCTGTAAATATTGAGTTCTGATTTTGGGAATTTCCCTCATTATGGACATGTTGAATACGGGATGATCCAACCCGTTGGCCCGGCCTTAAATGACCTTAACTGTTGATAGGCCGTTAAACTGTACACCAATAATCAATCAATCAACATATTTCAGAACCTTGTTGTATGTTACAGGTTTATTGCTAGAGCCAAACTTGCTCCCCTGGCAAAGAAGAGGATGGCAGCAAAGAAACATCCATAACACTTTTAATATTGCATTTACATGTACCAGTTTTTAAGCAGTTTCATCATGTTCATGGTTGTTTAATATTCCTATAAATTTTGAAGAAATCTCCATGAACATGTGGGTAAAAAAATATAAAGACTGGCATTGTGTCTGTATGTAAACTTGAGTTTTATCAGCTGCCATCATTACTAATAAATAGATCCTGTAATGTATTAGGATTTGGCATAGTATCTATATAAGAAATAGTAAAAAGTATGTGAACATTTTTGTCTAAACAGTGTGTCACATTCCACCTCAGACAGTGTCGGCTTTCAAAATTTTCCCGGTGAGATCTGGACCCCCTAGTGCAGAAAGGGGGGCCTTACCCCCATCTCGTACTCACCGCCTGCACATGCCTTCGGCATTCAATTTATAATTTCAGACTTTTTGTTCAACCTCCACTCTCATCCCTGCTTATCATTTCTGTTTCCTTGCACTGATCTGCTTCCTATTTCATACACGCATTGCTCTAATGGTCCTGACTCCTCTACCACCCTGTGACAAATCAACTTTTCAAACAAAGGCAGTTTTATACTGTCAAAGCAGTAAGTGGTGTATCCTTGTTCCACAAACACATTTTCTAGTTTAATTCTATAGCCCACCCATTCAGCCCGCATGACCAATGTCGAGGCCAAATAACTTAATTTATTTAACTTAGCTTATTTTAATTCTATAGCCCACCCCATGCACAAGGTCAAATGACTGTCAAATGACTTTTTGAGCTTGAAACATGGTCCATGGCCATTGGTTGATCATTCTGATGGGTATTCTACTATTGTACACTGATCACAATCATGATCTACAATGTCACAATCATAATCTACAATGGTCACAATCATGATCTACATTGGTCACACACATACTTCAGACGTTCTTTAACAGCCAGGGATTGACTGTGGCCTATGGGATACGGCATTGGACTTCAATACCGGAGGTTGTAAGTTCAATCCTCACCCTAGGCGTGAAAAATACTTACATAGTATTTCCATCCCACTGGTCTATTAGATGAGACTTTAAGCTGTGGTCCCATCTCTGTATGACCTTAGCTGTTGCGGGGATGTTAAACCCATTCACTTTCACTTTTCTTTACCAGCCTGTGGTGGCTCGGTCATCTATTGTGAATATTTATTTGCCTACCCTTTCAGGAATCGCTTACCACACTGAAATAATGTTTAGTGCCTTTGGAAAATTGGTGTCATATCTGACGGGTGAACCGGACGTGCCTAATTCTGCAAGTCGTAACGAAGATCATCAGGCTGCGGCACTCGACGTTGATACCACACCGACCCTGCGACGTCAGTTCGATGGGAAAGTAACGCACGTCTTCAGCAATCAAGGTCTCATTGATGACGAGGTCTATTTCTCGTTTGACAGTGTGATTGGGGACGGGGTACCGTGTGTCGGGAACGGGGTATCTGTGGTCGCCACACAGGTAATGGTGCATCAACCACAGGCGATTGAACTTTCCTCCAGTCCTTCATTAATCAGGTCCAACTAGTCTGCCTACACCAGCGCTCCAGATAAGGAATTAGTAATTGAGTATTGTTACTCCATCATTTCTGAAGCAATTGGGTATTTCAAAATTTGAATTGGGTAAAATAAAATCACACTACTGTTTGCACATCAACAGACAGCAATTATTGAATAGTTTGTTTCGAAATGAAAACATGTCTTGGCATTTCATTAGAATTGTCTCCTTGGAGACAATTCTAATGAAATACCAAGATGTGTTTTCATGGAAAAATAAGAAAAATATGCTATATTTGTGGTCTGTTTATTGTTTTCTGCAGCATGATAAAGGTACTACAATTGTTCTCATTGCTTTTTGATACTCACTACTTCTGATTTCAATTGGGTTTTGGCCATTTTAATTGGGTATTTACGCAAATTCGCAGCTTATCTGGAGCTCTGCTATGCTGCTGATATTATATGGCTGGACTTTTCTCTATTGCACCATTAATCAGGTCCAACTCGTCTGCCTATACTGCTGATATTACATGGCTGGACTTTCCTCTATTGCACCATTGATCAGGTCCAAGCACCATTGATCAGGTCCAACTCGTCTGCCTATACTGCTGATATTACATGGCAGGACTTTCCTCTATTGCACCATTAATCAGGTCCAACTCGTCTGCCTATACTGCTGATATTACATGGCTGGACTTTCCTCTATTGCACCATTGATCAGGTCCAAACACCATTGATCAGGTCCAACTCGTCTGCCTATACTGCTGATATTTACATGGCAGGGACTTTCCTCTATTGCACCATTGATCAGGTCCAACTCGTCTGCCTATAAACTGCTGATATACATGGCTGGACTTTCCTCTATTGCACCATTGATCAGGTCCAACTCGTCTGCCTATACTGCTGATATTACATGGCTGGACTTTCCTCTATTGCACCATTGATCAGGTCCAACCACCATTGATCAGGTCCAACTCGTCTGCCTATACTGCTGATATTACATGGCAGGACTTTCCTCTATTGCACCATTAATCAGGTCCAACTCGTCTGCCTATACTGGCTGATATTACTGGCTGGACTTTCCTCTATTGGCACCATTGTCAGGTGTCCAACACCATTGATCAGGTCCAACTCGTCTGCCTATTACTGCTGATATTACATGGCAGGGACTTTCCCTCTATTGCACCATTGATTCAGGTCCAAACTCGTCTGCCTATACTGCTGAAATTACATGGCAGGACTTTCCTCTAATTGCACCATTAATCAGGTCCAACTCGTCTGGCCTATACTGCTGATATTACATGGCTGGACCTTTCCTCTATTGCACCAGTTGATCGGTCCAACCCCACCATTGATCAGGTCCACTCGTCTGCCTATACTGCTGATATTACATGGCAGGACTTTCCTCTATTGCACCATTGATCAGGTCCAACTTGTCTGCCTATACTGCTGATATTACATGGCTGGACTTTCCTCTATTGCACCATTGATCAGGTCCAACCACCATTGATCAGGTCCAACTCGTTCTGCCTATACTGCTGATTACTGCAGGGGACTTTCCTCTATTGCACCATTGATCAGGTCCAACTTGTCTGCCTATACTGCTGATATTACATGGCTGGACTTTCCTCTATTGCACCATTAATCAGGTCCAACTTGTCTGCCTATACTGCTGATATAATGAGTGATATTACATGGCTGGACTTTCCTCTATTTTACCATTGATCAGGTCCAACTCGTCTGCCTATACTGCTGATATTACATGGCTGGACTTTCCTCTATTGCACCATTGAGCAGGTCCAACTCATCTGCCTATACTGCTGATATTACATGGCTGGACTTTCCTCTATTGCACCATTGATCAGGTCCAACTTGTCTGCCTATACTGCTGATATTACATGGCTGGACTTTCGTCTATTGCACCATTAATCAGGTCCAACTTGTCTGCCTATACTGCTGATATTACATGGCTGGACTTTCCTCTATTGCACCATTGATCAGGTCCAACTTGTCTACCTATACTGCTGATATTATATGACTGGACTTTCCTCTATTGCACCATTAATCAGGTCCAACTCGTCTACCTATACTGCTGATATTACATGGCTGGACTTTCCTCTATTGCACCATTAATCAGGTCTCCAACTCGCTAACCTATACTGCTGATTATATGACTGGACTTTCCTCTATTGCACCATTAATCAGGTCCAACTTGTCTGCCTATACTGCTGATATTATATGGCTGGACTTTCCTCTATTGCACCATTGATCAGGTCCAACTTGTCTGCCTATACTACTGATATTATATGGCTGGACTTTCCTCTATTGCATCATTAATCAGGTCCAACTCGTCTGCCTATACTACTGATATTATATGGCTGGACTTTCCTCTATTGCATCATTAATCAGGTCCAACTCGTCTGCCTATACTACTCATATTACATGGCTGGACATTCCTCTATTGCACCATTGATCAGGTCCAACTTGTCTGCCTACACTGCTGATATTATATGGCTGGACTTTCCTCTATTGCACCATTAATCAGGTCCAACTCGTCTGCCTATACTACTCATATTACATGGCTGGACATTCCTCTATTGCACCATTGATCAGGTCCAACTTGTCTGCCTATACTGCTGATATTATATGGCTGGACTTTCCTCTAATGCACCATTAATCAGGTCCAACCACCATTGATCAGGTCCAACTCGTCTGCCTATACTGCTGATATTATATGGCTGGACTTTCCTCTATTGCACCATTAATCAGGTCCAACCACCATTGATCAGGTCAAACTCGTCTGCCTATACTGCTGATATTATATGGCTGGACATTCCTCAATTCAAACCATTAATCAAGTCCAACTTGTACCTCCTATACTGCTCGATTATATTATATGGCTCGGACTTTCCTCTATTGCACCATTTGATCAGGGTCCAACATTGTCTCTATACTGCGATTAATATGGCTGGACTTTTCCTCCTTATTGCCATAACCATTGATCAGGTCCAACTTGTCTTCCTATACTGCTGATATTATATGGCTGGACTTTCCTCTATTGCACCATTGATCAGGTCCAACTTGTCTGCCTATACTGCTGATACTATGGCTGGACTTTCCTCTATTGCACCATTGATCAGGTCCAACTTGTCTGCCTATACTGCTGATATTATATGGCTGGACTTTCCTCTATTGCACCATTGATCAGGTCCAACCACCATTGATCAGGTCCAACTTGTCTGCCTATACTGCTGATATTATATGGCTGGACTTTCCTCTATTGCACCATTAATCAGGTCCAACCACCATTGATCAGGTCCAACTCGTCTGCCTATACTGCTGATATTACATGGCAGGACTTTCCTCTATTGCACCATTAATCAGGTCCAACTTGTCTGCCTATACTGCTGATATTATATGGCTGGACTTTCCTCTATTGCACCATTAATCAGGTCCAACTCGTCTGCCTATACTGCTGATATTACATGGCTGGACTTTCCTCTATTGCACCATTGATCAGGTCCAACTTGTCTGCCTATACTGCTGATATTACATGGCAGGACTTTCCTCTATTGCACCATTAATCAGGTCCAACTTGTCTGCCTATACTGCTGATATTATATGGCTGGACTTTCCTCTATTGCACCATTAATCAGGTCCAACTCGTCTGCCTATACTACTCATATTACATGGCTGGACATTCCTCTATTGCACCATTGATCAGGGCCAACTTGTCTGCCTATACTGCTGATATTACATGGCTGGACTTTCCTCTATTGCACCATTGATCAGGTCCAACTCGTCTGCCTATACTGCTGATATTACATGGCTGGACTTTCCTCTATTGCACCATTAATCAGGTCCAACTTGTCTGCCTATACTGCTGATATAATGTGAGATTTTTTTTTTACATGGCTGGACCTTTTCCTTATTTTTACCATTGACAGGTCCCAACCGCGTCTTGCCTATATGCTGATATTAAATGGCTGGACTTTCCTCTAATTTGCACCATTGATCAGGTCCAACTTGTCTGCCTATACTGCTGATATTACATGGCTGTAGACACCACCACGGCAGCGATGGCGCGCTGTGACTCTATTTTGGGTCGTATAAAGCAGGAAATGCCATTTTGAGTCTAAGTTTAAATATTTTTGTCCGGTGTGGCATTATTTTAGGCACCGCTACAGGCTTGTATTATATGGCTGAGCATTCCTCCATTCCACCATTAATCGGGTCCAACCTCTGCCTATACTACTGATATTATGTGGTTGAAATATTTAGAACTGGTGGAATAGTGACACAATTATACACTTATTATGGCCCTGCCCATCCGTTTGTCCCACTGTCCGTCCGTATATTTTTTGAAAGTTTTTGTAAGAGTTTCTGAAATCACCTATAATTTCTGTTTGCCTTCAGCTAATATCCTCATATTTCACCCATGCATTACTTAGTAACCACATCATTCCACATTAATACAAAAACTTTCAAATAAATAAACAGACAGATGGACGGACGTACGATCAGTAGCGAGGGTAATTGTATTAATGTGGAATGATGTATAGTTACTTAGTAATGCATGTGTGCAATATGAAGATGTTAGCTGAAGGCAAAAAGATTTTATAGGTGATTTGAGAAACTCTTACAAAAACTCTTTACTGATCTTACGTCCGTCTGTTTATTTATTTGAAAGTTTTTGTAAGAGTTTCTCAAATCACCTATAATTTCTGTTGGCCTTCAGCTAACATCGTCATATTGCACACATGCATTACTAAGTAACTATACATCATTCCACATTCATACATTTACCCTCGCTATTGATCATACGTACGTTTGTCCGTCTGTCTGTATATTTATTTGAAAGTTTTTGTAAGAGTTTCTCAAATCACCTATAATTTATTTTTGCCTTCAGCTAGTATCTTCATATTGCACACATGCATTAATTAGTAATGATACATCCTTCCACATTAATACAATTACCCTCGATACTGATCGTACATCCGTCCGTCTGCCTGTTTATTTTTTTTGAAAGTTTTTGTAAGAGTTTCTCAAATCACCTATAATTTCTCTTTGCCTTCGGCTAATATCTTCATATGACACACATGCATTACTTAGTACATGTAACGATAGTGATGGAATAGTGACACAATTATACACTTATTAGGGCCCCGCCCCTGTCCGTCCGTTTGTCCCACTGTCCGTCCATTTATTTTTTGGAATGTTTTTGTAAGAGTTTCTCAAATCACCTATAATTTCTCTTTGCCTTCAGCTAATATCTTCATATTACACACATGCTTTACTTAGTAACGATACATCCAATCCTTCCCCATTAATATAATCATTCTCGCTACTGGTCGTACATCCGTCCATCTCTGTATTTATTTGAAAGTTTGTGTAACAGTTTTCAAATAGGGGCCCTAAGTGCATCGACAGGCCACATTTTCCAGCTTAATTCCTATAAAGAACAGTATGTACATACTGAGTTGGCATGTACCTTTAACATGTCCAACCTCTGCCTATGCTGCTGATATTATGTGGTTGAACTTTCCTCCATTCCACCAGCATGTCCAACCTCTGCCTATATTACTGATATTATGTGGTTGAACTTTCCTCCATTCCACCATTTCGCATGTCCAATCTCTGCCTATACTACTCATATTATGCCACAATGTGGTTGAACTTTCCTCCATTCCACCATCAAACATGTCCAACTGGTCTAAATATACTACTGTCAGTTCCACGTTTTGCTGCCAACAAACTTTTGGCTGTTAAACACATTAGATCTAAAACATATTTAAAAGTACCGGTAAGTACTTTTTTATCAATAAGAAAAAAGTCACCCTCCCCAAACAAATTTATTTGATGAAATTCCATCAAGTATTGATTTTATTGCGAAAAAACGATTTTCCTATGAGAATTTAACATGGGGGCTAAAAATAGATTTTTTTTTATTTGTGGACCGATTTTCAAAATCTAACTCTTGTTTTCTTAATTACATCATTTTCAAGCTACTGTATCTCGCCAGGTTTCGGAGTCAATTTCTAAAAAAAATCTTTTTTTATCCTTCGGGATCAAAAAACAAAAAAATTTGGAAATTGCCTCCCCATGTTAAATTCCCATAGGAAAATCGTTTTTATACGCCCGTTTGAAAAAAACGGGACGTATTATGTATACATCTTGTACGGGTGGGCGCGGGCGGGCACAGCTTGTCGACGCAATAACTAGAGTCTACTTGACGGATTGTAACCAAATTTGGTATACATGTTTATCACGGCAAGACGAAGAAGCCTTTTGATTTTCAAAAATTTACGATGACTTATCTCCCCTTGGCGGCCATTTTTATTTTTCACACTCTGTAACCTTGTCCACACAATAACTCAAGTTCTACTTCACTGCTCGTAACTAAATTTGGTATACATGTTTATCACGGCAAGACGAAGAAGCCTATTGATTTTGAATTTTTTTCATTGACTTAACTCCCCTTGGCGGCGATTTTTAGCTCGCCTGCACGAAGTGCGCACGAAGTGCAGAAGAGCTTATGGCATACCCCCAGCGTCGTCCGCGTCGTCCACAAACTTAACGTTGGGGTAAATATCTTATAACTTCTGTATCCTTTCATGGAACACCTTGTTATTTCATACATGTATTCCTCAGATGACCCTCTATCATGCTGTAGCAAATCCATGACCCACCACCCAACCCTTACCCCAAGGTCAAGGTATAAAACTTAGCACATTCATAAACTTAACGTTGGGTAAATTTCTTATAACATCTGTTTCCTTTCATGGAACGCCTTGATATTTCATACATGCATTCCTCAGATGACCCTCTATCATGCTGTAGCAAATCCACAACCCACGACCCAACCCTTACCCGAAGGTGAAGGTCACAAACTTGGCATGTTCATAAACTTAACGTTGGGGTAAATGTTGTGTAACTTCTGTTTCTTTACAGGGAACGCTTTGATATTTCGTACATGCATTCATGTGATGATCCTCTATTGTGCTACAGCAAATCCATGACCCCCCACCCCCCACCTCTTTCCCCAAGGTGAAGGACGCAAATCGCACGCCCCTTATCCCAAGGTCAAGTTATATAATATTCATGTTTTTTTATGCAACTGTGCCAAGTTTGAGTGAAGGCTGCCAACAGGCGAGCTTCGTTGTCTTCTGACAACTCTTGTTAATTTTCGCACTCTGTATCCTTGTCCACGCAATAACTCAAGTTCTACTTCATTGATCGTAACCAAATTCGGTATATATGTTTATCATGGCAAGACAAAGAAGCCTATTTATTTTGAAAAAATTCTGATACTTATCTCCCCTTGGCAGCCATTTTTAATTTTCGCACTCTGTATCCTTGTCCACGCAATAACTCTAACGTTCTACTTGACCGATCGGTATACATGTTTATCACGGCAATACAAAGAAGCCTATTGCTTTTGTCCACGCAATAAGTCGAGTTCTACTTGGTTTACATGTTTATCACGTCAAGATGAGTTATCTCCCCTTGTTGACTGGCCTTGCCTCGACGGGCGTATATTGTGACCTTTGGCACTCTTGTTTTGCAATAAAATAAATATTTGATGGAATTTCATGAAACAAACATTTTTGGGGAGGGTGACTTTTTTGTTATTGATGAAAAAGTACTTACTTTTAAATATCTTTTGAACGGGAGGTATTATGTATTCATCTTGTACGGGCGGGCGGCGGGCGGGTGGGCATAGCTTGTCCACGCAATAACTAGTGTTCTACTTGACGGATTTTAACCAAATTCGGTATACATGTTTATCACGTCAAGATAAAGAAGCCTATTGATTTTGAAACATTTCCGATGACTTATCTCCCCTTGGCGGCCATTTTTATTTTTCGCACTCTGTATCCTTGTCCACACTTCACCGATCATAACCAAATTCGGTATACATGTTTATCACGGCAAGATGAAGAAGCCTATTTATTCTCAAAAATGTCCAATTGCTTATCTCCCCTTGGCGGCCATTTTTATTTTTCGCACTCTGTATCCTTGTCCACGCAATAACTCAAGTTCTACTTCATCGATCGTAACCAAATTCGGTATACATGTTTATCATGGCAAGATGAAGAAGCGTATTTATTTTCAAAAAATTCCAATTACTTATCTCCCCTTGCCCGGCCATTTTTATGTTTCGCACTCTGTATCCTTGTCTACGCAATAACTCAAGTTATACTTCACCGATCGTAACCAAATTCGGTATACATGTTTATCACGGCAAGATGAAGAAGCCTATTTATTTTCAACAATTTCCAATTACTTATCTCCCTTGGCCGGCCATTTTTATTTTTCGCACTCTGTATCCGATCGTAACCAAATTCGGTATACATGTTTATCATGGCAAGACGAAGAAGCCTATTGATTATGAAAATTTTCGATGACTTATCTCCCCTTGGCGGCCATTTTTATTTTTCGCACTCTGTATCCTTGTCCACGCAATAACTCAAGTTCTACTTTATCGCTCGTAACCAAATTCGGTATACATGTTTATCACGGCAAGACGAAGAAGCCTATTGATTTTGAAAAAATTCTGATGACTTATCAACCCTTGGCAGCCATTTTTAATTTTGGCACTCTGTATCCTTGTTCACGCAATAATTCAAGTTCTACTTCACTGATCGTAAACAAATTTTGTTTTACATGTTTATCAAGGCAAGACGAAGAAGCCTATTTATTTTGACAGATCGTGACCAAATTCAATATACATGTTTATCACGGCAATAACCCTATTAATTGTCAGTGAGTTATCTCCCCTTGTTAACTGGCCTTGCCTCGACGGACGTATATTGTGACCTTCAGCACTCTTGATAGATTTAATGTGTTTAATAGCCAAAAGTTCGTCGGCAGAAAAACGTGGAACAGACAGTAAGTGGTGGGCCCAGCTGATACACATGAACCCCTTTATAGCACTATGGTTGGGGTCCCTGCAAAGCCACTGTGTTATAAGTGAATCATGTTATTTCCATACTAAATGTAATGGACGCATAGTATAACTGAGTATTTGCCTATTTGGGAGCCATGACATGATCATGTTATATCGAAAATCGTGGTATAGTGGGATGAAATGTATTACAAGTTTCAATATCAATATTATAGGTGGACATGTTGACTTTTCTGATGGTGGAATGGAGCAAAATTCAATCGCCTGTGCATCAAGAGTCTAAAATACAGTGGAATCTCTCTAAACTGGACACCCTGGGGGCATCTGCACAGTCTGATCAGGATCTACACTGTTCGCAATTCCATCAATAAAACACCCACCATGCTTATAACAACAATATAGATAGTTATCAGGCTATAAGAGTGTGCTATTTGATCAGGAGCTACACTGGTCACAAATCCTATAAGTCCTATTTCTCCAGTTACAGCCACATTTGAGACACGCCATCGTATTTTGTACCTAAGAACATGTGCAATATTTCATTAAAAATATTTAGCAAAGTACAATATTTTCCATAAATGACATCAAAAGTTGACAGAATTTCCATTGTGAATGCAGAATTATATGCCACATTTGTTATGAACATTTTGTCATTTTTAGCCAGGTTTTTTGAAAAAAAATCCAAGCTATTGGATTGGCGAAAGCCGGGCAGGCAGGCGGGTGGGTGGCGGGCGGGCGGCGTCCACAATCAATGTTAAGTTTTCGTGTTTAAGTCCATTTCTTTGGTACTGTACCACCTAGGACCACCAAACTTTCACAGCTTCATAATCAAGGGGTTCCCACCACATATCACTATCCAACATGTTACTTTTTTTTTTAACTTGACCCATTTTTTCCGCGCAGTCGATTTAGCCATTTTCAATGTTAAGTTTTCGCGTTTACAATGTTAAGTTTTCATGTTTAAGTCCATTTCTTTGGTACTGTACCACCTAGGACCACCAAACTTTCACAGCTTCATAACCAAGGGGTGCCTACCACATACAACTATCCAACATGTGACCATTTTTTTACCTTCACCTATTATTTCTACGTAATTGACTTAGCCATTTTCAACGTTAACTTTTTAACGTACATTTGGTTAAATTTTTTGGTTAAAACTTTTTCGTTATACTATATCTCTGCAACTGCTTTGCCCATTACCTTGAAACTTCACATGGGTGTTTATCATCGTCCATATTTTCATTCTAACCCCCAACCGTGCGGCCCCTGTGCGCAATGTCAAGGTCAAATTACTTTGAATTTATTTGTTAAAGTTTTTTCGTGTACTATATCTCTGCAACTGCTTCACCCATTATTACCTTGATACTTCACATGGGTGTTTATCATCATTGTTGCACCCGCTTGCGGAAAGCGCGATATCGTCGGCATTTTGGCATACGTCCGTCCGTCCGTCCGTCCGTCCGTCCGTCCGTCCGTGTGTCCGGTTAAAGTTTTTTCATTAAAGTTTTTCCATCTACTATATCTATTTTTTTAGTGTCCATGCCTCGCCCCAAGGCGCGACATGCAGGCCACGGCCATCTAGTCTACAAAAAGTGGGTATAATTATGTTATCCAAGTGTTTCCATGCTTGGAAAAAACCTGGCCTTCGTGGCTTTGCCTCGTTTCTTGTTCTACGTCATTTACAGAAAATATACAGTTTCTGTAAATTATTTAATATGTATTCTTTAAAAATAGCACATGTTCTTAGGTACAAAATGACATGCCACGTCTCATTTATAAGCCTCTTTACAGGAATACGAAGGCGGGGGCTGGCACGCTGAACAAGTACAGTTGGACACCGACTGGGGAGATGAAAACGAGGTCACCGGAGGTCAGCCTCCAGGTCGACCCGCGGAGGTCGTGGGCTGTGTGACAGACTGTGTCGCCGACTGTGGCTACATTAACGACAACATCCGTTATTCTGTGGCTGAGTGCAAGTGTGACGGATTTTCTCCATGTAAAGGTGACTGGGTGAAGACCGAAGTAAAATATTCTGACGATGACTGGACCGATGTCCAAGCGACCACCCTGGAACCGTTACGGGTAAATGAAGCTGAGGGTGTGATATCAGCATCGCAGCGCGACCATGGGTACATCGACGGCGAGGTTTACTTTACTCCGGACGTGTGTGCGGATGGGTACCAGCCGAGGAAGTGGGAGCCGGTGTGGTACCGGGCGATAGAGAGCACCCAAGGCCGGTGTACATGGCGGGCTGTGAGGGTGGAGCCCGCCCGCAGGCCCGACACAACCAGGTCGGTGTGTCCTAGATCAGGAGGCTGATACCCAAATTGATGGCCAAGATCGTATTTATACCTTTTTATACGCCCGTTTGAAAAAACGTGACATATTATGTATTCACCTTGTACAGGCGGGCGGGCACAGCTTGTCAACGCAATAACTAGAGTTCTACTTGAAGGATTTCGCACTCTGTATCCTTGTCCACGCAATCACTCGAGTTCTACTTCACCGCTCATAACCATATTCGGTATACATGTTTATCACGGCAAGACAAAGAAGTTTATTGATTTTTAAAAAAATTGAAAATATTCCAATGACTTATCTCCCCTTGGCGGCCATTTCTAATTTTCGCACTCTGTGTCCTTGTACACGCAATAACTCGAGTTCTACTTCACCGATCGTAACCAAACTCGATATACATATGTATATGTTTATCACGGCAAGGCGAAGAAGCCTATTTATTTTCAAAATTTCGGTTAACTTACTCCCCTTGGCGGCCATTTTTAATTTTCGGACTCTGTATCCTTGTCCATGCAATAATTCAGATGAAGAACCCTATTGGTTGTCAGTGACGTCTCTCCCCTTGTTGACTGGCTTTGCCTCGACGGGCATATATTGTGACCTTCGGCACTCTTGTTAACCATTTCAACACTAAATAACTGGAATGTATTTTGATATGTTAGTTTTCCCACCAATCCAAGGCAATCATCACAAAACGATTTTAGACTAGTCCATTTATAAAAAGAGGGCGTTTTTTACTCCCTAAAAATATTCAATATTACTTGCAAAAAGTGCAGATCCTGATGAGCCGGCTCATAACGAGCCGGCTCATCTGGATCTACACTGTTTTCAAACACCACTGTAGAGGTCTGTAGTGTTGAAAGGGTTAAATTGTACATAAAACTTTTATTATTAGCCCATTGAAATATAACATGTTTTTAAGTTGGTATTATCTGTCATTTAAACATTTGTGTCTGCTTCGTTTATAACCAGGGATTCTGCTGGCGATCGCCACCTTCGCAATTGGCGATAAAAATAAACAATTGTCGATAAAAAATTACAATTTTCGAAAAAATAAAAATATCCTCTTTTTTTTTGGGGAAAATTGTAATTTTTTATCGCCAATTGTTTATTTTTATCCTATTGGTTATTCCTCTCTTTTTTTTCTTTTCTTTTTTTTTTTTCTTTTTTTTTTGAAGTGGCGATTTTTTTATTTTCCCCAGCGGAATCCCTGTATAACCTATTTACAAGTGGATAGTATCTGTTAAATGATGGATACTATGAACTGAAAAATAGGTAATTTGGGTACAAATCAGCTGGTCTAGATGTGGTCAATGGCAAATAAGGGACTATTGAGGTTCTTACCAGCGTAGCTTCTGATCAACTAGGAATGTAGCCTGATATGAATATGCAGCTAACATTTTAAAGGCATTAGGTATTTTTCGCTAATTCAATACAGACTGGTCTGTTCCCAGGGATACACTAGCTCTTCTTGCCATGGCAGCTCACACAACAACATGTACATTGTAGTTGGACAACACTCCGTCAACACCAGGTTTATTATATATTTTTCAGAGCATGTACTAAATATTTCTTGACGGATTGCTTCAATATTTGGATACTTGATACATGTGAGCATTTGGAACACCCTCATGCTGCCATTAACATGACCTTCACCTTTTTTACGTTCATATTTTTGCGGAAACACTTAGCTATTTGTTTGCGTCACAATGTTTGTACAAGTTTCTTCATCATCGTATAACATTAATATTCAATATTTGGACACTTGATACTTCACATGGTTGTGGAAACACTTAGCCATTTTTTTATGTCAAAAAGTTTGTTCAATCTTGACCGTTTTCGTGTTGTAAGCATGCACTTCTCTGACAGTTTTTGTGATGCTTACTTTAGCACATTCCCATGATCATGTTGCGGTCAAATGCCTCGACAGGCGCGACACCGCTTCCGTGGTGGAATTCTTGTATTGGCTGAACTTTGCATTTACATTTATAAGGCCGACACTCAACCTTGGACCACAGGGGGGTGGGGTGGGGGGGGGGGGGTGTGCTTGCCTCCATTTCATCATTCGACTAGCTACGTTGTTTACCGATACTACTGACGATATACAATTTTCTATATCATTGGTACAGAGAGACATGATAGACTGTCTAATGGTCAATTGGAGGGGTTCATGTTGCATGTGCTTGGACCAATCCAAATTTCTTTAGTTTTGCTTGAAAGATGCAATTCACTGCCTTTGTCGTCATCAATATACCATAACCCCACCCCATGATGTATGCCTGCACCAGGCCAGGCAGATACATTCTGTTTACAAATGGGCGCCCAACTACGAGTGGTCTTCGTGACGATAATTGATGTTTGTGAATCACGCGGGTAATTTATAGTACAGACCTGATAGAGACAATGTAGTGGTACGCACACAGACCTGTAGTTGTCTGGGCCCTGTTGCTCAAAACCTCTTACCGGTAGCTTAGTGGGTGGCAGGTGGGAGAATGCGATGGGTAATTTAACGATCGGGGTTCATCCTTACCGGAATTCCAACTGGAGACCTGGTTTGGCCCTCATATACGTCTTTGGCATTTTGTATGTGACAGTTTAATATGGTTATACCCCTTATGTGAGTATTACGATTATTCGTAATCCTATTTTAGAGGAAGGGGCCAAGTGACTTTGGTGTGGTATGGACCTGGCACCAGGTCAGGTTATTCTAATTTCAGGGCTGAATATATTTTTTCTCGATGTAAATATCGAACCCGTTTGCCCGGCCTTACATGACCTTAGCTGTTGATAGGCCATTAAACACGAATAAACAGACAAACAAACTGGTAGCTTAGGATTTAACAGTCCATTTTAAGCTAACAGGCTTTGAGCAACCGGGCCCAGGATAACAAAATTTACTTTATAAGAGCTTTCATTCCATGCTTTCAGCATGAAACATATATGACTTTATAATACATTTCTTTCCACGCTTTCAGCTTGAAACTTCTGAGGGGGCCGATGCAGAAATCATTCATGAATGAGCTGTTGGCAGACAAGGATGGAATTACCATCACCAAGGAGACTGACTTTGGTTCTGTTGCCATGGGAACGAGTACTACAATGACCTTGTGGGTTAGAAACGAGGGGAATTCCCCAAGAACGTTTGTAAGGTGCCATCTGACGGCGGAGAGTTCGCAGTTAGAGATAGTGGGGATCCGCTTCCTGAGTGAATATACTGCAATGATGAAGCACGGCGGGAACAGCAAGGTGACTGGAAAAGTAGTTCTGTATCCGACAATGTCACTCTATGTGAATATAGTCTTAAATGCATGGTAAGTAACTGCATAATTTTGTAAGTTTATACTGCAGGTATTTTGTCTGTCTGTCCCACAGTGACTGATAAAACCCATGACAATATCTACTATCTGTCTGTTTCACGAAACCTGCCCAAATTTTACGGTCATATAAAGAATGCAAAAACAGTATTTTTTTTTATATTATTAAATTTTATCAAAATTTAAGAATGAGCCTTCTTTTTATTTCGTGAAATTTGGTCAAATATTGATTTTATTATGAAACATTGATTTGTCTATGGGAATTTAACATGGGGGAGAAGGAGGTAGACGAGTTGTGGGAGGAGTCAGAAAACAAACAATTTTGAAATTGACTCCGAAACCTGGCTACATAGCTTGGAAATGATCTAAGAAAACAAAAGTTAAATTTAAAAATCGGTCCAGTACCGGTATTTCTGAAATTCTAAAAATTTCCCCATGTTAAATCCCCATAGACATCTTCACTCACTCTGTGAAGATGTCTATGGGGATTTAACATGGGGAAATTGTTTTAACGTAATAAAATCAATATTTGACCAAATTTCACTAAATAAAAAGTCTCATTCTTAAATTTTCCTTTAATTTAATATTATCAAAAAATATATCGTTTTTGAATTGTTTATATAGCCGTAAAATTTGGGCAGCTTTCGTGAAACAGACAGTAGTATAGTATTGTCTCGCCCACGAAAGCGGAAAGCGAGACTAAGGTTTTGCTTTTCCGTCGTCATCATTCAATGTTAAGTTGTGGTGGTAGGTGGGAGCATGCGATGGGTAATTTAACGATCGGGGTTCATCCTTACTGGAATTCCGACTGGAGACTTGGTTTGGCCCTCACATACGTCTTTGGCATTTTGTATGTGACAGTTAAATCTGGTTATACCCCTTATGTGAGTATTGCGATTATTCGTAATCTTATTTTAGGGGAAGGGGCCAAGTGACTTGATGTGGTATGGACCTGGCACCAGGTCAGGTTATTCTAATTTCAGGGTTGAATATATGTTTTCTCGATGTAAATATTCCGTTCTGATTTTGGGATTTTCCCCCCAATGCAGCAGGTTAAAACGGGATTGAACCCGTTTGCCCGGCCTTACATGACCTTAGCTGTTGATAGGCCGTTAAACACCAATAAACAAACAAACAAACAATGTTAAGTTTTCGTGTTACGGTCATTACTTTAACACCTTATCAGCTACAGTCATCAAACTTTATACATACCTTTACTATGATATGTAGATGAATATACGACTATTCTCGGGGCCCCAGGGTCAAGGTCAAGGCCCCAGGGTCAAGGTCAAGGCGGAACAAGGCGAGATATTTGATTCCGCGGAATTCTTGTATATTACATTTATGCAATGAGAGACTATATAGATTATAGTCTATCAGACTGTTTTTGTCCATCACCGTTACCTGTCCATCTTCAAGTGCACAATGTGGGTGAAGCAAATGACATTTTCACTCTATATTTTTAACCCCTTGTTAGCGCTTGATAGTATTCCAGACATCATGATAAACCACTGGCCCTATGACTTGAGCAATAAAATTTGATTTTGGCCATTAGAATTCAAAAGGCAACAGACCCGATGGCCCAGCAAATTTATTCAATTTGTTTCGGACAACAGATACGGAACAAAGATTTATTCATTTATTCATTTTGTTTCAACCGATACGGAACAAAGACTTTGGATGTCTATCTTTTAAAACCAGCTCAGAAATTGCACTGGCCGGAGATCTTTTTTTAACCCTTACTATGCTGAATTAAATGTTGTCGTCTGCTGGAAATGTTTTATTTTCAATATTTCTCGACATAAACCTGGTTTTGACAGCACATGAGAATCGTCTCCAGTGGAGACGATTCTCATGTGCTGTCAAAACCGTTTTTTTTTGTTAAGAATTAAAGCAAAAATGAAAAACAGCAGACGGCAATTTTCGCAACAGTGTAGGAAGGGTTAAACACATACCCCATGTGTTTCAATACCCAGTGTCATACCGGTAGTCACTTCGCAAAGTAAGAAAGTAATTAAGGAATTCTGTATTATAATGTAGAGATCCAGGTAAGTTTTGTATCTAAAGAGTAGTATACTCCAAGATTTCATATTCAATGCGCATGTTACTTTTACAAATGTATTATTGATTTTCTTCCTTAATATTAAATAGGGAACAAATGATAAAAAAAAAAAATATTAAAAAAAATTAAAATTTCACTTATTTGTACTGCAAAAAGCAAACATTGTTTGATTTTTGCAGCTCAACTAATTTAATTTTTGACTTTATTACAGTATTTTCACTACACAATTTGAAAATCAATGCATATTTTCACATTGCTGTGGGTATTTTGTACTCCCACTTTTGATAATCAATGCGTGTTCTGCTAAAATAAGTGCGTAAAATACACCAATATGCACCTTATCTGGAGCTCTGATAATGGAAAATAAGAATCATCAAAATCTTTCACCTATTGATGAAAATCAGGCATGAAGTAACTCGCCATCCATTCCATTATAGTGTACCTGGTCAGGAGAAACACCTGGTTATATTCACATTCGAGGACTTCAAAATAGGTCGGCAGGTCACAGCGACTATCCATGACTCCCTGGTGAAGATGGTGGGACAGGAGACACCCTACACGGGGGAACGGCGGTCAGCGTACCGGCGATACACAGAGACAAACGCAGCTGGCGGTGCCTCGTGGCTGGTGCCGGGGGAACGACCAAATCGGTAGGTACACTCAAACCTGTGAATAACACCCTACACGGGGGACCGACAGTCGGCGTACTGGCGATACATGGAGACAAACACAGCTGGCAGTGCCTCATGGCTGGTGCCGGGAGAACGACCAAACAGGTAGGTACCGTCAAACCTGTGAATAAAGGTCAGCCATGGGAAGAAAAAAATCAGTCCTTTGTTCACAGCTGGTCTTTATTTGCAGGTTAATTTATCAGGCATCAGAATTTTCCTCTTTTAGGCTGATTTCATAATGTGAAATTTCAAAATGTTTCACATTTTGTCTCTTCTGCTCAAATATTATACAATGGGGTAGTGGGCATTGGTACCTTTTTCAGATGATTTCAGACTTATTTTGTTGTCTGTGGCTCTCATCCGTGATTTATGTAGTAATTTAATAATTGAGAAAGCAATAGTGTGGCTGCTATAGACAGGTAATTGCTATTCGGATGTGGCCTTCAGCACAGGTTCGACTGTACTTGCATATGTATGGGTCCCGCTATGATAAATAAGGCATTTTGGGGTTTGCTACTGGTGTAATTCTTGGTTAGTTTGCCTATTCATTCAGCTTGATACAGATCTAGAGTTTTGAGTAAGAGTATCAGGCCTGTTTTTGCCTGGTTAATAGCGTTCAGTATAGCCCAAGATCAGACTGTGCGAATGCACAGTCTGATCTTGGGCTACATTGATCTCGAACTCAAATACCGGTAGTCACTTTTTGTCATGGCAAGTCCACATTTATTTATCCTTTAATACAGTAGAAAGGTATAATAATTTGCAATTAGGTGGTGCTTCATGGATGCTGGTGGATGAAGGACCAAACTGGTAGGTACTCGCATGTGTATGGGCAATGCCATGGCCAGTATGGGTGGTTGGGTTATCCAACCTGTGTAGTTCTTGGTCAGTTAGCACATTTGTTCAGCTTGATACGGCTCTACAGGTTTGATTAGACACATCAGGCTTATTTTATTTAGCTAATAGCGAACAGTATAGCCCCTGATCAGACTGTGGTGCATTCTCTTGGGCTACACTGGTTGTATAGTGAGGCATAACAGACACAATTCATTAATAGCTTCTCTCATTCATGGCTATCCACACAGTATCGCTTGGAAGACATTGACCTTGATGACCTTGACTTTCGCCGGTGATAGTCTCGTTGTCATAGCAATTCACATTTATTTTTATTCATACAAATTCAATAGGAAAATTTGATAGTTTGCGATTTACATTATCCCTCCATTTCACATTTAATGTGTCAATGTCCTATTGACAGAATTAAAATATATGTACAAAACATGCTATAAAACAATGTCTCTTTTGCAGTGAAGTCTTTGGAAAGTGAAATAAAAAAAACAGTTATGACATTGGGTGTGCATGTATTCTAATGCAATTCTGACTACCATACAGGTTCAAACGTACGATCCAGTACCCAGATCGTTTACCCCGGTACGAGGTGCCAGAAAATCTACGGAAGGCCGTCCTTGACCGGGAAGATTTACCCGCCCGCTGGCCGGTTCTGGACGATGTAAGTGACCATTGTCTCCCATACATATACCTTCACAACCCTGGGCAGGATGGGAGGGTGTGCATATTTTAACAATGAATCCATCCTTAGAACAATGAATCCACATTTAGCCCTTTCAACACCACATACCTGTATTGTGGTATTGGCAAACAGTGTGGATCCAGATGCGCCTGCTCGTGACGAGCTGTCTCATCAGGATCTGCACTTTTTGCAAGTAATTTTCATATTTTTTAAAACAAAAACATCCCCTTTTCATAAATTGACTAGTCTGAAAATCATTTTATGACGATTGGATTGGTTGCAAAATTAGCATATCACGGTCAATTCCAGTTACTGTGGGTGAAGTGGTTAAGGTTTCACATTTTAGCATTGAATCTTACTGTAAATCATATCTGGGGCCAATTGCTGCGGTGTAATGTCACATGGCGAGACAAATATGCGCCGGCCCAGGGCTCGAACCCGCACCTATGGCTTAACACACCATCGCCCTAACCGACTGAGCTAACAGAGCACGAATACACACCATCTCCCCATAGTCAGTTACGTACCGCGATGTACGTCCCCGCCAAATTTCAATTTGTCCCCAAATTATATATATAATTTGTCTCTTAATTCCATATTTTTGTTACATTTTGGGCAGTATTTGGGCATTTGTGTGCCGACGGGCCACATTTCCTTTTTCTAGCTACATGAACAAGATATACTTTGCTGTCAGCTAGTTTCCAGTACCTGTGTTTTTTAGCTCACCTGAGCGAAGCTCATGTGAGCTATTGTTACCGCAATGTGTCCGTCGTCCGTCGTCCGTTGTCGTCCGTCGTCGTCCGTGAACATTTTCAAACGTCTTCTCCTCAGTAACCATTGGGCCTATAGTCACCAAACTTCATGGTCATGGTCCTTAGGTAGGGGGATTACAAAATTGTTAAAATTACATCATTACGTAATCCAAGATGGCCGCCGTCTAAAAATAGCACAAATTCTTCAAAAATCTTCTTCTCAAGAACCGCCGACCGGATTTTGACAAAACTTGGTAGGATTGATCGATGTATAATGCTCTTTCAAAGTTGTTAAAATTCTTCTTCACATGAACCGCTTGGCCCATGGTAGCCAAACTTAAGAGTTATGGTCCATGGGTGAAGCCTTTTCAGATTTGTTAAAATGGAGGTCATCGCTAATCCAAAATGGCCGCCGTCTAAAAATAGCATAAATTCTTAAAAAATCTTCTTCTCATAAACCGCTAGCCGGATTTTGACGAAACTTGCTAGGAATGATCGATGTACAATGCTCTTTCAAAGTTGTTAAAATGGTGACCCCGGGGTCAAAAATGGGCGTGGCCCGTGGGGTCAAATTGGGGTCAAATTTTATTTTTGACCGAATATGGTCTTGTCATATATCAAATTGAAGGTATCAACGAGGCGATCACTCTGGTGCATTTTTTGTCGAAATCGGATGGTTAGGCCATCCAAGATGGCCGCCGAAAGGTCAAAAGGTTATTTTATTAGAGATTTCAAAATTCTTCTTCACATGAACCGCTTGGCCCATGGTAGCCAAACTTAAAAGTTATGGTCCATGGGTGAAGCATTTTCAGATTTGGTAAAATGAGAGTCATTGCTTAATCCAAGATGACCGCCATCTAAAAATAGCACAATTTTTTTAAAACACATGAACTCAATGTCACATTCTCCTCTGGTGTTCATGGAGTCAGGTGAGCGAATTAGGGCCATCATGGCCCTCTTGTTTATTACAGTATCTGTATTTGCTTCTTACAGGACCTGAGTTTTGAGAACTATTCCCGGCGATTCAAGCTTCTGTTGCACCTAGAGGAGATCCAAAATGACATTGACATTCGCCAGTTTGATCTTGACAGGGTATGGTAACACTTTTCATGCTGAACATACACACTTTTTCTGACTGAACATTTTAAAATATTTTTCTTTTTCCTGCACATAAATGTGTACTCGCAGGAAATTGTGTCATGCACATTCGATATATTTAGCATGCGCGTTTTGTGAAAAGAAAGTGCGCCATTTGTGAAAGCCTGGAAGAAAAGTCGGTATTTATTTAGCGATTCTGTTGAGATTTTTTCAAGAATGGTCGCTAAATTTGGCAAATTTCTATCTCAAAGTTCGGATATTTTGATATGTTCTACCCAGTCTGTTCAACTTCGACATAATGAGAATTAACTGTATATGTTATGACCACTCATTTGAACCATCTCATCTGCACACTGTTCGCGAGTATATCCGTCTGTCTGAGATTCAGGTGAGAGTTGTCAGCTACCTACTCGGTTACCTGAAGTTGGATTAGCTTGAAACTTCACATGCTTATTTGTCATCATCCATATTTTCATTATATAGCCCATGTACACAACCTATCACTCGGTCTGATTCTTTGCTCGGATCTGCTTCACATTTCACACACGCATTGCTCCAATGGTCCTCTACTGCCCTGTGACAAATGCACATTCGTCCCTGAAAATGTAACCATATGGAAACCACTTTTAACAACAATCTCACCATGTTTGGAGCAATAGAACAAAAGATAGAATTTCTATAGATTTGATTTTTAAAAAAAAAATGTAATATTTAACAACATGAACAGGATAAAGTGTGTAATTCTGTTGCTACCGCCTGCTTATCGCAATAATGTGCATTTTGATTGCTTTATTACAAATCAGAGTCGATGATTTCAGGTGTGTTTGAGGCATGTAGGAGAGTTCATGGGTCTGAAGGTGCCAGGGCTGGCCGAGGGAAGGCCGTCCGTCTTATTGGGGGACAAAGTTTTCCTCACCGACTCCGGGGATCCAGAGGGGCCGCGGTATGAGGGATACGTACACCAGGTCGGTGTGATTTCATTAGGGAAATTCTACAATGAATTGCATGGTGGGAGTGGAAGTTGAAACTGCCCATGTATTAATTAAATTAACTTTCTGATGAATTTTGAAGGAATTTTTATTTTGTCAACCCACCATCCATACGCATACAATTTTGGGGCCTGTGTCACTAAACTGTGTACACCTAAGAAGTTTGTAGTAAAGTGAAAAATTGGGGATCGGATCGTGGCCTAGGGGTTAGAATTCCTGACTTTCATTAAAGTGAAAAATTAGAATTTAGAATAACATTTACACTGATAGGCGATATTGATAAAAATTTAGTGGTTGTGTGCACATGTAGGTGGAAAATGGTAGCAGTAGTTGGCCACATTAACTCTGAGACCTCTACTCACAACAATTGTTGTCTGCTGTTGCTTTTATATCTTGCCTTATTTCTCAATAAAAACATGGTTTGACAGCACTTCAGAATCATTTCCAAATGGTAATGATTCTGAAGTGCTGTCAAAGCATGTTGTAAATTATTCTAATGTGCTTTCAAAGCATGTTTTTAATGATAAAAATGGAAAATAGAAAATAAACAAAAGACGACAAAAAAATTAAGATAGCGGTCTAAGGGTTAATGTGAGAAGCAAATTAATAAAAATCTTCGTCCACACTTTTTTATCGTACAAAGTTGTGAAACGGGCCCTAGGTGCCTTGAACTCCCCGATACAATCAATTCTGGAATCAACCTTGCAGGAATAGACACTATTTTTGGACAATTTATCGCGGTATAAACTTTTGAAATTCCAACTATACTGGATGAAGGCCGGAAGGTCGGAAGGCCTTCAGCCAGTATTGTTGGACTTTTTAACGCACGAGTGCGTAACGTAAAAATGTTCGCTGTCCCAAGTTTATACCGCGCTAAATTCACAAAAAAATTGTATGCCTTGTCATACCAACCCAATTCTATTTAAAGTTGTTAAAATAATTTTAAATCTTATTTTTATACCCCCATTTGAAAAATGGGACTTATTTTGGGATACTTCTATCTGTCTGACCGTTTGATTTGTGTTAAGTTTTTACATACCTTATATCTCCACAACCCTTACTCCGGTTTACTTTAAACTTCAAATACTTTATTATCGTTCATATTTTCATTCTGTAGCCCAGTCATGTGGCCCACATGCCAAAGGTCAAGGTCAAATGACATTGGAATTTGCATTAAAGTTTTTTCATACCTGATATGTCAACTATCTTTATTCAAACTGATATGTCAACTATCTTTACTTCAAACTTGAAATGCTTCTTTATCATCATCCATATTTTTAGCCAGGTTTTTTTTTAAAAAATCCAGGCTATTGGATTGACGAAAGCCGGGCGGGCGGCCGGCGGGCGGCCGGCGGGCGGGCGGCGTCCACAATCAATGTTAAGTTTTCGTGTTTGAGTCCATTTCTTTGTTACTGTAGCACCTAGGACCACCAAACTTTCACAGCTTCTTAATCAAGGGGTGCCTTTTTTCCGCGCAGTCGACTTAGCCATTTTCAATGTTAACTTTTCGTGTTTACAATGTTAACTTTTCGTGTTTAAGTCCATTTCTTTGGTACTGTACCACCTAGGACCACCAAACTTTCACAGCTTCATAATCAAGGGGTGCCCACCACATATCACTATCCAACATGTTACTTTTTTTTTAACTTCACCCATTTTTTCCGCGCAGTCGACTTAGCCATTTTCAATGTTAACTTTTCGCGTTTACAATGTTAACTTTTCGTGTTTAAGTCCATTTCTTTGGTACTGTACCACCTAGGACCACCAAACTTTCACAGCTTCATAATCAAGGGGTGCCCACCACATATCACTATCCAACATGTTACTTTTTTAGCCTTTTTTTTTTTGTTTTTTTTTTTAAAAAAAATCCAGGCTATTGGTGGATTGGCGAAAGCCGGGCGGGCGGGCGGGCGGCGGTGGCGGTGGGCGGAGGGCGGGGGCGGGTGGCGGGCGGGCAGGCGGCGTCCACAATCAATGTTAAGTTTTCGTGTTTGAGTCCATTTCTTTTGTTACTGTACCACCTAGTACCACCAAACTTTCACAGCTTCATAACCAAGGGGTGCCTACCACATACAACTATCCAACATGTGACCATTTTTTTACCTTCACCTATTATTTCTATGTAATTGACTTAGCCATTTTCAACGTTAACTTTTTAACGTACGTCTGGTTAAAGTTTTTTGCTTAAAACTTTTTCGTTATACTATATCTCTGCAACTGCTTCGCCCATTACCTTGAAACTTCACATGGGTGTTTATCATCATCCATATTTTCATTCTACCCCCCAACCGTGCTGCCCCTGTGCCCAATGTCAAGGTCAAATTACTTTGAATTCTTTTGTTAAAGTTTTTTGTGTACTATATCTCTGCAACTGCTTCACCCAATACCTTGATACTTCACATGGGTGTTTATCATCATTGTCGCACCCGCTTGTGGAAAGCGCGATATCGTCGCCATTTTGGCATACGTCTGTCCGTACGTCCGTGTGTCCGGTTAAAGTTTTTCCATCTACTATATCTATTTTTTTAGTGTCCATGCCTCGCCCCAAGGCGCGACATGCAGGCCACGGCCATCTAGTCTACAAAAAGTGCGTATAATTATGTTATCCAAGTGTCTATGCTTGGAAAAAACCTGGCCTTCGTGGCTTTGCCTCGTTTCTTGTTTTACCTTCACCTATTATTTCTACGTAGTTGACTTCGCCATTTTCAACGTTAACTTTTTAACGTACGTCTGGTTAAAGTTTTTTGGTTAAACCTTTTTCGTTATACTATATCTCTGCAACTGTTTCGCCCATTACCTTGAAACTTCACATGGGTGTTTATCATCATCCATATTTTCATTCTAACCCCCAACCGTGCGGCCCCTGTGCACAATGTCAAGGTCAAATTACTTTGAATTTTTTTGTTAAAGTTTTTTAGTGTACTATATCTCTGCAACTGCTTCACCCATTACCTTGATACTTCACATGGGTGTTTATCATCATTGTCGTACCCGCTTGCGGAAAGCGCATTTTATGCATTTTGGCATACTTCCGTCCTTCCGTCCGTACGTCCGTGTCCGGTTAATGTTTTTTCGTTAAAGTTTTTCCATCTACCATATCTATTTTTTTAGTGTCCATGCCTCGCCCCAAGGCGCGACATGCAGGCCACGGCCATCTAGTCTACAAAAAGTGGGTATAATTATGTTATCCAAGTGTCTATGCTTGGAAAAAACCTGGCCTTTGTGGCTTTGCCTCGTTTCTTGTTATTATATAGCTCCATGCGGCTTAAATGCTGAAGGTCAAGGTCAAATGCCTTTGATATTTGCGTTAATGTTTTTACATACCTTATATTTCCACAACCATTAATCGGATTTACTTCAATCTTCAACCCGTCTCCTTATGACCTTAGTTAAACCCATTCACTTTTTCAATCGTCAAATAAATACACTTTGAGATCATCAAATGCCTCGGCAGGCTCGAGATTGGCGCTGCGACCATCTAGTTGATAATTTATCGGCGTATAAAGTTTATTTCCCGATAAGTTCTCAAAAAATTTTGACTCCTTATAATGCCACTTCAATGGTTAAAATGATTTTAAATCCTATTTTCTTTCCTAAAAAGATCCTACATTCCAAGGTCGCTCCAAGGTCCATGTGCCAGCATTCTGAAACATCGACCCATCCATATTTTACAGTGGCCGTGCTTATAAAATAGTCTCAGCACATAGTCCAAATTTCTACACAATAACAGACAGTTTGATTGACCAAGACTGAGTACAGCTCAGCCTCGACCAAAAATATTTTCTGATTTTGAGCATGAAACTGGGAATGCAAGTTCAAAAGGTTTTATAAACGTGGACCCTGGGGCCCGTTTCACTATGAATAAAATGTTTGTACCGGTAAATGCAAATTTAGGATCGTCTAGAAATTTCAATTGATAGATTTACATTTATTGAGACAATAGGCTGCATATGCAGCCTATGCTCAATAAATGTAAATCCAATAATTGTTTACAAAACAACATTCTTAATGTGAAATTTACTGAATATCATAATTTTGAAACGGCCCCCTGGTCTGTTCTTGAACTGTATACAGTATATTATGAACTGGTACTGGTTCACACTACATATAAAGAACAACTGATTATAGAAGGCTTTTACCGGGGAATTTATGTAAATATTTATTGCTCTCCAATTTTATACATAATGAATTACTATCGGCGTACAGTTTTGCTACTAGCAGACGCTAGTTTTTAGAGTCCCAGAAATTTCAATTAACTACTTTTGCTATTGCTGCCTCAGATCCTGCGAGATGAAGTCCTGCTGAAGTTTAACCCAGATTTCCACAGTCGCTACGCAGGAAGGACTATAATGTTGTCTTCACATTCAATAGGTAATACACGGGCCACCAGCAGATAATGATACAGTAACTGAATAGCATGGTCATCTTGCCAGGCAGTCATTGAGTAGGATTACCAGTAAATTCCTCATCGGCAATGGCTATTTGCACAGAGGCCGAAAATAATCGCACTGATACGGGGCGAAACATCCATGGGCCGAGACTTCCACAGTCTGAAACATCTGTTTAAAATCTGATCACCATTAATCATTGACACTGATTTGATATTATATATTACCATTTATTTCCCTTTTACCGACTGTACCATAATGACCAAAAGTGGGCTGAAATGTTTTGGTCCGAAATGTCCATAAACTGACAGACAGTACAATCAAGTCCGGCAAACGTTACGTTTTTTTGAAGTAGAAAGGCCATTGAAAATCTTCTATTTTATTAAATTATTTATTATAGAATTATTTCAAGATAATCATCTCACCTGGTTAAATAAATAAAAATTACATTTGCACATGATTCTTTATAAAAACAAAGTGAATCAAGCCCAAAATGTGGCCAAGAATTGTGCAAATTAATTTCTGGAGGCGGGCTTTAGTGAAGACGAGTGTCTCATGAGTCGGAGGGTGTGTTGAAGAATATGATTTGATTGGTCGAAGGAAACGTGACATTTCTATGTTACTGACGTCATTGCTCCGTATAAGGAAAACACGAGCGTGGTATAAACTACTGCTGATGAGTGACGTAATTCACGGTTAAATGTATATTTCTGTAAAATGCTGGCTGAAATGTAAGAAAATCTAATAATTAAAATTACATTTTAATAGTGGTGGTTAACTGACTTTAGTGACTGAATTGCGAACAACATAGGTCCTGATCAGACTGTGTAGTCTTAGTTAAATTTGTGCTGGTTCTAAATCTGGATTTTTAGCTCATTGTATACCAGACGATTCAATGATATTCATTTGTGGCCAAATGTAACAAAAAAATGGCATGTGTGACCTGCATAGTCCAGATCAACTTGCGCATCTACAGTGTGATCAGGTGTCACGGACTACACTGTTTGTCATACAATAATCGGAGTAGCTTACTCAATGTGCATGCTCACGTGGTTACAACGACAACAACAATGGCTGAAAGTGTTGAAAGCGCGCCCACTCCAAAGTAAGTATTATTTGATATTTTCCTTAATAGACAACAGATTTTGATGAAATATGGCACAGTAAACGCGTCTTCATGAGCTGCATTTGGTGGTCCCGGGAGTTTGTCAGTAGACACGGAAATCGATTCTTCGCAAAAATGACAGAAGTTTGGGCCAAAGTACCGAGAACACCAAATGCAGTTTAACAAGACGCATTTGATGTTGCATAATAAAAAGAATTATAAAAGAATACGTGCTTTGTATCGGAGGTCTTCTGGAAGTTTCAGTACTTGTTGTTGTTGTTGTAACATCATGCACCTTGTTACTGGCATGCACAGAAAAAAATAGGTGATAAAAAAATTGGGTGAATGTTCATAAAGTTTAGGATCTACACTTGTTTAACTGTTGGATGGTGCGCATTGTTGTGAAGCTGTATTTGATATTGTAGAGGGCCGCTACGGAAGTGCCACAAAGCTACAGAGTTTGCCACTCAACTCGGTGACAATGGTTCGTATGGTACCATGTAATTACAGTAGTAATGAGGGATCGTAGCTACCGTCTGTTCCACATTTTGCTGCCGACGAACTTTTGGTTATTAAACCCATCATTAAACCTTCCCCAATTTTTTTTTTTATGAAATTCCATCAAATAAGGATTTTATTGCGAAATGTTAAATTCCCATAGGAAAATGTTTTTTTCGCAATAAAATCAATATTTATTGGAATTTCATCAAATAAAAAAAATTGGGGAGGGTGACTTTTTCTTATTGATGAAAAAGTACTTACATGTAAATATTTATTACATTCAGTGTGTTTAATAGCCAAAAGTTTGTCGGCAGCAAAACAGACAGTAGTTATTTCCCTTTGATTATTTATTTATTGAAATTCGGTCCAAATTGTATATTTTATTGTCTAATTGCTTGTAAAAAGAGCGACTGTCGCACAATTTGATCTGTAAGGAGCCATTATAGTGTTTTTGACTAGTGTTGCTCCAGGTTATCCTACATATCTGCACAGTCTGATCCGGAACTGCATTATTTGCCAGATTCATATTTTTTTTCATAAGTTTTATTGCAAACAGTGTAGACTCAGATCAGAATGCACAGAGGTGCAGTCTGATCTGGGTCTACCCTGTTGGCAGTCTTAATTTTTGCATCAGTAAGACATAGACGCTAAAATAAACTATAGGACCGGATTTCTATAAATAGATTTGCAAAGGGAAATAACTAACTATCAACCGTCATTGAAAAGTCAATCTTACATAATAGATTTTCATTGGCAAAGCTGATAACAATGTCTGTACTACGTTTGACAAAATATGTTTTATTGTATTTCTGGCCAGCATTGTTCCTCATCCGTTAGCTAGTGCGGTGACGACTACCGACGTCCAAATATTTGTGTGTTGCTTCATACATCAACTGGCTTGGCTTGGTAGTCAAGCGGTACAACATTGTACTTCAATAATTGATATAGTGAGTATAAATCCTGCCCTCGGCATGAACAAATACTTTAAAAGTGTTTCCATCCCACTGATGTTTCAGATTAGAATTGAACCCGAGCTCCTGTCTCTATGTGACCTTAGCTATGACCTTAACCCTGAGACCGCCATCTTATTTTTGTTGTCGTCTGCTGTTTGTTTTCTATTTTCCATTTTTATCATCAAAAACATGCTTTGACAGCACTTTAGAATAATTTACAACATGCTTTGACAGCACTTCAGAATCATTTCCATTGGAAATGATTCTGAAGTGCTGTCGAACCATGTTTGTATTGAGAACTAAGGCAAGATATAAAAGCAACAGCAGACGACAATTGTTGTGAGTAGCGGTCTAAGGGTTAAAACCTTTCACCACTTCAGATATTACCTACCTGAATCAAAAGCAAACATGTAGCTTTCTCTTATAAACCCTTACATAATTGCTGAATGAAATTATTCTTTTCTGCTGATATTTTTTATTTTCCTTTTTTTTGTTTATGAAATAAAATGTTTTGACAATACTTAGAAATGATTCTAAGGTGCTGTCAAATCAATTTTTTATAGAAAAAAAACAACAAAGCAAATAAAATGTATAGCACAGCAGCAGACGACAATTTATGTTTCCTGTGCTAACTTCTATCTGTCGTGTTTTAGTTCATTAATGTTTCCCTAAATTATTTTGAGAATTGGCATATTCCCCAACTTTTGCTCCATTCTAAAACTGTCCATTTCAGTTCTGTTCCCGAAGTACTTGGTGCCGAAGTTGTCCCAGTGTAGTTCAGCGAGCCGAGAGCCGTTCCCACTAACCCCCGTTTCCCCAAAGTCCCGTGGCAAATTGGACCCCTACACACCCCTCACCTTCCACAACTCAACCCTCAATGACCGCCAGAGGTCGGCCGTCACTCGGATACTGCAGGGCCAGGGGAGACCACTGCCGTATATATTGTTTGGTCCGCCAGGTGGGTGGTTATAGAGAATACCAGGCTAGTGTCTGTTGATAGCGCTCCAGATAAGGTGCGTATTTTCATATTTTATGAACTTATTTTAGCAGAATACACATTGATAATCAAAAGTGGGAGTACAAAATACTCACAGCAATGCAAAAAGATGCATTGATTTTCAAATTGAGTAGTGAAAACACTGTAATAAAGAAAATTTACTTACTTAAGCTGCAAAAAGCAAATTTTAGCTCAAATAAGTGATTTTTTTTGATTTTTTTATAATTTGTTCCCTATTTAACAAGGAAGAAAATCAATAATACATTTGTAAAAGAAAACATGCATTGAATTTGAAAGATGGGGGTATAATACTCTTTAGATACAGAACTTATCTGGAGCTCTGTGTTGATATCAAGTTTATCAGGCAAGACTGGGATTGGTTGTGATCGAGGGATGGCACGTGCACTATGGGAATATAGCATTGCACTTCAATGTTGGAGGTTGAGAGTTCAATCCTCACTCTAGGCATGAAAAATACGTACATAGTGTTTCCATCCAACTGGTCTGTCAGATGAGACTTTAAACTGTGGTCCCATCTGTATATGATGGAGTTTTGCCACCAGTGTAGATCCAGATCAGCCTGTGCATTTGCACAGCCTGATCAGGATCTGCACTGTTCACCATTCCATCAATGAAACACCGGTCATGCTTCTAGCAAGCAATCTTTATCGTTATCTGGCTACAGGAGTGCTATTTGATCAGTAGCCTATTTCATCAACATTGCAAAGTATACTTTAGTAGCAAAGTATACTTTGAGGGAGAAATTTTAAATTTTATGAGAAATTTATTAATTTTTATTATACTGAATTTATTACATTATCACAGCCAATTTGGCTGTGATAATGTAATAAATTCAGTATAATAATTCTGCATACTTGTAATCATGAAATATATGCATTTGAAATAATGCATTTCAGGAAAAATAAATGATTACTCCCTCAAAGTATACTTTGCTAGTAAAGTATACTTTGCAATGTTGATGAAATAGGCTACAGAAGCTACACTGGTAATAAATCTGATAAGCCCCCTTTCTCCATTCAGGGATGGGTTGTGGCTTGGGGGTTAGAACACCTGCCTTCCAATCCATAGGTTGTGGGTTCAAACCTCGCCTAGGGCATCAAAAATATTTACATAGTATTTCCATCCCACTGGTCTGTCGGATAAGACTTTAAACTGTGGTCCCGTCTCAATATGACCTTAGCTGTTGCTGGGACGTTAAACCCATTCACTTTCCTTTCTCCATTCACAGCCACTTCGATGTAGTTGGGACATTAAACCAATTCACTTTGACTTTTAACATCCCGGGTTGGGCCCTGAGCTAGTGGATATGACATTGGACTTCAATACCGATACCAGAGGTTGTGAGTTCAATCCTCACCCTAGGTGTGAACAATACTTACATTTAAGTATTTCCATCCCACTGGTCTGTCGAATGAGACTTTAAACGGTGGTCCGTCTCTATATGTCTCTGTGACTGGAGAAATGGGGCTTATGAGTTTTGCGACTTGTGTAGATCAAGATCAGCATGTGCATCTGCACAGCCTGATCAGGATCTGCACTGTTCACCATTTCATCAATGATACACCGGTCGTGCTAATCCAATAAGCCCCATTTCTCCAGTCATGGCCATGTATGTTTATTGCAAAAGCTCTTAATATTAACTACTGTCTGTTCCACGTTTTGCTGCCGACAAACTTTTGGCTATTAAACACATTGAATCTAAAAAATAAATCAATAACAAAAAAGTCACCCTCGCCAAAACATTTTGTTTGATGAAATTCCATCAAATATTGATTTTATTGCGAAAAAAATATTTTTCTATGGGAATTTAACATGGGGAGTCGATTTACAAATTTTTTCGTTTTTAGGATAAAAAAACGAAATATTTTGGAAATTGACTCCGAAACCTGGCGAGATAAAAGAATCAATTTTAGCCCCTATGTTAAATTCCCATAGCAAAATTGTTTTTTCGCAATAAAATCAATATTTGATGGAATTTCATCAAATCATTTTTTTTGTGGAGGGTGACTTTTTTCTTATTGATAAAAAAGTACTTACCGGTAATACTTTTCAATATTTTTTAGATTTAATGTGTTTAATGTGTTTAATAGCCAAAAGTTTGTCGGCAGAAACACGTGGAACAGACAGTAGTTGTAAGCATCATACGTGAAAAATACTTGCATAGTATTTTCACTTCCTGACAGGGACGGGAAAGACGGTGACGATAGTTGAGGCGATCCTGCAGGTATTCACGTCCATCCCGCGGAGCCGGATCATCGCGTGTGCCCCGTCTAACAGCGCCGCGGACCTCCTCGCCCACCGCCTTCACGAGAGCGGGCTGGTACACCGCTCCGACATGGTCCGTCTGAACGCCTTACATCGGTCTGAGGAGGGAATCGCTGAGGCCATCCGCCCGTACTGCACGGTGGGGGACGACGTGGATCTGGCTGCTCGGTATCGGGTTCTTGTCACGACGTGCGTCAGTGCGGGCGTGCTGTACGGGCTCGGGATCAAAGTGGGACACTTCACGCATGTCTTTGTGGATGAGGCTGGTCAGGCAACTGAGCCAGAGTGTCTCATATCTGCGTGTCTTGTCGCCGGTACAGATGGACAGGTGGGGGCATTACACTACATTACATTACACTACATTACATTACACTACAAGTTACACTGGTCCCCAGGGTGTGCGGTTTAGAGATGTTCCACTGTAAATCAGGCATATGACCATTCTGGGACATACTTATGTCTTTTACAATCATGAACATGCATTATTATCTGAGATGCTGTACCAAGAAACCTCTCGCAATGAGATCACATATATGTTCTTGGTGTTCGGTTTAGAGAGGTTCTACTGTATTGTGATTCTACGCAGTTGTGGGGGATATAGCTTCAGACAAGCAATATGGCAGCACATTGACTGCGTAGAATCACCAATAACTTATTATACCCCCCGCAACGAGTTGTGGGGGGGTATACTGGAGTCAGGTTGTCCGTGCGTCCGTCCGTTCGTCCGTACGTCCGTGCGTCCGTGCGTCCGGTAAACTTAACATCAGAGAAATATTGTTATAACTTCTATTTCCTTCATCTAAAATGCTTGATATTTCACACATGCATTCCTGTAAGGCTCTACTACCATGCTGTGCCAAATCCACGACCGACCAACCCCCGCAGATCCCAAGGTCAAGGTCAAATACTTAGTCCGTAAACTTAACATCAGAGAAATATTGTTATAACTTCTATTTCCTTCATCTAAAATGCTTAATATTTCACACATGCATTCCTGTAAGGCTCTACTACCATGCTGTGCCAAATCCACGACCGTCCAACCCCCGCAGATCCAACCCCCTGCCTCGGTAGTCTCTTTACGAAACTTAACATCAGAGAAATCGGTTATAACTTCTATTTCCTTGCTCGGATCTGCTTCACATTTCATACACTCATTGCTCCAATGGACCTCTACCACCCTGTGACAAATTCACGTTCATGCCGCTCGCGCTAATCCCAGAGTCAAGGTCACAAGCCCACACACTTGGAAATTTTTACATATTTTAGGTGTACCTGGGCCCACGCGGGGGGTATTCCGTAAGCCTCGCTTACTGACCAATCTAGTTTGTCATACCACCGATTTGTTACATTTCTCCTGGGGAGGGTGTCCGGTTTAGAGATGTTCCACTGTAAATCAGGAATATAACCATTCTGTGATATATTGATATCTTTTGCAATCATGAACATGCATTATTATCTGAGATGCGTTACCAAGAGACCTCTCAAAATGAGATCACTCATTATATTGGTGTCCGGTTTAGAGAGGTTCCACTGTATTATGTGTATGGCTACATCTATAGCGAAATATGTCGCCAAACGGCACGACGTCATGACCTTACAAATATTACTTAACATCATCCTGACATAAACAACTATTTTACACACTTATTTTAGCGTAAAACACAGGAAAGTGCATTTCGAAGAGCTCGAAAATAGGACAACGGTAACTGTTGCAATTATATATTATATTTGCTAGTGTTACCTTCCCAACTAGACAACCTACCCCCCCCCTCCCCCCCCCTTCCCCAAATGCTGGATCCGCCCCTGAATCCCATAGCCCCATTTCTCGAGTCACGGCCACATACGCTACACTACATATTTATCCCCAGATCGTGTTGGCAGGTGATCACCTCCAGCTGGGCCCAATGTTACGGAGTGGCCACTCCCGGTCCCTCGGTCTACAGGTCTCCCTATTGGAGCGCCTCATCACCATGCCCCTGTACCAGCGCAATGAACACATGTTTGTCGATCATGGCGCGTACGACCCACTACTGGTGAGTTGTGGGTTCTTCAGTCTTGGTGTTTGATGCCATTATTGTTGAACTATGAGAGTCGTGCACATTGCATCAGCATAGGTGTTATCACGGTGGGGTTTGAGTGAGGGGGTCAGACAGCCAGTTTTTCATCTTATCTCTTTCTGCATGTGGTCTTTTAAGTACTTTCCATACTACATTTATATAGGGTGGGTGGCAGGTGGGAGCAAGCGATGGGTAATTTAACGATCGAGATTCATCCTTACCGGAGTCGCGACCGGAGACCTGGTTCGCCCTCATGTACATCTTTTGCATTCTTGTATGTGAGAGCTGACTCTGGTTATACCACTTATATGAGTAATATGATTATTTGTAATCCTATAACTTTTAGGGGAAGGGAAAGTGGCTGTGGTGTTGTATGGACCTGGCACCAGGGTCAGGTTATTCTAATTTCTGGGTTGAATACATATTCTTTTCCATGTAAATAGTCCGTTCCGTACATACTCAAAATGTTTTAGAATCACTGCCTCAGGATTTGAATTGGCCACAATTATTTTTCTGGCCATGCTCACACAAGTCGATGAAATATATATTTCACCAAAAAATGAAAACCTTACATGTTTAATGATAGAAATGCAAACATAGACTGTTCTTCTAAGTACCCTGGCATGTTATTAGTCTAGGGTCTAGAACATTGGGCTTCAATACCGAAGATTGGACCTTGGCATGAACATTATTTTCATAGTAGTATTTCCATGTCACTGGTCTTTCGGATGAGATTTGCAACCGAGGTCCCATATCTATATGACCATAGGTGTGTGTCTAGGACTTTAAACCCTTTCATTTGCACATTTTTATGTATTCCAAGAAAAAGGATTTTGGGTACATACTGTCGCCACCCTGTCTACTTGTTTGTCTGTCTCTCCGAGATTTGCTTTCATGTTTTCGCTACCTACTATCTCGGTTAACATAAGTTGGATTGGCCTGAACCTTCTTATAGTTATTTGTCATCAGCCATAGTTTCATTCTTCATACTACATGTATTTTGTTTGTAGGTGACGAAGCTGGTTGAGAACTACCGGTCCCACAGGGCCATCCTGCAACTGCCGTCCCAGCTGTTCTACCACGGGGAGCTGGTGATGCGGGCAGACCCGGGCCTCACCGACACGTTCTCCTCCTGGCCCAGCCTCCCCACCACCGGGGTGCCCGTCATATTCCACGGAGTCAGGGTCAGTCGTGGGGACATAGAGACATGTGATTTTGTACCTAAGAAACGGTAACTGTGATGTTTTCTGTAAACGAAGTTGAATGTTGACAAAATTTTCATAGCAAATGCGGAATTCCATTCCATCAATTTCATCCATTGATTAAGCATGTCGTTACTCTTAAATCATCTGTACAGTTGAAAATACGGGACTCGACACAGTTAATCCGGTCTAAAATAACCTTAGCTTTTGACAGGTTGTTAAAAACCGTATAACCATAAATATTTGGACACTGTTGGTTTTGGGGAACCAGTACAACCATACTGACATTGGGACACTCTTTTTTTGTGGGAATAAATTGTGTCTGAATATTACGGTAATTGGAAAATCTTCAAGCATGTCCGTTCCCTATAGTTTGGTTGTGACTGGAGAAATGGGGCTTATGAGTTTGTGATCGGCAGCAGATCCCATAAGCCACATTTCTCCAGTCACAGCCACATGTTTAACCCTTTCACCCCTAAGTATCTGGAATGGATTTTGATATGTTAATTTCCCCAACCAATCCAATTGTCACAATATGGTTTTCAGACTAGGCCATGTATGAAAAGGGGGTGTTTTTGTTCTCAAAAATATGAAAATTGCTTGCAAAAAGTGTAGATCCAGATGAGACGACTCGTCACAAGCCGGCTCATTTGGATCTAAACATTTTGCCAATACCGCTATACAGGCCTGTGGTGTTGAAAGGTTTAAGTTAACTCAGTGAGTTGTCTATCCCAGGGTGAGGACCTGAGGGAAGGAAACAGCCCTTCGTGGTTCAACCCCGTGGAGACGGTGCAGGTGATCCGGTACCTCCAAGCTGTGCTCAACGCTGAGGACATCTCCATTTCTCCCGACAACATCGGCGTCATCACGCCATACCGCAAACAGGTACGCTCTATAGGTGTCATTACACCATACCGGAAACAAGTACGCTGTTTATCCCGTCAACATAGTACGTATGTGCGTGAAACACGGTGCCATGAAACCTTTATAGCTCACCTGAGCGAAGCTCATGTGAGCTATTGTTACCGCAATGTGTCCGTCGTCGTCCGTCGTGCGTGAACATTTTCAAACGTCTTCTCCTCGGTAACCATTGGGCCTATAGTCACCAAACTTTATGGTCATGGTCCTTAGATAGGGGGATTACAAAATTGTTAAAATGACGTCATTACGTAATCCAAGATGGCCGCCGTCTAAAAATAGCACAAATTCTTCAAAAATCTTCTTCTCAAGAACCGCCAACTGGATTTCGACAAAACTTAGTAGGAATGATCGATGTACAATGCTCTTTCAAAGTTGTTAAAAGGGTGACCCCGGGGTCAAAAATGGGCGTGGCCCGTGGGGTCAAATTTTAAGCTTGGCATGGCCCGTGGGGTCAAATTGGGGTCAAATTTTATTTTTGACTGAATATGGTCATGTCTATATCAAATCGAAGATATCAAAGAGGCGATCGCTCTGGTACATTTTTTGTCGAAATTGGATGGTCATGTCATCCAAGATGGCCGTCAAAAGGTCAAATGGTCGTTCTTTTACTAGAGATTTCAAAATTTTCACACGAACCGCTTGGCCCATGGTGGCCAAACTTCACAGTTAGGGTTCATGGGTGAAGCCTTTTCAGATTTGTTGAAACGGAGGTCTTCGCTAATCCAAGATGGCCGCCATCTAAAAATAGCAGAAATTTTTAAAAAATCTCATGAACCGCCAGCCAGATTTGACGAAATTGGTAGGAATGATCGATGTAGAATGCTATTTCAAAGGTGCTAAAATGGTGACCCCGAGGTCAAAAATGGGCGTTGCCCGTGGGGTCAAATTTTATTTTTGACTGAATATGCTCATGTCATATATCAAATTGAAGGTATCGATGAGGCGATTGCTCTGGTGCAATATTTGTCGGAATCGGATCATTATGTCATCCATGATGGCCGCCAAAAGGTCCATTTATTCGACCGTCTTTTTCTCAGGAACCACATGGCCGATGCTGGCCAAACTTCATAGTAAGTTAAGATCCTTGGGTGAAGCATTTTCAGATTTGGTAAAATGAGAGTCATCGCTTAAAACACATGAACTCAATGTCACATTCTCCTCTGGTGTTCATGGAGTCAGGTGAACGAATTAGGGCCATCATGGCCCTCTTGTTTATATCCTGTCAATACGACCTAATCACTGCGATTGAATATGTGCGGTTGTCATACTAGTCGATTCTCTGATTTTGAGGATGAGGCTGGGGTTATTTTTTTTGCATTTTAAAGCTATTTGTAGTGTTGACGGGATAAGATAAATAGAATAGTAGGTTAGTGCCGTGAATGAGAAAAAAATATCTGACGTAACAAGCTTTGCAATGGTTGTATACATACTGACTGATAGTAAAATGTTATTTCCTGTAATGACATGCATATACCTGGGTCTGAACGTATTTTGTTGATGTTTCTTTTTACCAAACAATGTCACTATAATGGCGCAATGTAAACATGTCCTCATTCTTTTCAATGAAAATATTTGCAGCATAAAACTGATAAAGACCATATTAGTGTCAGGCTCGGCCCTGTAATAGTGTGAATTCCTGTGCATTTCCTAGCCTTCTCTGATGAACTTAATATAATAACAACACACAGCCTGGGCCTGTTTGCTCAAAATGTTTGTCAGCTCAACGGACTGTTAACCCTTAGACCGCTATCTTAATTTTTTTGTCGTCTGCTGTTTATTTTCTATTTTCCATTTTTATCATCAAAAACATTAGAATAATTTACAACATGCTTTGACAGCACTTCAGAATCATTTCCATCCAGTTAAGCTGCATTTGGTGGTCTCTGTATTTTCGCCCAAACTTCTGTCGTTTTTGTGAAGAATCGATTTCCGTGTCTACTGACCACCAAATGCAGCTCTTGATGATGCGTTTGCTGCGCCATATTTCATCAAAATCCGTTGCACATTAAGAAAAATATAAAATAATACTTACTTTGGAGTGGGCGACGTTGTTGTTGTTGTAACCACGTGATCATGCACCTGGTATATGCCAAAAAAAAAATTGTTTCTGTCGATACTTTGCATACGTGATATACAACCAATAGCCCGTTTCACTAACATTTGTATGATTAAAATGTTCTTACGGAATTCTTTATAAATTTCTTTCTCAGTTTAACATGTTTCCCTAATGCTACAATTTGCCACTTACATTTACATATCATTAAATGTGACACATCCATGTAAGGTCTGCAAAAATCGGCTGTTAGTACAAAACTTATTTTAAGTTACTGGGTACAATTTTGCACATACAAACTTCTTAAGTCATACAAAGTTTATTAAAAGGGCCCTAGTTGCCTAAATTTCAACTCAAAATAAACTGACATCAGCCAATCAAGCAGCTTGAATTTGACCTTGAGGTGTGTGCTCAGAATATTTGACAATCCCGGGCCCTGGTTACAGGTGGAGAAGATTCGCCTGATGATGAACCGACTCAGCATGGCGGAGGTCAAGGTCGGGTCAGTCGAGGAGTTCCAAGGTCAGGAGAGACAGGTCATCATCATCTCCACTGTAAGTCGTGTTCACATGTAGGAAAATGTCAATCCAGCAATGTTTGTTTTTATTCTGCTTCATGCATGCGGTGTAATATATAGCTTTTGGTTTGCCGAAGAATAAAGTACAATCCATATACAGTGAAAACTGATTAATCAGGCACATGGGTATACAGACACATGGGTATACTGACACACCAAATATTCCGACACAGTTAAAAAGTCCCATGGACAAAATATGAAACAACAACAAATAATTCCAGCACAAAAATATTTACACAATTCCCTAACATTTGATTGGCCCGTAGCAAGTCTCGGTCCAAAATTTATATCCCAGTAAACTCCCACGCCGAACTACTTTCCGTAACCGTGAGGCGCAGTTAAAATAATTCTTAAGAAAACGGAAAATAAACACATTTTCTCGATGAATTTATTTCAAATGCTGGAATTATAAGGAATGAATGGCCTTTCTGTTGAATTTATTGGGGATATAAACTTGGAAAAGTCGCGGGAATACTGGACGAGGCCTTCCGGCCTTTGTCCAGTATTCCCGCGACTTTTCCAAGTTTATACCCCGATAAATTTCCCAGCATTCTAGGGATGGGATGTGGCTCAGGTAGAATACAGGACTTCAATACTGAAGGTTGTAAGTTAAAACCTACCTACCCTAGGGCATGAAAAATACTTTCATAATATTTCCATCCCACTGCGGTCCCGTCCCTATATGACCTTAGCTGTTGCTGGAACGGTAAATCCCATTAATTTCATTTCCCCACATTCTAGGTGTTAAGTGTTACTGGTCGGATCACACTTTTTACACCATAACTTAATAATATGAGACACGCAATGTAATTTTGTACCTTCGGACATCTGCGTAATTGCATTAAATATGTTTACAAAATTTACAATATTTTTTCATAAATAAAGTCAAAAGTTAATTCCTCATGTACTCTGAAAATTTGGTAAACTTTTGACACTATTTGTGGAAAATATTGTAAATTCTGTAAACATATGTAATGAAATTACACAGATGTCCGAAGGTACAAAAGGCATGGTCTCATATATGGTAGGCTAATAAAGTGAATGAAAATTCATCCTTAAGCAATATCGTGAAACGTGTGTTCTGACATATGATGGTTGAACATTTAATATGCACGCATTTCCCCACCCAGTCTGACAAAAGGGACATTATGATATTTGCAACTTCGGAATCTAGACAATCCGACACACTGGCTAATGCGACACATGTCTGTCTCGTCTCTGAGAGAACATTTCGGATTAACCAGGATTCACTGTATTACAGCAAAATCAGCAACCATGCATCAATTGCTGTATTTTGTGCATTACAGTGGGGTCAGCGTTTAAGTGCACACACAAACGAACACGACAGGTTGGTTCGTTACCCACCCAAAGTGTATGTTGTTACCACTCAGTTGAACCGTCTCGCCGAGACGGTTCAACTGAGTGGTAACAACATACACTTTTGATGCGAAATGAGAAAAAATGCAGACAAATATTTACATTCTTTTTTAGCCAGGTTTTTGGAAAAAAAATCCAGGCTATTGGATTGGCAAAAGCCGGGTGGGTGGGTGGGCGGGCGGGCGGCGGCAGGCGGCGTCCACAATCAATGTTAAGTTTGAGTTCATTTCTTTGTTACTGTACCACCTAGGACCACCAAACTTTCACAGCTTCATAATCAAGGGGTGCCCACCACATATCACTATCCAACATGTTACTTTTTTTTTAACTTGACCCATTTTTTCCGCACAGTCGACTTAGCCATTTTCAATGTTAAGTTTTCGCGTTTACAATGTTAAGTTTTCATGTTTCAGTCCATTTCTTTGGTACTGTACCACCTAGGACCACCAAACTTTCACAGCTTCATAATCAAGGGGTGCCCACCACATATCACTATCCAACATGTTACTTTTTTTTTAACTTGACCCATTTTTTCCGCGCAGTCGACTTAGCCATTTTCAATGTTAAGTTTTCTCGTTTACAATGTTAAGTTTTCGTGTTTAAGTCCATTTCTTTGGTACTGTACCACCTAGGACCAACCAAACACAGCTTCATAACCAAGGGGTGCCTACCACATACAACTATCCAACATGTGACCATTTTTTTACCTTCACCTATTATTTCTACGTAATTGACATTTTCAACGTTAACTTTTTAACGTACGTCTGGTTAAAGTTTTTTGGTTAAAACATTTTCGTTATACTATATCTCTGCAACTGCTTCGCCCATTACCTTGAAACTTCACATGGGTGTTTATCATCATCCATATTTTCATTCTAACCCCCAACCGTGCGGCCCCTGTGCCCAATGTCAAGGTCAAATTACTTTGAATTTTTTTGTTAAAGTTTTTTCGTGTACTATATCTCTGCAACTGCTTCACCCATTACCTTGATACTTCACATGGGTGTTTATCATCATTGTCGCACCCGCTTGCGGAAAGCGCGATATCATCTGCATTTTGGCGTACGTCCGTCCGTCCGTCCGTCCGTGTGTCCGGTTAAAGTTTTTTCGTTAAAGTTTTTCCATCTACTATATCTATTTTTTTAGTGTCCATGCCTCGCCCCAAGGCGCGACATGCAGGCCACGGCCATCTAGTCTACAAAAAGTGGGTATAATTATGTTATCCAAGTGCTTGGAAAAAACCTGGCCTTCGTGGCTTTGCCTCGTTTCTTGTTATACATGAAATACAGTTGGTTCCAACCTGTCGTGTTCGTTCGTGTGTGCACTTACACGCTGACCCCACTGTATATGTCATCAACATTAGTCTGTTAAGAATATTTTATAGGCACAAAATCATAACCCTAATGTAATTTGACCTTGAGCATAGGGGTTACATGGGTGGGCTACAGAATGCAAATATGGATTATGACAAATAAGTATATTAAGTTTCAAGCCAGTCCTACTTACAATAGCAGAGGTAGTAGGTAATCAAAAACTTTAGCTAAAATTTCGGAGACAGACTGACAACTATGTATCCTGAAACCTTTTAGGGGTACAGATCAATTATGTCACACTTTATGTCATGTGATACCATACACTGTTTATGCTTGGCTATCCTAATACATATCGTCGTGTGATTTTGTACCTACATTGTAAGAACATGTGCAATTTGTCATGAAATATATTTACAGAAACTGTGATATTTTCTGTAAATGATGTCGAAAGTTGATTCAACTTTCATAGCAAATGCGGAATAAAATTCCGCATTTGCTATGAAAGTTGATTCAACTTTCGACGTCATTTACGGAAATAAGTAAATTTGTAATTATTTTTTCATAAAAATCGCACATGTTGTTAGGTACAAAATCATATCTCATATGTTTATGGGTTTCCAGGTGCGCTCCAATGAAGGGATGATAGGCTTTGACGAGAGACACACGCTCGGCTTCCTGAGTAACCCAAAGAGGTTCAATGTGGCGATAACTCGCGCCCAGGCCCTGCTCATTATTGTCGGCAATCCACACGTCCTCATACAGGTAACACCCGGCCAGGCGTGTATTTCTCTGTGACTGGATAAATGTGGCTTATGGCATTTGTGATCAGTCTAGCTCCTGATCTGAAAACACACTCATCATCTTAATTAACATGTATAGTCATACACTCTTAGATTCTGTGTTCAGTTGACAGAATAGAGAACAGCAGAGACCCTGATCAGACTGTGTGGATGCACTGATTGATCTGAGACTAAGCTGGTTGCACATGCTGTAACAGAGCTCCAGATAAGGTGCGTATTATTAAAAGTGGGAGTACAAAATACTTGCAGCAATGTGAAAATATACATGGATTTTCAAATTGAATAGTGAAAATACCGGTACTGTAATAAAGTTGAAAATTTACTTAGTTGAGCTGTAAGTGTTTGCTTTTTGCAGCTCAAATAAGTGAATTTTTAATTTTGTTCTATTTTTTATCATTTGTTCCCTATTTAATAAGGAAGAAAATCAATAATACATGTGTAAAAGTAAACTACGCATTGAATTTGAAATATTGGTGTATAATACTCTTTAGATACCAAACTTATCTGGAGCTCTGTGTAAGATTCCTTATTCTCAACTGAGTGGAGAGGGGTGGCATGTGTGACTGGAGAAACAGGGCTTATGGTATATGTTGCCATAATAGCGAACTGTGCAGACCTTGATCAGACTACTCTGTTCGCTGTTTAATTGGGAAAATATCAGGACACACACATGTTGATTCGTGTTGTGTGTCCTTTAACCCTTTCCCTGATAGAGACGACTTTTCACGCCTCTGCAGACGATGTCTTTTGAAAACATTGTGGGAAAAGGAGAAATTGCTTGTAACAAGCAATTTCTCCTTTTCCACAATGTTTTCTACTCTATCAGATAATTTAACCATCATTTGACCCAGCATTTGATTCTTTTATTCAGATGTTTTGGATTTGGATGAGTCGAAATATCGCAAAACAGGGAAAGGGTTAAACAGCTTTGCTACACATGGGAATGCACCTGTATGGGTGGTGTAACATATGCATAGCAGTGAACTTACAGTAAAAACATACAGCACTGAAAGATAGTGTCCTAATGGCACCCTGAATACACTAGATCACTAGGTGTGACTATTAATAAGATTCACAATTATTTACAATTATTCATTGTTAACACATGTCAGACTCGATTTGTTTTTCGTTGCAGCTCATATTTTATTATGCCTCCGCCTCTGAATGGTGAGGGGACATATAGGGTTAAATCCGTTACTCATCTACAGACGTAATTTCTGTTTCCCTAGAAGGGCTGGCTCTTCTAGCTATTTCACACACACATTCCGCTGATGGTCCTCTATCATACTGTGACAAATATACAACCCTTAGGCTAGTCATAAGGTCAAGGTCACAATTGTAAGGCCTTCACGAACTTAACATTGAGGTCATTTTCTTATAATTTCTCACAGAATTCCTTAATATTTCATACATGTATTCCTCTGATGGTCCTCTATATTGCTGTGATAGATCTACAATCATCTGGCCCCCACTAACCCAAAGGTCAGAAACATAGCATTTACCGTACAATCTTAAATTTGAGGTAAATTTCTTGGTAGTTTTGCTTCCTGTCACATAACTTCTTCATATTTAACTCATGCATTCTTCTGAACTATGATGCTGTGGCAAGTCCATGATTGCACGATTCCATGGCTCCTGTTAATCCCAAGGTCAAGGTCACAGACTTAGTATATTCACATACTTAATATGGAGGTAAATTTCTTATAATTTTTGTTTTCTTTAACGGAACTTCTTCGCATTTCACACATGCATTGCTCTAATGGTTCTCCATCGTCTTGTGATAAATTCTTGACAATAATTCGCTCGTGATCGACATTGATCTATTTTGTCACTCATTGTCCTCGCTTTCGTTGGCTGCTAGTGGGGTCATTTGTCTGACGACAGGCCACATTTATAGTTTGTACAGTGGAACCTCTCTAAACCAAACAGCCTGTGACATCGATGTGTTAAATTATGACCGATTTTACTGTCAAATATCGCTGATGTTGATTTCCGTGCTGTAACATCGGAATTACAGTGAAACAACTCTAAACTGGACACCCTGGTGTCCTCCCAGGATCTCTGGTTTAGAGAGGTTACACTTTATATCAATCAGACATGAAACACATAAACATTGTTTTGCATTATAATTCTCTATTCTCGCAGGATCGCTACTGGAAAGCACTGATCGACTACTGCGTGACCAAGGGTGCTTACACGGGTTGCGATCTACCCGCTACGTCCGTCGTGTTATGAGAGATGCCGGTCCACATAGGTCATCGCCATGGTTACAGGACACGTGTAGTAGGGCGTAGATCGACTACTGCGTGACCAAGGGTGCTTACACGGGTTGCGATCTACCCGCTACGTCCGTCGTGTTACGAGAGATGACAGTCCACAAAGGTCATCACCATGGTTACACGACAGATGCAGGAGGCACAGCCTGCGATCTACCCGCTACGTCCGTTGTGTTATGAGAGATGTCGGTCTGTTTAGGTCATCGCCATGGTTACAGGACACATGTAGGAAGGCATAGATCGACTACTGTGTGACCAAGGGTGCTTTCACGGGCTGTGATCTACCGGCTACATCCGAGGAGTACACGTCCACAGAGATCATCACACGACAGATGCAGGCGTTGATCTGTGACTAACGGTGCTTCCAGGACTGATATCGGCCAGCTAAGTCTGTCATGTTACGAGATACAGGTTCACATAGGTCATCACCATGGTTACAGGATAGATGTAGGGCATTGATCAACTAATGTGTGACAAACGGTACTTACACGGGCTATGATCTGCCAGCCACGTCCGTCGTGTTATGAGGGCTGCAGGTCACCGTAGGTCATCACCATTGTTACAGAACAGATATAGGAGGGCATTAATCGACTACAGTGTGACTAACAGTATTGACATTGGCTGTAAACTATCAGCTATGTCCATCATGCTATGTGAGGTACAGTTCACCATAGAAGGCAGTCACATTAGATCTACTTTCTCGACGAGGTCCATCATTACAAACTTGTGACAAACAGTCAAAGTGTAAAATTCTATGTTTTCAGGAAGTTCCAACCCGGTGATTATAAACATTTCAGAGCAGGAGCTGAAGCTCAAAACTTGTACCGAGAATCAGGAAGTTTGTGTGCTCAGACTCGGCCAATCAAACTGCTGGATTTCGAGTACATACTTACAAATAATGCTCAGTGATTATGAAATTGAGCATGTGCACAAAACTCATGCTCGAAATCGGAAAGTTGGGAGTGATGGAGCTGTGCTCCGTTTTGGCCAATCAGTATGCTTGATTTTGAGTACAGATGTCAATATGCTAAATGTTCATGACATGTGTTACAGACAACCAGTGGTCTAGTCAACTTATACAATTATTAATTGCTGTATGCATCGCGGTTTGACAGAACTGGAGGATTAACCCTTTCCCTGATAGAGACGACTTTTCACGCCTCTGCAGAAGATGTCTTGAAAACATTGTGGGAAAAGGAGAAATTGCTTGTAACAAGCAATTTCTCCTTTTCCCACAATGTTTTCTACTCTATCAGATAATTTAACCATCATTTGACCCAGCATTTGATTCTTTTATTCAGATGTTTTGGATTTGGATGAGACGAAATATCGCAAAACAGGGAAAGGATTAATAAGCTTGTCTCAATAACAGAACGGTGAACAGTGTAGACCCAGATGCATGCAAATGAGCAGGCTGGTCTGGATCTGCACTGCTGTCTGTTTCACGAAACCTGCCCAAATGTTATGGCCATATAAACAATTCAAAAACAATATTTGTTTAGATAATATTAAATTAAAGGAAAATTTAAGAATAAGCCTTCTTTTTATTTCGTGAAATTTGGTCAAATAATGATTTTATTGCGAAAAAACAATTTCCCCCATGTTAAATCCCCGTAGACATCTTCACTCTTCACTCTGTGAAGATGTCTATGGGTATTTAACATGGGGAAATCTTTTAGAATTTCAGAAATACTGGACCGATTTTCATCTAGCTAGGTTTCGGAGTCAATTTCCAAATTTTTTCATTTTGACTCCTCCCACAACTTCTCTACCTCCTTTTCCCCCCATGTTAAATTCCCATAGAGAAATAAATTTTTCGTAATAAAATCAATATTTGACCAAATTTCACGAAAGAAAAAGAAGGCTCATTCTTAAATTTTTATAAAATTTAATATAAAAAAAAATAATGATATAACCGTAAGACTACAAAAAAGTAATGTTTAGTTTCTCATCCACGCCCGCCCCTAATAAAACGGCCCGCTCAAGGGTTTTTTCATTTTTATTTTTTTTAAATGAAAAAACATTCGGTAAAATTTACGAGAATTATACCGCTCCCACAGCTTTTTATCCGAGTGCTTTACGTAGCGCAATACAGCAACTCCGGAACCTATGAACATGTTATTACAAAACACTATTGAATGCAACTGCGCCTTGCCGTTCAACACCTCGTTTTAGTATTGCCTGAAAATAAAAAATATAAGTGTCCCACCCACCACATTTTTCCCCAAAATTTGGATGAGAATCTAAACATGAATTTTTTGTCGCCTAACATTTGGGCAGGTTTCGTGAAACGGACAGTACATAACATGATTAAAATACATGACAATTGTTCAATCATTTGTGGTCTCGTGTAAAACATATCTGCCCCACGGTCGGACATCGTGTATTTGCATTGCTTGAATTAACCAGTCGGAATGACAACGTACTGGTATGTCAAGGGATATATAGTTTTATTATATACCTACCCATGAAATACAGTTATACGATGTAAATAAAAGTCATATGTTCTCATCGATGAAATAAACATCTTCCGGTGAAAATACGACTACTTCCGCTATCTATATTCATAACGCGCACCTGCAGTGCCGGACTGCAAATAGGCTGCAAATACACATTCATAACCGTATACAGTGTAAAAAACTGCTAATTTCCATGGAGCGGTATATAATAAATAGAATATTCATATTTTTGCAACGAATATGACATATATGTTCATCTCGTGGTGTGAAATATCCATATAACGGCACTCGTGAAATATGGACATTCCACACCACTCGATGAACATATATGTCATATGTCAGTTCGTTATTCCATCAGTAAATGTGTGTTTTGGTTACCCATTGTCTCTGCTACTGTCAGATTGACTTGAAACTTCATATACATACTTCCTTATCATCCATATTTTCATTCAATAGCCATTTATTCTATATTTTCTTTCTACACCCATGCGGCTTTCATTTCCAATGTCAAGGCCAAATATTTGTTGCGTTTAACCAGGTGGTATCCGTGAGCCACTGATCACTTGCTCTAGTGCTGAATAAATTGATTGAATGAGTTATTGATGTTTTACAGCTGTCATTTAATACCGGGCCAACGGGTTCAATTCCACAAGTAACCTGCTGCATTGGGGAGAAATCCCAAAAATCAGAACAGAATATTTACATCGAAATAAATAGAGAATAGTAGGTTAGTGCCGTGACGCGCCAGATATTTTTTCCCATTCACGGCACTAATCTACTATTCTATTTATCCCGTCAACACCTACAAATGGCTGTAAAATGCAAACATTGTATTGACTGGATATCAAAAATGTTTCACGGCACCGTGTTTCACGGCACATACGCACTGTGTTGACGGGATAAATATATATTCAGCCCTGAAATTAGGATAACCGGACCTGGTGCCAGGTCCATACCACACCAAAGTCACTTAGCCCCTTCCCTTACAAGTAATAGGATTAGGAATAATAGTATTACTCATACAAGGGATATAACCAGATTAAACCCTCGCATACAAGAATGCCAAAGACGTACTTGAGGGCCAAACCAGTAGCCGATTTCATCAAAATTGCAAAGCATACTTATCTAGCAAAGTATACTTTGAGGGAGTAATCATTAATTTTCCCGAAATGCATTATTTCATAGAGAACTAACCACTGCATATATTTGATGATTGAAAGTATGTAGAATTATTATACTGAATTTATTACATTATCACAATGATAATGTAATAAATTCAGTATAATAAAAATTAACAAATTTATCCTTAAATTGAAAATTCTCCCTCAAAGTATACATTGCTAGATATTAATGTTGGTGAAATCGGCTACAGGTCTGTTCTGTAGCCAATTTCATCAAAATTGCAAAGTATACTTTACTAGCAAAGTATACTTTGAGGGAGTAATCATTTATTTTTCCCAAAATGCATTATGTCATATAGAACTTAACGACTGCATATATTTGATGATTAAAAGTATGCAGAATTATTATACTGAATTTATTACATTATCACAGCCAGAATGGCTGTGATAATGTAATAAATTCAGTATAATAAAAAATAATAAATTTCTCCTAAAATTGAAAATTTCTCCCTCAAAGTATACTTTGCTAGCTAAGTATACTTTGCAATGTTGGTGAAATCGGCTACAGGATACCGGTGCTGATGAATCGCGATCGTTAAATTACCCATCGCATGCTCCCACCTGCCACCCACTGTACTTAATAAAGTATGTATGATCAATGATTTACTGATTCCATGGCGATCAAACTGCGTGGATGCGCAGGTTGATCTTGGTCTTCACTGATCGCAATGTCCGTGATGTTTTCTGCTTATCATTTATATGCATGCGTTGGCAATGCTGTTCATATATCTGCGTTTTTAGTCACTCATTGTAGTTCGGTAGTGACAAATGTCGAGTGGCAAGCATTATATACTGGAGAATAATAAGGCAACAAATTCTGCACAGATACATATGCAAGTTTAATCTCAGATATCGCAGATGCAGACAAGACATAAATAACAGGAAATTGTGTTAACCGAGCTAATTGTCAAACTTCTACTTTACATGTACATGTATATAAGGGAGATTCCACAATTGATTGTATGGGGGAGTGTAAGGCACCTGAATTATTTTTATTTATGGGTGGTGGGGACGATTGATTGATTGATTTGATTTATTATAGGAATGAATGGCCTTTTTGTGGAATTTATCAGGGATATAAACTTGTTAAAGTCGCGGGAATACTGGACGAGGCCTTAAAAAATCAAAATTTTCGAAAAAAAAATAAAATAAAATAAAAGATTTCGAAAAAAAATCTAAATTTTTTTTATATTTTTTTTATTTTTTTCTCGAAAATTGTAATTTTTTAAGGCCTCGTCCAGTATTCCCGCGACTTTTCCAAGTTTATATCCCCGATAAATTCCACAAAAAGGCCATTCATTCCTTATAATTCCAGCATTTGAAATAAATTCATCAAGAAAATGTGTTTATTTTCCGTTTTCTTAAGAATTATTTTAACTGCGCCTCACGGTTACGGAAAGTAGTTCGGCGTGGGAGTTTAATGGGATATAAATTTTGGACAGAGACTTGCTACGGGCCAATCAAATGTTAGGGAATTGTGTAAATATATTTGTGCTGGAATTATTGGTGTTTATCTTTAAATCACCTATCACATGCTCCCACCTGCCTGTCACCCACCTCCTATGGTGTACTTTAGTTTAACAATTAACAAGAAGCTATGTTAAAGGAAACAGAAATTATAACAAATTTTCCCCAATGTTAAGTTTGTGAAAGCACCACGATTGTGACCTTGACCTTGGGGTTAGCGTGGGTCTGAGCATCGTGGATTTGTCACAGCAAGATAGTGAATCATTAGAGAAAGGCATGTGTGAAATATCAAAACGTTTGGTGAAAGGAAAATCCCCCTCAAACATTAAGTTTATGAATTTTTTAAGACGGACGGACAGACAGACGCTGACTACTCCGCCGACGGTATGCCATAAGCACTCCTTCCTTCGAAAGGCGAACTAAAAATTAAAAGTTCTTAAAAAATCATTAGAAAGTTAATTTAAGTACATGGGTAGTGTTTTTTGTTTCAAATAGTGCCTTCCACTCCACTTATACAATTAATTATGGAATTGCCCTAAGCGAATATTCCAAATTTCTCCCAATAGCCTAAAGCTAATATTTCATACGAGCTTCCACAAAAAAACTGATAATGGTTCTGTGGAAGGTCTATTTGAGCCTGTAGAAGTAAGCATACTATTTCGGGAATAAATGCCATAATAGGTGGTCAAAATTCCTATAATGGCGTGTCCCATGGGTGAATGTTTTAATATATGTCTGGGAGGGTATGCATGGTATAAATGGGGATTATGGGATTTTTACCAGTGTAGCTCCTGATCAAATAGCACACTCCTGCAACGACCTATACTGTTTGTTAGAAGCATGATGGTTGTTTCATTGATGGAATGTCTAAGAGTGTAGACACTGATCAGACTGTACGGATGCACAGACTGATCTGGATCGACACTGGTCACAAAACCCATATGCCCCATTTTTAAATGCCTCTATACGATAGCAATGGAGGGGGGGTGATATTGTGTTGCCCTTGAGGTTCCGTACGTCCGTTCGTGTATATTTTTGTACAACTAAAATGTTTGTAATTTCACATTAACATTTTTTTCTTGTAAACAATTATTGGATTTACATTTATTGAGCATAGGCTGCATATGCAGAAATTTCCAGACGATCCTAAATTTGCACTTACGAACATTTTAGTTGTACGAAGTTTAGTGAAACGGTCCCCAGTATGCCACGGGGGCATAACCATGTTCTAGTTCCAGTTACGGACATAAATAAAGGATGCACGTTACATTATTGCTTCTTATACGTAACAACTGGTGGCACAAATAATATGACAGAATGACAACATAAGTGTACCCCATCACAAGCTTTGCATATCACAGAACACTATCACACCAAACATTTAAGCCGTATCTCAATAAAATGCCAGTGACCGTTGTATACCCAGATCAGCTTGCATGCCCATTTCATGACCTCGGGAGAAAAAAAAACATATTTGGAATTGCTTGTCAACAGCTTAGTCCCAGCTCAGTCTCAGTTCAGGTGCTATTACCATAATAACCCTAAATATTTGGACCCATTTTATTCTAGGAAACACATATAAATATCCAGTTATACACAACAAAAAATGTCCCAAAAATGTGGTTAGTACGGTTATACTGGTTTATCGCAATGAAAATGTATTTGGACACAATTTGTTTTGGGAAACCCCTAGGGGTTTCCCAAAACAAATGGTGTCCAAATATTTAGTGTTGTTATGGTAGCATATGCTGACCGCTAATAAGTCATCAAAGTTGCTGCTAACAAACATGATTATGAACCGATTACAACGTCTTAAATGGATAATGAAATACGGCAGCCCATGTAGAGAATACCAGGGCATTGTTTTTTATTTAATATCCGGTTTATCAGGCAAGGCTATGAATAATTCCTACCGTCTCCTAGACGAGCCTATTAAACTTGATATCAAACGACAGTAGCATGCTATTCTATTTATCAGGTAATGTTTTATTGTACAGAATGATCAAATATGACATGGTTTTCGTTGAAAAGACCGCATACTTATTTACGGCGCATCGTTACCGAGACATCATTCGGTAAAGTCAAATAACGCAAAGATCGTTACCTGATAAATGTAAGAAGTATGAACGCAGACTTTGGGCAAAAGCATAATACATATATTTATCTCCAACTTAATTTAATTGTTTTAAACTTTATTTATTTTACAATGATTTCAAACAAGCGCGAGAGCACTTCTACAAATGCTTTCGTTGGCACAGATAAAGGCATTAATGTGGGAGGAAACCCACTCGTCCGATCTGGCGACCACCATACTATCTCACATACTGCCCCGGCCGAGGATCGAACCCGGGGCCGCATCGGTGAGAATCACGCTCGTTACCGATTGCGCTAACCGGACAATTAAATTGTTTGCAAGCTAATCAAGATGTACAGCAAGCACAATGTATATCTATTGGCAAAACTCTAATGATGTTTTCACAGGCTTGATATGTGACTGGAGAAATAGGACGTACGGCTTATGTAAACATAGATCTACATTCTGACCAGTAACCGATTTCACCAAAATTGCTATGCATACTTATCTAGCTATTAGTATACTTTGAGGGAGCCATCATTTATTTTTCCCGAAATGGATTATTTCATATAGAACTAACGACTGCATATATTTGATGATTAAAAGAATGCAGAATTATTATACTAAATTTATTACATTATCACAGCCAAAAATGGCTGTGATAATGTAATAAATTCAGTATAATAAAAAATAATAAATATATCCGTACATTGAAAATTTCTCCCTCAAAGTGTACTTAGCCAGATAAGTATACTTTGCAATTTTGGTGAAATAGGCTACAGGGTCTGTGTGTTCACCATTCATCCGTGACAGACGTCGTGCTTGTAACACAGAATATCTCCTTTTCAGGCTGTTGGTACGCATGTGTTATCACAAGCTAGACTGGCTACAACTGTGTGATTAGTTTGGCATCCATTCAAACTCGAGGTCACACTATTATACAGACAGGGAACTGGCCACAAATGCTGTATGTCCCACTTCTCCAGGCGCAGTCACAAATGACAACACAAAATATCATGGAGTACAATAAAGATGGGCCCTTGAGACAACATCAGTGATAATTGGTCAAATATGTTTGCTTGTACTAACTGTTTTTTAATGATGTTTAACAGCCTGTCAACAGCTACAGTCATTTTAGGCTGTGTGAACGGGGTTGAATCCTGCATTACCCTTGTATGGATAGGGGGAAATCCCAAATCCAGAACTATAAAGCCATGACATTAGAATATCCTGTAGCCGATTTCACCAACATTGCAAAGTATACTTTTCTAGCAACGTATACTTTGAGGGAGTAATCATTTATTTTTCCTGAAATGCATTATTTCGTATAGAACTAATGACTGCATATATTTGATGATTAAAAGCATGCAGAATTATTATACTGAATTTATTACATTATCACAGCCAAAACGGCTGTGATAATGTAATAGATTCAGTATAATAAAAATTAATAAATTTATCCTAAAATTGAAAATTTCTCCCTCAAAGTATACTTTGCTAGAAAAGTATACTTTGCAATGTTGGTGAAATAGGCTACTGATCTGGAGACCAGACACCAGAGTCGCTTAGCCTCAGCCTAAAAGTAATGATTAGTATTAATCCTACTACATTTATATAATACTGGGCATAACAGGATTAAACTCTCGCATACGAAAAAATAAAAATGTATCCGAGGGCCACACAGGGATATCGGGATTCTGGTAAGGATGAACCTCATCATTAAATTACCCTGCTGCTTGTTGTACTAATCATGTGTCATTAGCTGAATGGCAAACACTGTAGGTCCTGAGCACATTGTACAGGTCTCTCTGAAGCTACGCAGTTTGCAAATGTCACAAGAACCCATTTGTTAGCCAAGGCCCATATTTGCACATTTGAAACAACAATACATGGTCATATATACAACTGAAACAATAAAAATATACTCTGTTAAACAAAACTTACAATGATGTACATGAATTAGTAAATACATGTGGCCGTGATTGGTGAAATGGGGCTTTTGGCGAATCCTGATCATGGTCTGTACTGTTTGCCGTTCAGTTAGTTAAACAGTGACAGCCTGCGATGCATCTGACATTTGATGGATTCACATTTATTGAGCATAGGCTGCATATGCAGCCTATGCTCAATAAATGTAAATCCAACATTGTACTTCCTTACAGGCTACAGAAGATAGTGAGGCCATATACAGACAAGAATGTGGGGAGAGGGGGGTGGTGGTGGTGTACCATTTACTCAGCACTGAAATATACACTAAAACATTCAGCATTGAAAGACAGTATCCTGATCAAGTGCCAGGCACCCTTATAACACCATATCACTTGGCATTGGGTGTCAATCCCAAATGATACAGCATTAAGATATGTATCTTTAAGAGATAATGTGATGTTAAAAGCGCCATTTCTCCAACCACAGACACAAACTTGGTTTAATGTCTGGTTAACAACCAGATAGAGCACAACGGGATGTCAATGTATGGTTGGCCATTACATGCATATAAAAGTTGATAAGCAATATAATACAGCACCATCCACGATCACTAAGTTGGTCAAAAGTTTCAAGAAAATATGACATTTATATTGCACAAACATGTGTCTTATCGGTATATAACATTTAACCAACTTGTGAAATGTTATGCTACAATGCAGTACAAGCATTTGTATATTAGAACTACCAGCGCAAGCAGATAAAGTTGATTAACCCAGTTCATGCTGAGGATACGCCATTTTTTGTGTGGAAAATCCTAAATATTTTCTTTATATGAGCTCAGAAATATATGTCGTGACCACCATTTGAACTGTTTCATCGTGACTGTTCAAATGAGTTTGTCACAACATATACTTTCATTGAGAAATAACAAAAATAAAAATAAAATATTTATAAATTTAGTGGAGCGCGTGGTCGAGCGGTCTGAGGCGAACGGACTACTGACCTTACGGTCGTGGGTTCGAGCCTCACCGGAGGCGTGCGTTGTGTCCTTGAGCAAGACACTTTATTCACACTGCTTCAGTCCACCCAGCTGTAAATGGGTACCGGCTAATTACCGGGAACCTCGATTCTATTTGAATTGTATGTACATGTATATATGAAATAAATACCTGCTCGAAATTACCCGTGAGGGTGTGCAGCAGTATAAAGATAAAAAAAATTATACACGTCAATGTGTATTCCGCATGTAATGGGTTAATTGATTGGATTTTACTTTCAAAATATTTTATTCAGTTATATGAACATGCAAACTATACATATACATAATAATAGGATAACATTGTATGAATTCTTTGGATTTGATGTTAATGTTTATGTTGAAATACATGAATGTACAGAATAATATGACCTGTAGATACAATGTGTCGGGACTAGAACACACATATGAAAATGTTACACATCCACAGAGACTTGCAGCAGACTTTATAGCACAATAAAACCCCAACAAACCCGACACCCAGAAAACTTCCTTATGTTTAAGTTTGATTCATTCAAAGTAAATTATCTCAGAGGATAATGCATGTTCTTGGTTGTACAACATTCACTTGCCTTGAAGCCGTCATAATTTTGCACTTGCGAACATTTTAGTCGTACAAAGTTTAGTGAAACGGCCCCCAGGCCATGATAAAGAAGCATATAAAGTTTCAAATCAATCAGACTTATGGTTTAAAGAGACTATAGGTGAATTGTGACACAAATGTTAAGAATGAAATGGACAGCCGACAATCGGACGGAAAGACTATAAACAACGTGGCAAACTATGTAAACTACTTGGCAACTACTTGGCATACTATGTATACGAATGGACACATTATATATACCACTTGGCATACTATGTAAACTACTTGGCATACTATGTATACCACTTGACATATTATATACCAATGGGCATATTTGATACTATGTATACCACTTGGCATATTATATAACAATGAGCATACTATGTATACCACTTGGCATACTATGTATACCAATGGTATACTTATTTCAGATGTATGGTAGAAATCAGATTTACTAATGTTACGAGTATATTCATTGCATTGACTCGTTTGCTCGCATCAGCACATTATCTACAGTCTTATCACATTGTATAACAAACTCCAGACAACACAATATGTTTCCTATATTGGTATATAATACCATAAATAAATGATGGCTGGCACAGTATTTCTCACAATCATCCATGACAAAACTGGGCTTATTGAGTTGCTTACCAGTGTAGGCCCTGATCAGCCTGTGCTGAGGCTTCAGCTCAGTCTGATCAGGGCCTACACTGTTCGCTTACATTTGTGAAGCATTTGTGATAACGTTAACGACCAATTCAGATCCATACCAGTCTAAATGAGTGAGCTAGCTGACAGGGACCTGTGTTGGCCAAAAACTCAATAAGCCCCCTTTTGTCGTGGTGGGAGACACGCATGTAAGTTTTAGGAAGCAATAACAGTATTATACAATTATACAACATCTTGTTGTCCCATTATTAAACAACCTTTCTGTGTAAACTCGATTTGATTAGTGGACCCCAATCACTACAGCACAGAGTATATAGCTATTCTGCCAATCACCGTTCTAAAGTCCATTTCAAGCAGGAAAGTTCTATAATAACGAGACATGGACCGGTTTCAATAAAAAGCATGACATTCTCGCAACCACATTAGCACATAATACTGTAATTACATGAAAACAATAATTATTGTTAGGGCAAAAAGACTATTATTTGCTTTATATTATCTCCAAAAAAATAAATATTTTGTAATTTATTTTTAATCTTATATCATTGAATTTGTTCTTCCTAAAATATGTTACATAATACATTTTTGTACACATTGTAAATGTTAAAAAAATATGCTATTTGTCAGTTTGGTATATGAAATATTCAGAACTGTAAAATGAAAACAAAAAGATTATTTTTGGCTGAAATGTTCAAATATCTAGATGGGTGATTGAGTGCTTACAATATTAGGTGGGGTCAATTATTAACAATTATTCCAGGAGAAGAATTCACATAAGTGTAAAAGCTTGTTTTCTAATCCTGTTCTCAATTGTATGTATATACATGTATATATCACTTGTCACAACTTGAAATAAATATTGTTTAAACTACGTAATTATTAACAAACAAATTATTCTAAACAAACTATTTTTAGGCCTAATGTACCACTGCATGGATACATTTATTTGTTAATAAGTAAAATACCCAGCACTACATAATACTAAATGTCGATAACATATCTTCCAATCATTTTAATGACAAAGCAAACTAATTTACAAAAGTTCACAAAATTACTGTCTGCTTCACGAAACCTGCCTAAATTTTACGGCCATAAAAACAATATTATTTTTTTATTTCGTGAAATTTGGTAAAATATTGATTTTATTACGAAAAGTTCTCTATGGGAATTTAACATGGGGAAAAAAGAAGTGGAGAACCTGGAGGAGTCGAAAAACAAACAAAAAATGGAAATTGATTCTGAAACCTAGCTATATAGCTTGGAAATGATCTAACGAAGAAAACAAAAGTTACACTTTGAAAATCGGTCCACTATTTCTGAAATTAGAAAAATGTCCCCATGTTAAATCCCCATAGACATGTCTATGGGAATTTAACATGTGGAAATTGTTTTTTTGCAATAAAATCAATATTGGACCAAATTTCACGAAATAAAAAGTAGGCTCATTCTTAAATTTTGCTATAACTGTTTTGCATTGTTTATATAGCCATAAAATTTGGGCAACTTTCTTGAAACAGACAGTAGTTACGTAAAGTATTTCGGGACATTGAAAATTCATATTCTGAGTATATTAACCCTTTTCATGCTAAAGACACAGAATTTTTCTGACTAAATATTTTAAAAAAAATTCTTTTTCCAGCTTATAAGTATATGTTGTGATCACTCATTTGAACCGTCTCGTCGAGGCGGTTCAAATGAGTGGTAACAACATATACTTTCATCCAGAAATGAATAAAATAGAAATAGAAAAAATACAGTCTACACTCGTTTACTCAAAAGTCTAGGGGACAGAGAAAAATATTTTTGAGGTAACAAAACTTTGAATTAACAATAGTTTTTATATAGGAAAACATGTACTTGGGACCGAGAGTCGACTGTTTTTGTAATTTTAGATACTTGTGAATGGGTATCCCGCATGCAACGGGTCAACATAACGAGATTGCTTATAACTTAAATACATGTATAGCACACACAACAACTCAAGGTTGTGGATAATTATACAACCTGGCATTAACTATCTAACTATGATATATACAGTTAAATGTGTATTTTCTGTAAGGTTATCCACTTTAACCCACTATTATCCATGTATTTTCAATACATGTACATTGTAAGTACTTTAATCTGGGAAACTAATAGACTATGAGCTATGTATTTTAAATATTTAAAATGTACATTAAAACTAGGGTATACACGGTTAAATATTTGCATGCAAACGTGCCAACTAACCAACTTGTCTCATTCACTAAGTTGGCAGTGATAACCACGCGGGGAGTCTCTGTGTTAGCATAGTGTGTTATTTACCTTTAACCCTTAGACCGCTACTCATAATAATTGTAGTCTGCTGTTGCTTTTATATCTTGTATTATTTCTCAATAAAAACATGGTTTGACAGCACTTCAGAATCATTTCCAACGGAAATGATTCTGAAGTGCTGTCAAAGCATGTTGTAAATTATTCTAAAGTGCTGTCAAAGCATTTTTTTATGATAAAAATGTAAAATAGAAAATAACTAGAAATGTGGCCTGTCGGCACACGAATGCCCCCGCTGGCAGCCAAAGAAAACGAGGCATATTTTATTATAAGCCATTTACCCGAGCGTTAAGGTTTCGAACGTACCAAGTCTGTTAGCTTGACCCTGGGCTTAGCGGTGGTGGGGGGAATGTGGATTTGTCACAGGGCGGTAGAGGAGCATTGGAGCAATGCGTGTGTGAAATGTGAAGCAGATCCGAGCAAGGAAACAGAAATTACAAGCCATTTACCCGAGTGTTAAGGTTTCAAATGCACCAAGTCTGTGACCTTGACCCCGGGCTTAGCGGGGGCGGGACAAATGTGAATTTGTCACAGGATGGTAGAGGACCATTGGAGCACTTTGTTAATGACAAAGCAAACTAATTTACAAAAGTTCACAATTACTGTCTCTTTCACGAAACCTGCCCAAATTTTACGGCCATATAAACAATATTATTTTTTTATTTCGTGAAATTTGGTCAAATATTGATTTTATTACGAAAAGTTCTCTATGGGAATTTAACATGGGGAAAAAAGAAGTGGAGAACCTGGAGGAGTCGAAAAACAAACAAAAAATGGAAATTTATTCTGAAACCTAGCTATATAGCTTGGAAATGATCTAACTAAGAAAGCAAGTTACACTTTGAAAATCGGTCCACTATTTCTGAAATAAGAAAAATGTCCCCATGTTAAATACCCATAGACATGTCTATGGGAATTTAACATGTGAAAATTGTTTTTTTGCAATAAAATCAATATTGGACCAAATTTCACGAAATGAAAAGTAGGCTCATTCTTAAAATTTGCTATAATTGTTTTGCATTGTTTATATAGCCATAAAATTTGGGCAACTTTCGTGAAACAGACAGTAGTTACGTAAAGGATTTCGGGACATTGAAAATTCATATTCTGAGTATATTAACCCTTTTCATGCTAAAGACACAGAATTTTTCTGACTAAATATTTTAAACATTTTTCTTTTTCCAGCTTATAAGTATATGTTGTGACCACTCATTTGAACCGTCTCGCCGAGGCGGTTCAAATGAGTGGTAACAACATATACTTTCATCCAGAAATGAATATAGAAATAGAAAAAATACAGTCTACACTCGTTTACTCAAAAGTCTTAGGGGACAGAGAAAAATATATTTTTGAGGTAACAAAACTTTGAATTTAACATATTTTTATATAGGAAAACATGTACTTGGGACCGAGAGTCGACTGTTTTTGTAATTTTAGATACTTGTGAATGGGTATCCCGCATGCAACGGGTCAACATAACGAGATTGCTTATAACTTAAATACATGTATAGCACACACAACAACTCAAGGTTGTGGATAATTATACAACCTGGCATTAACTATCTAACTATGATATATACAGTTAAATGTGTATTTTCTGTAAGGTTATCCACTTTAACCCACTATTATCCATGTATTTTCAATACATGTACATTGTAAGTACTTTAATCTGGGAAACTAATAGACTATGAGCTATGTATTTTAAATATTTAAAATGTACATTAAAACTAGGGTATACACGGTTAAATATTTGCATGCAAACGTGCCAACTAACCAACTTGTCTCATTCACTAAGTTGGCAGTATACCACGCGGGGAGTCTCTGTGTTAGCATAGTGTGTTATTTACCTTTAACCCTTAGACCGCTACTCACAATAATTGCTGTTGCTTTTATATCTTGTATTATTTCTCAATAAAAACATGGTTTGACAGCACTTCAGAATCATTTCCAACGGAAATGATTCTGAATGTGCTGTCAAAGCATGTTGTAAATTATTCTAAAGTGCTGTTAAAGCATGTTTTTGATGATAAAACTGGAAAATAGAAAATAAAAAGCAGACGACAAAAAAAAAAAGATAGCGGTCTAGGGGTTAACTTAAACAAAATAGTTGGCCTTCAGCTGAATGTCTCAAAACAGAACAGAATATATTATTTTATGTCTGAAGCATTCGATTTAAGTTCAACCCTTTATTCAAAAAAAAATTTAAAAAATTATGGCCATTGTAAGTGTACCAGTCCCACTACAAATCATTCTACAATATTCACTATTCAAAACTAGCTTCTATTCCTGGATACAGTACCAAGTTTGGAGCAAATATCTCAAATGGTTGTCACACAGCAGCTGTGTAACTCCACTATGTGACTGTCCACATTCTGCCTTAAATTGAGCTTCTACACAACTATGGAGAACTTTAATAGATAATAAAATCACATAACATTACCCTAAATAGTGTTATAGCTAACCATTCTACATATAAAGACTCATCACTGAAACTATACCAACATGTATGCCACTCTGGAATGGTCGACAGACGAAAGGGTACTGGCTTGGAACGGTCAGTCAAGAAATTTGCTTTATGACACAGGAGGAAAGGAAAAACAATGTTTTCCGAGTACTAGTGTATTGGTACTATACCGATATGCGAAAACAATACACTTACGTCTAAATTTGGCAAATTTTGGAACAGCGTAGCGATGTCGCGCCACTTTCCCGAACTTCTTAATTGTCCATCAGGAAGCCATTATCAATGGAAACAAGAAATGCGTCTGTCGAACGCGGATGCCACCTGCAGCATATTTGAGAAACTGTGACAAATTGGTTAACCGAAAAGTGTGACGGACGGACAGACGGACGTTCTTACAGTACTATACTTATGTGGCTTATCACATGTTAAATATTAGCCACATAAAACGATTTTTAGCCACATAAAAGGATTTTTTAGGTCGCTAATTGTAACCAACCCTATCCTTTAAGAAGTCCATAACCCTGTGGGGCTAGCCACATAAGTACCCTAATGTGTGCCCGGACAGACAGACGGACGGTCCAAACACTATATGCCACCCGTTTCTTCGAAACCCGGTGGCATAAAAAATGAAAAACACACTATAATGACTGTTTTGGTGTATATTACTGTCACATTCCAATCACATACAGGTAATTTACATACACTGGTTTATTATATTTGACAAATAAAGCTGAGAAATCAAGATTTTAGAAGATTTTGAAGCCGATAACTGTCCGTCTGCGATACAAAAAGAACAAATGTGTTGTATCGCGGAGTCCGCTCGATTACTCTTGTCGCAGTAACTTTAAATTATGTTCCCAGAGACATAGTTACAAGAAACATAAACTTCCAACTTCAAATTCTACAAAAAAAACATATCTCACATAGGGCCTAGGCACACCTTATAGGTTAGACACCACCAAATAGTTTTAATATATAATTTAACCGAATGCCATCCAATAAGGCCAGTCTCTCCTACTTTCAATATTCGCATGGATGCTGTGGGACCCACTTGTACATGACCTGCAGCCAGTCTGTACTGGTTCTGCATGAACTAAACAATAGGTTCACTTACTCCTAAGAAAGAAAAATCCAACCTTGTCATATCCTCCAATATTGTGTACATTTTTTGTTTTGACCACGGAAACTCCGTTTACATCAAGTGACCAACAGGTTCAGTGTTTTCTTTTAAATGCTACAAATATGCTGAAAACTGGTGCTAAAGGCACCCAAAAATGTTCCTCAAGTGAAACTGGGTAGTAATGGATCAAGATTTGCAAGCAAACGGTGTCTGTGACCTCAAAACACCCGCACTATTTTTTTGATACCGGACTACTTTTGCATACACCCTGGGCGATTTCGCACCATTTGGTGTCTTCTAACCTGTAACTAGATTATCGTGTGTCGCAATGATTTTCATACCAGCTATGAGATTCTCAACCGGTGTTGATACATAAATTTTCACCCCGACAATTATATCCAGCTGAAAGTTTTTGCTTAAAGTAAATTTACCTATTTAAAAGTATTAGGCCATATTAACCGTCGGATTGCGGTAAACGAAAGCTGTCGTCTGCTGTTGTTTTATATTTTGTCCTCTTTCTCTTTCTTTGCAAAGAATGAAAATTAAAAAATAAACAGCAGACGACAATATTTAATTCCGCATTGTAAGGGTTAACCCTTTCCCTGATAGAGACGACTTTTCACGCCTCTGCAGAAGATGTCTTTAGAAAACATTGTGGGAAAAGGAGAAATTGCTTGTAACAAGCATTTTCTCCTTTTCCCACAATGTTTTCTACTCTATCAGATAATTTAACCATCATTTGACCCAGCATTTGATTCTTTTATTCAGATGTTTTGGATTTGGATGAGTCGAAATATCGCAAAACAGGGAAAGGGTTAAGTTAAAGGTCCACAGCACAATTTACTGTATGAAATGGGGTTTTGCAGTGTGATAACACAGTTTCGTAAACATTTTAATATACTAGTGCAATAAGACTGTGAATTAGATCACTACAGAGCACAAGTTATGTAGTTAGTACCTCATCAATGTATGATGTAGTGCTTATGTAATAAATAAAATATTTGTGCTGATTTAATATGATATATATTAAACAAATTGTCTGATTTCACAAGGAATCTGACATAGCCTCATTTCTTATAAAAGCAGAAACTACCATAATAACCCTAAATATTTGGACACAATTTGCTTTGGGAAACCCCTATTAAATAGGGGTTTCCAAAACAAATTGTATCCAAATACATTGTTATTGTGATGAAACCAGTACTGCCATACTAACCCTAAATATTGGCACGTTCACTGTTGTAATTTCATGTGATTTTCCAAATAAATGATGTCCGAATATTTAGGGGTATTACAGTAGTTTAATAACTACCACACTAAATCATCGCTGGTGTACATTTGTCAATATACAACAGAACTCCAGATAAGCTGCGTATTTGCGTAAATACCCAATTAAAACTGCCGAAAACCCAATTGAAATCAGAAGTAGCGAGTATCAAAAAGCAATAACAAATTTGTGGTACCTTTATCATGCTATAGAAAACAATAAACAGACCACAAATATAGCATATTTTTCTTATTTTCCATGAAAACACATCTTGGTATTTCATTAGAAGTGTCTCCAAGGAGACAATTCTAATGAAATGCCAAGACATGTTTTCATTTCGAAGCAAACCATTCAATAATTGCTGTCTGTTGATGTGCAAACAGTAGTGTGATTTTATTTTACCCAATTAAAATATTGAAATTCCCAATTGATTCAGATATGATGGAGTGAAAATACTCAATTACTAATTCCTTATCTGGAGCCCTGTACAAACACTTGGATTTCTCCCTGCGGGCAGAGCGAGTCCTAGGCCGTAACCTCGTGTCAGCTGATCAGCTGGTCAAGGTCGTCGTCGGCGATGCTATGTCGTTGCCGTGCATCGTGATCTTCGTCAGTTTCTGTGATAATAATGTCTGAGTCGCCATCCTCGGACTTCTCTATACGGTTATACAGCTTCGCGATATCCTCGTTCCTCGAGTACCGCACGGTGTCGTTGTCGCTCACGTAGATCGTTTTCGTATTTTTCGTTTTTCGCATCAAGAAATTGTCCACAACCCAGAATATAAATGCCTGAAGCAGTAATAAACATGAAAGCTTTGGTTATCTGTAGCCTATTTCACCAACATTGCAAAGTATACTTTTCTACCAAAGTATACTTTGAGTGAGTAATCATTTATTTTCCTGAAATGCATTATTACATATAGAACTAACATAGAACTGCATATATTTGATGATTAAAAGTATGCAGAATTATTATACTGAATTTATTACATTATCACAGCCAAAATGGCTGTGATAATGTAATAAATTCAGTATAATACAAGAAACGAGGCAAAGCCACGAAGGCCAGGTTTTTTCCAACGTATGCCAAAATGCCGACGATATCGCGCTTTCTGCAAGCGGGTGCAACAATGATGATAAACACCCATGTGAAGTATCAAGGTAATGGGTGAAGCAGTTGCAGAGATATAGTACAGGAAAAAACTTTAACAAAAAAATTCAAAGTAATTTGACCTTGACTTTGGGCATAGGGGCCGCACGGTTGGGGGGTAGAATGAAAATATGGATGATGATAAACACCCATGTGAAGTTTCAAGGTAATGGGCGAAGCAGTTGCAGAGATATAGTTGAACATAACGAAAAAAACTTAACCAAAAAACTTTAACCAGACGTACGTTAAAAAGTTAACATTGAAAATGGCTAAGTCAATTACGTAGAAATAATAGGTGAAGGTAAAAAAAATGGTCACATGTTGGATAGTTTTATGTGGTAGGCACCCCTTGGTTATGAAGCTGTGAAAGTTTGGTGGTCCTAGGTGGTACAGTACCAAAGAAATGGACTCAAACACGAAAACTTAACATTGTAAACGCGAAAACTTAACATTGAAAATGGCTAAGTCGACTGCGCGGAAAAAATGGGTGAAGTTAAAAAAAAAATAACATGTTGGATAGTGATATATGGTGGGCACCCCTTGATTATGAAGCTGTGAAAGTTTGGTGGTCCTAGGTTGTACAGTAACAAAGAAATGGACTCAAACACGAAAACTTAACATTGTAAATGCAAAAACTTAACATTGAAAATGGCTAAGTCGACTGCGCGGAAAAAATGGGTGAAGTTAAAAAAAAAGTAACATGTTGGATAGTAATATGTTGTGGGCACCCCTTGATTATGAAGCTGTGAAAGTTTGGTGGTCCTAGGTGGTACAGTAACAAAGAAATGGACTCAAACACGAAAACTTAACATTGATTGTGGACGCCGCCCGCCCGCCGCCTGCCCGCCCGCACGCCCGCCCGCCGCCTGGCTTTCGCCAATCGAATAGCCTGGATTTCTTTTAAAAAAACTTGGCTAAAAAATTAATAAATTTATCCTAAAATTGAAAATTTCTCCCTCAAAGTATACTTTGCTAGAAAAGTATACTTTGCAATATTGATGAAATAGGCTACTGAAGTCACTTAGCCTCTTCCCCTAAAATATAATTACGAATAATCGTAAGACTCACATAAGGGGTATAACCAGATTCAGCTGTCACATACAATAAAACGGTGGGTATATTACCACACCGCAAATATTGATTGTATGTGACGAGTTGAGTTGATTGTATTCGGGAAATGCAATTCTGAATTACATAATGTTATCGCAGTACATCTATTATTCAGAGTTACATAACAGAATCACACAACTTATGATTATTTATGAGACCAAAGTAACTTTTTGTATGTTGTTCATTAATACGCAACTCTATACCCGTAGTTCCGGGATCGTAAGACTTTTTTAAAATTTAGGACCCTAATTAACGCACCCGTTTTGTGGTTTGCATCGCAATTGAGTCATGGCCTATGCATATGTGAAGTTTCATGAACAATTTCCAAAGAGTATTCGAGTTATGCTCCGGACAAGAAATTAGTGCGCAAAAACACAAAAGGAGATGACTGAAATTAGTGACAAAAAGGGAGATAACTCTGAAATTAGTGGCTCAAGAGTTATCATTATTGTGTATCTAACACCTTTTGGTAGTGGTCTATGCAAGTGTGAAGTTTCATGAAAATATTCCAAAGGCTATTTGAGTATGCTCCGGACAAGAAATTAGTGCACAAGATAACTCGAAAATTAGTGTCAGAGGCAAGAGTTGTCATTCTTGCAAGAAATGTTACAATCACAGGCCCCGGGTCGGTTTACTTACATTGATAACAAGGGGCACAACGAACATGACGATGACCAGCTCCACCTGTGGGTTCTTCACGGGAGACATGATTGTCGTACGCACCTGTAATTGGGGCACATGATTAGAACTAGTACATGGGTTAACCCTTTCACACTAAGTAACTGTTATGGACTATTCCATGTTACATGTACATTTCAGGCTATTCCATTAGTTAGAAAGGGGTGGTTTTGTAAAAAGTATCAAGCAAATGTCATCTGTCGACACACATATGCCCCAAGGGGCAGATTATACATGTATCCTCATCATGTATTAGCAGTGCCACATTACTTTCTTCGATCAAATACATTTTGTATATCATTTTTAGCACACCATAGTTAAATTTTGTATTAATCTGTGGTGAAAATAGAGAATAGTAGGTTAGTGCTGTGAATGGGGAAAAATATCTGGCAAGGCTTAGGAAACGGGATAGGCAAGGCTTTGCCGAGCCTATCCCGTTTCATACAGCGCCAGATATTTTTCCCATTCACGGCACTAACCTACTATTCTATTTATCCCGTCAACACCTACCAATAGCTTTAAATTGTAAAAAAATAACCCCAGCCGCATCCTCAAAATCGGAGAATCGACTAGTATGACAACCGCACATATTCATACGCAGTGATTAGGTCCTATTGACAGGATATCAAAACGGTTTAACGGCACCGTGTTCCACGGCACATACACACTGTGTTGACGAAATAATAACTCCTCTATCCATTTACAGGTCTATTGTTCCTGGATGAATTCACTCCTGAATACAGGTGTTAACCCTTAGACTACAAAACACAACAATTGTCATCTGCTGTTGATTTTTATATCTTGCCTTATTTCTCAATAAAAACATGGTTTGATAGCACTTCAGAATCAAAGTGCTATCAAAGTATGTTGTAAATTATTCTAAAGTGCTGTCAAAGCATGTTTTTGAAAAATGGAAAATAGAAAATAAACAGCAGACGAAAAAAAATTAAGATAGCGGTGTAAGGGTTAATTGTTGATACAAACATCACACTGTGCATACACCGATTTCTCGAAATACAAAATCGTACAGTGAAGAACTAGGTATCAAACAACTCACGGTTTTCCAGAAGTCAAACTGTATGAGGCCAGTCATGACGATCTTCTCGACGACCATCACGAGTATATAGAGGCCGCACTGTCCTACCCAGGCATTACACTGAGCCGGGGTACCTGTAGGGGGAATAAATGGACCTCACGACATATGCGTCCAGTGTAGGCCCAAATCAGACTGTGCATTCATGCAGTCCGATCAGGGCCTGCACTGGCCGGCATTCACATATGCTGAAATTGTTCAACAGGATATTTAATAGGCTGAAAAATTCAAGGGGCAAACTGGCTCATCAGGATTAAAGTTTATGTGTAAAATACAAATTCACGCGTATATTCCGAAGAAATGTTCTGGGTGTTATACATAATTCACTCTGTGTATTTTATACTTTTTTTCAATAGCAAGTTAACAATAGTCACAGAATGAGATTGAGGTCACTGTTATCCAGGTTTCCCATACAGAAGCTGACACAAAATTCCCTGACCTTTGCAAAACCTGGAATTTCCCTGACTTATTTACTGACAGTGGGAATCCTGCATCTTTAACCAATCCCACTGCCAGGGGTTCAGCAAGATTGTTTCTAGACAAGGCAATTGTCGGGGTGTGTCTCACCCACTAAACAAGGTGATCGCCACGAATGGTCAAGGTCACCAATATCATGGTCATAATATGAGGAAGTCCAAAATTATAGATGAGGCCATGGTCACCAAGGTAAATATCACACAAATGGCACTAGGTGGATAGCCATCAATGTGAGGAAGGTATTGGTGAAGTTTGTTAATGATCCGACTAACGAATCACGAGATATTCAAGGGGTGTAACGATTCACTGAAAATTCGATGCACCGCAATATTTTTCCGACAACGCGATTCACGATACGTGACCCTGATATTCGATTCGATACTGTCTTCACAATTCAATGCTTTGGACTCCGAAATTGCATGATAACGAGACATTATTGTTGGGGCAATTTTACGAATACTAATACTAAAACTAGAGCAGCTGAAGCTGCATCAACGGTTTGAGGCTTGATGTACTGACAAACGTACACTGGCAAAGTGATTAGAAGACATTGCCAATGACGAAAACATATGAAACTCAAAAAAAATTGATGCAATTCCAATGAAATTGAAAAAATAAAGTTTTGTATTTTCAGAATCGCTTGACTATCCTAAGCATTTTTCATTATATAACGTTCTACGAAATGTTGTACCGTTAACCCCCTAGTCTGACATTGAAGTTGAGACGATTCTAAATCACTCACAGCATGTCAGTTCGTATATAAAAACCAGTGTCTGATACAGCCCACCATACCTGTCTGGCCTCCACCTCGAAGTTTGTCAGCTGTACACACTGTTCTAGGCGGCTAAGTTTATATGCTCGTTCTCAAACTTCAAATGCATGTAGCTCGCGCATTTGAGCAGATAGCTAAAAACTACCAGCGAACCGGAGATAGAGAATTTTATTGGCTTTTTAATGCAAAAAAAAATATTTGAAATCGGTTGAATAATAAGGAAGTTATGACCATTTAATTTTTTTTTAAAAACTTCAAATGCCTACAACTCTCTCATTTGGGCAGATAGCCAAAAACTACCAGCGAAGCGGAGATAGAGAATTTTGTTGGCTTTTTAATGGAAAAAAAAAAAAAAATAAAAAATATTTGAAATCGGTTAGATAATAAAAAAGTTATGACCATTTCAAATTTGAAAAATTGAAAAAAAACGTCCAAGTTTGAAAGACAATAGAATCAGAACTATTCAAGCCATTGCTCTGAAAAATATCATCTTCTGTGCGGATGAATGTCCCGCGTGACGCTGTCAAAAAATTATGTTGCTGAGATTACTGTACAAATTGGAAACTGTTTTCAAAGACCACCCGTTAAAATAAAATAAAAATCCGAAATTGTTGATTTTTTTCATTTTTCTCAACTTCACATGTCAATAGCTCTCTCATTTGAGCAGATAGCCAATAACGGCCAGGCAAGCGAAGATAGAGATTTCTCGCAGCTTTCGAATACAAAAAGAATTTTTGAAATCGGTTGAAAAATGTGGAAGTTATAGGGAATTATATGATATATGACGTCACTTCCGGTTTCGTAAAAAGTGACGTCATGAGAATTCTGAAAATTGCGTTATTCTCGTCTCACTGTTGATGCGAATCGGTATACAAAATTTGAAGTCGATCCGACCAGCGGTTTGGGCTGTAGTCTCGACGGCTGAATAAAAAGAAAAAAACGAAAAAAAAAACCAACGAAAACAAAAGGTTTGAGGAATCAAATTCCTCAAACCTAATTAAATTATCAGGAAGAATATACACAACCACATGTCACAACAATTGCAATTCCAACCTTCATGTTTACTGAGATTGATCGATAATGCGGTGCGGTATGGCATAAATCCTAACCGTAAATATTATGACTCCATTTCCGGTTCATGTCTGAAACCAGGAAATTAAATGAAAAGTTTTTAAAGCTATTTTTCGCTGTTAATCTGACATGTTGTGGTTGAAATTATCTGTAAACAACATTATTATATTATGAAACAGTTGTCAATTATAACATTCACATAGGAATATATTTATTTCATAAACGCACTATAAGGGAGCGTGTAATAAACAAAGAGTTGTTAGAAGACAACGAAGCTCGCCTGTTGGCAGCATTCACTCAAACTTGGCACAGTTGCATAAAAAAACATGAATATTATATAACTTGACCTTGGGTTAAGGGGCGTGCGGTGGACTTTGACATTGGGGTCAGTGATGCAAGGTGGGTCGTGGGTTTGCTATAGCATAATATAGCATATTAAGATGAATGCATGTATGAAATATCAATGCGCTCCCTGAAAACAGAAGTTGGGGGTGGGTTGTCATGGATTTGCTGTAGCACAATAGAGGATCATCAGATGAATGCATGTATGACATATCAAAGCGTTCCCTGTAATGAAACAGAAGTTACACAACATTTACCCCAACGTTAAGTTTATGAACATGCTAAGTTTGTGACCTTGACCTTGGGGTAAGGGTTGGGTGGTGGGTTGTGGATTTGCTACAGCACGATAGAGGGTCATCTGAGGAATGCATGTATGAAATATCAAGGCGTTCCATGAAAGGAAACATATGTTATAATACATTTACCCCAACGTTAAGTTTATGAATGTGCGAAGATTGTGACCTTGACCCTGGGGTAAGGGGTGGGCGGTGGGTCATGGATTTGCTATAGCATGATAGAGTATCATCAGATGAATGCATGTATGAAATATCAAGGCGTTCCCTGTAAAGAAACAGAAGTTATAAAAAGACATTTACTCCAAAGTTAAGTTTTTGATGTTGATCTTGGGGAAAGGGGTGGGGGAGGGGGTCATGGATTTTCTGTAGCACAATAGAGGATCATCAGATGAATGCATGTATGAAATATCAAAGTGTTCCCTGTAAAGAAACAGAAGTTACACAACATTTACCCCAACGTTAAGTTTATGAACATGCTAAGTTTGTGACCTTGACTTTGGGGTAAAGGTTGGGTGGTGGGTTGTGGATTTGCTACAGCATGATAGAGGGTCATCTGAGGAAGGCATGTATGAACTATCAAGGCAACAGATGTTGTAAGACATTTAGCCCAAAGTTAAGTTTATGAATGTGCTAAGTTTGTGACCTTGACCTTGGGGTAAGGGGTGGGTCATGGATTTGCTATAGCACAATAGAGTATCATCAGATGAATGCATGTATGAAATATCAAGGCGTTCCATGAAAGGAAACAGATGTTATATAAGACATTTTCCCCAACGTTAAGTTTATGAATGTGCTAAGTTAGTGACATTCACATTGTGGAAAGGGGTGGGAGGTGGGTCATGGATTTGCTATAGTACGATAGAGTATCATCAGATGAATGCATGTATGAACTATAAATGTGGCCTGTCGGCACACGAATGCCCCCGCTGGCAGCCAAAGAAAACGAGGCATATTTGAGTGTAAGCCATTTACCCGAGCGTTAAGGTTTCGAACGTACCAAGTCTGTGAGCTTGACCCTGGGCTTAGCGGGGGAGGGACGAATGTAGATTTGTCACAGGGCGGTAGAGGACCATCGCAGAAATGCATGTGTGAAATGTGAAGCAGATCTGAGCAAGGAAACAGAAATTACTAGAAATGTGACTATCGGCACACGAATGCCCCCGCTGGCAGCCAAAGAAAACAAGGCATATTTGAATGTGGATTTGTCACAGGGTGGCAGAGGACCATTGGAGCAATGCGTGTGTGAAATGTGAAGCAGATCCGAGAAAGGAAACAGAAATTAGAAGCCATTTATCCAGCGTTAAGGTTTCGAACGCACCAAGTCTGTGACCTTGACCCTGGGCTTGGCGGGGCTGGAACAAATGTGGCTTTGTAACAGGGTGGTAGAGGACCATTGGAGCAATGCGTGTGTGAAATGTGAAGCAGATGCGAGCAAGGAAACAGAAATTATAAGCCATTTACGCGAGAGTGAAGGTTTCGAACGCACCAAGTCTGAGACCTTGACCCTGGGCTTAGTGCGGGCGGGACAAATCTGAGAGCAGATCTGAGCAAGGAAACAGAAATTACTAGAAATGTGACCTATCGGCACACGAATGCCCCCGCTGGCAGCCAAAGAAAACAAGGCATATTTGAATGTGGATTTGTCACAAGGTGACAGAGGACCATTGGAGCAATGCGTGGGTGAAATGTGAAGCAGATCCAAGCCAGGAAACACAAATTATAAGCCATTTACCCGAGCGTTAAAGTCTTGGGACGTAAGTACGTTTACGTACGTTACCGTATGTACGTACGCCGGTAACACTATACGCCCCCCTCACCATTCGGTGGCGGGGGCATAATAAGGCATTTACCCGAGCGTTAAGGTTTCAAACGCACCAAGTCTGTGACCTTGACCGGAGGCTTAGTGGGGGTGGGACGAATGTGGATTTGTCACAGGGCAGTAGAGGACCATTGGAGCAATGCGTGTGTGAAATGTGAAGCAGATCCGATTAAGGAAACAGAAATTATAAGCCATTTACCCGAGCGTTAAGGTCTCTAAAGCACCATGTCTGTGACCTTGACCATGGGCTTAGCGGGGGCGGGACGAATGTGGATTTGTCACAGGGTGGCAGAGGACCATTGGAGCAATGCGTGTGTGAAATGTGAAGCAGATCGGGAGCAAGCAAACAGAAATTATAGGCATTTACCAGCGTTAAGGTTTCGAATGCACCAAGTCTGTGACCTTGACCCTGGGCTTAGCGGGGGCGGCACGAATGTGGATTTGTCACAAGGGTGGCAGAGGACCATTGGCGAAGCAATGCGGTGTGTGAAATGGTGAAGCAGATCCGAGCAAGAAACAGAAATTAAATTTTAAGCCATTTACCCGAGCGTTAAAGTCTCGGGACGTAAGAACGTTTACGTACGTTACCGTTGTACGTACGCCGGTAACACTTTTAATTCGCCCCCCCCCTCACCATTCGGTGGCGGGGGCATAATAAGGCATTTACCCGAGCGTTAAGGTTTCAAACGCACCAAGTCTGTGACCTTGACCGGAGGCTTAGTGGGGGTGGGACGAATGTGGATTTGTCACAGGGCGGTAGAGAGGACCATTGGAGCAATGGCGTGTGTGAAATGTGAAGCAGATCCGATTAAGGAAACAGAAATTATAAGCCATTTACCCGAGCGTTAAGGTCTCTAAAGCACCATGTCTGTGACCTTGACCATGGGCTTAGCGGGGGCGGGACGAATGTGGATTTGTCACAGGGCGGTAGAGGACCATTGGAGCAATGCGTGTGTGCAAAGTGAAGCAGATCCGAGCAAGGAAACAGAAATTATAAGGCATTTACCCAGCATTAAGGTTTCAAACGCACCAAGTCTGAGACCTTGACCCTGGGCTTAGTGCGGGCGGGACAAATCTGAGAGCAGATCTGAGCAAGGAAACAGAAATTACTAGAAATGTGACCTATCGGCACACGAATGCCCCCGCTGGCAGCCAAAGAAAACAAGGCATATTTGAATGTGGATTTGTCACAAGGTGACAGAGGACCATTGGAGCAATGCGTGTGTGAAATGTGAAGCAGATCCAAGCCAGGAAACACAAATTATAAGCCATTTACCCGAGCGTTTAAAGTCTTGGGACGCAAGTACGTTTACGTTACGTTACCGTATGTACGTACGCCGGTAACACTATACGCCCCCCTCACCATTCGGTGGCTGGGGGCATAATAAGGCATTTACCCGAGCGTTAAGGTTTCAAACGCACCAAGTCTGTGACCTTGACCGGAGGCTTAGTGGGGGTGGGACGAATGTGGATTTGTCACAGGGCGGTAGAGGACCATTGGAGCAATGCGTGTGTGAAATGTGAAGCAGATCCGATTAAGGAAACAGAAATTATAAGCCATTTACCCGAGCGTTAAGGTCTCTAAAGCACCATGTCTGTGACCTTGACCATGGGCTTAGCGGGGGCGGGACGAATGTGGATTTGTCACAGGGCGGTAGAGGACCATTGGAGCAATGCGTGTGTGCAAAGTGAAGCAGATCCGAGCAAGGAAACAGAAAAATTATAAAGGCATTTACCCAGCATTAAGGTTTCAAAGAACCGCACCAAGTCTGTGACCTTGACCCTGGGCTTAGCGGGGGCGGGACGAATGTGGATTTGTCACAGGGCGGTAGAGGACCATTGGAGCAATGCGTGTGTGAAATGTGAAGCAGATCCGAGCAAGCAAACAGAAATTATAAGGCATTTACCCAGCGTTAAGGTTTCGAATGCACCAAGTCTGTGACCTTGACCCTGGGCTTAGCGGGGGCGGCACGAATGTGGATTTGTCACAGGGTGGCAGAGGACCATTGGAGCAATGCGTGTGTGCAATGTGAAGCAGATCCGAGCAAGGAAACAGAAATTATAAGGCATTTACCCAGCGTTAAGGTTTCGAACGCACCAAGTTTGTGACCTTGACCCTGGGCTTAGCGGGGGCGGGACGAATGTGAATTTGTCACAGGGCGGTAGAGGACCATTGGAGCAATGCGTGTGTGCAATGTGAAGCAGATCCGAGCAAGGAAACAGAAATTATAAGCCATTTATCCAGCGTTAAGGTTTTGAACGCACCAAGTCTGTGACCTTGACCCTGGGCTTAGCGGGGGCGGGACGAATGTGGATTTGTCACAGGGCGGTAGAGGACCATTGGAGCAATGCGTGTGTGCAATGTGAAGCAGATCCGAGCAAGGAAACAGAAATTATAAGGCATTTACCCAGCGTTAAGGTTTCGAACGCACCAAGTCTGTGACCTTGACCCTGGGCTTAGCGGGGGCGGGACGAATGTGGATTTGTCACAGGGCGGTAGAGGACCATTGGAGCAATGCGTGTGTGCAATGTGAAGCAGATCCGAGCAAGGAAACAGAAATTATAAGGCATTTACCCAGCGTTAAGGTTTCGAACGCACCAAGTCTGTGACCTTGACCCTGGGCTTAGCAGGGGCGGGATGAATGTGGATTTGTCACAGGGCGGTAGAGGACCATTGGAGCAATGCGTGTGTGCAATGTGAAGCAGATCCGAGCAAGGAAACAGAAATTATAAGGCATTTACCCAGCGTTAAGGTTTTGAACGCACCAAGTCTGTGACCTTGACCCTGGGCTTAGCGGGGGTGGGACGAATGTGGATTTATCACAGGGCGGTAGAGGACCATTGGAGCAATGTGTGTGTGCAATGTGAAGCCGATCCGAGCAAGGAAACAGAAATTATAAGGCATTTACCCAGCGTTAAGGTTTTGAACGCACCAAGTCTGTGACCTTGACCATGGGCTTAGCGGGGCGGGACGAATGTGGATTTGTCACAGGGTGGCAGAGGACCATTGGAGCAATGCGTGTGTGAAATGTGAAGCAGATCCGAGCAAGCAAACAGAAATTATAAGGCATTTACCCAGCGTTAAGGTTTCGAATGCACCAAGTCTGTGACCTTGACCCTGGGCTTAGCGGGGGCGGCACGAATGTGGATTTGTCACAGGGTGGCAGAGGACCATTGGAGCAATGCGTGTGTGAAATGTGAAGCAGATCCGAGCAAGGAAACAGAAATTATAAGCCATTTACCCGAGCGTTAAAGTCTCGGGACGTAAGTACGTTTACGTACGTTACCGTATGTACGTACGCCGGTAACACTATATGCCCCCCTCACCATTCGGTGGCGGGGGCATAATAAGGCATTTACCCGAGCGTTAAGGTTTCAAACGCACCAAGTCTGTGACCTTGACCCTGGGCTTAGCGGGACGAATGTGGATTTGTCACAGGGTGGCAGAGGACCATTGGAGCAATGCGTGTGTGAAATGTGAAGCAGATCCGAGCAAGGAAACAGAAATTACTAGAAATGTGGCCTGTCGGCACACGAATGCCCCCGCTGGCAGCCAAAGAAAACAAGGCATATTTGAATGTGGATTTGTCACAGGGTGGCAGAGGACCATTGGAGCAATGCGTGTGTGAAATGTGAAGCAGATGCGAGCAAGGAAACAGAAATTATAAGCCATTTACCCAGCGATAAGGTTTCGAACGCACCAAGTCTGTGACCTTGACCCTGGGCTTAGCGGGGGCGGGACAAATGTGGATTTGTCACAGGGCGGTAGAGGACCATTGGAGCAATGCGTGTGTGAAATGTGAAGCAGATCCGAGCAAGGAAACAGAAATTATAAGCCATTTACCCAGAATTAAGGTTTTGAACGCACCAAGTCTGTGACCTTGACCCTGGGCTTAGCGGGTGCGGGACGAATGTGGATTTGTCACAGGGTGGCGGAGGACCATTGGAGCAATGCGTGTGTGAAATGTGAAGCAGATCCGAGCAAGGATACAGAAATTATAAGCCATTTACCCGAGCGTTAAGGTTTCGAATGCACCAAGTCTGTGACCTTGACATTGGGCTTAGCGGGTGCGGGACGAATGTGGATTTGTCACAGGGTGGTAGAGGACCATTGGAGCAATGCGTGTGTGAAATGTGAAGCAGATCCGAGCAAGGAAACAGAAATTATAAGCCATTTACTCGAGCGTTAAGGTTTCGAACGCACCAAGTCTGTGACCTTGACCCTGGGCTTAGCGGGGGCGGGACGAATGTGGATTTGTCACAGGGTGGTAGAGGACCATTGGAGAAATGCGTGTGTGAAATGTGAAGCAGATCCGAGCAAGGAAACAGAAATTATAAGGCATTTACCCGAGCGTTAAGGTTTCGAATGCACCAAGTCTGTGACCTTGACCATGGGCTTAGCGGGGGCGGGACGAATGTGGATTTGTCACAGGGTGGCAGAGGACCATTGGAGCAATGCGTGTGTGAAATGTGAAGCAGATCCGAGCAAGGAAACAGAAATTACTAGAAATGTGGCCTGTCGGCATACGAATGCCCCCGCTGGCAGCCAAAGAAAACGAGGCAAATTTGATTATAAGCCATTTACCCGAGCGTTAAGGTTTCGAACGCACCAAGTCTGTGACCTTGACCCTGGGCATAGCGGGGGTGGGACGAATGTGGATTTGTCACAGGGCGGTAGAGGAGAATTGGAGCAATGCGTGTGTGAAATGTGAAGCAGATCCGAGCAAGGACACAGAAATTACAAGCCATTTACCCGAGTGTTAAGGTTTGAAACGCACCAAGTCTGTGACCTTGACCCTGGGCTTAGCGGTGGAGGGACGAATGTGGATTTATCACAGAGCAGTAGAGGACTATTGCAGCAATGCATATGTGAAATGTGAAGCAGATCTAAGGAAGGAAACTATAAGCCATTTACCCGAGCGTTAAGGTTTCGAACGCACTGAGGAATGCATGTATGAAATATCAAGGTGTTCCATGAAAGGAAACAGATGTTATAAGAAATTTACCCAACGTTAAGTTTATGAATGTGCTAAGTTTGTGACCTTGACCTTGGGGCAAGGGTTGGGTGATGGGTCATGGATTTGCTACAGCATGATATAGGGTCATCTGAGGAATGCATGTATGAAATAACAAGGTATTCCATGAAAGGAAACAGAAGTTATAAGACATTTACCCCAACGTTAAGTTTGTGGACGACGTCGACGCCGACGACACCGGGGGTATGCCATAAGCTCTTCTGCACTTCGTGCAGGCGAGCTAAAAATGGGTGGGGTATTGAATATTAGTGACATGAAAATGTCATTTGGAAAATTTATAACACGGTTTACCTATGCTCTATTGCCCATCTACATTATAAAGAGGCACCAGTATATCGGGGAATATGTTTTATTTGAATTTATGCATTATATCAAGAATATGGACCATTGAAATTGTATTTTGTGACTGAGGTACTAGTATCACGATATGTATCGTATCGTGACCCAACGATCGCGATACGTATCGCATCATGAGGTAGGTTAATATTCAACATTGGACGTACATCCAAAATTATTGACACGTGTGTCAAGGGGTCACCCGAATGACACTGGATGGACAGCTATCAATGTGAGAAAGTTTGGTAATGATATGACTAATGGATAAGGAGATATTCAACATTTGGATGTGTGTCCAATTGTTGACACTAAGGTCAAGGTTACCAAGGTGAAGGTCAGACAAATTACATATGTAGATATCCTTCAATGTGAGGAAGCTATTGATGAAGTTTGATTAACGGATCAAGAGATATTCAACATTTGGATGTACGTCCAAAATTATTGATATGAAGGTCAAGGTCACCAACGTGAAGGTCAATGTGGAATGACACTAGATCATAAGATGGATAGCTATGAATGTGACGAAGCTATTGGTGCAATTAGGCCATGATCCGACTATAAAGATATTCAACATTTGGACGTACGTCAAAAGTTGTTGACACCAAGGTCAAGTCGAGGGCACCATGGTCACCCGAATGACATTGCTTGGATAGCCATCAACGTGACGAAGCTATTTATGAAGTTTGGAACGAATCAGGATCGGGGGTATTCAACATTTGGATGTATGGCCAAAATTATTGACACAAAGGTTAAGGTCACCAAGGGCAAGGTCATCTGAATGACACTGGATGAATAGCTATCAATGTGAGGAAGCTACCGGTATTGATGATGTTTGGTAATGATCTGACTAACAGATCAAAAGATATGGGAAATTTGGCTACATCCCAAATTGTTGATGACGACGAAATTGTTACCGCTATGTCTCACTCTCCACTATCGTGGGTGAGACAAATATGCTCACCGTATTCGCCAAAGTAGAGAGTTTCCATTTTCTTATTGCGCACGATGACCTGTGTGATCTTGAGGCCGATGTAGATGACCAACAAGCCGGCCGTCGAATCCAGGATAAAGCTCACCACATACCTGAAACGGGAACACTAGTAGCAACCATCTCAAATCTGTCTGTGACTGGAGAAATGGGGCTTATGGGATTTGTGACCAGTCACCAGGGCTCCAGATAAGGAATTAGCAATTGAGTATTGTCACTCCATCATTTCTGAAGCAATTGGGTATTCTAATGCACCTTAATGAAATTGTCAAAATCTGATTGGCTGATCGATCAATTACCTGCAAGTAAATCCACGATTAACATGTAGGTATGTCATGTGATCACATTTACATAATTAGATGTATTGCTACGCGCCGTTTCACCATGAAAGTTCCATGATGTCATGCAATAGAGATTGTTCGGACAACCAGAAGCGTGAGTATTCGGCTATTCTCCAAAACAAAAATGCTGGAGCTAATCAAGAAGACGAGAGCCCTCCCAACTCTGTATCCACTTAACAGCTGTTACCTGTCCAGCATCAAGGTCATGTGCAGGGGCGGATCTAGAGAGGGGGGGGGCGTGGTCCAGGGTTGCAACACCCCCGTTCAGCCACGGAGTTTACATAGATCACAGATTACCACTAGTTGGAGTCTGAATTTAAATGCCGTAAAACACAGGAAAGTGCATTTACGGATAGCCTACTCGCTACACTCTGTGGAGCTCGAAAATAGGACAGCCTGCCGTTCCTCAAATGCTAGATGCGCCCCTGATGTGGTGCCCCGTCACAACACTGGCTACTGAAGTGGACTTCCACAATCACCAGCAAAGGGTGGAAAATCACTTCCTTGTACCGCCTACAAGCAAGCATCAGCGATGTTGGCCATTTTTTTCTAACTTTGAATGGGAATTCCCAGCAATGTAGGTCATTGGACAATTATTCTAATATTCAAGGTAGTGTTGAACCATATATAAAATAATCTTTGGTGGATGATAAAGAATATATAGATGAAATAAAAGTTTGTAAATGGTAACACAATTCATTAGTTTACGTATTTGTTTTGCACTATTTGTTTTTGTGTATTATGTTTATGGCAGTTGTCACGGTTGCAGACAAGGTGTAAATCAGCCAATATTGTGAGGGTTGTAATGGGTATGCCCATATTGGTTGGTATTTGGTTCAGAAATCGGGAAAATGAGTCAGAAATGATGGTCGTACATTAGAATAGAGATAACCGTATTGAAATTTGTAATTTGGGGAGATACTCTGTGTATTTACAGTTGGAAACTTCGATTTACGTCTCCGCCTGCGGCATCGCCGTAAATCGAAGTTTCCAACCGTAAATCCACTGAGTATCTCCCCAAATTACAAATTTCAATACAGCTATCTCCTAATTTCAAAATTTTAATTGGGTAAAATAAAATCACTACTGTTTACACATCAACAGACACCAATTATTGAATAGTTTGCTTTGAAATGAAAACATGGCTTGGCATTTCATTAGAATTGTCTCCTTGGTGAAAATTCTAATGAAATACCAAGATGTGTTTTTATGGAAAATAAGAAAAATATGCTATATTTTTGGTATGTTTATTGTTTTCTACAGCACGTTAAAGGTAACACAAATTTGTATTGCTTTTTGATACTCGCTACTTCTGATTTCCATTGGGTTTTTGGCAATTTTAATTGGGTATTTAAGCAAATACGCAGCTTATCTGGAGCTCTGCAGTCACAGTCACAAACATGTTGTGTCAAGTTTTTCACCTTTAACAATCTGACATGGACCCTTCAGTCTACTCAATTGACCATACAAGTGATCATTTTGTTTTAAATCATTTTATTTTCAAATTACTGAATACGGTAATAACCCTAAATATTCGGACACAATTTATTCTAGAAAATACATACAAGCATCAGGTTTCCCACATATGGTTGTACTTATCTGAAATTACTTGTTTAATGATATGCTGATGACACAGTAATTTTAGCAGAAAATGAAAATGATTTGCAAAATAATATTAATTGGTTCAATAGATACTGCACAGATTGGAAATTAAATGTGAATTACAGCAAAACTAAAGTTCTTATATTTGGGGCTCGAAAAACAAATAAATTCCAGTTTAAAATTGGAGGCGTTACAATTGATATTACAAATAGTTTTAAGTTTTAAGGAATTTACTTTTTGCAAACAAGAACTTTTTTTCAGGCTAGACAACACATTGTACAACAAGCTAGAAAAGCTATGCACTTGTTATATAAGCGGATACGACACTTTCAACTACCACTTGACTTGCAACTATACATTTTTGATCATACGATACTGCCAATTTTGCTATATGGTTTGGGGTTTCGAAATTATAAAATTACATGTACGTGTACTTGAAAATTTATATTGCTTGTTTCTTCGTAATATAACTAAATTAAGAAAATGTACGCCACTGTATATGCTATATGCAGAATTGGGTACATCCCCAATTGAAATTAAATCACGTATGATAAACTACTGGATATCATTGAAAATGGGAAAGCAATCAAAACTTAGCTACTCATCTTATGAAGCAATGATAAACGATCATCATGAATACAAGTGGTTATCTTATATTCAGAATATTCTGGACAGTGTAGGTAGAACCGACCTAATGTTAAATCCAGATATTCAATACCCACGGGCCACAAAGCAAGCAATAAAAAGAACCCTTACAGATCAATACTTACAAAAATGGACAGAGTCACTTCAGATCTCATCTAAAGGTAAAACATACAGTTTATTTAAAACATCTATAAATTTTGAAGAGTATCTCATAAATTTACCTACTTCCCAACATTTGGCATTGATAAAATTCCGAACAAGCAACTATAAATTACCTATAGAAGTAGGGCGTTGGAACAATATTGATATTGCGGATAGAAAATGCACCTTATGTAACTCAAATGATATAGGTGATGAATTTCACTACCTTTTGAATTGCTCTGTTTTTAAGGATCAAATAAAAAAACATATTGATAAGAAATTTCTTATCAGACCCAACATACTGAAATTTCAAAATTTAATGTAAAAATAAAATTGTAATATCAAACCGAAGTAATTTTGCAAATATTGTAATAGATACATTTAAGTAATCTACATAACAGCGGTATTCTTCTCCGCAGTAAACAAATTTACAACTTAGAAAAAAAACTGAAATGATATAATTAGCAATAATGAATATATATGCCAGTTGTGTAACCGACAAAAGTAAAATTTTGATTTTGACACACTAGTAGGTTGAACCGGTAACCATGTTGGTGCTTTTCATGCAGGACACTGATTTCATATACAATATTTAGATTTATCATTACCAAGCCCTGTTTTCTTTGTTTCTCGCTGGATGTGTTTGTTGTTGCGGCCCAATTGAACCGTCTCGACGAGATGGTTCAAGTGGGTAGTGTCGGCAAGCTCCTCCATTGCGAAACAAAGGAAACAATCCAGCATGAACCGGGCCTGTGGTGGTGCTTGCTGGTTCAGTTATAGTGGCTATAAGGCTGTCTGAGTATTGCTCTATTCTCGTGCTCGGAGGCGGATGGCTCGGTTACTCGAGGCCGAGTGGTGCGTATCCAGGATTTCAGGTTAGGGGCGGAGGGACTTCTTAATTGAAATAGTTTACTATATTTTCGAACTAGCACAGTTTGAGCAGAGCTGCTAGATGCGTCCAGCGCTATGCCATCCAGAATATTTTTGATATCTACACCCCATTTTGCTGCGTTCTGGCACATTTTAGAGCAAAAATATCTATACTCGCCAAATTTTGGGGGGGGGGGGGGGGGGGGTGCTGGGTTGAAAAAAGTATGAAACTTACTTGCAAAATGTGCAGTTCCTGATGAGACGGCTCGTCACAAGCCGAATCATCTGGATCTACACCGTTTGCCAATACCAGTATACAGGCATGTGGTGTTGAAAGGGTTAAGGTAGCAGATGAATTATATAACCATACAGGCTACATCACTGCTTTTGCTGGCTTACTTGGGTCTACACAATCTGCCATGTGATTATGTTCCAGTTTCTGTGTTGACTTACCAAGTACAGGGGTCGCCCTGAAACGATTCGGCCAGAAAGACGTTGGTGAAGTGTATCACAGCGGCACCGAAGGCTTGCTTCGACGTGTCAAAAAACCTGAACATGTGACAAAATGGTTATTACTAAAACTAAGAGAGAAAAAAAATGGAATTCACTATATACATAGCTGTAACTGGAGAACTGGGGCTTATGGGATTTTTACCAGTTTAGCTCATGATCAAATTAAACACGACTGTAGCCTGACAACGATCTATATTGCTTAGAAGCATGGCATATGATTCATTGATGGACTGGCCAACAGTGTAGATTCTGATCAGCCTGTGCAGATGCACAGGCTGATCTGAATCTACACTGGTGGCAAACCCCACAAGCCGCATTTCTCCAGTCCCAGCCACATATATTTTCCAGCTATATCTGTTTGATGCTTATCAAGAATTACTCACTATCAGACATGCATGATTCAGGAGTGTGAAGACAGGTCTGGATGTTCACTAGTTACAGATGAAATCAGTCTATTTTTAGTATACACCCAAAACTATGCAATTTGGTGTCAATATTCTGTTGTGTACATGTATTCTTAATGGTGCCTCCCAACAAAATTCCTGTAGATTTGCACAGGAATATATGAAATCTCTAAAACAAGCATGTATCTATACAACAATAATTAAACATACCATATTTTCCAAGGCCGCCGTTCATATCTCGGTTCACAGTACCGTTTTACTGAAAGAAAAAGCGTAATGTTTTATGTGTATATCACCATACCAGCTAATGTCAAGGAAAACATGATGACTATGGACATCATGTCGAGTCTGCCAAGGATTTGTTAGGCAAAAACGAACAACCTATAATATGGTACTGATTGATGTAGTCCTGAAATGTGGCTGTGACTGAAGAAATGGGGCTTATGAGTTATGTGACCATTGTAGCCCAAGATCAGCATACGCATCTGCGCAGTCTGATCAGGGCCTGCACTGTTTGCCGTTCAGTCAATGAAACCCGTAATGCTTCTAAATTACAGTTTGTGTGCAAGTATGACTATTGGCAATTATAGCTCTGAAATGCATTAAAATGCATGAAATTGCACATAGAAATAAAATATTTCTGGGGGCGCCAAACCCCACAACTAACGAGAGGGGTGTCCTATTGTTTGTTCTATATGAAATAATGCATTTCAGGAAAAATAAATGATTACTCCCTCAAAGTATACTTATCAGGCTTCAGGATGGCGCTATAAAATCCGAAGTTTGAATATCCACAAATTCCTTTAGCCCCAATTCTCCAGTCAGTCACAAATGGTCAGGTTCTGATGACATTATAAAATTCAAGTTGACAAGTGGGAGAAGTAATCACCCAGTGGAGAGGGGACAGAATTAACAACGAAAATTCACTTTGTGCATTTACACACACCATTATCAAGCATCTAGTTACATTGTATTACCATGTAAACGTGTGATCAGTTCCAAGGTTGATGCAAATCTGGGGTGTCGACTACATGTATATGTTAGACAATTGTTTTGAGGGTACATAAAAACAAAGTTCATATTTTGGGCAGAAGGACAGATATCAAGACTAGTGTTTTAACCAGCCTATTTTAGTATGACGCCGCGCAATGCCCAATTTCGGGTGGCACCATACAAGTGCTACCATTATCAGGCAACAGGAGTGTGCTAATCATTATCAGGCTACAGGAGTGTGCTAATCATTATCAGGCCACAGGAGTGTGCTAATCATTATCAGGTCACAGGAGTGTGCTAATCATTATCAGGTCACATGGAGATGCTCGGATGTGCTAATCATTGTCAGGCCACAGGAGTGTGCTAATCATTATCAGGCCACAGGAGTGTGCTAATCATTATCAGGCCACAGGAGTGTGCTAATCATTATCAGGCTACAGGAGTGTGCTAATCATTATCAGGTCACAGGAGTGTGCTAATCATTATCAGGTCACAGGAGTGTGCTAATCATTATCAGGTCACATGAGTGTGCTAATCATTATCAGGCTACAGGAGTGTGCTAATCATTATCAGGCCACAGGAGTGTGCTAATAATTATCAGGCTACATGAGTGTGCTAATCATTATCAGGCTACAGGAGTGTGCTAATCATTATCAGGCCACAGGAGTGTGTTAATCATTATCAGGCTACAGGAGTGTGCTAATCATTACCAGGCTACAGGAGTGTGCTAATCATTATCAGGCTACAGGAGTGTGCTAATCATTATCAGGCCACAGGAGTGTGCTAATCATTATCAGGCCACAGGAGTGTGCTAATCATTATCAGGATACAGGAGTGTGCTATTCATTATCAGGTTACAGGAGTGTATGCTATTTCATTACCAGGCCTACAGGGGAGTGTGCTTAATCATTATCAGGCTACAGGTGTGTGCTAATATTATCAGGCCACAGGAGTGTGCTAATCTTATCAGGCCACAGGTAGTGTGCTAATCATTATCAGGCCACAGGAGTGTGCTAATCATTATCAGGCTACAGGAGTGTGCTATTCATTATCAGGTCACAGGAGTGTGCTAATCATACAGGAGTGTGCTAATCATACAGGAGTGTGCTAATCATACAGGAAGTGTGCTAATCATTATCAGGCTACAGGAGTGTGCTATTTAATCCGAAGTTACACTGGTCACAAATCCCATCAAGCCCCATTTCTTCAATCACAACCACATTTAATATCTGTCAATGACAATGTAGATAATATCAACTGGAAAACATGTTGGAACAAGTTGATATTTCAAATCTTTCAATTGACAATGTAGATACTGTCAATTTGAAAACAGGTAATTTTGGTAGAAGTGAGCTGGGGGCCGTTTCACTAAACTTTGTATGACTAAAATGTTTGTAAGTGCAAAATTATGATAGTCCGTAATTTTCACATTAACATTGTTTTCTTTTAAACAATTATTGGATTTACATTTATTGAGCATAGGCTGCATATGCAGCATATGCTCAATAAATGTAAATCCATCAATTGAAATTTCCAGACGATCCTAAATTTGCACTTACGAACATTTTAGTGAAACGGAACCCTGATCTACTCACCAATGAGTGAGGTGAAGGCGAGGACAGCGAGGGTGAACTGTAGCAGGAGGCCGAGCGGTCCCATGAGGTACCCTGTGTTACAGTGGAACTCAGCCTTCCCGTGGTCAGATGTCAGGTTATTGCTGTCATTGTTTATCGCAACACTCAAATCCACTTCTTCATTGTTTGACGTCATCGTTTTCTATTGGTCACCGGCACAGGTGCCAGAAAATAATCACCGGATGACGTAGTTCTTAATTTAAACAAAGGCATCTTTATTACTAAGCTAATCCCCTCGCTGGCAACCTTGATAATAAGTTGTTTTTTTTAACATTTTTGCCTTACAAACATTGGAGAACATAAGTCCTCAGTGACCTTGACCTTGGGCAGTCGAACGTGGGTCATATGCAAAACAAAGAACCAGCCTAGACACACAATGTGGCCAAATATTATCAAAATCTGTGTGAAACTGTTCGTAAATTATTGAAAAATGAAAGTCGTTACAAACACACATACATGGACTAACACTATATCCCCTCTTGCTTATCAGCGAGGGGATACTTATAAGGTCAGCAGCACGGTGAAACACTCACCTTTTTCAAACTTATTAAAATGATATAAATTGTTACCTTACCAAACATTTGATGTTGAATATTTGTAAAACGATATCGTTCAGCATCACAGTACCAGTTAGCTGGTTAAATAGTATTTGGTGTCTGTAATATAGCACTATTGTGTCTACAAAGTCTTCCCCACAAAAGTTGTCAAAATCAATGATCCCCCTGAAACTGCGATGCGCGTTCCGATTGGCTCTTTCTATTAATGACGTCACGTCATGCGAGTTTTGCTGTAACGATGACAGCCAAATTGTAAAAAATCCCATTACCCCACCCACTTGGTCTCGTACAGTACCATCTTCTATAGAAGATGGTACTGCACGAGACCAAGTGGGTGTGGTAATTATAGAAGATGGTACTGTACGAGACCAAGTTGGTGGGGTAATGGGATTTTTTTAATAGGCATTTAATATGGTATTTTTTTAATAGGCATTTAATATGGTAAATGGCACTGTGATGCTGAATGATGTATGCTTACAAATATTCCAGGTTACTTGTTAGGTACCGATTTCTATCATTTTAACGCGTTTGAAAAGTACATGTGTTTTACTACTGTTACTGACCTTACACTTGTACTAGAGAAGATACTGAAATGAATGTTTGATTATAAAAATCAAATTTAGATTAGTAAAATGTGTATTGGTACAGCTTAACACTTTAAATCTTACAGATTTTTATTAATGTATTTGCAAATGTAAGATTTATGTCAAACACCCCCACCCCCTCAAACAGCGGCTTCTACACGCTGTAACGGAGTGTATCAGCGAGGCAGAGTTTACAAAATCTTATGGGAAAATCGCACAACGGTGGTGAATGCGAGTTTCGCACCTTGTCTCTTGACATATGCAACACACCCGGGCTAAATAAAGATCTAGCTGAAGTTACCAGTCATTAGTACCACCAGGCTACAATAACTAGATGGCCGCGGTCCGCACGTCGCGCCAGCAGAGGTTTTGATAGTATACCGATAAACTTTAATAAAAAAAAACTTTAACCTGGACGCATGTACGCCAATGTGCCGACTAAATCACGCTGTCCGCATTTACATTATTGCCATGATTAGTTGCGGGAAGTAACTCTGCAGAATACTCCCTTAGTCCAGTTACTGGAAAAGAAATATTTAATTTTCTAGTCGTACTACAATGATAAAATTTATTTCAAAATGGCAAGTTTGTTTTACTTTTACAATACATGTACTGACATTTCTTTCAATTGAAATATACAGAAAATATGTCAAAATTAACAGCTAAAGCGTGAATCAGATCCGATACGCTACTCTGCAGGGGAAGCCTATGTATGGCGCCATAACTCTGGGCATGGACGATACAGGAGTATTCTGCAGAGTTACTTCCCGGAACTATGCCATGATTCGATATGATCAATTTGCAGTCATAAATAACTATTGGAGCCTGGAGGCGAAATATAATTGAAGCTACCCAAAATCGGTCTCAAGTTAGTTCTGAGTACATAACTCTAATTACATAATTACATTACATAAGCGTTATGACGGAGTAGTATTTCCAAATTTGTGTTTGAAGAGTTATTTGTTTACATTCTACTTCGTGGAGAGTGACCTAAGAATTTTGCTAATACATGTAAATGCTTTATTAGGTAAGTTTATGAGAATGTTTTTGTCTCATTTAATTGTAGAATTTTCTCTTAATAACAATATAGTGAAGTACATGTATGAACGTCAATGCACTGCAGATTATTGCTATATCTTGCGAAATGGAAATGTTATTCCGAACATTTTTATCGTTTACTGTGGTGTAGCGATATAGAGCAACCTATTGTCTATAAAGCGGAATATGCGCAGCTAGTCCCAAGTTAGCTGCACCTTTTCCGCTTTATAGGCAACAGGTTGCTAAAAATATGAGTAATAGCAATCACACTTAAAATACAGAAAAAGTTAAACCCTGCAGGGCGTTGACGTTCATACTTCGCTATATTGTTATTGAGAGACAATTCTACAATATGACACAAAATATTAACATAAACTTACCTAAAAAAGTGTATAATAGCAAAATTCTTAGGTCACTCTCTACGAAGTAGAAAGTAAACAAAGAAAGCTTCTACGCACATTTGGAAAGACTACTCTTTCACAACTCTTATGTAATGCAGTGCCATGAAATGTAATTAGAGTTACATATATGTACTCACTGTTCTCATGGATTTGTGCCCCTAATATTCTGATTAATTCCTGAAAATGTATACATCAACATAAAGTTCAAACACTTGACTATGAGTGCACATAAGGAATTCGCCTAAAAATTGTTGTTTATGCAAGTCTTAGTTCCTAGAAATAACCCACCCAAGTTACCTAATCGATCTTGAAACTTCTCATCAGGTTCGTGCCCCACAACTTTTTGCACATTTGAGTGACATATTCCTTGATCACTCATACAATAAAGAAGTGTTGCTGCCTAATGTAGATGCATCAAATTTAAATATGGTGAAGTCCAGATTCATCTAGAAATCAACATATATCACATGGTATGCATAATTTGTGAACCGACCCTCTTCAGATTAAGGAAACAGGACACAAGTGTCTGGGTGGATAAGTAGACTTTATTACTTTGTTTAGTACAGGCTCTGCTTACCAAATCAGATTATTACAGCTGTCCAGAACTATGCTGTTAACCACAAGAATACTGCATCAGTCATCCCTTATCATCCCACCCACAACCAAATATCAGACGTGTAGGTACTAAGGTGAAAAAGTTTTTCGACCTACGAGGAAAAATAGTGAAATTCTAAGTCCGAAAGGGGGAGATAATCCATGATGGAAGGTCGGATCAAAAATACGAATTCACTTTGCGCATCATAACGAAGCTACATATCAAATATCAGAAATGTAGGTATTAAGGTGAGAAAGTTTTTCGACTTACAATGAAAAATAGGGAAATTCTGAGACGAAAGGGGGAGATAATCCATGATGGAGGGTCGGATCAAAAATCCGAATTCACTTTGCGCATGTGCACATGATAACGAAGCTACATAGCAAATATCAGGCGCGTAGGTATGAAGGTGAAAAAGATTTTCGAGTTACAAGGAAAAAATGGGAAATTCTGAGTCCGAAAGGGGGAGAGAATGGATGATGGAGACGAAAGGGGGAGATAATCCATGATGGAGGGTCGGATCAAAAATCCGAATTCACTTTGCGCATCTGCACATGATAACGAAGCTACATACCAAATATCAGGCGCGTAGGTATGAAGGTGAAAAAGTTTTTCAAGTTACAAGAAACGTGACGGACGTACGGACGGACGGACACTCGTGACGAAAACAATATACCCATTTTTTCCCAAAAAAGTGGGTATAATTAACACTATTCTTAGAATATACTTATTCCCTCGTTTTGTAGCGGCATGAATCAATGAGAAGGCACAAATCCATGAGAATTGGGGATACTCAGAACTACCAAGTGTGTCTTTGTCTGGATAAATGGGGCTTATGGGATGTGTGACCAGTGTAGTCGTGACTTCATGACTGTATTGATATACAGTCATGATGGCTTACTCTTGTAAAGTGGCATTTTTCTGTGGAATTTTCAAAAACAGTGATCCTGTCACACCGACGACATCGACAACATAGTTCATTTATACACATGTAAATAGTTTTAACCGATAGAAAACCGATACAAAACAAATGTGCGCAGTCCAGGAAGACATACCAGTGATCTAAGAAGTCAAAGGCTTACTACCGACGTTGGATACAGTAAGATACAGTAAGATACAGTAAGATACAGTAAGATCAAATTTACATATTTTTAAATTAAATAACTTGTGGGTTATTTCAATATGCTTGTAAATAGTAGGTGTGAAATATTTTAAGCTTTTATTAAACCATCACAACCAAAGTCGGGTCGGGTCGGTGTAGCTCCTGGTCAAGTATCACATGCATGTAGCCTGATAAGGACCTATATTCCTTGTTAGAAGCATTATGGGCGCTTCCTTGATGGATTGGCGAATAGGCTGATCTGACTGGTCGTAAAACCCATAAGCCCTATTTCTCCAGTCACAAAATCTCAGATTTAATCTGGTAAAAAATAAAAGAAAAGAAAATTAGACTACATAGTTGATTATCTACATGAAATCGATTATAAAGAGAGACAAGTAATACTTTATTTTACGCTAGATTGACAGTTGATCAAACAGAGAAAATGTGTTACGAGAAATAGCTGTCAAAATGTTAAAAATTGCACTTTGTTATTTGGTGCCGAACCCGGAAGTTGATGGAACCACAGCATCCGCTATGGAATTCTGGAACATTTCTGACTATGTATATTTCGTACCAGTTCAGTGGGCGGGAATGAGATACTTCGACCTCACTTCGGCATAGTACGTACTGTACATTGTGTAGATGCGTTTACAGTATATTTACTTTAATATCATTCTAATGATATGACATATTTTTATGAAATATACCGCAGCAAATGCGGTACACGTTGCCCTTTATTGTATGTATTGTATTTCAGAGAGCAGATCGTGGGACCACCCCCCCCCCACACACACACACACACACGCACGCACGCACGCACGCACGCACGCACGCACGCACGCACGCACACACACACACACACACACACACACACACCCACAAACATAAAAGTATAGTTTGATCATAAAAGAAAATTATCCTTACAGCTGTGGTAAGGAATCTCATTACTACATGTATTATTACGCTAACAAACCGTCAGATTGACGTTGTGCCACCTAGCACATGATGACGTTATGTTGGTAACTGTAGCATTTTCTATGGACACTTCCTTTTAAACTGTAAATTTAGGGTCGATACACATTTGTGAGAATTATCACAGATATCATCATATATATGGATTTTACAGTTGTCACTAGCTAAACGATACCAAGAAGACTATACGAAGCTACATTGATGATTGCATATATAATAAGTAATCAGGCAACAACCAATTATTAGCAACAGTTTAGCAATGTATTATTTGCTGCATCTTGAATGCAAGTGCTTCAGCTCTAGTGGGTCCGAGGTACTGTATACATTGATGCAATAATTTACCACAGTACATGATGAGTGCGTTCTGATGGATGGTGCGTACGTGTGTGTGGGCGGGGGGGGGGGGGGGGGTCGTCGTCCGTCGTCGTCGTCGTCCGTCGTCCGTCGTCGTCGTCGTCGTCGTCGTCGTCGTCCGTCGTCGTCGTCAGCAGCAACAGCAGCATTAATTAACCTAACATACCTATTTGTACAAAGATAGTGAGGTTGAAGAGTACGTGTTTATTAGAGTGTTGTAGTGAAACTCATGTATGGGGATTTACAGCTTCAGCCATGTGGTCAGTCTTGATTTGTAGCGCTCGAGGGAGTCAAAGCTGACCACATGGGAAGATATATATAGTGTGTTCCAAACTTATAATAAGCAAAAGCTGTATGTGTTTTTGGAATTAAAGATGGTAGCTACTTTGTGTTTGTCTGAGAGATGGTGTCATGCACCTCAATGTTTAGTTTAAATACTATTTATTTCAAGTTGTGGCAAGTGATATATACATACAATTGAGACAGGATTAGAAAACAAGCTTTTACACTTATGTGTATTCTTCTCCTGTGAGAAAATGTTTACTTGGTCGTGGCTGATCTTGTAGAACATGGAGAGTCGGGCGTTCCGTCTCCTCTTTCCCAACGTCTCCCGTTGCAATACAGCCAGTGTCTTTCTGTAGTTACTGGTCACGAATCTGACAGCTCTCTCTTGTACCACTTACTTCATTTTTCTGGATGTCTCGCTGGAAGCAAGGACACCAGGATGATGCGCAATATTCCAGTGTGGTGCGTACAGTGGAGTTGTAGGCTGACGTTTTCGTTTCGAGCAGACTTTGTTGGTGTGCGGAGACCATGATATGTCTTTGGAGGGTTTTACATCGAGGTATGTTACTTGGTTGACAGTGTCGATGGGTGTGACATTCAATTTTATTGTTCTCCATCTTGATAGGGTGCTACGTACATGCTTCCATATACTCACGGTACGTAACTCACTTTAGGATGAAAATGAGTACCCGCGACCACGGGACACAAACCTGACACCTCTGGTGTACCGTACTATCACTTCAACGACTGAGCTAACCAGACACAGATACACATTTCATCCCTATAATGCGTTACGTACAGTGATAGGTACGTGAACTGTGCACCATATCGAGATAGCAGCTTCGATTCCAGCCAACCGTTGATATACTAGTATAGGCTGGATCAGGGACGTTCAAGACCTCACGCTGATATATAAGGTATGAAACATACATGGTGCGAAGTGTTCATATAATGTTATAAGCGATATTTATATATGTGCGAAAAATATGCATGTTGTTCACTGTTTCCACATTTAAGACAGCATAGATTTATTTACTTTGTCTACGGTACCACTTGTATTCCCTCTTAGCATGTATAATATGGCTGCATAAATATTGCGCAATACCAGTCCTATTGTTTTAAGCGGCCCTGAAATTAATAACAAACTCCTGTCAAATGTTGCAACTGCCAGGCAGTTCCTGTTGGAATCCATAGAAATGGACAACAAAGAGCTGTTTCTGAGCTGCAGAAGGGGCGATCTATCAAAACTAAAGTACGAACTATCAATTGGCATCTGTTTTGTCTTTGTGTGCATTCAATTTTATGGAAATAATTGCAATTTCTAAACAGGTATACTTGGTTGTTAGTTGACAGGTCAACTTCTCAATGATGATCAAGGTATTCCACGGTTTCAATCCGCTTATTGTGTCGCTCCCTTCACCTTTCCTTATTAGCGAAGTACCATCATAGGTTGCAGTTAGAGTCATATTTATTTTACTAATTGTATACTCAACATAGGAAATAACGCATCACCACAGGTTTGGCTGGTAAATACCCGGGGATTTCCCGTCCCGGGAAATACCGGGAAATATGAATTTTGATGTTATTATTTGATAATTAAAGTTATTTAAATTAAGTTTTAAGCTCAGTAATAGTTAATTAAACAATCAACAACTTAATAATTAGATATAGGGGTTAATTACAATGTATAGATCTGTTTCATTCCCAACTAGGGGTACTCATCAGGTGGAATATTTCGCAACCAATGAACCATGACATTTATATTTTGGTTGTATTATTTTTTTGTAAATTACTTCTTCATTTTTTAGGAAGCATCTGAGTGTCTGCTAGATACAATTCACAAGAATATAACGTCATCATGATCAGACTATGTTTAGACAACAGGCTGTTAACACAGGTTGAAGTAACAGACCTAAGTCTATAAATACATTAAATATGCCTAAAAGCATCAATAAATGAAAAAATAATAAGCTACAATTTTTTTGTTTATCCCCTCCATATACTTCATTATACATAATGAAGTATATGGAGGCGGTAAACAAATTTTGTTTAGTTTATTTTTTTTTTCATTTATTGATGCTTTTAGGCATATTTAATGTATTTATAGACCTCGGTCCGTTACTTCAACCTGTGGCTGTTAATTGTCAACCTTCTCCCACACTAATATTCGGTATCAAGAAATGAGAATAAATGATCTTAGCATGCATGATGTGCATACACATTGTCTCTTACAAGTCTTATATGACTGACAATGTACTGTTGTTTTAAATCAAATCAAATGATATTTATTGGTTTAAAACCTAATACAAAGGCTCGATACCAAGTAACATATAGAAACAATTAAACAATCACATGGACACATACATTTTAGACAACAAAAACATAGATGTAACAAAGAAGATAATTATGACTAGATCAAAATAATAGCATATTATACAGTGTAAGAACAACATTATACTGTATCACAACTAGGAAATGCCAAGGCGATGAATGTCGTTGAACACCTAATTCCTTTTATTACCTACTTCTTGATTTCTATATGTATACATCCTATCCTATGAATTCCTTCTATACATATTTTACTAATATCATATTCATTATTACTCATAATATAATAAAACTTATCATCGTCAGTCATTTCCCTGAAAGAGGGGACTATGTCTTGTATCTTATTAAATATATCATGTCTGATACAATTTAGTTTATCACATCTAACAACAAAATGCTTTTCCGTTTCAACCTCAAAATTACAAAGTGGGCAAATTCGTTCATTTACGGGAAGTTTTCTTAATCTACCCTCTTCTATAAACAGCTTACTGTTACTAATCATAATTTTCACAAAAGTTGAAATAACAGTTTTATTTAAGTTTGTCAACAGAAAGTTTTCCATCTTATAATTAACTTTAAAAGACTTGTATGTACGCAGCTTATTACAATTTACATTACCTGTATTTTCATTATCATGCAGTACTTTATTCCAAAATGTAACATATCTTTCCTGTAACTTTATTTGTATAGCATGAAGTAACTTAGATAGTGAAACCGTATTTTGATTGACCCATACATGTTCAATCCTATTTTGATAAAGAAACATTTTAGTTTGACACAATAACTATTTGGTAATAATAAATTTTCAGAATATGCCAACCTAACCAATCTATTTTCATTTGCATTAATCACATGGTGCCAAAAGCTTACGGTATATTTCAAAGCTAATATAGAAATTGGAAAATAACATACCGTAATTCCGATAAGACAGCCACGTTGACTGCAGCCTTGTTAACACCCAACAAGAAATTAGCAAATTTTAAAAAACATTTATCAGGCAAAAATTCTTTATACCTTGTTTCAAATTGTAAATTATCACGTAGAAGAGAGTCAAGGGCCCAAATTTCACTGCAATACAGCAAAATAGGCCGGACACAAGTTTCAAATAACTTTAGCATCGGGGCAGTATACATTTTGTCATATGGAAAACATTTCCGTATACAGTATATAGCTTTAATAGCCTTGTTATTCAATTGTTTTATAGCATGTGTAAATACTCCTGATGGCTTAAATATTATCCCCAAATATTTGTAACTATCTGTTAATTGAATAAAAGTATCCTCATAATTAAATTGAAAACCTTTTCAAAGTACGTCCAGATTTATGAAATATCATAACATTTGTTTTATCTAAATTAACACTTAGGTTCCATTTATCACAATACACTTTAACCCTTTCCCTGATAGAGACGACTTTTGACGCCTCTGCAGAAGATGTCTTTTGAAAACATTGTGGGAAAAGGAGAAATTGCTTGTAACAAGCAATTTCTCCCTTTCCCACAATGTTTTCTACTCTATCAGATAATTTAACCATCATTTGACCCAGCATTTGATTCTTTTATTCAGATGTTTTCGATTTGGATGAGTCGAAATATCGCAAAACAGGGAAAGGGTTAAGCTTATTCAACAATATTTGTAACCCATTGGCTGAATTAGAGATTAAAACTAGATCATCAGCATATAGTAAACAAGATAAGTTTCTATCGTTCATTTGAACATGAGTCATTTGAACAGGGTCACATGAGTCATTTGAACAGGGTCACATGAGTCATTTGAACAGGGTCACATGAGTCATTTGAACAGGGTCACATGAGTCATTTGAACAGGGTCACATGAGTCATTTGAACAGGGTCACATGAGTCATTTGAACAGGGTCACATGAGTCATTTGAACAGGGTCACATGAGTCATTTGAACAGGGTCACATGAGTCATTTGAACAGGGTCACATGAGTCATTTGCATTTGTATTACTTATTTGCATTATTATTATGACATTTATTTAACGTGAAGACTATGGGCCACGATGGTACGTATGAGATACAATACCTAGAATCGTTAAAATTAGCCAAAAGCCTACTAATGTCTACTTATTTGCATGTACATTGATGAGACTTTAATATACTTTAATAAACCATCAGACTATGACAACAGGCTGTTAATTGTCAGCCTTCTCTCACACCTTTTGTGTCATACTGTATAATAAGAACCCAGGTGGTCTGTATATGGTCATGTGAAGTTGTAAAACAATTACACTTGCACTGTACATGGATTATCCCTGTTATCAACAGGGATTTTCTCAAAATTCCAAAAGCAGCTTTTATTAATGGCAGGTTTCTATAGTAATGAGGGGTGTTCTCATATACAATAAAATAGACAATTGGCTTCAGGAGTGTGCTAGAAGATCAGAATTTGAACATCCACAAATGCCATAAGCCCCATTTCTCCAGTCACAGCCACATATGAGTCTGGTTCTATAATATTACCAGCCTGACATGGCGTTGTTTACATGCTTTGTTTATATAAACATTGGTGTATAAATAAACATGGAATTCCTGTAGGTATTTCCCTGTTTATTATTGCACGTCCCTATAGTCATGATAGATATATTGCGATTGAGAAAACCGTTTCTCATCCTGGCACAGTGGGTAAACTGGCGGCCAACGGGTGGTACTTGATTTTAATTTTGCACTGCATGCATTCGATCCTCACTTTGGCTATATATATATATACATGTATTAAATATATATATTATTTTATATATATATATATATATATATACATGTATATATAATATTGTTTTTGTGTTTTCTTTTTAACGCAGTTTGATCAGGATCACCGTTGTTCACCATTCCATCAATGTATCTGCTGTTGTAAGATAACACATGTATTACTTAAACATGGCTATGGTAATACTTTGCATCATATGCATAAGGTCATTTTTAATAGATGGTCTCCAAAAGTAAGCAAATTGCATGCATTCTACAACAATGATATATTTCAAAACACCATTACCAGTCAAGTGTTTCGTCGGTGGTCAGCGTACCCTCAGTCAGTGTATCGTCAGCAGTCAGCTTACCATCAGCAGTTAATGTATCGTCAGCAGTCACTGTACTGTTGTCGGATACGGTGTTGTCGACAGTCACGGTAGATCTAGCGGTCCCTGCAGTTCGGACAAGGAATATGTCGATAGCAAGTTGTTTATTTTCTGACCTGAGAGATTTAATTTTGGACATGGTGTTTTCGTAACATATTTGCATTTGTAGTGAGTGGAGGTGGACTTTCACAAAAGCACACAAAGATGCAAAATGCATTTCACAGGTGAAAAATGAAGTGTTCTATATGTTGTGTAAAAATAAATGCACGATATATTGAATATATCGGGATGTGTACATTTTTATGGCGCCAAAATAGTAAAGGCGAGATAAAAAAATACGCCCATGGCTGGATTCGAACTCACGACCGTCCGATCACCAAACAGCAGATCTACCCACTAGAGCACTAAACAATGTTACTGCTATTAGCAATTCTATCGAATGTAAATGTTTTTGCACTGGTATACAAATACCATGTCTACAACCTATGACGTAAACTAATTAAAAATAACATGTGTTTACAATAATACATGTATTTACAATAATAACGCACCAGCTCAAAGCGGTACACCTCTAGTATTTCCATTCCTACTTCATCATTGTGTTTTTCGAAGATATTGATTTCGAGAACAAGCTCTGCATGTTTTCTCAATTTTAATCATCATGTGCATACTGATTTTACAAACCGGTGAAAAACAGCGATGCAATAAGTGTACCTCACCAATGTTTATATAAACAAAGCATGTAAACAACGCCATGTCAGGCTGGTAATATTATAGAACCAGACTCATATGTGGCTGTGACTGGAGAAATGGGGCTTATGGCATTTGTGGATGTTCAAATTCTGATCTTCTAGCACACTCCTGAAGCCAATTGTCTATTTTATTGTATATGAGAACACTTGTAATTCACAAGTGATTATAGCATCTATCTACTGGCACCTATTGGAAGGAAAAGTTTGCTTTATTTTGATTGGTTGATTTCTTCCTTAAGCAAGGCGCCAATGGGTAGGTATCTTGAAATACATCAGCACCTCGTTCATTTATAACGCTATTTTGGCTGTGACTGGAGAAATGGGGCTTATTAACCAGTTTTGTAACCAGTGTAGATTCGGATCAGCTTGTGCATCCGCATGGTCTGATCAGAATTTGCCCTGTTCGCCATTCCACCAATGAAACACCTGTCATGCTGCTAACAAGGCCTAAAAAAAAAGGTCTTGTGGTGCGGGGAACGGTCCAGAAAAAGCTAGGTAGGGAGGGTAGGAAAATCTTTTTTTCTATTTTATTTTTTTTTAAATATTAGCGCTCAAAAAGTGCGCAAAAGACTGTAACAAACCCCGTTCCCCGCACCACAATACTTTTTATTTTAGGCCCAAGCAATATAGATCATTATCAGGATACAGGATTGTGCTATTGATCAGCGGCTACACTGGTCACAAATCCAATAAGCCCCATTCCAGTCACACTCACAGCAAAATTTGATAAAACATGAAAAACAGGCACAGTGAATTTCAGCCGTTGCAGTTTGATACGTGTGCATAGTGATATTTGCATGTGGGGCATTGCTCTGTTTTCTCACTTGGCATGATGTCACTGGCTGTATCTGCCATGTGTATTCAGGGGTGCAATATAGCATTGTCATGATTCTGTACATATTCAACTTTTCAGGTACCTTGTGGAACAGAAGGAAGTTAATTTGAACATTCGCGATAAATGGGACAGCACACCAATGTAGGTCTGCATAAATGTGGCTGTGACTGGAGAAATGGGGCTTCTGGGGGGATTTGTGACCAGTGCAGTTCCTGATCAAATAGCACACTTCTGTAGGCCAGATATTGATCTATGTTGCTTGTTAGAAGCAGGACGGGTGTTTCTTTGATGAAATGGCTAACAGTGCAGGTCCTGATCAGACTGTGCGGATGCACAGGCTGATCTGGATCTTCACTGGTTGCAAAACCCATAAGCCCCACTTCTCCAGTCATAGCCACAAATCATTCAATAATAGTGGTAATTATTGCTGGGATTCTGAGACCACATGTACCTTATGTAGTCGGAAAGAAATCTGCATCGTTCACTCTGTGCATGGGGGGTGGCAGGTGGGAGCATGCGATGGGTAATTTAACGATCAGGATTCATCCTTATCGGTATCACAAACGGAGACATGGTTTGGCCCTCAGGTACGTCTTTGGCATTCTTGTATGTGAGGGTTCAATCTGGTTATACCCCTTATGAGTATTATGATTATTCCTAATCCTATCACTTTTAGGGGAATGTGCCAAGTGACTGTGGTGTGGTATGTGGTATGGCACAGGTCAGGTTATTCTAATTTCAGAGCTGAATACCGGTATATATTTATTTCGATGTAAATATTCCATTCTGATTTTGGGATTTTCTCCCCAATGCAGCAGGTTACATGCGGGATCGAACCCGTTGGCCCGGCTTTATATGACAGCTGTTGATAGGCCATTAAACACCAATAAATCAAATGATGGATGCTTTGCTGATGACATTGCACACTGTATACCCTGTTCAGACTTTATTGATTGTCTCAGATACAATGTTGAGCATGAAAGCATGCTCCAAAATATTAATATAACACTGGGCCATAATCCCCCTATGTTCATAGATCAGGAACACATAATTTTCATAGAACAAAATACATCTTACGTGTCAGTCCAAGTTCAACACAGCTCTCTAATGTAGATAAGTGATTTACAATCTCAAGTTATCAGGGAATCCTGCAACTGATTGCATATATAAACTGTATGCATGTGTAAAAGTACAGGATCATTGCCATAATATATGGCCGTGACTGGAGAAATTGGGTTTATGGGTTTTGCGACCAGTGTAGATCCAGATCAGGCTGTGCATCCGCACAGTCTGATCAGGATCTGCACTGTTCGCCATTCCATCAATGAAACACCTGTCGCGCTTCTGACAAGCAATATGGATCGGTATTGGGCTACAGGAGTGTTCCTATTTGATCAGGAGTTACACTGGTCACAAATCCCATAAGCCCTATTTCTCCAGTCACAGCCACATATATGTGACCCACCAACCGAGATAAGAGACATTATGCACTCAACTTAGTCCCAGATCAGTCTGTGAATCGGCACAATCCGACCAAGGCTTACACGCTCACCATTCTGTTAATTGGATGTGTTTATACATGTGTTCAACGGTTTAGATCAGTCTCTGACTGTATGAAGACATATGATGATCAACATTGGTCACAAACATTTCTCAGGTCCCCTTTCTCAGCTGGTAGCCGATGCTTATGTAATTTACAGGTACTATGCTTGTCTCTGTGGCCATGAAGAGGTCGTAAAGTATTTATTGGAGAATGGTAAGTTCATAATGAGGGATCGTAGTTACTTATTTCCCTTTGAATTTATTTATTGAAACCTGGTCCAAATTATAAAGTTTAAGGCCTTATATTGCTTGCCACAGGTAGCAGGAATTGTTGTGAAAAGGAACCATTCTAGTGTTTTTTAACGATTGTTGAATCAGATCATCCTATATATCTGCGTAGTCTGATCCAGGGCTGCTTTATTTGCCGGATTCATATTTTCACACACATGCATATTATCGCAACCAGAAATAAACGCTAAAATACCACATACATGTAGGACCGGATCTCTATAAATAGATTTACAAAGGGAAATAACTAGGTATGATCCCTCATTAGCATACTTCATTTCCATATACCGGTACATGCACATGTACAAGGCCAGTTTCTATCAATAACCGTCCTGGAAGTCATATAATTTAATAGCTTTCATATTAAACTGAGAAAACTGACGTCACCAAACGGACCAAAGAGACGCCAATATTATATGCGCTATTAGCACATATCCGGTCTCTGCAACCTGTTTGAACTGTATGTACGCATAGTGTGTCCGAACGTTCGTGGATTACACACTAGATAGACATTATATGTAAATGTAATGTGCTCCAATACTGGAACATGTTAATACAAATTGTTTATGGTTGTAAATGAATATTTTCTTTCAATTTTTCTATGATTAAATGACAGTGGAAGCTCTCTAAATCAGACACTCTGGGAGGTCCCCAGGGTGTCCAGTTTAGAGAGGTTCCACTGTATTCTAACCAGTCGCTGTCTTTATATAGGGGCAGTATGTGAAGCAAACACATTTGATGGTGAGCGGTGTTTGTATGGGGCGCTCACTAACCACGTAAAGAAACTCCTACTATCGTACAATATGGTGTCCTCGAAAGTCCTTCGGAGGGATTTATATGAGGAATTCCTAAGGAAGTAAGTACCGTGATAACTCCAGGCATTGGGGCACCATTTGTTTTGGCAATAGCGGTTTCCAATAACAAATCAGGGCTCCAGATAAAGAATTAGTAATTGAGTATTGTCACTCCATCATTTCTGAAGCACTTGGGTATTTCAAAATTTTAATTGGGTAAAATGAAATCACACTACTGTTTACACATCAACAGACAGCAATTATTGAATAGTTTGCTTCAAAATGAAAACATGTATTGGCATTTCATTAGAATTGTCTCCAAGGAGACAATTCTAATGAAATACCAAGACGTGTTTTCATGGAAAATAAGACAAATACGCTATATTCGTGGTCTGTTTATTGTTTTCTGCAGCCTGACAAAGGTATACTCGCTACTTCTGATTTCAATTGGGTTTTTGGCAATTTTAATTGGATATTTAAGCAAATATGCAGCTTATCTGGAGCTCAGACAAATTGTGTTAAAGTTGACAGTTATGAACATCAGTTATCTACATATGTTGTTCTTGTTTCATATTTCTTGACCACAATGTAATACATTTCACTATCATGATGAAATTCTATAGTCTGTGAATTGTAACTGATTAAAGGTACATGCCCACTCAGTAGGCACATACTGTTCTTTATAGAAATAAATTAAATAAGTGTATAATTGTGTCACTATTCAACCAGTTCCAAAAATTATGAGTGCCCACTATACAGATATTATCATTTAGTAATATTTATTTTACTGATAGTGACTCGCGGTGGTATCAGGCTATTTTCATATGCAAATGAGGCATGATATTTTTTAATTATTTATATTAATTAAATGTGTCGCCTGAAAAAATAATTAAGTATGATCATTTTACATAAATAAATAAACGCAGAGAATAAATAGTAATGTCCATTAACATTTTAAGGAAACACGGTTATCGCCCCTGATATCAGTGTGAAAATTTACGTGTAATATAAAATGTATAATACTGTCAATCTGTACATATGGGGTAATGGTGAATGAATGTTTATTTCTCCAGAAAATATCTGAGCTGATGTCTCTGATATAAAGAACATTTTGTGCCTACTGAGTGGGCATGTACCTTTAAATACATAAACAGGTTTCTTAATTACCCTCTATACATTCATGCTAGAATGTGCTGTTTGAATTTTCTGGCAATTATTGTTGCTTTTTTTTTAATAAATTTCTTTGAAAAAAAGCAACAATAATTGTTTTCTTGGTGACTTTTTAAATTAAAATGTAATGCTCACGGTACTTATTAAAACAGTGGAATGGGGTGTCCGGTTTAGAGAGGTTCTACTAAATCTGCTTTATCCATCTTCATTGATTGTTGTAGATTGAAGGAAACAGAGCTTTACCAGGACATCATATTTCACGTCCACGGGGAGAAGATTCCCGCCCACAAATGTGTCCTCAGTGCAAGGAGCCCATACTTTGCTGAACTATTCAGGACAAAATGGATGGCCAGGAAAGAGATATTTCTCAAGCATAAAATGGTAATTATGCTCAGTCAGATGATTTGAATGTACTATTCACATGATCCTGAACATAAATTATTTTGAAAATATGTAGAATTATTTATGTAATTGACCTCAAAATTCAGTTACCGTTCATTACATAAACAAATGCATTTAATACAACGAAATTCTATAGAATTGTTTCATCAAACATTGCTTAATATATAACTACATGCATAGAGAAACTCATTTATAAGTAGTTACTTTGGTCAGTTATCATTAGGGCCCCGTAGAGAATCGTCGGTGCCCTACAGGCTTCGTCCTGTCCGTCCATCTGTTTGTCCGTCCGGTTTTCTAAGAGTTTCTCAAATTACCTATAGGGGCCCTAAGTGTGTCGACAGACCACAGTTTCTAGTTTAATACTGCCATTAGATGTATGCTCGTGAATAATATTCTTTGTATATTATTCTTTGTAGTCTGTTTAAATATGTTAATTACAGTACCGTAACTAGGATGAGGCAGTCGCCAATTTTTTTAATGTTAAGAGTTAAACAAATCCCTGGGGTGGTGGCGGGGAGAATGCTCCCTGACCCCCATAGGGGGACTTGGTTCACCTCGTCTGGTTTTTACCTCTGGTTACGTTATGTATGTTGCAGATTGTGCCACCAGCATTCAAAGGACTTTTGCAGTATCTTTATACAGGTATATGTACATTGTTTTGCATACAGCCTGTGGACAACTTACTTAAACATTGACAGTAAACGGTATAGAACTGTTCTAAGAACAGTTCTATACCATTTAGTGTCTAATTTTTCTCATAGAACATGTCAGGATTTAAATCTCTTGTTTACAACACTTCCGTATTACTGAGCTAATCACACTGTAATAGCTAAATTTCCACAGATACTTAGGCTACAATTCACAATTCAGAATTACTTTACTAACTGAAAAAAAATGGACATGTAACACAAATGCAAATCTATTAACACTTTTCATGCTGAGGATACGCCATACTAACTACTAAATGTTTTCCTTCTATGCGCTCAGATATCGAGACGGTTCAAATGAGTGGTCACAACATATTGTTTCATTGAGAAATAACAAAAATATTAAAATATTTAATAAATTTCATACCCATAAAGGTGTATTGTGAAAGGAATGGGTTAATATATATAGAGGATATTCCATCGTACATTTTGAATAGCGGGAAATAATACACGAGTGTGTGTCGGATGCCGACGGACACGAGTGTATTATTTCCGCTATTCAAACATGTATGATGGAATATCTATGTATTACACGTCCATGGATACATATGCACATTTAGTCTATATATGAGATTATAATCAATGAATTGTGGTGTGCTCATGAATAGTTATACAATGACGTATTTTCCCGCGTTTTGATGTTACGTTGTGTGACGTCGTGCAAATGTGACGTCATGTAAACTTTTTGAAATCCAAATTACGCAGCTGTTTCTATGAACCAGATATATTTTAGTGCATGTTCAATCACATTAACATTCTATATTAGTCGAGACCCTTTCCAAATTTTCAAATAACTTTATTTTGACTAATAAAAATTTCAATTTTTGCTTGGTAGCTCGTGGTTTCCAAGAAAACAGGCGCGCAATTACGGGTGTTCTCTTCACGGTGTATTATTTGTAAGGAGTTGATTATGGGTTTTCTCTCACAGCAAAACCCGTGCAAATAATTTGCAAGAGTGTAATAAATGTATTTCATCAATATATATATATAATAAATATATTTATCTGTCAGAGACTAATTAACCATAAACATTGACATTTTCATCGACTGTAATATGTGTAACAAGCTTGCAATATAAATTGTAGCTATGATTTTCATTGGACCGTAATGATACAAAAATGTCTAAATATGTTTTGAAATATTTGATTCAATGAATTTATATGTGGCTGTGACTGAAGAAATGGGACTCATGGGTTTTGCGACCAGTGTAGATCCAGATCAGCCTGTGCATCCGCACAGTCTGATCAGGATCTGCACTATTCGGCATTCCATCAATGCAACACCTGCCATGGTTATAACAAACCATTTATATGTTATAAGGCTACATAAGTTATTTGATCAAGAACTGGTTACAAATCCAATAAACCCCGTTTCTCCAGTCACAGTCACATATAATATTACGCCTTATTAACCCTTTCACCCCTAAGTAACTGGAATGGATTTTGATATGTTAATTTTGCAATAAATCCAATCATCACAAAATGATTTTCAGACTAGTCCATTTATGAAAATTGGGTGTATTTGTTCTCAAAGATATGACAATTACTTGCAAAAAGTGCAGATCCTGATGAGACGGCTCGTCACGAGCCGGCTCATCTGGATCTACACTTTTTGCCAATACCACTATACAGGCCTGTGGTGTTAAAAGGGTTATTTCCTCATGTTATTATTTCCCTACAGGACAAATGGACCTGCATACTGACTATATAACAGACATCATCCGCCTGGCCCGGCAGTGTAAACTGGACATACTTATACACCTTATAGAGGAGAAGTGTAAAAAGCTGGTATCATTTGGTAACTATACTGCACATGGGGTTTATTAATAGTAAGACACAAACATGTGTTATGCGGCTTATGCGTTTTGCTTACAGTCTAGATCCAGATCAGCCTGTGCATCCGCACAGTCTGATCAGGATCTGCACTGTTCGCAATTCCATAAAGGAAACACCTGTCATGCTTCTAACAAGCAATATGATTTAGTTTGTTTTACATATACAAACATATACATACTATAGATTGTTATCAAGCTACAGGAGTGTGGTATTTGATCGGAAGCTACACTGGTCACAAATACCATAAGCCCCATTTCTCCAGTCACACCTACATTTGAGACAAGCCATGTGGTGTGGTACCATAGAAGCCAAATATGAGACGAGCCAAATTATTTTGTAATGTAGAAGATGTGCGATTTTTCATTATAGGAATGAATGGCCTTTTTGTGGAATTTATCGGGGATATAAACTTGGAAAAGTCGTGGGAATACTGGAAAATCCAAGTTTATACCCCAATAAATTCCACAAAAAGGCCATTCATTCCTTATAATTCCAGCATTTGAAATAAATTCATCAAGAAAATGTGTTTATTTTCCGTTTTCTTAAGAATTATTTTAACTGCGCCTCACGGTTACGGAAAGTAGTTCGGCGTGGGAGTTTACTGGGATATCAATTTTGGACAGATTTGCTACGAGCCAACCAAATGTTAGGGAATTGTGTAAATATTTTTGTGCTGGAATTATGAAAACATATTTAAAGAAACTGAGATATTTTCTGTAAATGATGTTGAAAATTGATGAAATGTTCAGAGCAAATGCACAATAAAATTGTGCATTTGCTCTGAACTTTTCATCAACTTTCAACATCATTTATGGAAAATGCCATCATAATTCTTTTGCCAACTATGTGCACCATTTATTGAAGAAGCATGACTATGTTGGCAGAGTCTACGAAGCCTGGCGTGAACGTGACGACCCTGGTTGTGGAAGAGTCGGACCGCTGGCAGCTCCAGATGCAATTTGGTCACCTTGCCGACCTTGCCCTGCCACAGGCGCTCTGCTCCATAGTATGTATGCTGTGTTGTTTGCAGGCACTCATATGAGACATGCCATGTGATTTTGTACCTTCGGACAGCTGCATAATTTCATTAAATACGTTTACAAAATTACAATATTTTTTCATAAATAAGTAAAAAGTTGTCAACATTTTCACAGTACATGCGGAATTACATTTTGTAAACGTATTTAATGAAATTATGCAGATGTCTAAAGGTACAAAATCACACTACATGTCTCATATGTAGGCAGTATGTGGTTAAAAATCATCATGGTAATGAAAATACATGTAGGTTGAAATTTATTATGTCCCCAACATACAAAATATGTCAAAGGTATGTACCGGTAGTTTATATATATAGTCCGGTTGTCCATTTGTTTGTCTTCCTAATATCATCCTGCATTGTGCTGTGTAAAATGCCCCACCCCACCTTCATCCTAAGGTCAAGGTCATTCACTTATGTCTTTCTTCTCTTATGTCAAGTTAACATTTCGTAAAAAAATTCTCATTTCTCTTACCCTTCATGGAATCTTTTCATATATAGCTGTTGTCTTAACTTCATCCTGCATCATTTTGTGCAAAACATCCCACCCCCACCTTCACCCCAGGGTCCATGTTGTTCAATTAGCCTTTGTTCTGTAATAAACTTAACATTTCATCTGTAAATAAATTGCATTTGCATAAAAGTGTGTTTCAATACTATCTTCACATATAGCTACTTCAGGTGCATATTAGGCAATACTAGAATTGGCAGCAGAGTTTTTTGTTTGAATTAGTTGTTTAGTTTAAACTAATGTCAGCAGGGATTCCTCGTAAGTAGTTCTGATAGACTTTACCCATGGTTTTCTATGTTCGGTAACCTACCTGTAGCCTATTTCACCAACCTTGCAAAGTATACTTTTCTAGCAAAGTATACTTTGAGGGAGTAATCATTTATTTTTCCTGAAATGCATTATGTCATATAGAAGTAACGACTGCATATATTTGATGATTAAAAGTATGCAGAATTATTATACTGAATTTATTACATTATCACAGCCAAAATGGCTGTGATAATGTAATAAATTCAGTATAATAAAAATTAATAAATTTATCCTAAAATTGAAAATTTCTCCCTCAAAGTATACTTTGCTAGAAAAGTATGCTTTGCAATGTTGGTGAAATAGGCTACTGATAGACTTTACCCATGATTTTCTATGTTCGGTAACCTACCATATGTCTGAGACTGGTCTACATCCCTGACCCAACAACTGTTTACTCACCGCGCGTGTCTTGTCCTCGCCAGGCTGTGGGGGAGCTACCGTTCGAGCCTGAGTTTGCCTCGATCTATGCCGACATTGTTTTCCTCGTCGAGGGCCACAAGTTCTACTGCCATAAAGTAAGTCTTCCATAACACACGTACAGGAGGTTGGGAGGGTTTACATAACCTAATGATGAATCATCTTTAACCCATTAAAGAATGGATACGATTATAGTAGAATGAAACTTTTAGAGAAAGAAAATCCCTATTTTTTTGTTTCATCTGGAAAGTATATGTTGTTACCACTCAACGAGATGGTTCAAACGAGTGGTAACAACATATACCTTCATGGAGAAATAAACAAAATAATGAATTTTTTTTTTTACAAAAATTACCGTATCCTTAGACTGAAATGGGTTAAGGATTCATATCTTAACAGTGAATGTTAACAGTGATTCACATCTGAGGTTAAGTGATCCTGTGTAATACGGATGCCTCACACAAGGTCAGGACACTGTAAACCTGTGCTGAAAGTGTTTATTGTAATTTCAGTGCTGATTGCACAGTGCTCAAAGCACATATTGCAATATGCAGCTTAATGCTTTTGAAGCAGGGGGCCGTTTCACTAAACATTGTTTACATGTATTGAACATATGCTCAATAAATGTAAATCCAGTAATTGTTTACAAGAAAACAGTGTTAATTTGAAATTTACAGACTTTTTGCATAATTTTGCACTTACAAACATTTTAGTCGTATGAAGTTTATTGAAACGGCTGCCAGGTTAGTAGAAGAAGTGGTCTAAGTCATAAATCCATGTTTGAATGGGTCAGTAGAAGAAAGGGACCTAGCTCCCTTGTTCCACTGACCCATTCAGTAACCATATTTAAAAATTCAAACAATGAAACTTAAATTTCTGAGACACATTTTGTTTTATTTATGGTCTTGATTACATGTGCACGTAAATTTCAGGCATTTTTCTGTGGCCGGAGTGATTACTTTAAGGTGTTGATAAACGACCATTTTGGTGAGTCATGGCAGTCTGATGAGGATCTACCGGTGTATGTGATCAACGGTGTCCGCGTGGCCATATTTACCCACGTCATGTACTACATCTATCAGGACACATGTGAGGTATGTTTGATGATTACCGTAACAACCCTAAATATTTGAATACCATTCGTTTTGGGAAACCCCTATAAAATAGGGGTTTCCCAAAACAAATTGTATCCAAATACATTGTTATTATTGTGATAAACGAGTACTACCATACTATCCTTAACTATTGGGTCACTCTTTGTTGTGGGAAACTGTATTGTGTATTGTGTGTCCAAAGAATAAATTGTATACAAATATTTAGGGTTGTCACGGTATTACGTACTGTATATAAGTTATCAAAAAATTTACAACTCAATCATACCTAGTTGCAATGTTTTCGTACATGGGCCACAATCTCAGACAGACGGGCATATCTCATTGACAACCATTGAAGACAGGCACTAACTTGAAACCATCTAATCAGTGTGTGCCATTCCATCAGCGACACATCAATTATAAATATAGTGAACAAAGTGGTTTTACTATTAGTTTCATTAATGTGAATTATAATTGATCTACAAAGACTCGAAATTTGTGTGTTGTTCTGTTGTTCTAACTCTTACAATGTTGAATTAAATTTTGTTCGCTGGTTATTTTCTAATTTTCTTACATTTTTTCAAATTTTTTAATTAAAAATTATGCTTTTGCTGCACTTTGCACTCCTGTTCAATGCATATGATTATAAAGTGTTGTTAAATCGTGTTATTATTGAGAAGGAAGGCAAAATTGTAGTAGCAGCAGATGACAATTTTATTTTCGGCATTCTAAGGGTTACCCTGTTCTCTGATTATTTCCACCGATAGTTATCAGAAGAGAACGTGTTTGACGTCATGTGTGTTGCTGATCTTTATCTACTGCCGGGGCTGAATCGCCATTGTGCTAACGTTATTGCCCAGTATCTGCGCGTAAATAACGCTGTCATGGTGATCAAGATGGCACGCATGTTCAACCTACGGCGGCTAGAGGATCAGTGTGCGGAATTCATGGCCAATAATCTAGAACAGGTATATAATATAGCAGTAATAAGAAACTTAATCAAAAGTTGACAACATTTTCAGCGTACATGAATATAATTCCGCATGTACTGTGAACATTTTGTCAACATTTGACGCCATTTATGGAAAATATTGTAAATTTTGTAGACGTATTTAATGAAATTACGCAGATGTCCGAAGGAACAACATCGCAATGAGTGTCTCAAATGATGGATGCTCCCAGACACTGACTAGGATAACATCTGTAACTGCAGCCTTATGCCCCTCTGTTATTGGTAAAATGTCAATTAGAAATTGCTCAGGTTTCATCAACTCTACGGTTTCTATCACGAGTTTTCAAACTTGAAACAAATGTTCCGTCTCTATATGACCTAACCTGTTGCTTATACATTAAACCTTTGCACTTGTTATATGACCGTTATACGGGCGGGTGTGCGTGTAGCGACTGAAAAACTTTCAGTCAATCGATTTGAAACTATACACACGTCTTCTACACATATTGAAGATGTGCACTTTGGTGTATTTATGGCAAAAAAAATATTTTTTAAATCTTGAAATGAAATAAACATTGAAATGTTGGTCAAGCTGTCTATCCAAATTTTGCATATCTCCTGATATGTTAGTCGGATGTTCGTTTACGTTCATTAGTAGCTTCCTCACATTGATAGCTAACTACCCTGGGTCATTCGAGTAACCTTGACCCATTCGTAGTGGGTGAGATACTCTCCGTCGTTGGCCTAATTTATAATTAAAAAATCTATCATAAATTTTAACTTACAGATATTAGAATTAGAAGAGTTCAAAGAGTTAGTTCTATCAGACGCTGACAATGTACTAAACCGTGAGGAGACAGACACTATTGACATCATCGACAGTATTCGGTTCCATGTGACCAACTTTATCCAGCAATACAGCGACGTGCGTGAGGCCGAGGAGGAGATGAAGTTGATCGACACTCTACTAGAGGAGCTTGGCTTGGAAGGCTAGATGAGTTTTGGATTATTATAGGAATTAATGGCCTTTTTGTGGAATTTATCGGGGTATAAACTTGGAAAAGTCGCGAGAATACTGGACGAAGCGATAAAAAATTACAATTTTCGAAAAAAAATAAAAAAAAAAAAAATATTTACACAATTCCCTAACATTTGATTGGTCCATAGCAAGTCTCTGTCCAAAATTTATATCCCAGTAAACTCCAATGCCGAACTACTTTCCGTAACCGTCAGGCGCAGTTAAAATAATTCTTAAGAAAATGGAAAATAAACACATTTTCTTGATGAATTTATTTCAAATGCTGGAATTATAAGGAATGAATGGCCTTTTTGTTGAATTTATCGGGGATATAAATGAATAGCTGTTTAGGCAGTTTAATGACACATTTGATGATTGCGATCAATGATTAGTGACAGTTGGTCATTTATTTGAGATTGGTGATAGATATTAGTGATTAATGAGACTCATCATTTGATGATGATAATGATTACTTTGTAATTAGTGACTGACAGTTGGTCATTTATTTGAGATTGGTGATGGACATTAGTGATTAATCATTGGAGACGATATGAGACTAATCATTTGATGATGATAATGATTACTTTGTAATTAGTGACTGACAGTTGGTCATTTATTTGAGACTGGTGATTGTGACTAGCCATTGGTGATAGTCATTAGTGATTATTCATTGGAGATTGGTGTTTAGTGAGTTACCATAGGAGAATGTGACCAGTTACAGTCGGAAATTACTGACAGACATTAGTGACACTTAATAATTTGAGCTTCGTCCAGTATTCCCGCGACTTTTCCAAGTTTATACCCCGAATAAATTCCACAAAAAGGCCATTCATTCCTATAATAAATAATTACTCTCTCAAAGTATACTTAGCAAATTGCTGCATCTATACAATGTTATCAGGGTGTTATCAGGGCCTACATTGATTGCAATCAACACTACTGGAGGAGCGTGGCTTGGAAGGCTAGCTGTGTAATCTGGGTTCTTCTTGGTCATAAGCCTTTCTGAACATGTTTTCCAATCTCTTTAGGGCAATTCCCGAATTAAATTAATGGTATGGGGGAGTGGAAGACACCTTTTGAAGAAAAACCTGTTATCCATGTAATTACATTAAATTTGTGATGAATTTTTAAGGGCTTTTCACTTTTCGACCCCACCATCCGTAATAAAAAATTCAGGTGCCTTCTGGTCCACCCACACAATCAATTTTGGAATCACCCTGACTTGGAAACAGGAACTTTGATGCACCCTCACAGTGTGATCAGAGCCTATGCTGATTGCAATTGAAGGGGTCACCAGAAGAAGGGGAATCCATAAGGGCTAACTTCATTGAGTTTGGGAAACTTCCCGGATGGCTATAATAAAAGCTCTAGATCTGTATTAGGCTCTATGAGTATGCTAGCTGATCTGGATCTACATTGGTCAAAATCTCAACAAGCCCTTTTTTAGCGAACCTTCCAAAGGAAGGATTGCTTATCTCATACCCCCAGCATTGTAGTCAGCGTCTGTCCATCCGTCCGTCCATCCAGGCAAATAATGCAACTTATTTCATAACGACTTGAGCCTATTGTTTCTTACGTGGTCATTCTTTTGTTTGACAACAATGGATGTACCACCTAAGGTGTGTCCGTCCGTCCGTCACGCCGGGTGCACAATCTGGGTCTTAGGTGGTTGGAGGTGTGGCCTAACACAACACAAAGAAAACAATGCAGCTTATCCATAACCACTTAAGCCTATTGTTTCAGGTGGTCATTCTTTTGTTTGAAAACAATGGATGTACCACCTCAAAAAGAAACAAAAAAACTTAACTTTGGTGAAAATTTGTTACAATTTCTGTTTCCTTTCACCAAATGTTTGATATTTCACACATGCCTTTCTTTAATGAGTGTTTATCAAGCTGTGACAAATCCATGACCGTCATACCCCTGCTAACCCTAAGGTCAATGTCACTTGTCTTGGTGCTTTCACAAACTTAACGTTGGTGGAAATTTGTTTGTTTCCTTTCACCCCACTTCTTGATATTTCACATATGCCTTCCTCCAATGATTCTCTATCATGCCATGCCAAATCCACGACACTTAAGACCCCTGCCTACCCCAAGGTCAAGGTCACAGTTTAGTGCTTTCACAAACTTAACCTTGTGGGTAATGTGTTATAATTTCTGTTTCTTTTCACCCCACTTCTTGATATTTCACACCTGCCTTCCTTTAATGCTTCTCTATCATGCTATGCTAAGGCCATCAGACACTCGTCTACCTCAAGGTCAAGGTCACAGTTTTAGTTCTTTCACAAACTTAACATTGGAGGAAATATTTTAATTTCTGTTTCATTTCTCCCCAATTCTTGATATTTCACACATGCCTTCCTCTAATGGTTCTCTATCATGCCATGCCACATCAACGACCCTCAGACCCTCGCCTACCCCACGGTCAAGGTCACAGTCTTAGTGCTTACACAAACTTAAAATTGGGAGAATTTGTTTTAGAATTTCTGATTCCTTTCACACCACTTCTTGATATTTCACACATGCCTTCGTCAAATGTTTCTCTATTATGTCATGCCAAATACATGACCGTCAGATCCCTGCCTATGTCAAGGTCACAATCTTAGTTGTTTCACAAACCTAACATTGGGGGAAATTTCTTTTACCGGGTAATTTCTGTTTCCTTTCACACAGCTTGTTGATATTCTTTAAACTAAAACACCACCAGGTGCTCTTCGTTGTCTTCTGGCAACTCTTGTTCTCAGTGTCAGAGTCACATATATTCACATAAATTTATCTGTCTGGGTTGGGTATTTAGATACTGCAGCATATAATCTGGAATTTGTTAATTTGTGTTATCTCTATGTTGATATGTGTTGTATCTTATGAATACTATGCAAAACTCATAATTGAGATGAGCAATTACGTACCTGAGAAGATGTGCTATTTCTGATATTGACAGAAACTGATATTTTCTGTAAATGACATCAAAAGTTGACAACATAACAAATTTGCTGTGAAACTTTTGAAGTAATTTACAGACAAATCTGTAATTTTTGTTAAGTTGTTTTCATGAGATATTGCACATCTTCTATGTACAAAATCAGGGGCGGATCCAGGATTTGGGGGGAGGGGGGGGGGGCGAGTATGCTATGGATGTCCCCACCCCACCCACCACCAGAAACAAAATTGAAATCTAGATGTCCGGAAATGCACTTTCCTGTGTTTTACGGCATTGAAATTCAGACTCCAACTGGTGGTCAACTGTGATCTATGTAAACACTCCGTGGCTGAACGTGGGGGATTGCAACCCCAGAACCCCCCTCTAGATCTGCCCCTGAAAATGGCATGACTTGTCTCATACAAAGTTAATCAAGCTATTTATGTTTGTCACTTTCTTGCCACCAGTTGACAAAAGGGAACTAAAGAGATTTGTTAACAACTTGGCTCACTTGCACATTCACATGGCAGGAGTAGAATATAATATTTACTGATGGAATTAATCTACATGTACTTCATTACTGAATGGCGAACAGTGTAGGCATTGTTCAGACTGTGTATGCACATGCTGATCGGTAACTATGCTGGCCACAAATGTCATTATGTCCCTTTTCTTAGCCGGTGGTCCATATATGTGGCTGGGACTGGACAAATGGGGTTGATAGGTTTTGCGACCAGTGTTGACCCAGATCAGCCTGTGCATCCACACAGTCTGATCAGGGTCTGCACTGTTCGCCATTCCATCAATGAACCACCTGTTATCATTCTAAGAAGCAATACAGATCGTTATCAGGCTACAGGAGTGTGCTACATTGTATTTGATCAGTAGCCTATTTCACCAACATTGCAATGTATACTTTTCTAGCAAAGTATTCTTTGAGAATAATCATTTATTTTTCCGGAAATGCATTATTTCATATACAACTAACGACTGTATATATTTGATGATTAAAAGTATACAGAATTATTATACTGAATTTATTACATTATCACAGCCAAAATGGCTGTGATAATGTAATAAATTCAGTATAATAAAAATTAATAAATGTATCTTTAAATTGAAAATTTCTCCCTCAAAGTATACTTTGCTAGATAAGCATACTTTGCAATTTTCGTGAAATAGGCTACTCACGTTACTCTGGTTACAATTCCATAGGTCCCATTTCTCCAGTCACAGCCACATATGTTGTATGGCATCTTTCACAGCCAGTGGCCCATAGGCACATGTGTCACCTGTGTGATTCTCTGGCTGGTAGACGGTTAGTGCCATAGCTATTGCCATTCTTTTTCAGCATATTTACTTTTGCCTGCCTTTGCCATTCTTATAATATGTGCAGGTCTACTTCAATCAATTGCTATACCATTATTAAATATTATATGTATGAGGGATGTTCATAAATACCAAATTTTGGGATTTTCCCCCCATTCGTACAGGTGACCTGGGAAAATCACAAAATTTCATTTACTTAAGGTAAAAATTACCATAGCTAAAATTACCATAGCTATTTACAGGCCGTTCATCACCGTTAAATAAATAAATAAGTAACTGAAAGTGCACCTAATGGACTTTATAATTATTCACAACCTTCTATAAAGTATCCAAAGACAAATCTACATTTACCAATGTAATGCAATCATGAAAAATTTGCATGTGCCCCAGTGTCAAAGTTATGATTTGTCAATGACTTTTGGCTGTCATCCTGTATACATGTAGTTGGACTTCGAAACGGTTTTACTCCGATAAATTCTCAAATACATGCTTATTCCTAAATGAAATAGCAGGGATTCCGCTGGCGATGCGTTCGCAATTGGCGATAAAAATAAACAATTGGCGATAAAAAATTACAATTTTCGAAGTGGTGATTTTTTTATTTTCCCCAGCGGAATCCCTGAAATAGCCATCTTTGATTCAGTTACGATAAAATATGATACAAAAATATTTATTGGCCTGGTATATTTAACACCCCTCATATAGGAGACACGAGACATGCTTATAATGTTACATGTATATTGTACCTATGTGCAAGATTTTATCAATATTTACAGAAAGTGCAATATTTTGTGTAAATGACGTCAAAAGTTGAAAAAGAATTCATAGAAAATGTGGAATTCTATTCCGCATTTGCTGTGAGTATTTCAACATTCAGAGTCATTTATGGAAAATATTGTAAATATTGTTCATAAGATATTGCACATCTTCTTAGGTACAAAATCACATGTTTTGTCTTATATGTAATACTGCAGCATTCAAAGTGCATGATCATGTGGTTACAACAACACCAACAATGTCTGAAAGTTTTGAAAGCTTGCCCATTCCAAAGTAAGTTTTATTTGATATATGCAACGGATTTTGATGAAATATGGCGCAGCAAACGTGTCTTCATGAGCTGCATTTTGGTGGTCCCTGGAGTTCAGCACATACTTATGTCGTTTTTTTCGAAGAATCGATTTCCGTGTCAGTAGACACGGAAATCGATTCGTCGCAAAAACGTCAGAAGTTTGGGCCAAAGTACAGATACCACCAAATGCAGCTTAAGAAGACGCGTTTGATGCACCATATTTCATAAAAATCTGTTACATAATAAGGACAAAATAAAAGAATATGAATCAGAGGGCTTCTGGATGTTTAAGTATTTGTTGTTGTTGTTGTAACCACATGATCATACACCTTGGCATTGTACTAGCATTGGTGAACCTATGTATCAGTTGTTTTTCTGAAGTATTTCCAACTAATCCATGTTGCTAGCAATTCTTATCATAACATAAAAATACAAAACAAACTTTTTAGCTATTTACTGTGTTTCAGCATAATCACTAACAATTATGACAGTATAATATGGTATGATACAGTGTGTAGACAGTAACTTCTAGAATTGCAAATACATGCATGGCTGAACATTGATGAAATGTAACTACACGTATGTTGTTTGGAATATGTACAGTACAAGATGAGGTTGAAAATACAGATGCAATAATATACCATTTTACAACAAGAAGGGTAAACATATGTGTGGCTGTGACTGTAGATATGGGACTTATCCAGATCCAGATCAGATTAGCCTGTGTGGTGGTTGGTTGGGAGCATGCGATGGGTAATTTATCGATCGGGATTCGTCCTTACCGGAATCCTGACCAGAGACCTGGTTTGGCCCTCAGGTACATCTTTGGCTTTCTTGTATGTGAGAGTTGAATCTGGTTATACCTCTTATAAAAATTAATCCTACCAGTATTACTTTTAGGAGAAGGGGCCATGTGACTTTGGTGTGGTATGGACCTGGCACCAGGTCAGGTTATTCAAATTTCAGGGGTGCATATAGTTATTTTGACCTAAATATTCTGTTCTGATTTTGGACCCCCCCCCCCCCACCCCCCCTGCAGCAGGTTAAAGGCGGGAATGAACCCATTAGCCTAGCCTTAACCCTTAGAATTCTGGAAACGAAAAGTGTTGTCTTCTGTTGCTTAATATTTTCCCTTTTTTCGCAATAAAAACATGGTTTAACAGCACTTTAGAATCATTTCCATTGGAAATGATTCTAAAGTGCTGTTAAAACATGTTTTTTTATGAGAACAATGGCAAATATAAAATAAACAGCAGACGACACAATTTAATTCAGCACTGTAAAGGTTAAATGACCATAGCTATTGACAGGCTGCTAAACACCAATAACTCAATCAACCAGATGCCACCAACAGCTATTAGGTCATATAGAGACGGGGACCACAGTTTAACCATTACAATGCGGAATAAAAAATTGACGTCAGCTGTTTTTTTTTATTTCCATTTTTTCTCATCAAAAACATGGTTTGACAGCACTTTAGAATCATTTCCAACGGAAATGATTCTAAAATGCTGTCAAACCATGTTTTTACTGAGAAAAGAGATCAAATATGACACAGCAGCAGACGACTATTTTCGGTTCCCACATTCTAAGGGTTAACGTCTCATCCGACAGACCATTGGGATGGAAATAATAGGAAAGTATTATTTGATGTCCTATGCAAGGTTTGAACCCATTACATCCATATTGGAAGTCAGGTGTTGTAACCCATAGGCCACAACCATTCTCTAGTCTGATCAGGATCTGCACTGTTCGCCATTCCATCAATGAAATGCCCGTCATGTATATAGATCGTTATCAGGCTACAGGAGTCTGCTATTTGACTAGCATCAACACTGGTCACAAATCACATAAGCCCCATTTCTCCAGTCACAGCCATATTTACAAATGTTTCTGTTGTCATGCATGATCTAAAATATAACTGGGGTCTCAAACATTTGTTTCCTGCCTGCTTGCAAACAGGTCAACACAATTACACCTGGGCATGTGTCCATCCATCACCGTGCAGGGGCCCGTTTCACTCACAGGTGGAAGACTCTGACCTAGGACCCAATACTCGGCTCATTTGGAAATCGTTACCCCACCCACCCAGTTCCATACACTATAGTGTATGGAACTGGGTGGATGGGGTAATGTTTTCCAAATGAGCCAATTATTGGCTCCTAGGTCCGGTCTTCCACCTGTGGTTTCACTAAGAAGTTTGTAAGTGCGAAATTGGAAATTTCAATATCATTTACAATGATAGGCGATGTGGGTAATTTTTTAGTGGATGTGCATGTTCACGTGTAATAATGTGCACCTGTAGGACGCAAATGGTAGCAGTAGTTAGCCATGTTAATGTGAAAAGCAAATTAATAAAAACATCTTCGTACAAACATTTTTATCATACAAAGTTTAATTAGTGAAACATGTGCATTCACTTATTCATTAGAAACCTAGAACTATAGTGTAGACCCCAACCATTTTATTCCTTGTTATTGTTGTTGGTGCACTGTTATTGTTTGTTTGAGATAATTTTTACATTCAATTTACACTTGCATAATATATACACTATATTACCTTACATAAAGATACCGTACATGTTTTAAGTGTTGTGTGGTGTATGTTTTGACACTGCTGTTACACTGGTATTTCAAAAATTCATTGAGTGATGGATTGTTACAGTAACAGGTCAAATTATTTGTGTAATACACTGGAACCCCTCTAAACCTGACACCCTGGGAGCCTGGGAGGTGTAGGTCCCAGGGTGTTCGGTTTAGAGGGGTTGCACTGTAATTAAGCATGCGATGACCATTTTTTGTCATTTTCAATCATAAACAGACAGAACAATGAAATAGATTTCATTGAAATTGTCGTCTGCTGTTGCTTTTATATCTTGCCTTATTTCTCAATAAAAACATGGTTTGACGGCACTTCAGAATCATTTCCAATGGAAATGATTCTGAAGTGCTGTCAAAGCATATTGTAAATTATTCTAAAGTGCTGTCAAAGCATGTTTTTGATGATAAAAATGGAAAATAGAAAATAAACAGCTATCAACAAAAAATTAAGATAGCGGGGTACGGGTTAAGCACAATAGGTCCCCAGGGTGTCCGGTTTAGAGAGGTTTCACTGTACTACACTGCCATCAAAATGGTGTAAGTTCATATTTAGACAATTCTCAGATGTTTACGTTCATTTCAAACAAGTGAAAATGTTACTTCAATAACTGGACATATGTGGCTGTGACTGGAAAAATGGGGCTTATGGTATTTGTGACCAGAGTAGCTCCTGATCAAATAGCAATAGCATGATCCTGTAGCCTGATAACAATCTATATTGATTGTTAGAAGCATGCTGGGTGTTTCACGTATTTAATGGCGAACAGTGCAGATCCTGATCGGACTGTGTGGATGCACAGGCTGATCTGGATATACACTGGTTGCAAAACCCATACGCCCAACTTCTGACAGCAATCTATATTGTTTGTTAGAAGCATGCTGGATATTTCATTAATGGAATGGCAATCCGGATCTACATTTGTCGCAAAACCCATAAGCCCCATTTCTCCAGTCACAGCCACATACATTCCATTTTGTAGTTTGTGAATTCTAATAGTGTCGGGTTTCTCCTCTAAAACTTGCTATGGAAACACATTATACATGCATGTAAAATCACCTCTTCATGGCATAAATCAAAGCAGCTTCCAAAACAAGCATTGGTCAGTATACGAAAATGGGCTTATTTCATTATGTCCCTATATGAGACGCGTCATGTGATTTCGTGAGTGGGCGGCAGGTGGGAGCACGCGATGGGTAATTTAACAATCGGGGTTCATCCTTACCGGAATCCTGACCTGGTTTGGCCCTCACATACGTCTTTGGCATTTTGTATGTGACAGTTGAATCTTGGTTATACCCCTTATGTGAGTATTACGATATTCGTAATCCTATTTTATTTTAGGGGATGGGCCAAGTGACTTTGGTGTGGTATGGACCTGGCACCAAGTCAGGTTATTCTAATTTCAGGGCTGAGTATATTTGTTCTCGATGTAAATATTCCGTTCTGATTTTGGGATTTTCCCCCCAACGCAGCAGGTTAAAATGGGATCGAACCTGTTTGCCCGGCCTTACATGACCTTAGCTGTTGATTAGCCGTTAAACACTAATAAACAAACAAACAAACATGTGATTTTGTACCTTCGGACATCTGCATAATTTCATTAAATACATTTACAAAATTTACCATATTTTTCATAAATAAGGCCAAAAGTTGACATGGGCATGTTCTCAGAAAATGTTGTCAACTTTTGACGCCATTTACAGAAAATATAAATTTTGTAAACATATTTCATAAAATTACGCAGATGTCCGAAGTACAAAATCACGTGGCGTGTCTCATATGTAGATACTGGTCAACAGGGTCATTCATGCAGCGGTGTACCAATCTACTCTCTTTACCGGATGCATGATTTTGCAGACTGCATTGTAACCAGTGAAAACCCTGACCAGCCTGTGCGGATACTCTGGCTGATCTGGGTCTTCACTGGTCGCAAATGTGATAAGCCTAATTTTGTCAGATAATGGCCCATGTTACATGGGCCATTATCTGACAAAATTAGGCTTATCACATTTGCCATGGGCCATGTATATTGTGAAAAACCTTCAATTTCAAAATGCATATTATGCATCATGAAATTGTTAAACCATTAACACTTACAGGGATCCGCTAGATTATCGGACAAAAATGGCAGTTTTTTTATGATATTTCTTAAAATAGCAGCTACGGGCATACAATTTGCACAGAACAATCGTCGGTTCTTGCTTTCTCAACGCATGCAAACTATTTAGCAAACTGTGCCATCTTGTCACTTAAAATTGGGTCAGATCATCAGTCGTAAGATTGCCCCAAAATTAACATCGACAATCAATTATCCGGACAAATGTATAACCGTCTTATAACTTGTATTCTCACCTTAAAATCATAATGTTATCGCCTGAAAACCAGTGTAAACAGCATTGTGTAGTTCTGCATAAAAAACAATCACCATTCGCTTCTTGGAAAACATCGTATTTATAGAATGTATTGTATTTATAGAACAACTCTGCAATGACGTAATGGGCGCACTCGATTGACCTCGTCATAATTTGGTAGAAAAATAAGGAAATTCTGATCGTTTCGTACACTGGTGTTTTCGCACCTGTCGATTTTACCCACAAATTAATATGGGTGCGAAATGGTGTGTAATGGCTTGGGTCTGAAATGGCTTGGGGCGATTTGGCCTTGAAACAATTATTATTTGTTTTTGGATATAAAGTAGCTCTTCGTTCTTTTTCTATCAGGATACATTTTCGCATTCCTTCCTATCTGCTCTGTATTGTACATTGTGTATTAAACAGTCTGAAAATGATATTGGAGGAATGCATCGTATCGTCTGCATACTTTACACAACAGAGTATTGAAAAACTCTATAGAGGCCTCAAATTATGCGCATGCGCAGTGACAGATACAAACCCCCGCGCGACTTTTGACGTTGTAAACAACTTGTGGACATAGTTGGGGGGAATGTTTTCAGCAAATTTTACTAAAATGTTTACCTTGGCGATATATTATTCACACTGGCATAGAAACAGCAAGCACCCGAGTGACTTAGATGTGTTCGTTGCAATATCGGAGCAAATGAATGCGTTTAATTATCAGCTATTTTCATTTGTCCGATAAATTGATACAAACCCCCGCGCGACTTTTGACGTTGTAAACAACTTGTGGACATAGTTGGGGGGAATGTTTTCAGCAAATTTTACTAAAATGTTTACCTTGGCGATATATTATTCACACTGGCATAGAAACAGTAAGCACCCGAGTGACTTAGATGTGTTCGTTGCAATATCGGAGCAAATGAATGCGTTTAATTATCAGCTATTTTCATTTGTCCGATAAATTGATACAAACCCCCGCGCGACTTTTGACGTTGTAAACAACTTGTGGACATAGTTGGGGGGAATGTTTTCAGCAAATTTTACTAAAATGTTTACCTTGGCGATATATTATTCACACTGGCATAGAAACAGCAAGCACCCGAGTGACTTAGATGTGTTCGTTGCAATATCGGAGCAAATGAATGCGTTTAATTATCAGCTATTTTCATTTGTCCGATAAATTGATTGTCCGGATAATTGGTATGCCCCCTCTGTACATGTATATTAATAACGAGTGCTATTTTATTACATTTATATTATTATCCTATTGTTATTATTACTGCTCTGCAACAGAATTTGCCATGAAATTGTTAACTGTTAAAGGTGCACGCCCACTCAGTGCACACAATGTTCTTTATAGGAATTAAATAGGTTTTTGTGGAATTTATCGGGGTATAAACTTGGAAAAGTCGCGGGAATACTGGACGAAGGCCGGAAGGCCTCGTCCAGTATTCCCGCGACTTTTCCAAGTTTATATCCCCGATAAATTCCACAAAAAGGCCATTCATTCCCTACAATTCCAGCATTTGAAATAAATTCATCAAGAAAATGTGTTTATTTTCCGTTTTCTTAAGAATTATTTTAACTGCGCCTCACGGTTATGGAAAGTAGTTCGGCATGGAGTTTACTGGGATATAAATTCTGGACAGAGACTTGCTACGGACCAATCAAATCTTAGGGAATTGTGTAAATATTTTTGTGCTGGAATTATTAGGTGTATAATTGTCACTATTCCACCAGTTCTAAACATTACGAGTGCCCGATATACAGATAAAATCATTTAGTAATAGTTATTTTACTGATTATGATAGTGATGCGATGGTATCAGGCTATTTTCATATGCAAATGAGGCATGCTATTTTTTAATTATTTATACTTATTAAATGTGTCGCATGAAAAAATAATATTTTGACAGGTTATAAAGTATGATAATTGTACATCAAAAATTAAATACAGATAATAAACAGTAATGTCCGTTAACATTTTAAGGAAACACGGTTATCGCCCCTGATATCAGTGGGGAAATTTACGTCCGATATAAAATTAATAATAATGCCAATCAATACGTGGGGTAATGGTGAATGAATGTTTATTTTGCCAGAAAATGTCACAGATGATGTCTCGGATATAAAGACGATGTTGTGCCTACCAAGTGGGCATGTACCTTTAAAAATGAGTGTCCACATGTATTTTGTTACTTTTCTATTGTTATTGTATTATTATTACTTTATGATTGCATAATAAAATGTTTTCAAATATTCAAGTATTACAATGTGCTTCCAGTGTCTGTCAATTACTTTCCAATGAACCATGGAATTGATTAACTTGGCTAAGCTGTTTGCAATTTCCTGATCCTTATCTGCTGTCAGTTTGTTTGTTGGTGTTTAACAGCCTATCAACAGCTAAGGTCATTTAAGGCAACGTATTCAACCTGCTGCATAGGGGGTGCGGGGGGGAGGGGGGGGGGGTATGTGCAGTGAAGTAGAACTTGAGTTATTGCGTGGACAAGAATACAAAGTGCGAAAAATAAAAATGGCCACCAAGGGGAGATACGTCATCGGAAATCAATAGGCTTCTTCATCTTGCTGTGATAAATATGTTATTGCGTGGACAAGCTATGCCCGCCCGCCCGTACAAGGCGAATACATAATACGTATACAAATATATATTCAGCCCTGAAATTAGAATAACCCGACCTGGTGCCAGGTCCATACCACACCAAAGCCACTTCTCCTAAAAGTAATAGGATTACGAATAATCATATTACTCATATAAAGGGTATAAGCCTCAGTTCACCTGGGGCCCGTTTTACTAAACTTCGTACAACTAAAATGTTTGTAACTGCCAAATTTCACATTAACAATATTTTCTGGTAAACAATTATTGGATTTACATTTATTGAGCAACTAGAAATGTGGCCTGTCGGCACACGAATGCCCCCGCTGGCAGCCAAAGAAAACGAGGCATATTTGATAAGCCATTTACGCGAGCGTTAAGGTTTCAAACGCACCAAGTCTGTGACCTTGACCCTGGGCTTAGCGGGGGCGGGACGAATGTGGATTTGTCACAGCGGTAGAGGACCATTGGAGCAATGCATGTGAGAAATGTGAAGCAGAGACGAGCAAGGAAACACAAATTACAAGCCATTTACCCAAGCGTTAAGGTTTCAAACGCACCAAGTCTGTGACCTTGACCCTGGGCTTAGTGGGGGCGAGATGAATGTGGATTTGTCACAGGGCGGTAGAGGACCATTGGAGCAATGTGTGTGTGAAATGTGAAGCAGATCCGAGCAAGGAAACGGAAATTATAAGCAATTTACCCGAGTGTTAAGGTTTCGAACGCACCAAGTCTGTGACCTTGACCCTGTCCTTAGCGGGGGCGGAACGAATGTGGATTTGTCACAGGGCGGGAGAGAACCATTGGAGCAATGCGTGTTTGAAATGTGAAGCAGATCCGAGCAAGGAAACAGAAATTATAAGCAATTTACCCGAGTGTTAAGGTTTCGAACGCACCAAGTCTGTGACCTTGACCCTGGCCTTAGAGGGGGCGGAACGAATGTGGATTTGTCACAGGGCTGCAGAGGACCATTGGAGCAATGCGTGTGTGAAGGAAACAGAAATTATAAACCATTTACCCGAGTGTTAAAGTTTCGGGACGTACGTATGTACGGACGCCGGTAACACTATATGCCCCCCTCACCATTTGAAGGTGGGGGCATAATAAATGAAAATCCAGGAGGTCAATTTTCCAGACGATCCTAAATTTGCACTTATGAACATTTTAGTCGTACAATGTTTAGTGAAACGGGCCCCTGGGCATCTCAGAATCAACAACTGAAGCCGGTATGTGTAGATTTACACTTGGTATGTAAGTTTTATTTCTTTACAAAATGTATCGAATATAATAATTCATTGTCAACATAAGGTCAAGTTTACTGCATACTGGTCACGGCCTGGTGGGGCTATTGTGATGAATGTACAATGGTTGTATGAGTAACGAAGGCAACTACATGTGGTGCCAGGATGTGACCAGTATATGGTAATTAACAGTATATGGTGATTACCGTAACAGTAGATGGACATGAATTCTTTCACAGCAAGAATTTCGACAGAACTACTACAACGTCCCAAACTGCTCTGCTCATGGATAGCAATTACGACAATAGGAAACAATGCAAACTTGTTTCTTGCTGTGAAAATCGGTGCATGCAAAATCGTGCGACATGTCATTTGTCTACACAGATCTGTTGTTGTGCTCAACCCTACACGATCTGTGATCTATAGAACTTTCTCAACAATAAGGCCATGAAAATAAGTACTTTGGTTCTCAAACACGGGCGGAATGTGAAGCAGGAGGGCGGATTTTTTAAAATATATTTTATTTTGGTTTCTTTGAGATGTTTGTCAGATGCCAGATGCATATATGATTGTCTCTGATTTTTTTCAAGTCAGACATGAATGGATTCAACATATTTTGTGTGGTAGTGTCTTTTATTGATCATGTGGCAAATTCATAGTCAAATTTTATTTCTCCTCGACGATAAAATACTCGACGCGCAGGGATTATTCAGACGCGGCAATATCTGAGAACCAAAGTACGTTTTTTTTATAGCTTAACTTAAATCGTGAACTGAAAATCAAACTACTTTATTAGCCGAGAGCAGAGGACCACCTGGTGGAAGACTCGGACCTACATCCCAGAAGATAGCAAATTCCCAAATGTTATCCCACCAACCAATATCCATAGGCAATACACCAGTAGCAGATTTCATGAAAATTTGAGGGAGTAATCATTTACTTTTCCCAAAATGCATTATTTCATACAGAACTAACTACTGCATATATTTGATGATTAAAAGTATGCAGAATTATTATACTGAATTTAATACATTATCCCATTTGATAAATTCAGTATAATTAAAAGTATGCAGAATCATTATACTGAATTTATTACATTATCACAGCCATAATGGCTGTGATAATGTAATAAATTCAGTATACATAATAAAAATTAATAAATTTATCATAAAATTGAAATTTTCTCCCTCAAAGTATACGTTGCTAGAAAAGTATACTTTGCAATGTTGATGAAAAAGGCTACTGAAGGCAATGTATAGTCTATAGAAGTGAGTGTATGACAGGGGTAGGGTAACGTTTGGAACGGCCATTGTCTGAGTAGTAGATCTGAATCTTCTGAATGTAGTTTGAGCATGAAACTCGAGTACATGGTCAAAAAGTGTTATAATCATTGAGCAACACAATGGCAAGATTAACAAATTAACCCCAAACCAGGGTTCAAGCTAGCCCGTCAAAATAGGGACTACTAAAAAATTGAGAAAATAAGACCATTTTTACCAACATTTCTGTTTTATAAATGAAAAAAACTTTGTGGAAAATATTTTGAATTTTTTATACCCTTAATAGATGGGCATTCCACATGTAATGGACGAATGCAGTGGTTAGTACATTGTATAGCAAACACAGTATAACTCTCAGTATTCATGGACTCATTTATTTGTCAATGTACTCGTCGAAAGCTTTAATCCAAATTAACTTTGACTTTGAGCACAGGTGCTGAATGGGTGGACTATGGAATGAAAATATAGACAAACAAATATATGATTTGATGAATTGGTGTTTAATGGCCTATCAACAGCTACGGTCAACAGGTTCGATCCCGTATTTAACTTGCTGCATCGGGGGGAAATCCAAACGAAATATTTACATTGAGAAAAATATATATTCAGCCCTGAAATTAGAATAAACTGACATAGTGCCAGGTCCATACCACACCAAAGTCACTTGGCCCCTTCCCCTAAAAGTAATTAGATTAAGAATAATTGTATTACTCATACACACGGTATAACCAGATTCAACTCTCACATACAAGAATGCCAAAGACGTACCCGAGATCTCCGGTCGGGATACCTGTAAGGATTTTATTTGATATATTGGTGTTTAATGGCCTATCAACAGCTAAGGTCATTTAAGGCCAGGTCAACGCTTCGATCCCACATTTAACCTGCTGCATTGGGGAAAATATCAAAATCAGAACGAACGGAATATTTACATCAAAATAAATATACATTCAGCCCTGAAATTAGAATAACCCGATCTGGTGCCAGGTCCTCTCGACACCAGTCACTTAACCCAATCACTAAAAGTAATAGGATTAGTTTTGTTTGTTTATTATAGGAATGAATGGCATTTTTGTGGAATTTATCGGGGTATAAACTTGGAAAAGTCGCGGGAATACTGGACGAAGGCCGGAAGGCCTCGTCCAGTATTCCAGCGACTTTTTAAAGTTTATATCCCCGATAAATTCCACATAAATGCCATTCATTCCTTATAATTCCAGCATTTGAAATAAATTCATCAAGAAAATGTGTTTATTTTCCGTTTTCTTAAGAATTATTTTAACTGCGTCTCACGGTTACAGAAAGTAGTTCGGCGGGAGTTTACTGGGATATAAATTTTGGACAGACTTGCTACGGGCCAATCAAATGTTAGGGAATTGTGTAAATATTTTTGTGCTGGAATTATTAGTGTTTAACGGCCTATCAACAGCTACGGTCATGTAAGGCCGGGCAAACGAGTTCGATCCCATTTTAACCTGCTGCATTGGGGGGAAAATCCCAAAATCGGAATGGAATATTTACATCGAGAACAAATATACTCAGCCCTGAAATTAGCATAACCTGACCTGGTGCCAGGTCCATACCACACCAAGTCACTTAGCCCCTTCCCCTAAAATAGGATTACGAATATCGTAATACTCACATAAGGGGTATAACCAGATTCAACTGTCGCATACAAAATGCCAAAGACGTATGTGAGGGCCAAACCAGGTCTCCAATCGGGATTCCGGTAAGGATGAACCCCAATCGTTAAATTACCCATCGCGTGCTCCCATCTGCCACCCACTAATAGGATTAGTACTAATCTTACTACTTTATAATATGCATAAACAAATGTAAGTCTCATATACCAGAAAGCCAAAATTGTACCCGAGGGCCAAATCAGGAGGGATATCAGGATTGCGGTAAGGATGAAACCAATTGATAAATTTACCCTTCGCATGCTCCCGACCAGCCACCCAATCCAAAAACTTAACACAAATCTCGCACAGACTGATTAACAGACAGATAGGGTGGCGACTATACGCACCCCAATTTTCTTCAGGGTACATAACTAATGAAACACACCATGTGATTTTGTACCTTCGGACATCTGCGTAATTTCATTAAATACGTCTACAAAATTTACAATATTTTTCATAAATAAAGTCAAAAGTTGACAAAACTTTCAGAGTACATGCGGAATATACCGGTACTTAATTCCGCATGAACTCTGAATTTTTTTGTCATTTACGGAAAATATTATAAATTTTGTAAACGTATTTCATGAAATTACAAAATCACATGGCTCGTCTCAAATGATAAATGTCACATGTGATATTAATAACACAGACACCCGGGTACTACTACCTCAATTCATCATATAGTATGTGGCTGTGACTGGAGAAATGGGGCTTATGGCATCTGTGTCCAGTGTAGTGCCGGATCAAACAGCACTGATGCAGTTTGATAATCATCTACAGTGGAACCTCTAAACCGGACACCCTGGGATGTCCCCAGGGTGTCCGGTTTAAAGAGCTTCCACTGTAAATCAGACATATGACTTGCGATCTTGAACAAGCATTATCATCAGAGATAGGTGACAATGAAACCCATAAACTAAGGATACAGAGACTGCCTGTGTGTCCGGTTTACAGAGGTTCCACTGTATATTGCTTGTCAGAAGCATGATGGGCGTTTCATTGGTGGTATCGCGAACGGTGCAGATCCTGATCAGACTGCGGGTGCACATACTGATCTGGATCTACACTGGTCACAAAACCCATATACCCGATTTCTCCCCATAAGCCCAGTCACATATCAAGGGCAGATAATCACGAGCAACAACATTGGTTTGTACAGAGACATCAGACAAATATATAAATACATTAATTAAATAGTAACAAACGTGTATTATGTGTGCATAAATTATTGACTACCAGTATAAATCCAGGACTGCTCTGTCGAAACATGCCCAGAATAATACTACATTTTCTACACGAATGAAGAAATTTGTCAGAAATTAATATCAAATATTTGCGACATCAAATTTTCATGTGATTTTGTACGCAAGATGATGTGCGATATCTCATGAAAATACATGTACTTACAAAATTTACAATATTTTCCGTAAATAACATTGAAAGTTGACAAAATGTTCAGAGCAAATGCGAAATTTCAACTTTCAATGTCATTTACATGAAATATCACAGTTTCTGTAAATAATCTCATGAAAAATCGCACATCTTCTTAGGTACAAAATCACATCGCTCGTCTCTTTTGTAAATAGCGTCAAGTTGACCGAGATTCCAGACCACCAGCTCAGCGTCACATTATGCAGAATTCAAATCTACACGCAAAATCCATGGACATGTACACGTGTCCTCTGGAGATTTTTGTCAATTTTAACCCTTACCACACCACAGGCCTGAATAGTGGTATTGTCAAAATGTGTCGTCTCATCAGGATCTGCACGTTTTGCAAGTAATTTTCATATTTTTGAGAACAAAAACACACCCTTTTCATAAATGGACTACCGGTAGTCTGAAAACCATTTTGTGACGGTTGGATTGGTTGCAAAGTTAACATATCAAAATCCATTTCAGTTACTTCACAGGGGTGAAATGGTTAATGTCATTTATGGAGATCATCATATTTTTCAGAATCAATATTGGATAACTACAGAGATCGATAATTCAGAAAAGGTCATATACTGGCCCAAAAGGAAATTTATGTGTTTTGAAATTATAATTGTTATTGGTGTTTTGACGGCCTATCAATAGCTATGGTCATTTAAGGCCGAGCCATCAGGTTTGATCCGCATTTAACCCCCTGCAGTTCAACCTGAATATGTGGCTGTGATTTGAGAAATGGGGCTTATGGGATTTTTGACCAGTGTAGATTCTGATCAGATATCACACTCCTGTAGCCAGATAATGATCTACATTTGAATATTGGTTGTCAGAAGAGTGACAGGTGTTACAATGATGGAATGGCAAACACTGCGGCTGATCTGAATCTACACTCGTCGCAAAACCAGGAGTCCCAATTTCTCCAGTCAGTCACATATGACAATGTGCTAGGTTATGATCCGAGAAAAATTGACATAGTGCATCTCTGACCAGTGTACCAGCAGCTATACTGGAGCCACCGCTCAGTATTAACTATTTCATACTGTTTGCCAGATGAACAATGTAGTCCTTGATAACACTGCAGATGCAAAGGTTGGTCTGGATGTATACTGATCACAAACGTACACATGATCGCTGGCGAGTGTGAAACCCACAAAGGTCAAGGTCGCCTGTATGGTACTGGGTAGATAGCCATCAAATTGAGGAGGCTATTGGCGAAGTCTGGTAATGATTGGATCAGAAGATATTCAACATTTGGACACAATTGTTGATGCCTACTACGCAGGGATTGTCACCGCTATGTCTCACTTTCCACTAACGCGAGACATATATGGCCCAAATATGACAATTTTAGTCAGCTGACAAGAGACGTTACTACATATGAGACAAACGCAGATCCTGATCATCTAGCGCATTGATTGATTTATTATAGGAATGAATGGCCTTTTTGTGGAATTTATCGGGGTATAAACTTGGAAAAGTCGCGGGAATACTGGACGAAGGCCGGAAGGCCTCGTCCAGTATTCCCGCGACTTTTCCAAGTTTATATCCCCGATAAATTCCATAAAAAGGCCATTCATTCCTTATAATTCCAGCATTTGAAATAAATTCATCAAGAAAATGTGTTTATTTTCCGTTTTCTTAAGAATTATTTTAACTGCGCCCGACGGTTATGGAAAGTAGTTCGGCATGGAGTTTAATGGGATATAAATTTTGTACGGAGACTTGCAACGGACCAATCAAATGTTAGGGAATTGTGTAAATATTTTTGTGCTGGAATTATTGGTGTTTAATGGCCTAACCTGGTGCCAGGTCCATACCACACCAATGTCACTTGGCCCCTTACCCTAATAGTAATAGGATTAGGAATAATCGTATTACTCATACAAGGGGTATAACCAGAATACACCCTCACATACAAGAATGCCAAAGACGTACCTGAGGGCCTAACCAGGTCTCGGTTCGGGATACCGGTAAGGATGAATCCCAATCGTTAAATTACCAATCGCAGACAAAAGAGACATTACTACATTTGAGACAAAGGCAGATCCTGTAGCCTATCTCACCAACACTGCAAAGTGTACTTTTCTAGGAAAGTATACTTTGAGGGAGTAATCATTTATATTTCCCAAAATGCATTATGTCACATAGAACTAACGACTGCATATATTTGATGATTAAAAGTATGCAGACTTATTCTGAATTTATTACATTATCACAGCCAAAATGGCTGTGATATTGTAATAAATTCAGTATAATAAAAATTAATAAAGAGTTCGATCCCACATTTAACCTGCTGCATTGGGGGGAATATCCTAAAATCAAAATCCATATTCAGCCCAGACCTTAGAATAACCTGATATGGTGCCAGGTCCATAGCACACCAGTCACTTGGCTCCTTCCCCATACAGTAATTTCACTAGGAATGACCCTTTATAAGGGGTATAATCAGATTCAACTCTCACATACAAGAATGCCAAAGGTGTACCTGAGAGCCAAACGAGGTCTCCGTTCGGGATTCCGGTAAGGAAGATTTTTGTTTTTGTTTGTTGATGTTTAACGGCCTATCAACAGCTAAGGTCATTTAAGGCCGGGTCAATGGGTTTAGTACTAAATCCCATATATTACCTGTACAAGTACATGTACATGTTCAAGTACATATACAAATGGGGGGAACATCCCAAAATCAGAATTGAATATTTACAATAACAAAACTATATATTCAGCCCTGAAATCAGAATAATCCTGATCTGATGCCAGGTCCTCGCCACACCAGAATCACTTGGCCCCTCCCAAAAAGCAGTAGGATCAGTAATAATCTTACTATTTTTATAATGGGCAATAATCAAATTCAACCCCCAGGTAACAAAAGAGCCAAAGATAAAAATGTACCAACAATCACAGTGTAGCATAGGTGACCTTTCCATAACAAGAGCATAAAAAGTATTCCAATCTAGTCGCGGAGCTCCAGATAAGCTGCATATTTGCTTAAATACCCAATTAAAATTGCCAAAACCCCAATTGAAATCAGAAGTAGCGAGTATCAAAAAGCAATAAAAACTATGGTACCTTTATCATGCTGCAGAAAACAATAAACAGACCGCATATTTTTCTTATTTTCCATTAAAACACATCTTGGTATTTCACTAGAATTGTCTCCAAGGAGACAATTCTAATGAAATGCCAAAACATGTTTTAATTTCGAAGCAAACTATTCAATAATTGCTATCTTTGTGTAAACAATAGTGTGATCGTATTTTACCCAATTAAAATTTTGAAATACCCAATTGCTTCGGAAATGATGGAGTGACAATATTCAATTACTAATTCCTTATCTGGAGCCCTGTAGTCTATTAACGATCTACATTGCTTGTTAGAAGGACGAAAATCCTGATTGGAATAACCTGACCTACCAAAATCACTTGGCCCCTTCCCCTAAAATAGGATTACGAATAATGGTAATACTCACATAAGGCGTATAACTGTCATATACAAGAATGCCAAACGAGGTCTCTGGTCTATGGTGTACGAACGGGATAAAAACTAAATTTACAGGTGCAGCTATAAAAATATACAGGTGCACCTGTAAATTTACAGGTGCAGCTATAAAAAATACAGTTGCACCTGTAAACAAGAGGGCCATGATGGCCCTAATTCACTCACCTGACTCCATGAACACCAGAGGAGAATGTGACATGGAGTTCATGTGTTTTAAAAAAATTGTGCTATTTTTAGATGGCGGTCATCTTGGATTAAGCGATGACTCATTTTACCAAATCTGAAAATGCTTCACCCAAGGATCTTAACTTACTATGAAGTTTGGCCAGCATCGGCCATGTGGTTCCTGAGTGAGTGAGTGAGTGAATAGGGTTTAACGTCCGCTTTTCTGACATAGAGGTACAAGCCTCAGGGAGTCTACACGCAGACGGGTCAACGGGGTCGAGTCCCGTATCCACCTGTCCGAGGGGGGTAAATCCCAACTTCAGAACTCAATATTTACAATAAAAATATATATTCAGTCTTGAAATTAGAACAACCTGATCTGGTGCCAGGCCCTCGCCACACCTGTGGTTCCTGAGAAAAAGACATTCAAAATCTCGAATAAATGGACCTTTTGGCGGCCATCATGGATGACATAACCATCCGATTCCAACAAATATTGCACCAGAGCAATCGCCTCATCGATACCTTCAATTTGATATATGACATGAGCATATTCGGTCAAAAATAAAATTTGACCCCACGGGCCATGCCCATTTTTGACCCCGGGGTCACCCGTTTTAACACCTTTGAAAGAGCATTCTACATGGATCATTCCTACCAAGTTTCGTAGAATATCCGGCTGGCGGTTCAGGAGAAGATTTTTTAAGAATTTCTGCTATTTTTAGATGGCGGCCATCTTGGATTAGCAAAGACCTCCGTTTTAACAAATCTGAAAAGGCTTCACCCATGGACCATAACTGTGAAGTTTTGCCACCATGGGCCAAGCGGTTCGTGTGAAGAAGAATTTTGAAATCTCTAATAAAAGAACGACCTTTTGACCTTTTGGCGGCCATCTGGGATGACATGACCATCCAATTTCGACAAAAAATTTACCAGAGCGATCGCCTCTTTGATACCTTCGATTTGATATAGAGATGACCATATTCGGTAAAAAAAACGCCCATTTTTGACCCCGGGGTCACCATTTTAACAACTTTGAAAGAGCATTGTACATCGATCATTCCTACCAAGTTTCGAAATCTTGTTGGTGGTTCTTGAGAAGATTTTTGAAGAATTTGTGCTATTTTTAGGCGGCGGCCATCTTGGATTACTTAATGACGTCATTTTAACAATTTTGTAATCCCCCTACCTAAGAACCATGACCATGAAGTTTGGTGACTATAGGCCCAATGGTTACTGAGGAGAAGACGTTTGAAAATGTTCACGGACGGACGACGGACAGATGGACGGACGGACACAATGCGGTAACAATAGCTCACATGAGCTTCGCTCAGGTGAGCTAAAAATACAGCTGCACCTGTAAAAATACAATTTAGTTTCGACCCCGTTCGTACACCATAATGTACGAACGGGGTCAAAACTAAACTTACAGGAGCAGCTATAAAAAAATATACAGGTGCACCTGCATTTTTTACAGCTGCACCTGTAAATGTATAGCTGCACCTGTAAAATACGTTTATAGCTGCAGCTATAAAAATACAGCTGCAGCTGTACATTTTACAGGTGCAGCTATACATTTACAGGTGCACCTGTATATTTTTATAGCTGCACCTGTAAGTTTAGTTTTGACCCCGTTCGTACACCATACTGGTCGATGTAATTATATTGAGCCCTCTATGAAAGTGAGAGGGTTTAATGTCCCAGTAACAGCCATGGTCATTTAGGGACGGGAGGAGAAATGACATTAGTTGTTTTATTTATTTTCATGTCAACATCTCAAGTTATTTTAGGCAGTCTCCAAGAACAGAGATTTATTGGGGTTTTACGTCTGTTCAACAGTAAGGTCAAATATGCACCTTAATTTCAAAACTGGATATAAATACAAAAAAAACTTGACATGCCAGTCGTAAGCCAGATAAATAAGTACAGCCACTCCTTTGAGGCTGGACATAATATTAACCCTTTGACAACACACAACAATTGTCGTCTGCTGTTGCTTTTATATCTTGCCTTATTTCTCAATAAAAACATGGTTTGACAGCACTTCAGAATCATGGAAATGATTCTGAAGTGCTTTCAAATCATGTTGTAAATTATTCTACAGTGCTGTCAAATCATGTTTTTGATGATAAAAATAGAAAATAAACAGCAGACGACAAAAAATCAAGATAGCGGTGTAAGGGTTAATGGGGAAAATAACCAACAAGTAACATAAACAATTGACAGGCAGTATTATTTTTACAATTCATATACATAATAAAAATATACAAAAATATATAAATTACAAATAAATAATTCTGGGCAAACTTCTGATTCTGTACAAGCGTTGTTGCCAGTATTAAATGGGCCCATATTATCTCCCGTATCACATCTCCAGTATTTCGCTGATATTGATGTTTGTTTCTTTGTTTGTTTGTTTGTTTGTTTGTTTGTTTATTGGTGTTTATTCTCCCACCTGCCACCCACTCGCTGATATTGAGTTAGAAACAGAATTTGTGCAATAACTTCTCTAAATGACATTGATTTGATTTGATTTAATGGTGTTCAACGGCCTATGAACAGCTACGGTCATATTAGGCCGGGTTATGTTTGTTTGTTTGTTTATTGGTGTTTAACGGCCTATCAACAGCTAAGGCCATGTAAGGCCGGGCAAACAGGTTCAATCCCGTTTTAACCTGCTGCATTGGGAGGGAAAATCCCAAAATCAGAACTGAATATTTACATCGAGATAAAATATATTCAGCCCTGAAATAACCCGACCTGGTGCCAGGTCCATGCCACACCAGTTACTTGGCCCCTTCCCCTAAAATAGGATTACAAATAATCGAAAACTCACATAAGGGGTATAACCAGATTCAACTGTCACATACAAAATGCCAAAGACGTACGTGAGGGCCAAACCAGGTCTCCATTTGGAATTCCGGTAAGGATGAACCCTGATCGTTGAATTACTCATCGCATGCTCCCACCTACCACCCACTGGCCGGGTTAACGGAGTCGATTTGATTTATTGGTGTTTAACAGCCTATCAACAGCTAAGGTCATTTAAAGCCGGGCCAACGGGTTCGATCCCGCATGCAACCTGCTGCATCAAGGAGAATATACCAAAATCAAGAATATCAAAATAAATATATATTCAGCCCTGAAATTAGAATAACCCGACATGGTACCATGTCCATACCACACCAGTCACTTGGTTAACGGGGTCAAATCCCACATTTCTACCAACAATAAAATGTACCCGAGGGCCAAACCAGGATATCGGGATGAATCTACCCATTATATTTACCCTTCGCTTGCTCCCATCCAACTGCCCAGAATAACTTCTGTAAACGACATTGAAAGTGGACATAAATTTCAGAGCTCATGCGGAATAAAATTCCGCATAAGCTCTGGAATTTATGTCAACTTTTGAGATTATTTATGGAAAATATTGATGTTTCAAAATCAAGATTGACAAAATGGAGAGGAGATAAGTGAGATAAATCCAGAGGCGGGCCCAAATACTATTGCAGAACATAAACATCTAACTTATTACAGCTAGGGCAAACGTAACACAGTGGCAAGTGGATATCTTCTTTTTTCTTCCCATCGATGTATAACCTTAATACACGTTATTGTTCAAATATTGGATTTTAAGGAATTAAATGCACGGGGGCGTTTCCATTTCCTGTCCAACAGTTAATCATTAAATTTGTTAATATGTAACTTATTGGGGTTAAATCTTGCAATATTTGAAATAAGTGGGGAGTGATACTGGCCAGCGAATGGCTTAGAACGTGGAGTGAACTATAAATATGTATATCTGTGCATCTTAACCCTTACACCGCTATCTTAATTATATTGTCGTCGGCTGTTTATTTTCTATTTTCCATTTTTCTCATCAAAACATGCTTCGACAGCACTTTAGAATAATTCACAACATGCTTTGACAGCACTTCAGAATCATTTCCATTGGAAATGATTCTGAAGTGCTGTCAAACCATGTTTTTATTGAGAAATAACGTAAGATATAAAAGCAACAGCAGACGACAATTGTTGTGAGTAGCGGTCTAAGGGTTCACAGCTGTTTATAGCTATTGCAAAATGCCATCTGATCAATTCCGTGTTGTGATGGATGTTACCAATAATATTCTACATCAAGAGTCACAAGTTGGTCACAAACAATGCTTGATATTAATTGAATAACCAGGGGTTCATTTCACTAAATTTTGAATAACAACAAAAATGCATGAAGATTTTTATGAATTTGCAGTTTCACAGACTTTTATGATAGTGGCTATTACCAGATGTACAATTAAATATGCAGAAATCCACTAATTATTTTAATTAATGTATTTATCTCTGCAAATGTGTTTGCATGTTTTAGAGTATTTAAAAACTTCTTACCGGTAATTAATTGCACATGTATGAAGTTTACTGAAACAAGCCGCACATTCCTAACACAAAACCTATGTTGATGTTTAATAAAATTTAAACAAACCATTGTCAATAATACAATCTAGTTCCATATGACTATAATCCATTTACGAAATTAATGCTTTACATCTTGGGGGTCTTATAACATAGGGTCAATGTCGATCTTCAAATCCATTTTCAGCAACGATCCTTAACCCTTCCTACGTTGTTGACGGAAATTGCCGTCTGCCAGTTTTTAATTTTTGCTTTAATTCTTAACAAAAAACTGGTTTTGACAGCACATGAGAATCGTCTCCAGTGGAGACGATTCTCATGTGCTGTCAAAACCAGGTTTTTGTCGAGAAATATTGAAAATAAAACATTACCAGCAGACGACAGCATTTAATTCAGCGTAGTAAGGGTTAAGATATTGTGCATGTAGTATTATAGGGCAAACCAGGAGATAGACTAATAATAAGCCTCGTCACAGACATGTACAAAAAGCCTCCCGGTAGTTATTGTATTTTGAATATTGTCAGATCCTTCTAACCCTTAGACCGCTACACACAACAATTGTCGTCCGCCGTTGCTTTTATATCTTGTCTTATTTCTCAATAAAAACATGGTTTGACAGCACTTCAGAATCATTTCCAATGGAAATGATTCTAAAGTGCTGTCAAATCATGTTGTAAATTATTCTAAAGTGCTGTCTAAGCATGTTTTTGATGATAAAAATAGAAAATAAATAGCAGACGACGAAAAATTAAGATAGCGGTGTAAAGGTTAAGAGGTTGAAATTTCATAAATGGTCAGCAATTTTCAACAACATCTACTGTATATTGCAGATAAGCAATAATAAATATAGAACACTGACTGAGAGAAAAAAACAGTTTTATGTATGCGTCCCAAGATGAAACTGTGCATCTACAGTCTACCATGTATCAACTGGGATAAGTTTATTGCCAATATTATTTCATGGACAAGGTGTATGATCACGTGGTACTAACAACAACAACAAGTACTGAAACTTCCAGAATCCATCCGATTGAAAGTACGTATTCTTTTATATTGTCCTTATAACGTAACGGATTTTGATGAAATACGGCGCATCAAACGCGTCTTGTTAATCTGCATTTGGTGGCCTCTGTATTTTCGCCCAAACTTATGTCGTTTTTGCGAAGAATCGATTTCCGTGTCGGAGACACGGAAATCGATTCTTTGCAAAAACAACATAAGTCTGTGCCAAACTCCCTGGACCACCAAATGCATCTCATGAAGACGAGTTTGCCACGCCATATTTCATCGAATATCCGTTGCATATTAAGGAAAATATCAAATAATACTTACTTTGGAGTGAGCGACATTGTTGTTGTTGTGGTAACCGCGTGATCATGCACCTTGATGGAAAGGCTCACTAATAAATAACGTAGGTTTTTCACAATTCACAAATGCAGGCTATCATCCATACACAACGTATTGCAACCGTAAACATCATTAATATATAATTACATGCACTAATTCTGACAGGCACCCACTTTGGCAAAATGACAATAAACAGCAAACATATTTGTTTAATGACTAGGAAATCAACAAGAATTCCATGGAATTTATGTCCCTCTTACAGAGACTAGAAGATTCATAGTTCAAGTTCACTGGCGATTATCTCATCCAAAGGTCAAGGTCAAAACCACCCGTATAACAGTGGGTGCATATTCATCAATATGAAGCTATTGATGAAGTTTGGTAATGATTTGAGTAACGGATCACGAGATAATCAACATTTGGATGTACATCCGAAATTGTTGACACAAATGAAAGTACAGGCCATCACGGTCAAGGTCACAGGAATGACACTGGGTGGATAGCAATCAATTGATGAAGTTTGGTAATGATCCGACTAACGGGTCACGAGGTATACAACATTGGACATACGTGTAAAATTGTCGAAGCCAACTACTACCACAAGGACAACGACGACGAAGCCTACGCCATTCGTCCCCACTATCTGTCTTAACCCTTTCACCCCTAAGTAACTGGAAAAGATTTTGATATGTTAATTTTGCAGCCAATCCAATCATCACAAAATGATTTTCTAACTAGTCTATTTATGAAAAGGTTGTTTTTCTCGTTCTCAAAAATATGAAAATTACTTTTAAAGAGTGCAGATCCTGACGATCGTTACGAGCCGGCTCATCTGGATCTGCACTGTTTGCATAAACCACTATAGCGGGCTTTCGGGTTCAAAGGGTTAATATTGATTGTGTTAGGAAGTTACGTCTTTAAAACACAGTTGAGCAATTTCAAATGAAGCAGGTTGTACTGTTTACAACAAGCCACATATTATTTGGGCCTCCGGCTGAGACAAGAGGTTTCAAAAAGTGCAGATCCTGATGAGACGGCTCGATACGAGCCGGCTCATCTGGATCTGCACTTTTTCAGGACATATGCGACCAGTGTAGCCCCAGATCAGCCTGCGCAGTCTGATCTGTATCCACACTGTTCACCAACCAGTCACACAGACATGCTTAATGCCTTAAAAACAAGGATTAGACCCTGATGCAGCTATGGATGCAAACCGGTAGCCGACTTCACCAAAATTGCTAAGTGCACAAATCTAGCGAAGTGTACTTTGAGGGAGTCATTTTCAGTTTATGTATAAATAAATTAATTTTACTTAAGTCAAAATATTTATTTTCTAATACAAACAATGGCTGTGATAATATAATAAATGCACCAAATGTATGTTTCATAATTTTAATCGTCAAATATAAATATGCATTTGCGGTATGTGCAATAATGGTACTGAAATACATTATTGCACATACAGCAAATGCATGTTTTTTGATAATCTGTACTACAGATAGATAATTACTTCCTCAAATTTCACTTAGTTAGCCAAGTACACTTGGCGATTTTGGTGAAGACTGATACAGTACCTAGATTTTCCACAAATGTGCTAAAGTAGCAATTCTCAGCCCGCGGCCCATTATTATCACATCTATGATTGTGATAATTAGCCACAGACTAGCTGTGTCTACGATTGTGAACAAGCAGCCACAAAGAATGTGTAGACAACTTCATATACGCATTCTCATCACGGGACAATCAAATGAATAGGAAATATGTGGCTGTGACTGGACAATTGGGGCTTATGGGTTTTGCGACCAGTGTAGCTCCAGATCAGCCTGTACATCTGCACAAATCTGAACAGAAATTATGGAGTCTCATGGCCAAGCTGTGATTTCAAGAGAACAGAGTGTATGCTCAAATTTTGTTTGTTGGGGTTTAACTGCCTATCAACAGCTAAAGTCATTTAAGGCCGGGTCAGTGGGTTTAGTACTAAATCCCATATATTACCTGTACAAATCGGGAGAAAATCCCAAAATCAGAACTGAATATTTACAATAAAAAATGATATATTCAGCCCTGAAATCAGAATAATCCTCATCTGATGCCAGGTCCTCGCCACACCAGAATCACTTGGCCCCCTCCAAAAAGTATTAGGATCGGTACTAATACAGGCTTGTAGTCTCGGGTCTGATCAGCATGGAACATTCGTGCAGAGCAGAATGCTGATCTGGGTCTACATTGGTAGCAAGGGTCAAAAGACCAATTTCAGTCACAATTGTGACGTGTTAAGTAGTGCAGACACCAATCAGACTTAATGAAACAGGAAAATCGGACATGGCTCAAACATTAAAATAGCTACAATATTGGATAACAAGGGCACATGCTTATACAACATGGTCCAAATTCATACTCAAAACCAGGCAGTTTGGTTCTATAAGCAAGGGCCCTTGGATAGTATTAATGAGCTAGTACCAGTCGCAATAACAACGATTGCCAAAGACCAATATACAGCAATATGCAAAAAAGCATGTCAAATTTCATACACATGTAGCCCGATGTAGAATACCTGGATAATTTATGCATAGTCTAATGGAAGTCAGGCTTACATGTGTCAATAAGGTGAATTATTACGGAGGTAGAACTGTATGCAGTTACAATCAACGCCACTGATAATCTCACTCGACAACGGTTGATCAAGAAAACTGTCACAATGGCTGGATAGTCGGACATTCAACACAAGTAAACACCCGGGGCCAATAGTTAATCGAGAGGATTGTGGTGTTACATCATATGGGGAGCATTGTACATTCAACGGAAAATAATAATACACACTCGAGTACTGAAAAGCAGGGTCCTGATCTGGTGCCAGGCACCGTTACTACACCGGATCACTTGGTATTAGGCATTGAACCAGTAAGATTCACTGTTAAGGTTTGAATCCTGACGAATGGATTTATTGCTAAGGCAAACCTTCCAACCCTCCCAACGAATATTTGAAGAAAACATGCATAATAATTATGGTGGTCGTGAATGACTAATATTACATGTATTTCCCAGACAGGAACTGAAAATGGCACTAAAATTGCCAAAACCCAATTGAAATCAGAAGTAGCGAGTATCAAAAAGCAATAAAAGATTTGTGGTACCTTTATCATTCTGCAGAAAACAATTAACAGACCACAAATATAGCATATTTTTTCTTATTTTCATGAAAACACATCTTGGTGTTTCATTAGAATTGTCTCCAAGGATTCTAATGAAATGCCATGACATGTTTTCGTTTCGAAGCAAACTATTCAATAATTGCTGTCTGTTGATGTGTAAACAGTAGTGTGATTTTATTTTACCCAATTAAAATTTTGAAATACCCAATTGCTTCAGAAATGATGGAGTGACAATACTCAATAAATACCTTATCTGGAGCCCTGTTTAAATGAATAGCTGCTGAGACATGAAGAATTATACATGCCAGTGACAATCACTGTTATGGAGCGTTTCTACAATTTATCTACATTTAACATGGTACCAATTTCTGACAAGAGATGATGCATGTTCAGAATTTTACATTATCTTGAAATGTGGCTGTGACTGGAGAAAAGGGGCCTATAGGTTTTGCGGTCAGTGTAAATCCAGATCAGCTTGTGCATCCGCAGTCTGGTCAGGATCTGCCATGTTCGTCATCCCATCAATGAAACACCCGCCATGTTTCTAATGAGTGCAATAGATCACTATCAGGCAACAGGAGTGCTATTTGAGCAAGAGCTACACTGGTCGCAGAACCCATAAGCCCTGTTTCTCCAGTCACAAATAAGTTGTGATCAGTATTAGGCAGCACTAATAAAAACGTTTACCATGGTACACATGTACAATGGCCACACATTCAAGATGACCATTCCGTTACACAAGGCTTATTTGGTTAAGCAATCAAATTATTACTAATATGCCATTTAAACAGTTTCAGTAAAAAAAACCAGCCCATCTTGCATTGGTGTGCACTTGAAAAGTGGGGTAAAAATTATGTATGTGTTATTGTGACAAGAATAGAGTGAAAATATTATCAACAGGCTGCTGGTAGTTGTGTAGGCAAATCACGATATTACCCGTCGCGTGAGTTGATCCTGATCTAATAGCACACTCGTGTAGCTTGATAATGATCTATATTGCCTGTTAGGAGCATGGCAGATGTTTTATTGATGGAATGGCGAACAGTGCAGATCCTGATCGGCTGATCTGGATCTACACTGGTCGCAAAAAACCCATAAGCCCCATTTCTCCAGTCACAGCCACATATAAGGCCAGCCATGTGACTTTGCAACTAAGGAGAATTGCAATTTCTGAATAAAAATATTTACAGAAATAGTGATATTTTCAGTAAGTTGTCTGTTTGTTTGTTTATTGGTGTTTAACGGCCTATCAACAGCTAAGGTCATGTAAGGCCGGGCAAACGGGTTCAATCCCATTTTAACCTGCTGCATTGGGGGGAAAATACCAAAATCATAACGGAATATTTACATCGAGATAAAATATATTCAGCCCTGAAATAACCCGACCTGGTGCCAGGTCCATGCCACACAGTTACTTGGCCCCTTCCCCTAAAATAGGATTACAAATAATCGAATACTCACATAAGGGGTATAACCAGATTCAACTGTCACATACAAAATGCCAAAGACGTATGTGAGGGCCAAACCAGGTCTCCAGTCGGAATTCCGGTAAGGATGAACCCCGATCGTTAAATTACCCATTGCTTACTCCCACCTGCCACCCACCCGTAAGTTGTCTGATCCATTACCGATGACCATAGAAACTTAAAGGTGGCCGCAACTGGAGAAATGGGGCTTATGGCACAAATACGAGCCTAGTATTCCTCATCTACGAGCACACTCCTGTAGCCTGATAAAGATCTACGGTATACTGCTTGTTACACGCATGATGAATGTTTCACGGACTGAATGGTGAGCAGTGCAGATGCTAAACAGACCGGCGTAACTCCTCATCTTCTAGGACACTCCTGTACCCTGATAAAGATCTATACTGCTTGTTACAAGTATGATGAATGTTTCACGGACTAACTGGCAAACAGTGCAGAGCCCGAGCACGTAGAGTGCTCAGGCTCTGCACTGTTTGCCAGTTAGTCCGCGAAACATTCATCATACTGGTCATAGCAGCCATAAGCTTCATTTCTCCAGTTACAGCCACCCATACATAACACAAACACCTGAACAGCCAATTAGCGGTTATACACGGACAAGCACACAATGCAAGTATTTAGCACATTGCTGTATATGTCGGCAATACACACGAGTAGTAGGCTGAGGTATGATAATCATACATGGTTGTGATTGCAGAAATGGGACTTATTATTACGGGTTTTGCGACCAGTAGCCTATTTCACCAACATTGCAAAGTACAGTGAAACCTCTCTAAACCGGACTCTCTGGGAGGTTCCCAGGGTGTCTAATTTACAGAGGTTTCACTGTAAATCAGGCATTTGATCATTCTGAGCCGTACGTGTTTGCTATTCAATCATGAACAGACATTATCACCTGAGATAAATGTCAGTGAATCAAAAATAAGATTACAGATGTGTCGATGGTGTCTGGTTTAGAGAGGTTCCACTGTATACTTATCCAGCAAAGTACACTTTGAGGGAGAAATATTCAATTTAAGGATAGAGTTATTAATTTTTATTATACTGAATTTATTACATTATCACAGCCATTTTGGCTGTGATAATGTAATAAAATCAGTATAATAATTCTGCATACTTTTAATCATCAAATATATGCAGTCGTTAGTTCTATATGAAATAATGCATTTCGGGAAAAATAAATGATTACTCCCTCAAAGTATACTTTGCTAGATAAGCATACTTTGCAATTTTGATGAAATCAGCTACAATGCAGATCTGCACTGTCCGCCATTCCAATGAAAAACCCTCTGATCAGTGAGTGAGTGAGTGAATAGGGTTTAACGTCCGCTTTTCTGACATAGAGGTACAAGCCTCAGGGAGTCTACACGCAGACGGGTCAACGGGGTCGAGTCCCGTATCCACCTGTCCAAGGGGGGTAAATCCCAACTTCAGAACTCAATATTTACAATCAAAATATATATTCAGTCCTGAAATTAGAACAACCTGATCTGGTGCCAGGCCCTCGCCACACCAGCATCATTTATCCCATCCCCTAAAAGTAATAGGATTAGCGCTAATCTTACTTTTATATATGGGGCATAGCCCGACTCAACTCTCCCTCTGATCAGTATCTACACCGGTCACAAATCCCATTTCTCCAGTCACAGTCACATACATATGTATTACAAAGAGATGGCAAACTGCATAGAGAAATCTGTCCACTCTGATCATGGCCAACACTGATTACCTCGGGGCGCTATTAGATTAACATATCATGACCTAATATCTTACTTTACGTTTAAATTTCAAAATAATCTGATCTGCGGGGGTAAAGGCTTAGGTCACATTTCCCAAACCACAGCTGCCAGGTATATAAGTAGCCGATATCACCAAAATTGCAAAGTATACTTATCTAGCAAAGTATACTTTGAGGGAGTAATCATTTATTTTTCCCGAAATGCATTACGTCATATAGAACTAACGACTGCATATATTTGATGATTAAAGGTATGGAGAATTATTATACTGAATTTATTACATTATCACAGCCAAAATGGCTGTGATAAGGTAATAAATTCAGTATAAGAACAAGAGTGCCGCAAGTCACAAAATACGCCCGTCTAATATGGGCCAGACAGCGAAGATGCAGAAATGTGAAGATGTCACCAAGGCAAGGAACATTAATGAGAATTTGAAAGTCTATAGTATAGCATTATTTCTTCATCTCGTTGTGCTAAACCAGGGTTCAAGCTAGGCCAAAAATTTAGGGAGAAGTGACTTCTCCCTCCTGGCAAAATAGGGAGAAGTGAGGCAAAATTAGGGAGAAGTGATAAAAATCATAATTTCACTGAACATTTCTCTTACGGTTATCGCGTAACTGTAAACTCTATGTGTACACACCAGGGGTCATGAAACAATCGATGCGATCCAATTTTACAGCCTATTTGGTGGGATTAGCGCATTTATGACATGCACTCGCCCCTAGGGTCTGAAATTCATAGTAAAAAAAAAAAAAAAAAAAAAAAAAAAAAAAAAAAAAAAAAAAAAAATAGAAAAAAAAAAAAAATAGAAAATTCCAGAGCGACTTGACTTCCCCCTACGAGAAAAATAAGGCGACTTGGCCAGAAAAAAAGCGACCACTTCGCCCATGTCGCCCTCAAACATGAACCCTGGCAAATATTAAAGTTCATGTATACTAATTTAGGCACAGATAGAAAAGTAGAGTGTAAAGTAGAAATGGTAGGGAATTGGATACAATAATGTAGAAAAAGTGGCCAAGTTAAAAAGGTGATATTTTTGTTAAAAAATATGTTTTCGGCATAAAAACACCAAGGTGCACATCTTCAATATGTGTAGAAGACGTGTGTATAGTTTCAGAACGATCTACCGAACGGTTTCGGAGGAGTTGTGTACACAAACTCTGTACCGTATATATAATTGTATAGAAAAATGTAGAAAAAATGGCTGAGTTAAAAAGGTGATATTTTTGTTAAAAAATATGTTTTCGGCATAAAAACACCAAGGTGCACATCTTCAATATGTGTAGAAGACGTGTGTATAGTTTCAGAACGATCTACCGAACGGTTTCGGAGGAGTTGTGTACACAAACTCTGTACCGTATATATAATTGTATAGAAAAATGTAGAAAAAATGGCTGAGTTAAAAAGGTGATATTTTTGTTAAAAAATATGTTTTCGGCATAAAAACACCAAGGTGCACATCTTCAATATGTGTAGAAGACGTGTGTATAGTTTCAGATCGATCGACTGAACGGTTTCGGAGGAGTTGTGTACACGAACTATGCGCTTTTTCTTCAGCCGCCCGCCCGCCGTGCGGTAAAACAGAATACGTACCGTTTTTTAAAAACGGTCGTATAAAAATTAATCCTTAAATTGAAAATTTCTCCCTCAAAGTGTACTTAGCAAGATAAGTAAGTATACTTTGCAATTTTGATGAAATACGCTACCGATTTTTCAAGACTGTATGTAAAAGTTATAGTGTTTAGATCTTAACCAAGCATGCATGACATATAACAAGCTTAACAACAAACTGATCAGTGTGCATAAATTAATCAGGGCCTGCAATTATAAAAATTCTAAGCAAGTACTTGGTTCTCATATTTGAATCAGGAAATTTGATTTGTCGCGGCTGAGCTGTGACATTTATTCAACATTTTTCTACATAAATATTTGCATAGAGTTGTGAAAACATTAGAATGCAGGAGTTGATCCAAAAGAATCATCCAAGAATAGTGAAATAATATCACAAGTTTTCGGCCTAGAGATCGTTATGGTTGTCCACTGGTTTAGATTCGGGTCAGTTGGTCAGTTGCTATTCCTGTGCAAATCTCCCTAAAAGTAATAGGATTAGCACTACTTACTACTTTCATACGGGGTGTAATCAGATTCAACGCTCATGTACCAGAAAGCCAAAAAATGCAACTAAAGTCCAAACCAGGATATTGGGATTAATGCTGCATCCCGTTTTTAAATTTACCCTTTACATGCTCCCAACCAGCCACCCACTCCTGGGGACGCTTCACTAAACTGTACGATTAAACTGTTCGTAAGTGCAAATTTAGGATCGTCTGGAAATTTCAATTGTTGGATTTACATTTATTGAGCATAGGCTGCATATGCAGCCTATGCTCAATAAATGTAAATCCAATAATTGTTTATATGAAAACATTGTTAATGGGAAATTTACAGACTATCATAATTTTGCACTTACAGACACTTTAGTCTTACAAAGTTCCCCTGCACATCAAGGGTTATGGTGATGGTACATAGTAATGTAGGTTACAGAAGAGACCATTTTCATCACATGGGGCAAAAATAATTGGAATTACAACCAATTAATCGGACAATATTTCACCACCATCCAGTGGGTTTATAAGAGAATCTGTGTAACCTGTGCTAAACCATACCTTAATTACATTGCATATATCCCAGACAGTTAGCATTAATCAATGGTTCATAACGATCAAACTTTCGAAGCACATGCTCCCATCTCGGGCTTGAAATCAGGAAGTTTGATTGGTCGAGGCTCAACCAATAAAACTGCCTGATTTACAACACAAAGTCTGAACAGATTAAAAAGTTTTATAATAACACAGTTCATGCCAAATAGTTATTGATAGCTTACACACATAGATACTTCTCATTAGTTGCAGAGCTCCAGATCAGGGCCCGGTTGCTCAAAGTTTCTGTTAGCTTAACAGACTGTTAAAAATCCTTAGCATTGCTAAGGATTTAACAGTCTGTTAAGCTAACAGAGGTTTTCAGCAACCAGGCCCAGGTGCGTATTGGTGTATTTTACGCACTTATTTTAGCAGAATACGGACCGATTATCAAAAGTGGGAGTACAAAATACTCACACCAATGTGAAAATATATATTGATTTTCAAATTGAGTAGTGAAAATACTGTAATAAAGTTGATATTTACTAATAGTGGAGCTGCAAAAGAACACTTCTTTTTGCAGCTCAAATAAGAGAATTTGTATATGTGTTTTATATTGTTTTATCATTTGTTCCCCATTTAATATTAAGGAAGTAAACTACACATTGAATTTGAAATCTGGAGGTATACTAATCTTTCGATACAAAACTTATCTGGAGCACTGGTTGAATGTACGAAAATATTATAATTTACACATGCACTGTGTTTGAAATAGATGCAGCTCAATTACAAGTGGTAAATTCAGATATTCAAAACTTGGGAGTGCAATCAGGTGTAGCCTAATCTTCAAATTCCCAGCAAATCCTTTACTTGCCCAGCAGGCATACGGCAATATATTTTTCTTTGACAAAAATACCCCTTTTATGCTGTCAGAATGGAATATCTCATACCCGTTTAAACCAGTTCCATAGGGATGAAAGGATTAAGTATTGTTTTGATGATTGTGCTCAGTGTTGTTATGGTATTGAATGCAACCTAAATTTTATCACAAATAAACATCTAATTCTGTAGCCTATTTCACCAACATTGCAAAGTTTACTTATCTAGCAAAGTATACTTTGAGGGAGAAATTTTCAATTTTAGGATAAATTTATCAATTTTTATTATACTGAATTTATAACATTATCACAGCCATTTGGCTGTGATAATGTAATAAATTCAGTATAATAATTCTGCATACTTTTAACCATCAAATATATGCAGTTGTTAATTCTATATGAAATAATGCATTTCGGGAAAAATAAATGATTACTCCCTCAAAGTATGCTTTGCTAGAAAAGTACACTTTGCAATGTTGATGAAATAGGCTACAGGAGATGTTGAACCTCCGAGCATTTGTACTACACACATTTGAAGCCAGCACGTTTCTACACTGCTTTGGGTATGGGACCGCCAATCACAAATGGGGCTTATTGAGACGGAGATTAGTGTAGCTCCTGAACACTATGACTTGTTAAGTAGAAGTATGATAACAAGAGCTGGCATCGTTAAACGAAGCTAATCCCTTCGCTGGCAGCCTTGATAATTAAAAAAAAAAACAACAAACTAAGTCCTAAGTGACCTTGGGCGGTCGGATGTGGGTCGTATGCAAAACAAAGTACCATCCCTAGACACACACACTATGGCCAAATATCAAAATCGGTGAAGCAGTTCATAAGTTATTGAATAAAAAAAACAAAACTTTAATAAACGCATTTGCCTTACAAACAAGGTGAACAGAAGTCCTCAGTGACCTTGACCGTGGGTGGTTGGACATGCGTCGTATGCAAAACAAAGCACCATCCCTAGGCTCCAAGTCTCAGTTATTGCAAAGTCAATTGTGACCGACAGGAAAATATGGGAGCTATGGCCTTCGTCACTATTGATTGATTGATTGTGCATTCAACATCAAGGTCATATACAGACTGGCCTTTGCAACCAGTGTAGATCCAGCTAAAAAAGAACATCAGTTCTGCACCGTCATTGAGTCAATAAAACACTCATTGTGTTTCTAAATAAAACAAAAACGGTATCGAGCTTCAAGTGTGCTAGACGATCAGGAGCTAGACAGTCTAGACTGGCTACAAACGCCAATAAACCCCCATTTCTCCGGTTATTTATATCTGATGCCATAAACAGAAATGTAATTCCATGACTTTCAGAAATGCAGGCTTTTAAACATACAAATCAGCACACAAAATGTGAAAGGAGGAATGAAGATGATCCAGACATTCTCCAATCATAAATTCAGAGGTGGGCTGAATGAATGACAGCATCAAAGGCAAATTGGGTCAGCCAAATATTCTTGAACAACCATGTACTAAACTGTATGGTAGACATTAGGGCCTGTATGGGATAGGGCCAGGGCCTGTATTATAAAAACTTTCTAAGCACATTCTCAAAGTTAATTCTCAAAATCAGTCAATGCCTTAATTTTAAACGAAATCAAGGAGCTTCATTGGCAGAGACTGAGCAAAATCAAGCCTCAACCAATCAAACTTCTAGATTTTGAGCATGAGCACCGAGAATGTTCTCCGGAAGTTTTCTACAACCAGTCCGAGGTGTGCCACACAAGCCCTAATGCCGGTGCTATGATATCAATGTGCCGGACGGCGAGTTCTGAGCCGGAGTTTCCGTGGCCTGCCGGATATGTAGACCCTGCTTCTGTGCCTCGTCGCTCGTGATGAACACCGTGTGTGTCGAGTGTGGTCCGCCAAGACTTAGATTCCCCGTCGAAAACGGAATCGTCAGCGACATCGGCTGCATAGTCACTTTACTGCCCGCCGTCTTCTGAATAGCACTGTTCTTCATTTGAAACTGGGAGAACTGAGTAGTAGTGAGCACCTGACTAGCATTGATTTGATTTGATGTGATGGGGGCGGGGCCAGGGAATGAGAAGTTCTGTTGCTGGGTACCGGCATGCAGCTGTAATGTCTGGTGGCCGGCTCCCCGCTGTATGTGAGGATGCGGATGGCCTTTAGACTGGAACACAGGGTGGCGCTGTGATATCAGCAGCTCTTTCTCTGGAAGGAAGGCAGCAAATGAACGTGTATTATAATTATAATGGTGGATATTCATTTATGGTTGCGACTGAAGAAATGGGGCTCATGGGATTTGCGACTAGTGTAGCTCCTGGTAAAATACCACACTCCTGTAGTCTGATAATGATCTATATTGCTTGTTAGAAACATGACGGGCGTTCATTGATGTAATATCAAACAGTGCAGATCCTGATCAGACTGTGCAGATGTACAGGCTGAAAACCAATTCTATCATACAAGATGTCATGAGCCCCAGATGGTAGAGGAAAGATATACTCAAAAGTGGCTTATTTATGAGTGTGACAGGAGAAATGGGGCTTGTTAGAAACATGTTTAATTGAATGGCGAACAGTGCAGATCGCGATCAGATCCTGTGCGGATGCACAGGCTGATCTGGATCTACACTGGTAGCACAACCAATAAGCCCCATTTCTCCAGTCACGGGATGGGTTGTGGCCGAGAGGTTAGAGCACTGGACTTCAATACCAGAGGTTATGGATTCACACCTCGTCTTAGGCATCCCAATACTTTCAATAGTATTTCCATCCCACTGGTCGTTCGAATGAGACAAAGCCGAGGTCCAGTCCCTACATGATTTGGGCAGTTGCTGGGACATTAACCCTTAGACCGCTATCTTAATTTTGTTGTTGTCTGCTGTTTATTTTCTATTTTCCATTTTTATCATCAAAAACATGCTTTGACAGCACTTTCTGAAAATTTAAAACATGGTTTAACAGCAATTCAGAATCATTTCCATTGGAAATGATTCTGAAGTGCTGTCAAACCATGTTTTTATTGAGAAATAAGGCAAGATATAAAAGCAACAGCAGACGGAAATTGTTGTGAGTAGCGGCCTAAGGGTTAAGCCAATTCACTTCCTCCAGTCACAGCCACAGTTCAGGAGTTTGGTTCAATCACAGCCAGAATTACAGATGGAGTGTAGCTGAGCTCCAGATAAGCTGTGTATTTGCTTAAATACCCAATTAAAATTGCCAAAAACCCAATTGAAATCAGAAGTAGTGAGTATCAATAATAAAAAAATTGTGGTACGTTTATCATGCTGCAGAAAACAATAAACCGACCACAAATATAGCAAGTTTTTCTTATTTTTCCACAAATCTTGGTATTTCATGAGAATAGTCTCCAAGGAGACAATTCTAATGAAATGCCAAGACATGTTTTCATTTAGAAGCAAACTATTGAATAATTGCTGTCAACTGATATGTAAACAGCAGTGTGATTCTATTTAACCCAATTAAAATTTTGAAATACCCAATTGTTTCAGAAATGATGGAGTGACAATACTCAATTACTAATTCCTTATCTGGAGCCCTGTGTAGCAAACAATCATACCTGGGGTAGCAGATACCACTCCATTGGGCAGCGGAGATGTGGACACTTGTGGGCTCACAGATCCCTGCAACGTACATGTAGCCAATATTAATATTTATTATATGACTTCAGTCATTGTCATTGGCCGAAACACAGCCACGTGATTATCTACAAATTGAATGTAGACCTCTGAATGGTTTGTTTACACGAATAAGCACTCGAGGACCGCGAGACCGGTCCGAGATGCGTTTATTAATGTAAACAAACATATTGTTCACCTCCTTAGAGGGCATGTGTAAATCTGGCACATGTAATTGTTATTGTGTTTACACCGTTAGTGATTATTCCTGATTTTATGAATATTCGTGGTAAGGGTCATATAATAAAACAATTGTGAAAAGCAAGATTAATCGTAATCCGTAAATGGATATTTATGTAATATTATTGAAAAGGTGACACATATGGGAATTTCTCAATTGATAATAAAACAATAATCACCTTGTCATATCGGTCAATAATTCCAGCACAAAAATATTCACACAATTCCCTAACATTTGATTGGTCTGTAGCAAGTCTCTGTCCAAAATTTATATCCCAGTAAACTCCATGCCGAACTACTTTCCATAACCGTCAGGCGCAGTTAAAATAATTCTTAAGAAAACGGAAAATAAACACATTTTCTTGATGAATTTATTTCAAATGTTGGAATTATAAGGAATGAATGGCCTTTTTGTTGAATTTATCGGGGATATAAACTTGGAAAAGTCGCGGGAATACTGGATGAAGGCCTTCTGGCCTTCGTCCAGTATTCCCGCGACTTTTCCAAGTTTATACCCTCGATAAATTCCACAAAAAGGCCATTCATTCCTATAATACTGCGTCCTCGGTCAAATTCACGTTTATCGGGTTGATAAAACCATGTATTGACCTGACAACAAGGTGATAATTGTATAATATTGAGGGTTAACATCATTTACATCTTAGCACACTTCCAGAATTAATTGCATGTCGGGAGTGGAAGGCACCTGAATTTTTTTATTTATGGCTGCTGGGGTTGAAAAAATGAAAAGTGCTTAAAAAAATCATCAGAAAGTTAATTTAATTACATGGGTAGTTTGTTTGTTTATTAGTGTTTAACGGCCTATCAACAGCTAAGGTCATGTAAGGCCGGGCAAACAGGTTCGATCCCCATTTTAACCTGCTGCATTGGGGGGGGGTGGGGGGGGGGGGGGGGAGGGGGGGGGGGGGGGATTGGAATCAGATTGGAATATTTACATCGAGGACAAATATATTCAGCCCGAAATTAGAATAACCTGACCTGGTGCCAGGTCCATACCACACCAGTCACTTGGCCCCTTCCCCTAAAACAGGATTACGAATATCGTAATACTCACATAAGGGGTATAACCAGATTCAACTGTCACATACAAAATGCCAAAGACGTATGTGAGGGCCAAACCCGGTCTCCAGTCGGGATTCCGGAATGGATGAACCTCGATCGTTAAATTACCCATCGCATGCTCCCACCTGCCACCCACTACATGGGTAGTCTTTTTTCTTCTTCAAAAAGTGCCTTCCTCTCCCCAAATACAATTAATTCAGGAATTTCCCTCACTTGAGCGATGGTTTAATATGGTATTTATTGAACAAGCTTACTGATTTCATAAGAAATGAGACTGTTCTTACGAAATCAGTCAACAAGTTTAATAAAGATTAATTACAGTAAAACAAATGGTCATAGCATAAGCAGTCTGAAAACTTGGAGTATGTTATAGGAATGAATGGCCTTTTTGTGGAATTTATCGGGGTATAAACTCGGAAAAGTCGTGGGAATACTGGACGAAGGCCGGAAGGCCTCGTCCAGTATTCACGCGACTTTTCCAAGTTCATATCCCCGATAAATTCAGCAAAAAGGCCATTCATTCCTTATAATTCCAGCATTTGAAATAAATTCATCAAGAAAATGTGTTTATTTTCAGTTTTCTTAAGAATTATTTTAACTGAGCCCGACGGTTACGGAAAGTAGTTCGGCATGGAGTTTACTAGGATATAAATTTTGGACAGACTTGCTACGGACCAATCAAATGTTAGGGAATTGTGTAAATATTTTTGTGCTGGAATTATTGACTTGGAAATCTCTCGTATACATCTAGTTAATAGAAACAGTTTCGTAAATTGGAAACATGTTGTGTCCGTATTAATCCATGTAGCACAATTCATTAAATAATCTCTAATATATAGACTAAATATACATATCATAGAAGTAATACAAGACATTCCATCTTCCATGTTGGAATAGGGTAAATCATCCACTTGTGTCAGTCATGCACACAACTTGCTCAGTAGGTTCAGTTGTAGTTAATGCAAAAGCCAAGACACTCTATTAATTTTCTGTTATTTAAAACGAACGATGGAATATCCTCTATTATATATAATGGGCATGTCCAGATTGTAATTATATGCCTTTCTTGCACCATTAAGTTCAACGCTTTCAACACCACAGGCCTGTATAGTGATATTGGCAAAACATGTAGATCCAGATGAGCCGGCTCGTGACGAGCCGTCTCATTAGGATCTGCACTTTTTGCAAGTGATATTCACATTTTTGAGAACACCCCCTTTTCATGAATGGACTAGTCTGAAAACCATTTTGTGACGGTTGCATTGGTTGCAAAATTAACATATCAAAATCAATTCCAGTTACTTAGGGGTGAAAGGGTTAATACAACACTTAAAATTGCATGTATTTCACTAATATCTGCACACAAAATGATTTTATTTCTCGAAGCAAACAACTTACTGATCTGAAGTGTGGACTAGGTGTTGTCACAGGGCTCTGTTGATGTGATGAGAAGGACATGTGACCAACAGACCCTACGTGATTGGCCAGCGTGGTTGTCAAGGAGACGGGAGTGAGCACGGTTCCCTGCAGTCCTCTATCGAGCACCAGCGTGTTCGGCGGCAGTCCCGTGAACAGGTTATTCTTACCGCCCTGCATCGCACGTATCGTGTCAATGCTGTTAATACTATTGATGTACTTTGCCGAAGTGTTTTTATTCCTAGCTATCACATTTGTTTGGTTCAGCGACGATTTCTCGTCGAGCACGACCTGAGTGGAGCCCAGCTCCCCGAGCTGAGAATTACTGATGTTCAGGTACTGGCCATTCATAATGGCGTCCTGGCTGATCCCGGTCACCACAAAGCCGACGTCCTTAAACACGTTATTCTTGCTGTATTTACCCGTGCTGCCGAGTGTAGCGTTTATCACATTTGCGCCACTGAGGCTCACACTGGGAATGGCAATAGCAAACGCGGGGTTACTGCCGGCCGAGCTGGTCACGGTGATGTTACTGATGATATTGGGCGACGTGACGAGTGGTGTGGACAGTGGCATGGGGGCGTGGCTCGTACTACCGGCACTAGACACGATCGTCACACCGCCACTACCGCTACACCGCCGCTTCTTCAGACTGGACGGTCCGGACGCGGCCGTGGATCCGGGACTCCGAGATCCGGGCAACCCGCCTTCTCTCGACTTAGATTTATTCACATTCGGACTCGTCACACAGGGCTTGGGTTTCTTGACGACGGCCTTGTTTATCACGGGTGTTATCACGGTGGGCGGGCGGTGAACCACTTGGCCGGGCTGGGTGAGCAGGTGGCGGGATCGCGCCGGGTTCGTCACATCAAAGTCGTACGGATCCTTTGATATCTGAGAATCTGTCTCCTTGGGCAGGTTGGACGCCACACATAATTTCCTGTCGCAGAATACACATGAGCATGCAGAGCTCCAGATAAGGTGCGTATTGGCGTATTTTACACTTATTTTAGTACAATACGCATTGATTATCAAAAATGGGAGTACAAAAATACGCATTGATTTTCAAATGGAGTAGTGAAAATACTGTAATACAGTTGAAAATTTACTTAGTTGAGCTGCAAAAAGCAAACAGTGTTTGCTTTTTTCAGCTCAAATAAGTGAATTTTTAAATTTGTTTTATTTTTTATAATTTGTTCCCTATTTAATATTAAAGGAAGAAAATCAATAAGACATTTGTAAAAGTAAAATACTATTGAATTTGAAATATGGGGTATAATACTCTAGATACAAAACTTATCTGCAGCTCTGAGCATGCTAATAAACACATTACATAAATTGGACATGAAATGATTACAAAAATTATCCTGTGAATATATAGCCTTTTGCGATTTTACTAGCTCTCATGCTCAAAATCAGAAAGTTTGATTGGCCGAGGCTAAGCTCAGCCATGGCCAATCAAACTGCATGTTTTTGAGAACCAATTTAGATACTGTGGCCAGAATTAAGAATGAAACATTGTTTTGCTATTCATTGGGTGATGAACATGGACAGTCTTTAGGATAATTCCACATTTGCCATGTAACCATCAATATTCACCATCCCAATGAACAGCCAAAAAACAACAATGTTATAGTATTTATCATTTTATTACTAGATATTGCTTTGATTGACGTTAATTATGTCCCACTGCAGCGTTCTTGTTTGTTACATGTAAATGAAAAATATCTTTGTTATATGCCTTGTAAAGTTATCACAACATTGACACATTATTATCCAGTTTGTTTCTGCATTTAACTCTTTGCATGCTGGGAAATTTGTGGGCTATAAATAGTTCAAAAATAGCAGATGACAATTCATTATATTTTCTTTTATTTCTACTTATAAATGTCATGAATATGTCTTGGAATTTCATTAGAATTGTGTCCGGAGGACACAATTCTAATGAAATTTCAAGACATATTTACAGAGAGAAATAAAACATATAGTTCCTATTCTCATGGATCCGTGCCCCTAAGCACATACATTCATATTGTGTGTTATATTCTGATTAATTCCTGAAAATGTATACATCAACATAAAGTTCAAACACTTGACTATGAGTGGACATAAAGAATTCACCAAAATTATTGTTTATGCAAGTCTTAGAGTCCCTAGAAATAACCCACCCAAGTCACCTAATTGATCTTGAAACTTCTCATCAGGTTCGTGCCCTACAACCTTTTTCACATTTGAGTGACATTCCTTGATCACTCATACAATAAAGAAGTGTTGCTGCCTAAATGAATCAAATTTAAATATGGTGAAGTCCAGATTCACCTAGAAATCAACATTTATCACATTTTATGCATCATTTGCGAACAGACCCTCTTCAGATTAAGGAAATATGTAGAAAAATCACAAAATAGGTGGTAAATCACAATTGTATGCAACTGTAACTTAGAAAACAGTGGGATACAACTTAAAATACCTTTTTAAAATAATTTTCAATTAGAATATGCTTATTCACTTGTTTTCTAGGGGCACAAATCAATGAGAAGGCACGAATCCATGAGAATTGGGGCTACTCCTAATTCGTTTGGCGGATATTTTCGCAGCTAGCATGCAAAGAGTTAAACATACCGTGGACAATCAGCGGACATGGGGGAGTGACACGACAGTTAGATCACCATTTAGCTCCTGATTTACTGTATAGATCCTAACATTGGAACATTTCAATATTTATTACCATAATAGGGTAAATATAATTTATGTAGTTTGAACGTAGTGAATTAGAAATAAATTATATTTCTCTGGCGGTCGGTGGGACAACCTTATACATTACAGAGCTCCAGATAAGCTGCGTATTTGCTTAAATACCCAATTAAAATTGCCAAAAAAAACAATTGAAATCAGAAGTAGTGAGTATCAAAAAGCAATACAAAATTGTGGTACCTTTATCATGCTGCAGAAAACAATAAACCGACCACAAATATAACATGTTTTTCTTATTTTTCCATGAAAACACATCTTGGTATTTCATTAGAACTTGGAGACAATTCTAATGAAATGCCAAGACATGTTTTCATTTAGAAGCAAATTATTCAATAATTGCTGTCTGCTGAAATACCCAATTGTTTCAGAATGATGGAGTATACAATACTCAATTACTAATTCCTTATCTGGAGCACTGCAATAGGTTGATAATATTCATTGATGGTAACGTGCTCAGTCGTGCACGTTTTCGCGCCATGCGGGGTCACTAGGTGTGACCACTGGCTGAATATTGTCATTCAAGTGTTGACGGACACAAAAGTGACACGTATAATAGTCGCAATGGTTATATGGTAGGAATCAAATGAATTAAGTAGTTATTTAGGTCAGGATATTGGACAGTATGTGTTTATTGTAAAAAATGTGCGTTTTTCAAATGTCGCGTTGCATACTTGTCTAAAATACAACATGTATATGATATTGCTCGATTAAATGCTAAATATAAGTGAGTGTCGTGTTTGTATAAGGTTGTTCCTGGGGATGGGCAGAGAATAAATGTTTGCTTTATCTGCATATATGGTATAAATGTACATACTTTGGTGGGGGAGGGTGTAGATGGCGCTCCAGGAGATCGAGGAAGGCTGAGCGGAGGTGGTCACTGCGGCGGCTGAACGTGTGACACCCAAAACTGCTGCCATTGATGTTGTGACGCCGAGCTCCAAATGAACACGCCTGAAATTGAAAGGGAATGGGTTTCACGACCCAGCAACAACTATGGTCATTTAGGGGCGGGACCTCGGTTTTAAGTGTAATCCGACAGAGCTCCAGATAAGCTGCGTATTTGCTTAAATACCCAATTAAAATTGCCAAAAACCCAATTGAAATCAGAAGTAGCGAATATCAAAAAGCAATATTAATGTTGTGGTACCTTTATCATGCTGCAGAAAACAACAAACAGAGCACAAATATAGCATATCTTTTCTTATTTTCAATGAAAACACATCTCGGTATTTCATTAGAATTGTCTCCAAGGAGACAATTCTAATGAAATGCCAAGACATGTTTTCATTTCGAAGCAAACATTCAATAATTGCTGTCTGTTGATGTGTAAACAGCAGTGTGATTTTATTTTACCCAATTAAAATTTTGAAATACCCAATTGCTTCAGAAATGATGGAGTGAAAATACTCAATTACTAATTCCTTATCTGGAGCCCTGATCCGAAAAACAAGTGGGATGGAAATACTATGACAGTATTTTTTTGATGCCCTAGGCGAGGTTTGAAAAAGTGAAAGGATTTAACGTCCCACCAACAGCTAAGATCATATAGAGACGGGACCACCGTTTAAAGTCTCATCCGACAGCCCAGTGGGATGGAAATACTATGAAAGTATTTTTTGATGCCCTAGGCAAGGTTTGAACCCACAACCTCTGGGTTGGAAGCCAGGTGTTCTAACCCATAGGCTACAAGCCATCCTGTTTTCCAGGTCACAAGTCACATGTAACAAGTTGGAATGTGGAGGAAACGGCAGTACCACAATGTCATACATAACTAGAAATGTGGCCTGTCGGCACACGAATGCCCCCGCTGGCAGCCAAAGAAAACGAGGCATATTTGATTGTAAGCCATTTACCCGAGCGTTAAGGTTTTGAACGCACCTTGACCCTGGGCTTAGTGGGGGCGGGACGAATGTGGATTTGTCACAGGGCGGTAGAGGACCATTGTAGCAATGCGTGTGTGAAATGTGAAGCAGATCCGAGCAAGGAAACACAAATTATAAGCCATTTAACTGACAGTTAAGGTTTCAAACGCACCAAGTCTGTGACCTTGACCCTGTGCTTAGCGGGGGCAGGACGAATGTGGATTTGTCACAGGGCGGTAGAGGACCATTGGAGCAATGCGTGTGTGAAAGTTAGTGTAGGATTGAGAAACGTGCACGTAGATTTGTCCCAAAGTGCTAAGTAAACATTTAAAGTCGAAAAAGTGAAGGTCAAGGTCGAAGTACTGGGTGGTGGAGTGTGTAGGGCATGTTCATATGTATCATGTGTAGAAATATTTAAGCGATTGGCAAAAGTATTGAGAAGTTAGTGTAGGATTGAGAAACGTGCACGTAGATTTGTCCCAAAGTGCCAAGCAAACATTTAAAGTGGAAAAGGTCAAGGCCAAAGGTCAAGGTCGAAGTACTGGGGGGTGGAGTGTGATGGATGGACTGACAAAACCTTATGTGTAAAGAATATGCCCAACATTTGTTTAGCAGAAGTACAGTTACATGCAGTTTGCAAAATTCCAATATCATCAATAAATACAAAATTTTGATTCATGTCCAAGATGGTTGATGACAAATTTGCCAGAAATAGTGTTTAGCCTTATTTGTCATGTTTAATTATTATGTCAAATTTCAAAAGAAACGCAAAGTGTCATATAGAGATGGGAACTCGGTTTAAAGTCTTATTCGAAAGACCAGTGAGTGGAAAAAAACAATAAAAGAATTATTGCTTAGGGCGCAAATCTTACGGATGGACTAATGGACGGAAATACTAAAACTCTATACTGTATTTATTGAACTAAACGCCCCCGAGGCTATGCAATTCGTCGGGATCAAAACGTGGAAAATAGGATCAAAATATATTATTTTCACATACGAAAGTAATTTAAAACAATAGTGTTTGATGCCCTCGACGAGATTTGAACCCACAATCTCCGCTTTAAGTTTTAAATGGGTTTTGTATATGAAAATAACATATTTAGAATGCAAATATGGGAGGGGGGCTACTATTAGAGTCTAGAGAGGGGGCTACAATTAGAATAAATACGGTACCCTCGACATACTTAGATACCATGATTATAATCAATAAGATTAAATTTAAGCGAGATATCAATAATTCTCGCCTATACATACAGCAATAGGGCGCGGATGGTAGGTGGTGTACGAGTCGTCCTTATCTTTCGGGGTCTCCTCGTCTTCATCATCGATGAGCAGCTTGTCTGGTATTTTCTCCGAAGGTGACCACATCTCGTCTCGCAGCGACAGGGACGGCATACTCAGCTGGCTAATGTTCGGCCTGTAGAAACCAATGAAATAAGCTGGTAAATACGTAACCCGACTTGGAAAATCACGAGTAACTTCCCTTAGAACTACTTCCACAGCATCATGGGCGGTAGAAATGGTTTGTCGCTTTGACATTATGTTTCTTTTCTTAGTTGTTTAAACTTAGTTAAACCTGTGCATTTCTTAAGCAATTTATCAAATGTTTCCATGAATTCACCCATGTTAAATTATCTCTATAGTATCGATTCCAGGCGAAACTACAGATAAATTTCCTGTACACAATAAAACCTGTGCTATCAATACATGCGCCACTCTTCTATGTTACAGGTAATTGTACATGTAACTTTGCTCCCGATTGATTGATTCATTATTGGTGTTTATCAGTTAAGGTCATTTAAGGTCGGGCCAACAGGTTGGACTATCCTGTATTCAACCTTGCCATAGTGAGAGAAATTCCCAAAATCAGTACTCAATATTTACAGAAAAATAATCCTAGCACAAAAATATTTACACAATTCCCTAACATTTGATTCCGTAACCGTGAGACGCAGTTAAAATAATTCTTAAGAAAACGGAAAATAAACACATTTTCTTGATGAATTTATTTCAAATGTTGGAATTATCAGGAATGAATGGCCTTTTTGTGGAATTTATCGGGGATATAAACTTGGAAAAGTCGCGGGAATACTGGACGAGGCCTTCTGGCCTTCGTCCAGTATTCCCGCGACTATTCCAAGTTTATACCCCGATAAATTCCACAAAAAGGCCATTCATTCCTATGATATATAATATCCTGAATTGGTGCCAGGTCAATTACACACCAGTCACTTAGCTCCAACTCCAAAAGTAATATGATCAGCACTAATCTTATAACATTTTAATGGGGCATAACAGGATTTAGCTCTCAAGTATGAGAAGGCCAAAAATGTATATGAGGGCCAAACCATGTAAGTCGGTATTCAGGTAAGGATGAACCGAATAGTTAAATTACCATTCGTGTGCTCCTGTCCGACCACCCACAACTGTGCTCTCGAAAACAAATGATTAGATGATAGTCAGACACAGTGACATTTGTCTTAACTGCGGTAACATTTCTCACTCCACTCCAGTACATACGAGCAACGTTACCTTGCGGCAGCGTTTGCGACGACCACCTTCTGTGGGCTGAGCTTGGTCTGTTGGATCACCCCAGTCCCGGGTCCCGCCCGGTTCTCCTTGGTGAGGTGTGAGTGGTGGCTGGGTTTGAGGCCGGGCGAGGTGACGGGCGACAGGCCGTGGGATTTGCCGAGGGTGCCCGATGCGGCCTTGGCAGCGATGGCGGCGTCCCGCGACTCCTGCTTCGCCTTGAGGAAGGCCTCCTTGACGTCGCGGTGCTCCTGTAGAAGCTCGTCGAAGGGAAGTCGCCGCCCCGTTACCGCCCGCCGCAGCGACAACGCATGTGACTGCAGTGCGAGAAGAGGAAATTAGTAAAACATTGTGTCAAAAAAATAGGATACACATTCACCCCCTGCACAAAAGTGTGATTTTTGGGCAGTTTCAACAAAATCCAGCACTTTTTTTAAAAAAAAGAGGAAATCACACTCCTGCAAATTACAGAGAATATCAGGATCGTGTCTTTTGATATAAAGTTTATCAGGCTCAGCTATCGAGCTGAGCCTGATAAACTTGATATCAAAAGACACTAGTATACAAATACAAATGCACAATACATACATGTAGAGAATACCAGGTTAGTGTACATTTATATTGAGTTTAAAAGGCAAGGCTAGGAAACATGTGCGACTGGACTATACAATTGTTGAGCTGTACTCATTTGTTAAGATTGAAAGCACAGTTTGATTGGCTCTGCGCTCAGTCATGGCCAATCAAATTCCATGATTTCTAGCATGTAATTCATTTCATTGATTGGTGTTTTATCGGATTAACCCTAAATATTCGGACACAATTTGCTTTGGGAAACCCCCATTAAGTAGGGGTTTCCCAAAACAAACTAGAAATGGACGCTTGTCGACAAGCGCATGTGTATCCCCCTCCCCAGATACACAAGTAGTTTGAAAAAAGGGTGTTCGAGTTATGCTCCGGAGACAAAATCAGTGATGGAAAAACAAAGGGAGATAACTAAAGAATTAGTGATGCAAGAGTTGTCATTCTTGCGGGACACACCTTTAGGGTCGTGGTCTATGCATGTGTGAAGTTTCATGAAAATATTCCAAAGGGTGTTCGAGTTATGCTCCAGACACGAAATCAGTGCACAAAAAAACAAAGGGAGATAACTAAGAAATTAACGACGCAAGAGTTGTCATTCTTACGTGCGACACACCTTTGGGTCGTCTTCTATGCATGTGTGAAGTTTAATAAACTAGAAAATGTGTTCATAGAACACGGATGTCCCACATATCGCTTTGATAATAAATGAGGCCAAATTGCAAGTCAAAATTTTCTTTTATCTGAGCGTTAAAGTTTTTGAAGCACCAAGTATGTGACCTTGACCCTGGGCTTGGCGGGGGCGGGACGAAAGTGGATTTGGCACAGGGCGGTAGAGGACCATTAGAGCAACGCATATATGAAATATGAAGCTGATCCGTGAATGGAAAGAAAAATTATAAGATATTTACCTGAGCATTAAAGTTTTTGAAGCACCAAGTATGTGACCTTGACCCTGGGATTGGCGGGGGCAGGACGAACGTGGACTTGGCACAGAGCGGTAGAGGACCATTAGAGCAATGCGTATATGAAATATGAAGATGATCATGAAAGAAAACAGAAATTATAAGATATTTACCCGAGCGTTAAATTTAAATTTTTTGAAGCACTAAGTATGTGACCTTGACCCTGGGCTTGGCGGGGGCAGGACGAACGTGGATTTGGCACAGGGCGGTAGACGACCATTAGAGCAACGCGTATATGAAATATGAAAATTGATCCGTGAATGGAAATAAAAATTATAAGATATTTACCTGAGCGTTAAAGTTTTTGAAGCACTAAGTATGTGACCTTGACCCTGGGCTTGGCGGGGGCAGGACGAACGTGGATTTGGCACAGGGCGGTAGATGACCATTAGAGCAACGCGTATATGAAATATGAAGTTGATCCGTGAATGGAAATAAAAATTATAAGATATTTACCTGAGCGTTAAAGTTTTTGAAGCACCAAGTATGTGACCTTGACCCTGGGATTGGTGGGGCAGGACGAACGTGGATTTGGCACAGGGCGGTAGAGGACCATTAGGGCCAATGCGTATATGAAATATGAAGATGATCCATGATCCATGAAAGAAAACAGAAAGTATAAGATATTTACCCAAGCGTTAATGTTTTTGAAGCACTAAGTATGTGACCTTGACCTGGGCTTGACGGGGGCAGAGAACGAACGTGGATTTGGCACAGGGCGGTAGAGGACCATTAAAGAGCAATGCGTATATGCGTGTTCGAGTTATGCTCTGGATACAAAATCAGAGCACGAAACAACAAAGGGAGATAAGTAAACAAGAATTCCGCGGAATCAGATGCCTCGCCTTGTCCCGCCTTGACCTCGAGCCTGGGCCCGAAAGCAATTTTCACTGGCCCGAACATATTATACAATTATTGACTAGTGAACCATAGAATATCAGATTATATTCTATGGCTCACTAGTCAATAATTGTTTTATTATATGATAATAGTCTGTATATAGCACTTACGACCTTATGCTACTAGACAAAAATTGAAAAAGAATTTGAAAAAAAAAAATGAAAAAAAAAAAATGGAAAAAAAGTTTAAAAATTAAAAATAATAATGCTTGCTACTGGAGCCCAGATTTTTTTTTAATAGTCCTATATTTATCTACATATATCTGCACAGGTCCACATAATGCCACAATATTTTCAACACAGTTTACGGAAATGTAATATAATCATTTACCTGTATAAATTACCTGTAAGTGGTCAGTGGTCAGTTGCACATGCTAGCACATGCACAGGTGAATAGTCTGTATATAGCACTTACGACCTTATGCTACTGGACAAAAATTGAAAAATAATTTGAAAAAAAAAATGAAAAAAAAAAAAATGGAAAAAAAAAGTTTAAAAATAATAATGCTTGTTACTGGAGCCCAGATTTTTTTTCCAGTCAAATAGAAAAATAATTTAAAAAAAAAAATAAAAAAAAAATGAAAAGAAAAAAAAATAAAATGAAAGCAGTGGTCAAGCACTGGACATCTGCACATGCTAGCCCATGCTTAGCACATGGTTCTCCCAGTTTCTATTGTTCTCTCTACAGGTAAGGTGTACAGAGCACACGAGAAAAGGTATACAGAGCAGACGAGAAAACAGGTCTTCATGCATTATTGTCCAGTTTGTAGAGTGCGCAAAACAAAAAAGGGAGATAACTGAAAAATTAGCTACGCAAGAGTTGTCATTCTTGTGCGTGACACACCTCCGGGTCGTGGTCTATGCATGTGTGAAGTTTCATGAAAATATTCCAAAGGGTGGTCGAGTTATGCTCCGGACAGGAAATCAGTGAGCGAAAACAAAAAAGGGAAATAACTCAAAAATTAGCTATGCAAGAGTTGTCATTCTTGTGCACGACACACCTTCGGTTTGTGGTCTAATTGAATGTGTTAAGTTTCATAAAAATATTCCAAAGGGTGGTCGAGTTATGGTCAATCAGTGCGCGAAACAAAAAAGGGAGATAACTAAAAATTTAGCTATGCAAGAGTTGTCATTCTTGTGCACGACACACCTTCGGTTTGTGGTCTAATTGAATGTGTTAAGTTTCATAAAAATATTCCAAAGGGTGGTCGAGTTATGGTCAATCAGTGCGCGAAACAAAAAAGGGAGATAACTAAAAATTTAGCTATGCAAGAGTTGTCATTCTTGTGCGCGACACACCTTCGGGTCGTGGTCTATGCATGTGTGAAGTTTCATGAAAATATTCCAAAGGGTGGTGGAGTTATGCTCCGGACACGAAATCAGTGCGAGAAACAAAAAAGGGAGATAACTCAAAAATTAGCTATGGAAGAGTTGTCATTCTTGTGCGCGACACACCTTCGGGTCGTGGTCTATGCATGTGTGAAGTTTCATGAAAATATTCCAAAGGGTGTTCGAGTTATGCTCCGGACAAGAAGTGTCTGCGGCGGACGCGGCGCGCTGTCAAATCCATAGTATCCCCCGACGGAGTCCGGGGGATACAATTATATCCAAATACATTGTTATTGTGATTATACCACAGCTGCCATACTACCATACATACTGTTGTAGGGAAACAATACATTTGTATACGTTTCCCCAAATAAATGGTGTCCGAATATTCAGGGTTATGATGGCAAGACTGCATCAGAAAGGTCAAATATGGATTGGAATTCACCTTTATGGAAGAAGCACTGAATATTCCAACACTAAAATTACAATAACCAGATGGCCGGGGCCCACATGTTAAGCACGCCGAGAGATCTGTAGTCGATTTCATCAAAATTGCAAAGTATATTTATCTTAGCAAAGTACTTTAAAAATTGCATATAGAACTAACCACTGCATATATTTTATGATAAAAAGTATGCAGAATTATTATTCTGAATTTATTACATTATCACAGCCAAAATGGCTGTAAATGGCTGTGATAATGTAATAAATTCAATATAATAATAAATTTATCCTTAAATTGAAAATTTCTCCCTCAAAAGTATACTTTGCTAGAAACGTATACTTTGCAATGTTGGTGAAATAGGCTACAGATATTTATGATGTGTATTTATTTGTATTTGAATTTGTATTTGAAGTTTGAAGTCGAGATATAACATTTGACCTTAGGAATGTGGACCGCATGGGGGGGGGGCATCAACAGAAGTATAGATGATGATAAAGAAGTTTACATAAATTGCAGTAAGGATTTTGGATATATAAGGCATGTAAAAACATTAAGCAGATTTTGTAAAATTTTTAAACACAATGTCCTTTGACACGGACCTTGGGAATGAGGGTCATATGGGTGGGCTATAGAATGAAAATATGAATGACGATAAAGACAAATTTGTAGTTTGAACTAAATCTGCAGATCTGAATATGTACCTTGCATGTAAGAGAGCGGGTACAAATCTTGGCCGTGTCAGCACAGACCACACCACAATGCTTGTTTGGGTCAAACTCGCGATCTGAAACACAACATTCATGGAGTACAGTGTGACAACAATATTCCACCAGGCAGTAACTGACTATTTAAAGGTGTTCACTTGTCATTTGCATTAGCTCATGATTATTTTGACTATGTTTTTCTTGACAATAATCATGAATTAATGTAAAATAACTAATGAACAGCTTTAAAATAACATTGAATCAAACAATACGACAGGTAGCTGAACATAGATTCCACTGCAGGCCTTTTCCCTGCCCGTTATAGCGCATTAACTTAAAAAACAAGGCATCACAGCGCTATAAATTTCAGATAGAACAGGGCTCCAAATAAGGAATTAGTAATTGAGTATTTTCTCTCCATCATTTCTGAAGCAATTGGGTATTTCAAAATGAAATCACACTACTGTGTACACATCAACAGCACAGGTTGAAGTAATGGACCGAGGTCTATAAATACATTAAATATGCCTAAAAGCATCAATAAATGAAGAAAAAAATAAAAAAATATTTTACCCCATTCATCTAATCTTATGGGGAAGGTGTCCAACTCTTTAATAGGCCGAGCCCATACGGGCTCGAGACAACGGACTCTCACGAATCGTCAACCGAGTTATATCATTGTCGCCTATTGCAGAAGTTGGGACAATGTTAGTATTCCGCAATGATATATTCCCCATTGCGCTATGTCAACGCGTTTTCAAGCTATCGATTGTTTTGTTGTAAAAAAAGTATCATCATTGCTAGGTCGGGAAAGAACGGACACATTTCCGAGGCCGATATTGCTATATGAAGGAGTAAACATCAGGTTCAAAATACACTTTTACATCGTCCCGGCCCGTAAAGAAACATTTTGCATAGATAAAACATTGTTTCCAATCGAACATCTGATCAAACCTACATTTATACCCGTCCTGTGCGTCACGACAGACAATTTAATCACACAGACATTTCTATCATTTCTCGGGAAGCCATTTTGTATAAACATCGTGGGACAGGTTTATTCGCCGGAACTCGTGCACTTACTATGTGGTAAAAAAAACGGAACTTTTAGAAACGGTTATAATTCATATTTTATAATACCTATGTTGATGGTGAAAGTATCAAGTTAAAGGTATGTCTCTCTATTCCGATTTCAAGTTTTGTCAAAATATATTTTTTTCTAATAAACATGTTTTGGCAGCATATGAGAATTGTCCGTGGGGTCAAATTTTATTTTTGACCGAATATGGTCATGTTATATGTCAAATCGAAGGTATCAACGAGGCGATCACTCTGGTGCATTTTTTTGTCAAAATCGGATGGCTATGTCATCCAAGATGGCCGCCGAAAGGTCAAAAGGTCGTTCTTTTATTAGAGATTTAAAAATTCTTCTTCACATGAAACGCTTGGCCCATGGTGGCCAAACTTAAAAATTATGGTCCATGGGTGAAGCATTTTCAGATTTGTTAAAACGGAGATCATCGCTAATCCAAGATGGCCGCCGTCTAAAAATAGCATAAATTCTTAAAAAAATCTTCTTCTCATGAACCGCTAGCCGGATTTCGACGAAACTTGGTAAGAATGATAGATGTACAATGCTCTTTCAAAGTTGTTAAAATAGTGACTCCGGGGTCAAAAATGGGCGTGGCCCGTGATGCTTTTAGGCATATTTAATGTATTTATAGACCTCGGTCCGTTACTTCAACCTGTGATCAACAGACAGCAATTATTGAATTAGTTTGTTTCGAAATGAAAACATATCTTGGCATTTCATTATAATTGTCTCCTTGGAGACAATTCTAATGAAATACCAAGATGTGTTTTCATGGAAAATAAGAAAAATATGCTATTGTTGTGGTCTGTTTATTGTTTTCTGCAGCATGATAAAGGTACCACAAAATTGTTATTGATTTTTGATACTCGCTACTTCTGATTTCAATTGGGTTTTTGGCAATTTTAATTGGGTATTTACGCAAATATGCAGCTAATCTGGAGCTCTGAAGAATATAAAAAAGTCCCAATTTTTATTGTTTTTTTGTTTAGTTTCCGTTCCATTTGATCCTTGCAAGCACTAAAAGAGTGTATTATAAGGTTTAAACATGTATTAAATGAAATATATGGGTATATGCCCAATTTAATAATTATGACTCATCAAAATAGGACGTTCACAGTGAAATACCCCAGCACCTTAAATTATTTCTGGGGAAAGGCCTGCATTGTATACAGTAGCCTATTTCACCAACATTGCAAAGCATACTTATCTAGCAAAGTAAACGTTGAGGGAGAAATTTTCATTTTTAGGATAAATGTATTATTGTTTATTATACTGAATTTATTACATTATTATCACAGGCTGTGATAATGTAATAAATTCAGTATAATAATTCTGCATACTTTTAATCATCAAATATATGCAGTCATTAGTTCTATGCATAATGCATTTCGGGAAAAATAAATGATTACTCCCTCAAAGTATACTTTGCTAGAAAAGTATACTTTGCAATGGTTTATACACACTTCTAGACAGGCATTTGTGTTTTGCAATCATGAAAGTACTATGCTTGAAAGTAAATTGCAGCGAAACCTATCAAAACGAAACACATGGGAGTTTATGTTGTATATATGTATGTGGCTGTAAATGGAGAAACGAGGCTTATGGCATATGCTACCAGTATAGACCAGACCAGCCTGCCAAACAGTGCTTTTATATATAATATAGATCAGTAGGCTGCAGGTGTGTGCTAATTCAAGTGATGGACAGGCTACAAATACAATAAACCCCTGCAAAATGGGGCTTATGAGATTTATGACTAGTGTAGTTCCCAATCAAATAGCATACTCCTGTAGCCTGATAATGATCTATATTGCTTGTTAGAAGCATGACGGGTGTTTCATTGATGTAATGGCGAACTGCGCAGATCCTGATCAGACTGTGCGGATGCTGGTCGCAAAACCCAGTAAGGCCCATTTCTCCAATTACAGTCACATATGAGACACGGCATGTGATTTTGTACCTTCGGGCATCTGTGTAATTTCATTAAATACGTTCACAATATTTACAATATTTTCCGTAAATGGCATCAAAAGTTGACAAAATAGTTTTGAACAAGGTAACATTTTCATTATTAGAAAAATGTACTTTGAGCTTGATATATGAGACACGCCAAGTGATATTGTACCTTCGGACATCTGTGAAATTTCGTTTAATACGTTTACAAAATTTACAATATTTTTCATAAATTAAGTCAAAAGTTTACAAAATTTTCAGAGTACATGCGGAATATAATTTTGTAAACTTTTGACTATTAAAAAAAAATATTGTAAATTTTGTAAACATATTTAATGAAATTACTCAGATGTCCGAAGGTACAAAATCACATGGCGTGTCTCACTTGGCCAGTGCAACTCACCCTTGAGTGGGATGATTTTATCTGGCTTCTCCATCAAGGGAAACTTTTTCAGCATCTCGCGAGAGTTGGCAGAACTGGCACTAGTTCCGCTACTCGTGATGTTCACGTTAGTCCCACCGATAGTAATACTAGCCGCATTTGTCATTATGCTCGTACCAGTCACACCACTAGACAAGTTGACACTAGGCCCACCACTGGGTATGCTGACATTGGGTCCAACAGTAGAATTGTTGGCACTCGGCCCCCCACTATGTATACTGCTGGTACTGCCGATAGTGCCGATGTTGAGACTAGTTCTGTGGCCCGTGTGTGCGACAGACGATCCATGGACATGTGATCCATTCCTAGCACCGTGTTTGCTATTACTGTGTTGCAATAAACCACTATGTTTCGCACTAGGACTTGAACTAATGTTATGCTTGCCACTGTTACTGATGCCTAGATTTGAGAAGGAAAGCGTCTTCACGTTAGTCACATTAATATTGGTGTTAGTTCTCACAGGACTTGAATTACTTGGACTTGCACTGAAACTGCTTTTGAAAGCATTACTGGTGGTGTATGTACTGAGACTCGGTTTGGTAGAAGTCACCACGATCATGTCGGCACTAGATGTCACTGACAGGCTAGTCGGCACACCATTCACCAATGGTGAGCTGCCACTAGTGCGGACAGCGCTGCCTGCACTATTCCTACTGGCATTGAGACTGGTCACCCCGGCTTTCAAGGCACTGAGCACACCAGTGTTTGAGAAACTGACCCGTATACTGCCCATGGGGAAGTGTGGTCTCGCGTTACTGAACGTGAAACTTGATGTGGTGCTAGTAACGTTTGTCACAGATGTAGCTGGGGACGTAACATTTGCCATGGTTACCGTGGTCGTTGGTAGGGTGGCTGATGATGTTACCAAGGCAACGGACGGTTCCACAATGGGCGAGATATCCTCGAGTAGAGCACTGACGGCACTGTTGATCTCCGACATTGTCACGGGGGAGGGGGGCTGTGAATGGTCGAGGCTGGGACTGGTCAGGGCAGACAACATAGACAGCTGCGACATTGTTGGCTTCAACAGGTCGTTAGGCTCCGGTTTACACCCCTGCCCTGGCGTCGTGGCCGGCGGTGACAAGGACACTGGCCGCATGGCCCCATTGGTCAACGACGTTCTCGCACTGCCGATAGACTCGCGCTGTTTCTTCATCGCCAGCGTCTCCGGCATTCGCTCCACCTTCACCACAGGCAGTGCCGGGATCGCTGCGAGTTTACTGTCGTTGGCGAGGATGTTTGCGCCGAGTCCCACCCCCACCTTCGCGGCAGTGGACGAGGGTGGGGGCTCCGGCACACTCACAGCCAAGGGAGGCTCCTTGATGCTGGCCTTCGTCAGTACGGGGTTCAGGAGGCGTGGCATGTCTGCCGGCTTCTCCAGGACTGGGGCCGCCACAGTGGGCGGGGGCTTCGTGGGCGAACTCGAGGGGCGCGATGACGCGTGGCCGGACCGACCGTGGGACTTGGAGGTGCCCGACCGCTTGTGGGTGTGGTGGGCCTTCGATGCGACAGCCGACCCCTTCCCACCGTGCCGCACATCTACAATGGCACAGTGAGAAAATACATCAATCAACACACAAGTAAACATATATTTTGTTGGCAACCAAACCAGTATATTGCTTATTTTACTTATTTCTGATGAGGCAAGATTTCAAATTAAAGCTTACTGAATTCACAAGATCCTGACAAAGTAGCACATACTGTATTCTGCCGTGTATTGGTCGCAATCATGCGTAAGTCGCACCCCTATTTTCACTCCAAAACCTGGGGGAAAATGTCTACATGGGGCTATAAGATGCACTCAATTTTCTAAAAAAACAAGAAACGAGGCAAAGCCACGAAGGCCAGGTTTTTTCCAAGCATGGACACTTGGATAACATAATTATACCCACTTTTTGTAGACTAGATGGCCGTGGCCTGCATGTCGCGCCTTGGAGCGAGGCATGGACACTAAAAAAATAGATATAGTAGAATAAGATGGAAAAACTTTACCGAAAAAACTTTAACCGGACACACAGACGTACGGACGGACGGACGGACGGACGGACGGACGGACGGACGGACGGACGGACGGACGGACGTACTGACGAGACGTACATTGTGAGGTTACTAACCCTAACCCATCCTAAATCAAACCCCGTAAACATCAATCGTACAGAAAAAAACAACCCCACAAGACAAAATAACCCCACAAGAGCAATTTATAACGGGGTTAAAACGGAATAAGCATCTCTTAACAAGTCCATCACTGTGTGGTTAACCTCACAATGTAGCTCTCGTCTGGACGGACGGACGGACGGACGTATGCCAAAATGCCGACGATATCGCGCTTTCCGCAAGCGGGTGCGACAATGATGATAAACACCCATGTGAAGTATCAAGGTAATGGGTGAAGCAGTTGCAGAGATATAGTACACAAAAAAACTTTAACAAATAATTTAAAGTAATTTGACCTTGACATTGCGCACAGGGGCCGCACAGTTTGGGGTTAGAATGAAAATATGGACGATGATAAACACCCATGTGAAGTTTCAAGGTAATGGGCGAAGCAGTTGCAGAGATATAGTATAACGAAAAAGTTTTAACCAAAAATTTAACCAGACGTACGTTAAAAAGTTAACGTTGAAAATGGCTAAGTCAATTACGTAGAAATAATAGGTGAAGGTAAAAAAATGGTCACATGTTGGATAGTTGTATGTGGTAGGCACCCCTTGGTTATGAAGCTGTGAACGTTTGGTGGTCCTAGGTGGTACAGTACCAAAGAAATGGACTTAAACACGAAAACTTAACATTGTAAACGCGAAAACTTAACATTGAAAATGGCTAAGTCGACTGCGCGGAAAAAATGGGTCAAGTTAAAAAAAAAAGTAACATGTTGGATAGTGATATGTGGTGGGCACCCCTTGATTATGAAGCTGTGAAAGTTTGGTGGTCCTAGGTGGTACAGTACCAAAGAAATGGACTTAAACACGAAAACTTAACATTGAAAACGCGAAAACTTAACATTGAAAATGGCTAAGTCGACTGCACGGAAAAAATGGGTGAAGTTAAAAAAAAAGTAACATGTTGGATAGTGATATGTGGTGGGCACCCCTTGATTATGAAGCTGTGAAAGTTTGGTGGTCCTAGGTGGTACAGTAACAAAGAAATGGACTTAAACACGAAAACTTAACATTGATTGTGGACGCTGCCCGCCCGCCCGCCCGGCTTTCGCCAATCCAATAGCCTGGATTTTTAAAAAAAAAACCTGGCTAAAAATGAAACAAAAAATAAATGAAACAAAAACAATCGCAGAGTTGTTGTTGTTGTTTATAAATACTTCCAGGTGCTGTTTTGTGGTCACTCACAAGCGTCGTACCCTGGACGTTTCGGACCAATACAATTAATCGCCAAGTTGTTGTTGTTGTTGTTATTTAATAATAATTCCCAAGCGGTTCATGTGAAGAAGAATTTTTAAATCTCTAATAAAAGAACGACCTCTTGACCTTCGGCGGCCATCTTGGATGACATAACCACCAGATTTCGACAAAAAAGTCACCAGAGTGATCGCCTTATTGATACCTTCGATTTGATATATAACATGATTATATTCGGTCACAAATAAAGTTTGACCCCAATTTGACCCCACGGGCCACGCACATTTTTGACCCCGGGGTCACCATTTTAACAACTTTGAAAGAGCATTGTACATTGATCATTCCTACCAAGTTTCGTCGATATCCGGCTGGCGGTTCATGAGAAGAAGATTTTTTAAGAATTTATGCTATTTTTAGACGGCGGCCATCTTGGATTAGCAATGACCTCCATTTTAACAAATCTGAAAAGGCTTCACCCATGGACAATAACTGTTAAGTTTGGCTACCATGGGCCAAGCGGTTCATGTGAAGAAGAATTTTGAAATTATTAATAAAAGAACGACCTTTTGACCTCTCGGCGGCCATCTTGGATGACATAACCATCAGATTTCGACAAAAAATGCACCAGAGTGATCGCCTCTTTGATACCTTCAATTCGATATATGACTTGACCATATTCGGTCAAAAATAAAATTTGACCCAAATTTGAACCCACGGGCCACGCCCAGTTTTGACCCCAGGGTCACCATTTTAACAACTTTGAAAGAGCATTGTACATCGATCATTCCTACCAAGTTTTGTCGAAATCCGGTTGGCGGTTCTTGAGAAGAAGATTTTTTGCTATTTTTAGACGGTGGCCATCTTAGATTACGCAATGACGTCATTTTAACAATTTTGTAATCCCCCTACCTAAGGACCATGATCATGAAGTTTGGTGACTATAGGCCCAATGGTTACCGAGGAGAAGACGTTTGAAAATGTTCACGGACGACGACGGACGACGGACACATTGCGGTAACAATAGCTCACATGAGCTTCGCTCAGGTGAGCTAAAAATGCTCATGTATCTACATGTATGTAAAAGACGCAGGGGCTTTCTGGGATACAAATCTGAGTTAAAAAAATACGACTAATACTCGGCAGAATACGGTAGCACAATCAGTTTATATTTTACTATAAGCACGGTATACTGCAAACTATTCTGTCCAGTTTATCACATTATTTATTTTAAGGTGTATAACCGCCTATCAACAGCGGAGATCATTTTAGGACCCCGGTTAACCAAATCAGAACTGAATGTTTACAATAAAAAAAATATATTCAGCCCTGAAATTAGAATAACCTGAACTGGGGCCGCCGTTTCACTAAACTTTGTACGACTAAAATGTTCGTAAGTGCAAATTTAGGATCGTCTGGAAATTTCAATTGCTGGATTTACATTTATTGAGCATAGGCTGCATATGCAGCCTATGCTCAATAAATGTAAATCCAATAATTGTTTACAAGAAAACATTGTTAATGTGAACTTTACAGACTATCATAATTTTGCATTTACTAACATTTTAGTCGTAAAAAGTTTAGTGAAACGGGCCCCTGGTGCTCACCCCACCAGAGTTTATTACATTGGATTAATTTATTTGCAGTCATAAAACAATCATGTCCACCGAGTAACGTTAAATGATGTCGTTCAAATAAACACAGTTGACAATACTGTGGTAACTCACTAAATGTATTTGTAAAGGACAAGAATATGCCCTCCCTGAAATAAATTAACTGTTAAAATGCATACATACAGTGCAGTCTCCGTTTTTGTTCCACCGTAGACAACACTTGCAAACTCAACGCGAACGCAACGGTTTGCTGTAGCGTTGTATACGTTGTTTAAACGTATAATACGGTTCGTACACGTGTAATACACATTGTCAAACCGTTTAGTTTAAAAGCGTTGTATACGTTGTTTAAACGTATAATACGGTTCGTACACGTGTAATACACATTGTCAAACCGTTTAGTTTTAAAGCGTGTAATACGTTTAGCTTCAATGCGTATAACACGCTTTGGCGTATACATATGTAGCGAGGTGAAAGAGTTGAAACGTGTACAACGCTTTACCTGGAAGCGTGTATCTATTATGAAAGCGTTGAAACGTGTACAACGGTTACACGTTTTAAACACAAATACCTGTTTGCGGATCCCCGATCTCTTCGAGGCGTCCTTGTTTCGTCCCTTTTAAAATATCGCGAATACATACCCTCAGATCGAGTTCAAAGTACATCGGCGGTGTGATTTAGCACTTCAATTAATTGATCCCTAATCCCTGATGACTAATGAGTCACGCTTTTAACACGACAGATGTACCATGTCGTTTATCAAAATGTTTGAGAATTGTAGATCACGTGAGCCGGCTCATCAGGATCTGCGGCATTCCTATGTACATTTTATTTTATATACACAAAAAATGACGCCTAATACAGCGTAATGTAACAGTTCCTAACTTAATATGGAATAGCCCGGGCCGATAGTCCGTGTCAGTTAATTGGGGTTAAATATTACGAACACAGATAAACACAGTGCATGGTTTCTTTATTTTATTTTAACATCATCAGAAATGGCGAGTCTAGGAACTCTCGTATTATCTTTACGCTGAAGCCAGTCTATTTCAGGCACTAATCCGCTATACACCTGTCCCACGCGTGTGTTAAGATTAATCGATATTTGGAGAAACTGAATACACAGCTAGCTGCACACTGGTTTAACACGGATATGGCCCGCGGATATGTGTCATAAATTACTTGGTGGTCAAAACCGGTAAATTTACAAGGTTTATAGCGAAATAGCAGCCGACTGGCAATTTTTCTCGGACCGATTTTTAAGACTAGTTTTCAAATCTCAATCGGTCTGAGAGTTCAAAAATCGGTACAGAACCGGAAAACTGAAAATGTTAGAAGCCCTGCAGTGAGTCTAGAAGTATATATATATACACACACGAAGAACGATCAGAGCATGCGCATTCTACGCGATACAAGGTTGGCATACCAAAACGTGTAATGCGTTAAAACCGTGGAAACGTGTTATACGTATAACACGGTTTCATCTGTACGGTGCTGTGTACATGTAGATGCGTGTAACCGTTCGTCAAAGAAAGCGTTAAATCGTTTAAACGGTTTACCTTAGCGTTGTATACGCTTACAACCGTTGTATACGTTTACCAACCGTTGTACACGGATTACACGCTTTTGAAACTCAATACGTTGTTTACAACCGTTGTATACGTTTACAACCGTTTGTACACGGATTACACGCTTTTGAAACTCAATGCGTTGAACACGTTTGTTCGAATACTTGCGCATGCGCAAGAGTGGGGAAACGCACACAACGCATGGCCGAAAACGTATTACACGTGACGACACACACGGTTTGAAACGCAACTAACGGAAACTCCACGGATACGCAACGCACAACACTTTGTACACGTATAAACCCGGAACATTTTGACAGAAACAACTGTATAATGCCCTTATCTAGATCTCTGAAACGAACGATTAAAAAAGGCATCGATATTACAAAGCTAATCCCTTCGCTGGCAGCCTTGTAATAAAAAAAAACAACAAAATTTAACACATTTGCCTTGCAAACAACTAACATGTACAAGGTGAACAGAAGTCCTCAGTGTATGCAAAACAAAGCACTGTGGCCAAATATCATCAAAATCGGTGAAGCTATTAATATGTAATTAACAAGAGTTGTCAGAGGACAACGAAGCACGCCCGGTGGCAGCAAAGAAACCGAGGGCACATTTGAAAACACAACGTGCTGGATAAGGGAAACAAAATTTATGACCCATTTACCAGAGCGTGTTAAGGTTTCGAGCGTACAAACTATTTGACCTTGACCCTGGGCTTAGCAGAGGTAGAGGACCCTTGGAGCAATGCGTATGTGAAATATGAAGCAAATCCAAGCAAGGAAACAGAAAATATAGGCCATTTACCCGAGCGTCCGAGCGTTAAGGTTTTGAGATGCACAAAATATGTGACCTTGACCCTGGGCTTAGAAGGGGCGGCACAGACGTGGATTTGCCACAGCGCAGTAGAGGACCCTTGGAACAATGCGTGTGCGAAATATGAAGCAAATCCAAGCAAGGAAACAGAAAATATAGGCCATTTACCCGAGCGTCCGAGCGTTAAGGTTTCAAGATGCACAAAGTATGTGACCTTGACCCTGGGCTTAGAAGGGGCGGCATGGACGTGGATTTGCCACAGCGCAGTAGAGGACCTTTGGAGCAATGTGTGTGTGAAATATGAAGCAAATCCAAGCAAGGAAACAGAAAATATAGGCCATTTACCCGAGCGTTAAGGTTTCGAGATGCACAAAGTATGTGACCTTGATCCTGGGCTTAGAAGGGGCGGCATGGATGTGGCTTTTCCACAGTGCAGTGTGTGTGAAATATGAAGCAAATCCAAGCAAGGAAACAGAAAATATAGGCCATTTACCCGAGCGTCCGAGCGTTAAGGTTTCAAGATGCACAAAGTATGTGACCTTGACCCTGGGCTTAGAAGGGGCGGCATGGACGTGGATTTGCCACAGCGCAGTAGAGGACCTTTGGAGCAATGTGTGTGTGAAATATGAAGCAAATCCAAGCAAGGAAACAGAAAATATAGGCCATTTACCCGAGCGTTAAGGTTTCGAGATGCACAAAGTATGTGACCTTGATCCTGGGCTTAGAAGGGGCGGCATGGATGTGGCTTTTCCACAGTGCAGTGTGTGTGAAATATGAAGCAAATCCAAGCAAGGAAACAGAAAATATAGGCCATTATAATTTTTGAAGATAGACGGATGGACTGACTGACGGACGGACGGACGGACGGACGCCTACGACGCCGAGGTTATGCCACAAACACTTCTTCATGCGGAAGGCGCGCTAAAAATGAAAGGTGTTACTAACGCCCATACGTACGTATGCACGCACTTGCTAAGTGCGTGCATACATGGACTAACACTATATTCCTCTTGCCTATCGGCGAAGGGATAATAAATTTGACCACAGGGTTTCTCAGATTATCTGGAGCTACAGTTGGTGTTAACGGCTAATCAACGGCTAAGGTCATTTAAGGCCGGGCCAACGGGTTTCATCGCGCATTCAACCTGCTGCATAGGGGGGAAAATCACAAAACCAGAACAGAATATTTACATGGAAATAAATATATATTCAGCGCAGAAATTTGAATAACCTGATCTGGTGCCAGGTCCATACCACACCAAAGTCACTTGGCCCCTTCCCCTAAAAGTAATAGGATTACGAATAATCAATTTACTCATACAAGGGGTATAACCAAGTTCAACTCTCACATACAAGAATGCCCAAGATGTATCTGAGGGCCAAACCAGGTCTCTGGTCAGGATTCCGGTAAGGATAAAACCGGATCGTTAAATTACCCATCGCATGCGCCCCTTGCTCACACAAGGACACCCACTCTGAGCTACAGAGATCAAGAAATCAAAATGCCCGGTGTGGTGATGGTACATATTGTGTACTCTTATTCTTATAACTGAGCTCTGCAACCAATACTTACTTAGATGGTCCTGGAAGGCTTGTGGCTTTACAACCAACTTGCATTTCTCACAGACCACCAGGTAAAACTCATCTTGGGACGGACAGATCCCAAACAGCGGTAAATCTGCAATGTTGATATACATGTACACATGTAATGGATGAGTGCAGGGGGCCATTTCACTAAACTTTGTACAACTAAAATGTTTGTAAGTGCAGATTTAAAGTAGTTAGTAAATTTCAATTGATGGATACATATATACCATGGGCATACAACATTTTCTGAATGCTACTGTTGTCTTGCTCGAAAGCAGGAAGTTTGATTCTATATTTGTATCTAGCAATCGAAATATAAACTTTGTGCATCTACTCATCATAAGGAAGCTACATTTGTACATACCAAGTTTCAGGTCTGTAGCTATGACGGTTTAAAAGACAAACACACCTCTATCATAACGAATGAAATAATGTGTTTACGGCTCTACCGTCAATATTGTAGTGGCAAGTTCATAAACTAGATGGCCGCGGCCTGCATGTCGCTCCTTGTGGCGAGGCATGGACACAAAAAGATATAGTATAACGAAAAACTTTAACCAAAAAACTTAACCAAAAACTTCAAAGTAATTTGACCTTGACATTGGGCACAGGGGCCGCACGGGAGGGGGGTAGAATGAAAATATAGATGATGATAAACACCCATGTGAAGTTTCAAGGTAATGGGCAAAGCAGTTGCAGAGATATAATATAACAAAAAACTGTAACCAAAAAATGTAACCAAAAAACTTAACCAAAAACTTTAACCAAAAAACCTAACCAATAAACTTAACCAAATAACCAAAAAACTTAACCAAAAACTTTAACCAAAATACTTAACCAAAAACTTCAAAGTAATTTGACCTTGACATTGGGCACAGGGGCCGCACGGTAGTGGGGTAGAATGAAAATATAGATGATGATAAACACCCATGTGAAGTTTCAAGGTAATGGGAAAAAAAGCAGTTGCAGAGATATAGTAAAACGAAAAACTTTAACCAAAAAACTTCAAAGTAATTTGACCTTGACATTGGGCACAGGGGCCGCACGGGAGGGGGGTAGAATGAAAATATAGATGATGATAAACACCCATGTGAAGTTTCAAGGTAATGGGCAAAGCAGTTGCAGAGATATAGTATAACAAAAAACTTTAACCAAAAACTTTAACCAAAAAACTTAACCAAAAACTTTAACCAAAAAACCTAACCAAAAAACTTAAGCAAATAACCAAAAAACTAAAAAAACTGAACCAAAAACTTTAACCAAACAACTTAACCAAAACTTCAAAGTAATTTGACCTTGACATTGGGCACAGGGGCCGCACGGGAGGGGGGTAGAATGAAAATATAGATGATGATAAACACCCATGTGAAGTTTCAAGGTAATGGGCAAAGCAGTTGCAGAGATATAATATAACAAAAAACTTTAACCAAAAAATGTAACCAACAAACTTAACCAAAAACTTTAACCAAAAAACCTAACCAAAAAACTTAACCAAATAACCAAAAAACTGAACCAAAAACTTTAACCAAAAAACTTAACCAAAAACTTCAAAGTAATTTGACCTTGACATTGGGCACAGGGGCCGCACGGTAGTGGGGTAGAATGAAAATATAGATGATGATAAACACCCATGTGAAGTTTCAAGGTAATGGGCAAAGCAGTTGCAGAGATATAGTAAAACGAAAAACTTTAACCAAAAAACTTCAAAGTAATTTGACCTTGACATTGGGCACAGGGGCCGCAGGGAGGGGGTAGAATGAAAATATAGATGATGATAAACACCCATGTGAAGTTTCAAGGTAATGGGCAAAGCAGTTGCAGAGATATAGTATAACAAAAAACTTTAACCAAAAACTTTAACCAAAAAACTGTAACCAAAAAACTTAACCAAAAACTTTAACCAAAAAACCTAACCAAAAAACTTAAGCAAATAACCAAAAAAAACTAAAAAAACTGAACCAAAAACTTTAACCAAAAAACTTAACCAAAAACTACAAAGTAATTTGACCTTAACATTGGGCACAGGGGCCGTACGGGAGTGGGGTAGAATGAAAATATAGATGATGATAAACACCCATGTGAAGTTTCAAGGTAATGGGCAAAGCAGTTGCAGAGATATAGTATAACGAAAAACTTTAACCAAAAAACTTAACCAAAAAACTTCAAAGTAATTTGACCTTGACATTGGGCACAGGGGCCGCACGGGAGGGGGGTAGAATGAAAATATAGATGATGATAAACACCCATGTGAAGTTTCAAGGCAATGGGCAAAGCAGTTGCAGAGATATAGTATAACAAAAAACTTTAACCAAAAAACGTAACCAAAAAACGTAACCAAAAAACTTAACCAAATAACCAAAAAACTTAACCAAAAAACTTAACCAAACAACTTAACCAAACAACATAACCAAAAAACTTAACCAAAAACTTTAACCGGACGCACACGCACACGCACGCAGCACGCACGCACGCACGACGACGCACGTACGTACTACTACGTACGTAACTACGTACGTACGTACGTACGTACGTACGTACGTACGTACGCCAAAGTGCCGACTATATCGCGCTTTCCGCAAGTGGGCGCGACAAAAATTATGGTCATTTGAGAATTATCGTTATCCTGCAGAAATACATAGAATGCATAGAAAATTACAATTTTAAACTTAAACATGTTATTTTGTTATGATACGAGGTCGTGTCCGACCAAAGTTAGAAGCCTTGTTCATATTATATAGAGTTATACCGATGAAAGCCGAAACACGCCGAATGACTGCTACCATTCAGAAAGTCACATATGTATCAGCTGCAGTTAGTATCGTATGTATCCACCATTGTCTGCCACACATGCTGTAATATTGTGCTCATTTTCAATATTAAAACACATGACACCTCTGATAAGGAGGCTGTCAAGGTCGTCCTTAAAAAAGTGTTTGTTTCCTGTAACCCGACCCAGAATTTTAGAAGTGGTTCGGTCAGTAGGCAATTTTTTTTTTTCTGTCACATGACATATTGAATTTAAAAATTATTAATATTAAAAAGGTACAATATTTTAACACTTGCATTGCAAGTGTTAAAATAGTGTACCTTTTTAATATTAATAATTTTTAAATTCAATATTGCAAGTCTTGCAATAAAAGTATGTCAATTGCTGTATGTGTTGTTGTATGAACATGTATGCTATTTAAGGCCAGAGATTATATTAACCCACTGTAGCACTAAATTGAAAAAAAATTGTAAAAAAATTGTAAAAATTGTAAAAAAATTGTAAACAAAATTGCAATAAAAAAAATCGGGTCACACCATTTTTAGCGGGTCTGTTGGGTTACAGGAAACGGAGATATAATTATGGATGGCCCAATGTCGCCAGATTTAAACCTAATCCATCATTTATGGATCTAACAGGAGAGAATATTTCAAGCACGTAAAGTCAAACATCTGAGATAAACTAACAGACAAGAATGGAACAACATTTCTCGGATACAGTGAAAAGGTTTTACATCCCAGCAAAAGCTAGGGTCATATAGTAGACACCAAAGCTCCAGATAAGCTTTGTGTCTAAAGCGTACTATACCCCCTAATTTCAAAATCATTGCGTATTTTACTTCTACAAATGGATTATTGATTTTCTTCATTACTAAATAGGGAACAAATGATAAAAAATGTATAAAATTTAAACATTCACTTATTTGAGCTGCAAAAAGCAAACAGTGTTTGCTTTTTGCAGCTCAACTAAGTGAATTTTCAAATTTATTACAGTATTTTCACTACTCAATTTGAAAAGCAATGCGTTTTTTAGCATTGCTGTGCGTTTGTTGTACTCCCACTTTTGATAATCAATGCGTATTCAGCTAAAATAATTGCGTAAAATACGCTAATACACACCTTATCTGGAGCTCTGAGACACGGGACCACATTTTACAGTTGCATCCGGCAGACCAGTGGGATGGAAATAATATGAAAGTATGCAGGGATTCCGCTGGCGATCGCAATTGGCGATAAAAATAAACAATTGGCAATAAAAAATTACTGGCGATAAAAAATTACAATTTTCGAAAAAAATCAAAACAATTTTTTTTTTTTCGAAAATTGTAATTTTTTATCGCCAATTGTTTTATTTTTTTTGAAGTGGCGATTTTTTTATTTTCCCCAGCGGAATCCCTGAGTATGTTTGATGGCTAAGGCGAGGTTTGAACCCACCACCTCCCGATTGGAAGTCAGGTGTCCGTAGGCCACAACCCATCCCTTCCTCCGATACAGATTCAGCGACTGTTAAATTTGATGCGAAGACGTTGTACAAACTGCAGCTGACACATGTGACTCAGAATTTGAGAGTGTGTAGATGTCAACAGCATTATCTAATTTGTATTAATGAATTGTCAGACTTATGAATCAAATAAATTCATTATTTATGGAATTACGTATTTTTTTTCGAAATTTGAGGTTATGTTGCAGTCTGTGGAACTTTCTTTTGGTGTTTAGTATAGATCATTATCAGGCTATAGGAGTGTGCTATCTGGCTAAGAGCTACATTGGTCTCAATTCCCATAAGCCAAAGTTCTGCAGTCACAAATAAAAATTACTGGGTGTCTGAAGACCATGTGTGAGCAGATACTTACTCTTGCTGTGATGTAATTTGAATTGCAATATTGTTTTAATTTGCATATTAATTTACACAAATACCGGTGCCTGATATTGATGCATTGGCGACCTGAATTTGTTGTGGCGTGCTAATGGTTTTTGCCAGGAGCTACATGTACTTTCTTTTTCGCCCAATATTTCCAAATGTGTTTCTACTTTCTTTGCAACCAATATTCTGAACTTCTTGGTTTTCTTAACAATCTATTTTATAGTAAAACACTACTTATCATATTCACAAACTAGATGGCCGCGGCCTGCATGTCGCGCCTTGTGGCGAGGCATGGACACTAAAAAAAAAGATATAGTATAACGAAAAACTTGAACCAAAAAACTTAACCAAAAACTTACAAGTAATTTGACCTTGACATTGGGCACAGGGCCGCATTGGGGGGGGGGGGGGGGGAGTGTAGAATGAAAATATAGATGATGATAAACACCCATGTGAAGTTTCAAGGTAATGGGCAAAGCAGTTGCAGAGATATAGTATAACGAAAAACTTTACCCAAAAAACTTAACCAAAAACTTTAACCAAAAAACTTAACCAAAAAAAATGAACCAAAAACTTTAACCAAAAGACTTAACCAAAAACTTCAAAGTAATTTGACCTTGACATTGGGCACAGGGGCCGCACGGGAGGGGGGTAGAATGAAAATATAGATGATGATAAACACCCATATGAAGTTTCTAGGTAATGGGCAAAGCAATTGCAGATATAGTATAACGAAAAACTTTAACCAAAAAACTTAACCAAAAACTTCAAAGTAATTTGACCTTGACATTGGGCACAGGGGCCGCACGGAAGTGGGGTAGAATGAAAATATAGATGATGATAAACACCCATGTGAAATTTCAAGGTAATGGGCAAAGCAGTTGTAGAGATATAGTGTAACGAAAAACTTTAACCAAAAAACTTAACCAAAAACTTTAAACAAAAAACTTAACCAAAAACTTCAAAGTAATTTGACCTTGACATTGGGCACAGGGGCCGCACGGGAGGGGGGTAGAATGAAAATATAGATGATGATAAACACCCATGTGAAGTTTCAAGGTAATGGGCAAAGCAGTTGCAGAGATATAGTATAACGAAAAATTTTAACGAAAAACTTTAACCAAACAACTTAACCAAAGAACTTAACCAAAAACTTTAACCAAAAAACTTAACCAAACAACTTAACAAAAACTTTAACCGGACACACGTACGTACGTACGCCAAAGTGCCGACTATATCGCGCTGTCCGCAAGCGGGCGTGACAAAAATGCAAGATCTGATCTATAACAATTTTATTATTTGTCCCAATCCATCGTGTGCATATCAGTCTCCATGAAAGTCGTCGGTATGTCAAGCATGTCCGTTAAAATTGCCGCCGGTCCGACGGTAAACCGAAAGTTGTCGGACCGCATGTCCGACTATAAAAAAAATATAATTGTGTTTACTTTTCTATTCTAAGCAAAATCACCTTCCTTTGGTATGCCCTTCTGGTGCTAGCTAGCTTTACTTATACGACTGATATACTTAAACGAGGATGGCCGTGGCCGGCATGTCGAGCCAGCCGAGGCATTTGAGTGTATTTATTTGAAGTTTGATGCTCAATAAGCATACAAAGTTTCAAGCAAATCTGATTTACGGTTACAGAGATAGTAGGTATGTGAAAACCTTAACGCAAATTTTGACAGAAACTTCAACGCAAACTTCTAAGTCATTTGACCTTGACATAGGGGCAGAGGGGCCGCATGAGTGGGACACAGAATGAATATATGGATGATGACTAATAAGCATATGAAGTTTCAAGTCAATGTGACTTAGGACTGCAGAGATATAAGGTATTTAAAAACTTTTAAGGCAGATTTCGGAACGCAAACTTCTAAGCCATTTGACCTTGACCTTGGGCACAGGGGCCGCATGAGTGGGATACAGCATGAATATATGGATGATGACTAATACGTATATGAAGTTTCAAGTCAATGTGACTTAAGACTGCAGAGATATAAGGTATTTAAAAACTTTAACGCAGATTTCGGAAAGTCATTTGACGTTGACCACAGGGGACGCATGAGTGGGATACAGCATGAATATATGGATCATGACTAATAAGCATATGAAGTTTCAAGTCAATGTGACTTAGGACTGCAGAGATATAAGGTATTTAAAAACTTTAACGCAGATTTCGGAACGCAAACTTCTAAGTCATTTGACCTTGGGCACAGGGGCCGCATGAGTGGTATACAGCATGAATATATGAATCATGACTAATAAGCATATGAAGTTTCAAATCAATGTGACTCATTTGACCTTGACATTGGGCACAGGGGCCGCATGAGTGGGATACAGCATGAATATATGAATCATGACTAATAAGCATATGAAGTTTCAAGTCAATGCGACTTAGGACTGCAGAGATATAAGGTATTTAAAAACGTTAACGCAGATTTCGGACGGACAGACGCACGCACGCACGTCATTGTGATCACTATGTCTCACTTTCCGCAAGCGGGCTCGACAAAAAGCTCTTAAATATCACACAAAATCAATTTTATTTTTTTATAAATGTTTTTTTCGATCTGGTAAATGTTTGTCGAATGTCCCGTAAAATTTTGAGTTTCGCGGAGACTGGCATATGCTTGTCTGAATGTACATGTAGCTTTGGAATCACTACAATACTGTGTGGTTGGCAGCGTTACACCCAAGTGTGTGCAGCTCCAGATAAATATTTGAGTGATTGCGTTTTTGACTCCGCAAAATGAAACGTGATGCATTTTAGGCCATGTTCATGTACCGTAGATCAAAAGCAAATGGTTTAAATTAGTACACTTGTGACTGTTAAAGGTACATGCCCACTCAGTAGGCACAAAATGTTCTTTATAGGAATTAAATAAGTATATAATTGTGTCACTATTCCAACAGTTCTAAAAATTACGAGTGCCCGCTATACAGATATTATCATTCAGCATGATTTTTTTTATTATTTATATAATTAAATATGTCACCTGAAAAAATAATATTTTGGACAGATTATAAGTATAATCATTGCATATCAAAAAATAAATGTCCGTTAACATTATTTTGCCAGAAAATATCTCAGATAATGTCTCTGATAAAAAGAACATTTTGTACCTACATGTACTGAATGGGCATGTATCTTTAATAAGAAATTGAGTAATATACAGAACTGTAATAGTCCTACCAAAGTTTCTCTGTGTGCCTTTATAGAATAATAATATGAATGTGCCCTGTCCGAACAGACAGGTTCAGTGGACCTAGCGTCATCCGTGAAATTAGATGCGTTTTTGTACAAATGTACTGCGTTTTGGACACAAAAATGCATCTTATCTGGAGCTATCTATGTGTGTGTGTACAATTGGTAACCAGGTGTGCGTCTCGTGGACTGACGACAACATGGCATTGACATCAGTTCAAATATAGAGATGTACTTATTGCAACATTTAATGATTATTACGTGAATAGAAATTGGCGAAAGAGTTGCAATATGCGAACAATGACGAAATGCTGTGCTTTCATTGGTCAAGAGACTAGGGAAAACAATAAGGATGATAACCATTTTTTCAGTGAAAAGAGTAAAAATACATTGCTTGATGTTTATATGAAAAACCAACCTTACACTGAAAACGCCAATTTTTCTGATAGTTAATGGCCCCCGTAATGCGTCTCAACATAATTTAAATACAGTGCAACATCTCTAAACCAACACCCTGGGAGGTCTGATCACGATCACGAACAGACATAACTGATATAAATGAACAAGAAACTTATGAAAAACAAGATCACAGGTGTTTTCTTGGTGTCCTGTTTAGAGGGGTTCTACTGTATATATATTGCAACTTAGAGCTCTAGATAACGTGCATATTTGCATACTTATGAGATTTAAAAATGTAAAATCCCAATTAAAAATGGCAGCAATATGTAGTAAAGGTACATGCCCACTCAGTAGGCACAAACTGTTATTTATAGGAATTAAAGGTACATGCCCACGCAGTAGGCACAAAATGTTCTTTATATGAATTAAATAAGTGTATAATTATGTCACTATTCCACCAGTTCTAAAAAGTATGAGTGCCCGCTATACAAATATAATCATTTATTAATTATCAATTTACTGTTAGCGACGCGCGGCGGTAACAGTCTATTTTGATAATGTGCGGGGACGACGACTTTCACATCACGGCTTGCGGTGCGCATGCGCAGTATACTACGCGCGCCAGTAGGCTTCCCAATATATAAACAAGAATATCAATATGTCGAAACGGCCAGGACGGAAATTGTACGAAACGGCGTCGGCCAAAAAAAAGGCGAAATGTCTGAGGGACGGGCAGTACAGAGAGAGAGAGAGAGTGGTTAATATTGGCGACCAGATGACCAAATGGAAAGAGTTACGTGGAGATTTAGATTTGGACTCGAACAGAGATTTTTCTTCTCAACTTCCGATATTTCACTGCGCATGTCAAAGATGTGATATGATTGACCGTGTCACGTGACGCGTGTTGGTAAAAATAGCACGAGGTATAAACTGCGATTTAACACCAATTAACACGCGCCGTAATTAAAAATAACTCGTTAGTGGGTAGACGAATGGCTCATATAAGGCATGACTGAAAATGAAAAGTAGTAGTACAGTGTAACCTGCTGTGTGGGCATGTACCTTTAAATAAGTGTATAATTGTGTTACTATTCCACCAGTTCTAAAGATTACGAGTGCCTGCTAAACATATATAATCATTTAGTAATATTTATTTTACTGATAGTGACACACGGTGGTATCAGGCTATTTTCATATGCAAATGAAGCATGGTATTTTTTTATTATTTATTCTAATTAAATGCGTCACCTGAAAAAATAATATTTTCGACAGATTATAAAGTATGACAATTGCACATCAAAATATAAATACAGAGTATAAATAGTAATGTCTGTTAACATTTTAAGAAACACGGTTATCGCCCCTGATATCAGTGTGGAAAGTTACGTCTGATATAAAATGTATAATGCCAATCAATACGTGGGGTAATGGTGAATGAATGTTTATTTTGCCAGAAAATGTCTCCGATGATGTCTCTGATATAAAGAACAGTTTGTGCCTGCTGAGTGGGCATGCACCATGTAGTCCATCAGGGCTCCAGATCAGGAATTGGACATTGGGTAGTTACTCCATACCTTTAAAATCAATTGGGTATTCTCAATTGGGTATTTTAAATACCTTACTCCATCTACATATGTTCAATTGTGTATTTCATTATTTTTGTATATAAATTGTATTATAAACAGTGTTGGTAGTAATTAAACCAGTTTCTGAAGTAAATCCAAGTCAGACCATTACCAAATATTTTTGTTGGCTTTGGGTTGCGCAGATTTTCATGATTTATTTCATAAGAATGTGTACTTAAATTTAATAGCAATACGCTACAGACCGACGAGACATTGAGTACCGGAATTTTTGTTAATTTTTTTGGTAAGCATTACTTCTTATTTCAATTGGGTTCTTGCATTTTTGTTAATCAGGTACCGTATTTATCCTAATATACGCGCATGTCCTATTACACACGCCCCCGCTAATTTTGACAGATGTGATTTTATCTTGTCGTGCCAAAATGTCAATCACCTCAGGCCGAATTGTCGTAGTACGGATACGTATGGTGATACATATCTTCCCAAGTATTATCTGGGACACAGTACTGCGTCCCAGGTATTAATTAGCCTGCAGTCCACTTCATTGCAGTTTTAGCAATTATTTTACTGTTCGCCATCTGAAGTGATGTCAGGACTTGGCCTTGGTTACATCATTGGCGATGGATACCAACATCATCGGTGCTCCAAAGGCTATAGAAAGAAGCAAGTGTTGCAAATAACTGTTCATTTTCATCGACGGAAATTCATTGAATTTTCTGCAACTTGACAATAATTATCCGCATGCATACATGTATGAAATAAATGAAATGTAGTTTACTAACACAAAATATTTCATATGTATTAACAATTACAACAGCGAAGAAAATCGACCTGACTCACATATATTACACAAGTGATCAGCAGCGTCTACTATATGACACGGAATAAACAAAAAATGTTATTTTAATAACATGCATAACTGTGATAAATGGATACTTAATCTGGGCACTATCATAAATTGACGGACCTTGACAAAATAACCATACTTAAGACAGATAAAATAGATAAAACACATCACCAGAAACACCAAAAACACATACCCTTACAATAGATAAAAAATATTGTGAATTAAGACAATTTGACTTGCTGCTATCTTTTCTTCGTATATTGGGTAGCTGCACGTTTTCGGCTTTATAGGCAACAGGTTGTACTATATCGCTACACCACGCTACACAGTGAAAATGTGCGTAATAGCATTTACACTTCGCGCACTAAAATATAGAAAAAACCTGCAGGGCATGGACCTTCATACTTCACTATATTGTTATCGAGAGACAATTCTACAATATGACACAAACATATTACCATAAACTTTCCTAATAAAATGTGTATTAGCAAAATTCGTAGGTCACTCTACACAAAGTAGAAAGTAAACAAATAACGCTTCAAACACACATTCAGAAAGACTACTCTGTCATAACTCTTATGTAATGCAGTGTAATGAAATGTAATTAGAGTTATGGACTCAGAACTACTGTCTGTTCCACGTTTTTCTGCCGACAAACTTTTGGCTATTAAACATATTAAATCTAAAAAATATACCTTTTCATCAATAACAAAAAAGTCACCCTCCCCAAAAAAAAATGTTTTATAAAATTCCATCAAATATTGATTTTATAACGAAAAAAAAAATTTCCTATGGGAATTTAACATGGGAGGAAAAGAGGAGGAAGCGCTGGGGCAGGAGTAACAAAAAAAAACAACATTGAAATGGACTCCGAAACCTGGCTAGATAGCTTGGAAATGATGTAACTTAAGAAAACAAGTTAGATTTTGAAAATCAGTCCACAAATAAAAAATTATTAAAAGAATATATATTTTTAACCCCCATGTTAAATTCCCATAGGAAAATAGTTTTTTTGCATGCAATCAAATCAATATTTGACGGAATTTCATCAAATAATTTTTTTTGAGGAGGGCGACTTTTTTGTTATTGATGACAAAGTACTTATTCGCGCCCTCAATTTGTTTCTATACTCTGTCCTGATTGGAGCTAACCCTATGCACTTAGAAATGGAAGTTCTCACGATCTTCCGGTTCTGATTTACATATTTTACAGTTTGGATTTACTGAGAACTGGTTAAATTTAGTCCTGTTTACCTGCAGAGTGTATTCTGGAAGTCGACATGACGTATCACTACTGTTTGTTTCACGAAAGCTGCCCAAATTTTACGGCCACATAAACAATTCAAAAACAATATTTTTTTTGATAATATTAAAGAGCCTTCTTTTTATTTCGTGATATTTGGTCAAATATTGGTTTTATTAAGAAAAATTGATTCCTCTATGGGAATTTAACATGGGAGAAAAAGAGGTAGGAGTTGTGGGACGAGTCAAAAAAACAAAACATTTTAGAAATTGACTCCGAAACCTAGCTAGATAGCTTGGAAATGATCTAACTAAAAAAACAAGTTAAATTTTAAAAATCGGTCCAGTATTCTGAAATTCTAAAAACTTTCCCCATGTTAAATCCCCATACAGGGATCCTCCAGATTATCGGACAAAAATGGCAGTTTTTTAACAATATTTTTTCTTAAAATAGCAACTACGGGCATAAACTTTTCACAGAACAATCGTCGGTTCTTGCTTTCTCAACGCATGTAAACTATTTAGCAAACTGTGCCATCTTCTCACTTAAAATCGGGTCAGATGATCAGTCGTAAGATTGCCCCAAAATTAACATCGACAATCAGTTATCCGGATAAACATATACTCGTCTTATAACTTGTATTCTCAACATGAAATCATAATTGTATCGCTTGTAAACCAGTGTAAACAGCGTTGTGTAGTCCTGCAGAAAAAACATTCACCATTCGCTTCTTGGAAAACAACGTGTTTATAGATTTTAATTTATTTATAGAACAACTCAGAAATGACGTAATGGGCACATTCGATTACAAGCCCCCGCGAGACTTTTGACGTTGTAAACAACTTGTTGAGGAATATTTTCAGCAAATATTACTAAAATTTCTACCTTGGCAATATATTCTTCACACTGGCATGGAAACAGCAAGCACCTGCGTGACTTAGATGTATTTGATGCAAATTATGATCAAACGAATGCTCTTAATTAACAGGTATTTTCATTTGTCCGATAAACTGATTGTCCAGATAATTGGTATGACCCCTGTAGGCATGTAAAGATGTCTATGGGCATTTAACATGGGGAAATCGTTTTTTCGCAATAAAATCAATATTTGACCAAATTTCACGAAATAAAAAGGGTCATTCTTAAATTTTCCTTTAATTTAATATTATCGAAAAAAAATATTGTTTTTTAATTGTTTATATGGCTGCAAAATTTGGACAGCTTTCGCGAAACAGAGTAGTCACGTGACCCGATGTGTTTGGGGGAAACTCGATACATTTTGCTTTAAAATACATCATTTGTATGCCAGAATATTTCACATTTAGAACTACGAAAATACTAAATGGTGATAAGAATATTTTTTAATGACCATTTAAAATTATAAATCTGCATTTAAATTTGATTTAGCGATTGGAATTTAGTTGTTTGAAGCATTCAAAAATGATTAAATTATGTAGGAAACGGGTGAGATATTCCCTTGCGCTCCTCGACAGGGGAGATAATTATAACATGCAGGTGCGCGAAATGGACGAAGTCCGACTTCCAGAATGTGCCTGTCAGTAGCCTGGCATTGATCTTTGCTTGTCTGATGTCGTATCATTCAATGGTTGGTCAAATTACACCACCAGCACCTGTAAGGCTGTATCATGTCATTGTGTCTGTTGTTATATTGTCGAGTGTTGTGCAAAGCAAATGGCATCAATTTAAATTGGGAGAACAACATTCAGGTTATTCTGAATGGCAGCATCACCTATATGTTTTATAATATTCTTGTATATAAATAATAATGTTAGGAATAATCGCTTCTTGTTTTGCAAAGTGCAAATACCAATTTATAATGTAAATGCAAGTTTGAATCATTTCCAAGAATTGTGGGAATTGTGACCCAAATATGTACAACATGCGGTTATACCTTCTTTTCTCAGCTTCATGCTATCTGTATCATTCTTAGAATCATCCCCTACGTCGCTGACACTGGTTTCTGAAAGAGAAAATGCACACATGACACTTCGAATAAATTCAGTTTTCGGATTTTCCGTCTAATAAACATAACCCAATTTCTATCAGCTACTGAGTTCGTGTTAAGCAAAGGTTATTGGTGATTTTCAAAGAACATATAGATGAGATGTAGCTATTACCATTTTCATGCTCTGGTAATACGGAGTCTGCCCATTCTGTCCACTGTTGACCAGAAAATAGCGATGGACTGTCGTCCAGGGTCGCCATTTTCTTTTTTCTGTTACTTTCTGCGGAAACAACCGAATGTGACGTCATTTTCGGGGAGTTCCGTAAGCTTATATCATTCACGATAATAATATTAATTGTTGGTGTCACAATATAAGTACAAGATATGTATACTATATAAACCAATTGTCACATACATTCTGAAATACGAAGTCGTCATAGAAGGTCTAAATACTCTACTTTTGTACAAGTTCAGGAAAATTAATATATATTATTGTTTATGATATAAGCGCCAACGTGTCCCAGGAAATGGTTTAATTTCTTATGTTTAGTCCAATCAATATACCATAGCACTCACCACAAATTGCAACAGAAAGTATCTCAGCGCTATTCCAGTCCCTAGATACCCCACTAATTGGTAAACATTTACAAGAAGAGTGATGCAATATACTACAAGTGTGTCTACCTGAAGGCTTAGAAGATTGAAGTTAATAGCATACGAAAAGTAGAAGAACATCGAAAGATATGAAAGTTGATTTGTTTGCATATGTTTAATTACGATAATTGTATAATAATAAAAACAAATATTTCACATGTTTACGTTTTACGTTCACCTTTACAGGATACGTCAAAACAATCACATTTGACTAGTATATGACGGTTGCATACCGGTAGAGAAAAGAAAAAAGCATAAAGGAAAGTATACAGTCAGAAATAAGATGAAAACAAAAATAAACATAGGAATTATAAGTAGTACAGAAAAGTTGTCCAAACTACGTTTTCGTTATTCAGTGATAGACCAGTCCGGCTACCGTGGCGACCAAGGGAGACTAGCTCCCAACCGGCATAGCTCTAAAACATCACTAATCCTACTTGTAGTTTGGTCCTCTAATGTGTTAGATTGATAATGCTGATAGCTCCCGCTTGAAGGATACCAAGTCAGGAGCCTCAGCAATAGCAGCTGGTACTGTGTTCCAAAGTTTTACTGTCCTAGGGAAAAAGCTGAATTTGAATGTGTCAGATGATGCTGGGTAGTGTCGGTATTTATGATCGTGGCTGGATCTGGTACGTCTGGACGCTGGTATGAGGTATTCAGATGCTGGAATGCCTACAAGGTTGTTGACTATCTTGTACATTACTGTCAGCTGTGCTTTCACTCTCCTGTTTTCGAGCGATTCCCACTGTAGGTGTTCCAGCATAGAACCAACACTACTTGTGTTTCTGTAGCGGTTTGTTGTGTACTGGGCAGCTCTCATCTGTATCATCTCCAGCTTGTGAGTCTGTACTTGGGTATATGGGCTCCATATTGATGAGCAGTATTCCAGGCTTGGGCGCACCAGGGAGAAGTATACAGATGACTTGGTCCTTTCGTTGCTGACCCGTAAGTATCTCATCAAAAAACCCAGTGTGTTGTTGCCTTTCTTCACAATCTAGTTGGACTCACAGGTACCGGGTAGTGTCTTCGGTCATCAGTTGGTGGCCCTTCAGCTTATAATTGTAGATAAGCGGCGATCTGGAGCGTGTGATGCGCATGACACTGCATTTCTCTGGGTGGAACGACAAGCTCCAAGTCTGTTCCCAGGTAGTAAGGTGTTGTAGGTCATCTTGGAGGGATAGACAGTCGCGTTCTGACTTCACGTCTCTGTAAATGGCGCAATCGTCTGCGAACAGCCTGGTAGGGGATTGGACACAGTCTGGAAGGTTATTGATGAACAGCATGAATAGGATCGGCGCACACTTCCTTGTGGTACTCCGCTGAAAACAGGCACTGGGTCTGAAGTGGCTCAATCTACTACTACCCGATGTGTCCTGTCTGATACAAATGACCGAATACACTGGTTCGTAGTGTCTGTGATCCCGTAGTGGTGTAGTTTCCGCATCAGACGCTCATGCGGGACTTTGTCGAATGCCTTACTGAAGTCCAAGATGGCTATGTCGATCTGTTTTCCTTTGTCCAGTGATGTCGCGAGATGGTGGACCATGGTTAGTAACTGTGTTTCGCAGCTCATTCTGGCTCTGAATCCAAATTGAGCGTCGGTGAGTATGCTGTGCTTATTTAGGTGCTTGGAGATGTTGCTGACTACTATATGCTCCATTACTTTACAGCACATGCAGGTAAGGGATAATGGCCGGTAATTGCTGGCCTTGAACTTTTCTCCTTTCTTGAAAATTGCTGTGACGTTTGCGTTCTTCCAGACTGAAGGTGCAGTTCCTGTTGTAAGGCATTTCCTGTACATAATGGTAAGCAATGGTGTTATTTCTGTTGCCATCTCCTTCAGGATTCTGGCTGGAATGAAGTCTGGGCCAGAGGCTTTCTGTGGGTTTAGTTTCTTTAGTAGGCTGCATACCCCTTTCTCAGTGATGTCAATAGGTGGCATTGTTTGGTAAGTGGGTCCATAAGGCTCCGGTATGTTTCCAGCATATTCGCGTATAAACAACGACTGGTATTGTTGGTTGAGTATGTTGGCCTTATCAACTGGATCAGAGTAGAGTTTCCCCTGGTCTTTCAATGGAGAGACACCACTGTTGTCTTTTCGTTGGGCCTTGATGTATGTCCAGAACCTCTTCTACTTACTGTGTTGTTCGTCTGTCTTTTTGGGTACCAGATGCCTTTTTCTTTCAGTACAGCTTGTTTAGTCGCCGTTGTTCTCGTCTAGCAGACTGGTCTATCCATGGTTTCTTCACCTTGCTACTGGTGATGGTTTTCGAGGGTATGTGCTCATTCATCACTTTCTTCAGTTTTGACTCGACTATGGACAAAGTCTCATCACACACACGGCACAGCAAAATATAAACAATTGAGGAGACACGCTGCTCCACAAATGAAGACAGTTTTTGGAAACACGTTTTGTGTGAAAATAAGAATTTGTAAAGACTGGCGACGGTATGTTATGAATAGTATGCAGGTTCATAGTCATATTAGGATCTATTCATATATATCATTGTCAGCACTTTCAGCTTGTTTAGTGACCAGCATACCTAGCCATTGTCCATGATCAGATTGAGAGTATGTGCAAAGTGTCTAAAAGTTATATCAGCCGTCGATCCAAAATGAGGATGCGACTGTAGAAATAAAGCTTTTAAATATGATATGTGCACAGTTTAAGTGCCTGTCTACTAGTACTCTCGCGCAGCGCTTTACTTACTGAATAATGATCAGTGAGTTCTGTTAGCCGCCGAAAATATATTTTTCACTTATAAAACATTTCCCTTTTAATACAGTGGTGCCAATGAACCAGCATAGATTACTCTTCCAGCCAATAGGCGAAGTCGGATTATGTATGATGTCTTCCATACAGAACGAACTAGGGGGTCCGTAAAAGAACCGTGGCAAAGTGTTCGTCTCACACACATGCTCTGGGTTCGACCCCAGCCGCTGACATGATATTCGTCACTTTATAACACATTCCTTTCCTACTAAACTTCTAACAAACACTATATATATCTGTTTCAGGCAATGGAAGCATATTATATGCTCACAAATGATAAAAGACCCAATAGTTCTCCAGTCACTGTCAAATAAATGCATTTCTTCTAAAACGTATGCTATATTTTTGCGATGTCGATTTATCCTCATTGACCAATTAAGAAAATATATTACCAATCATGGTTTCATTTGCATAGTATCTCACATATGATAAAAGCAAGAAATAATCAGTCTAATTTGATAATAAAAAAATCACAACTGAAATTTATCTGAGAATTATTTAAATATTTGCTTCTGTGAGATGGACATACAGACTGATGATACAAGTATTTGCCAAAGTTACTTATTATATGTGAATAACCATGATAACTGTTTCATGCTTACCTCAACCGATAGAGAGCTCGTCTCACACCCGACCTTAAAAGAAGTTTTAGTAAAATTCCCGCTAGAGTCCTAACACACAGGACTTCAATCAATCAACATACTACGAGGAATCTACATACGTCCTTGGTGCACTTATGGAGAGGTGGAATAATGCAGAGAAAAGAAGCTCGACACGTTAGATGCTAAATCTACCAAGGTAAGTACTAGCTTATAGGAATAGTTCAAATAATTGTCTTCTTGATTGGTTATGTAAAAATTATTTCAATACCTAATTTTGCTGTTACTCAACTAGATATATTTGGAGAGGGATTGGCAACGTTACCTGCCACATAGGGACATTCTGGTAACCCGACAAATAGGGAGCCGTTACCGCAAAATAGAGGCCCTGGTAACCTGCCAAATAAGGGCTCTGGATACATGCCACTTTGAAGAAATATGATTACCGGTATACTTTTGCATGAATGTCCGTCCAACGTACGTCCATCGGTACGTGCATACATTTTTACTAAAAAAAAACAACCCCCGTTAAAAATATACTAGCTGCAGTCTTGATATTGGGTATGTAGCATCATTATGGTGTGTACATGCGCAAAGTTCATTTTGAATTTTGATTATTCACCCCATTCATGGATTGTCTTCCCTTTTTAACTTAACATTTGACAAGTTTGCCTTAAAAGTTGCGAAACCTTGAAACCGTAATAGCTGCAGGCTTGATACATGGTATGTCGCTTCAGTATGATGTGTAGATACCTGTAATATAAGGAACACAGGTAACCTGCCAAATAGGCGAACCCATGTATAGCCCGCTACATAGGGACACCCAGGTAACCCGCCAAATAGGGGCACCAGGTAACCCGCCAAATAGGGGCATCCAGGTAACCCGCCAAACAGGGGCACCCAGGTAACCCGCCAAATAGGGGCGTTATCTGTTATCTGTCAGTACACAATTGTATAGATACTGTAGAACAGTCATGCATTTGTGGTGTTTCCGACTACTTATTTCCACACATATGCTCCCTGATAAGTCACATGCGCATGCAGACGGCAGAAGTTCATATATAGATGTGTGGCATTTGTGCCAAGCCATTTCCATGACACATGACCTATCTGGCACGTACGGAGCATTCCCAGTCAGCAACCCATATGGCAATGGATACATATCAGGGGCGTAGCCAGGGACAAATTTCTGATACGCACACATGTCAAATGGTAGAACATTGGGTGAGCATGGCTCACTCGTCGACCTAGCGAAGTGAGGGAGAGTGCTAGTGGGGTCCGGGGGCATACCCTCCTGATTTATTTTCAAACTGAGATCCTATCTAACGCGTTTTCCTGCATTATTTACGGCACCATTTGTTTGTAATCGATATGTACGTTTGATACAAAATGCGTTCTGTTCCAGACTAAATAGCAACCCCACCCCCACCACTCCCAAGATTTTATTGCATATTTCGAAAAATAAGCCCTTTTTTTTTTAATTCTTTTATTTTTTCTCGTACGCACGTGCGTACGTGCGTATGCCTGGCTACGCCACTGCATATATATATAGTAAATACATGGCTAGTTCCGTCGAATATAAAATATATTCGGTTTCAAGAGCCTTAGACAGCTTTATTGGGGCGAGCTTTAGCGAGCCCCTATAAAGCTGTCGGGACGAAACCGAATATATTTTATATCCGAAAGCACTAATCATGTATTTAGTTTATACCACATACTGAACTTAATGTTTGAGGGTGCGTGACGTCATGTTTTGACGTCACTCCCTCGCCATACGTCACAAAGTACGTCAACGCTACTAGCTAGATTCGGCATTGTATCCGGTTAAATCTTCGATTTATTTACGATAAGCTTAAGTTTCAATATTGGCTGGATTTAGACTCCACAGTTGTCATAATAAGCATTAAAATCATGACGCACATGTCCGTGTCGTTGGTTACGTCGCATATATTGTAAAAATGTACACAATTCAGTTGCATCGACACGATTTAGATTTTAAAATCCGATGATATTTTGAATTTGCTGTTGAGACCGCGATTATGGGTCAAAGGTGAACACAATAAAGGCACAATCGCTATTAGGCTACTTCAGGTATATTAGGTTACTTCAGATATAAACAACATTTATTCGACAACCCCCTTATGCTACATGGAGCAATGGTTACGGTATAAATGGCACATATGGAGCATATTCAGGCAGTAGCTCATATTTGGTCAGTGACAATGGACACATATATCCGGCATGTATAACGCATATTTAGTCAGTATAGCCCCTATTTGACAGGTTACCTGAGCCCCTATTTGGTAGGAATTCCCTGTGTGCTGGTTTACGGCAGTTGAAGTGCCAATATTCGACAGTTTACCCGAGCCCATATTTTGCAGGCAAGCTGTGTAGCTTTGTATGGCATATAAGATGACCCTATTTGGCAGGTAAGTTGGCCATATTTCGCAGGTTTCTTGTTTACCCTTACATGACAGGCAGTATTCCCTATTTGGTAGGTTACATGAACCCCTATGTTGCAGTTTACTTGTTTGCCGCCCTTAAATGGCAAGTTATATCTATGTAAGTGGCCTACCTGACAGGTGATATGAACCACTATATGGCAGATATCATGTGTGTCCTTATATGGCAAGTGTAATATTGTATATCCAGCAGCATAGAGTACTACAGAGTACGCAATCATACTTTGTCAGACTTCTCACTGTAAACTGGTAAAAACCATTTTGAACTAGTGATATAGATGATTTAGATATATAAGACCATCTGTTTGAGATGGTTATCATGCAGTGTACAAAGTGTTCGCGAAACACTATGCACTAGAGAGGGCTCTCTGCGTGGTCAAACCCATGCTAGATCGCCTTTGGGGCGATGTTTGATAGTAGTAATCCGGATACGAGTGCCGAGCCGGGACTCTGATATTTAGGCCAATTTCGATCAGATCCACTATACAATCGATTGCCTGCCAATTTAAAGATGCTTGCATAACTACGGTATTCGTTTTAAACGGACGTTCCAGACCAGGTGGGACTCAGGTGGTGAGCACAAGCACGTTATATATACACGTAAATTACACCTATTTGCCAGGTTACCTGAACCATTAAATCATATATTTGGCAGGTAACTTTACATGGCAGGCTAAGTGACCATCATGTTAACTGATCCCCTATACACAAGGTTACATGGGTGCCTATATGGCAGGGAAAGTGCAAGTATCCGTACTGGATATTTGGTGCATTCTTTTTTCTCTTCATTAGAACATGTACACTGAAAAGTCTACAAGGTCCGTCTGGTGCACCACTCATAGGTTGGATGTTCTGAAATGAAATTAAAATAGACCATTTCCCGTATACTCAAACATGGCGACTATCAGCGATGGTAATTCCCGGTTGAATATGTTTCTGTTAATATTTATGGGTATTAGAGAATATTCAGGGGAAAGCAAGTGCATGTCAAAGTAGATTACTCTTAGATATAATTTTATGTCATTGTCACTGTCATCGTCGTATCTATTCACGTTTTAACGGCCTTAATGTTTTGTGTCATGAATTTTCGTGGCTAAACTTATTAGGCATTGAAATTAGCCAACATTGACTGCTTTTCTGAGGGGGGCGGGTGACTTATAAAAATCACCGCCTCTCACAATCAGTTAAGGAGGCTCTTGCGACAAATGGCAATATCACGTCGTAGCCCCATATGGGGTTACTCTTTTTGACAAAAATATCGACTCCACTTTACGATGATGTTTACGACATTCAATCTGATCCGTGTCACTCAGACGCTTATTGAACACAATATACAACTTATAGTACAACGACGAAACATAGTCTCTTATCAACCTGAAAAAGAGTTCTCCCTGGGGCTACGACGTTAGTATATATAGGTATACGATTCTTCCAACAAACTTAATTTTCCTCCTAGGGGAAGTTATCCCCGGGAAGAGGGTTTTCTTCGGGGGTATATTGCTACATAAAAATGGGTTGGTAAAAGTTTTTTGGGGGTAGTGTCATAAAATACTAGTTATAGTGATTTTCCACGAAAAAGTGTCAAAAAGAGTTCTCCCTGGGGCTACGACGTTAGTATATATAGGTAGACGATTATTCCAATAAACTTATTTGTCCTCCTAGGGGAAGTTATCCCCGGGAAGAGGGTTTTTCTTCGGGGGTATATTGCTACATAAAAATGGGGCTTGGTAAAAGTTTTGGGGGTAGTGTCAAAATAAAAAACTTAGTTATGTGATTTTCCACGAAAAAGTGTCAAAAAAAAGTTCTCCCTGGGGCTACGACGTTAGTATATATAGGTATACGATTCTTCCAACAAACTTATTTTTCCTCCTAGGGGAAGTTATCCCCGGGAAGATGGGGGCTTCGGGGGTATATTGCTACATAAAAATGGGGCTTGGTAAAATATTTTGGGGTAGTGTCATAAAACACTTAGTTATAGTGATTTTACCACGAAAAAGTGTCAAAAAGAGTTCTCCCTGGGGCTACGACGTTAGTATATATAGGTATAACCGATCTTCCAACAAACTTATTTTTCCTCCTAGGGGAAGTTATCCCCGGGAAGAGGGTTTTCTTCGGGGTATATTGCTACATAAAAAATGGGGCTTGGTAAAAGTTTTGGGGTAGTGTCATAAAATACTTAGTTATAGTGATTTTCCACGAAAAAGTGTCAAAAAGAGTTCTCCCTGGGGCTACGACGTTAGTATATATAGGTATACGATTCTTCCAACAAACTTATTTTTCCTCCTAGGGAAGTTATCCCCGGAAGAGGGTTTTCTTCGGGGTATATGCTACATAAAAATGGGCTTGGTAAAAGTTTTGGGGGTAGTGTCATAAAAATACTTAGTTATAGTGATCCACGAAAAATGTCAAAAGGAGTTCTCCCTGGGGCTACGACGTTAGTATATATAGGTATACGATTCTTCCAACAAACTTATTTTTTCCTCCTAGGGGAAGTATCCCCGGGAAGAGGGTTTTCTTCGGGGGTATATTGCTACATAAAAATGGGGCTTGGTAAAAGTTTTTGGGGTAGTGTCATAAAACACTTAGTTATAGTGATTTTCCACGAAAAAGTGTCAAAAAGAGTTCTCCCTGGGGCTACGACGTTAGTATATATAGGAATATACGATTCTTCCAACAAACTATTTTTCCTCCTAGTAGTTATCCCCGGGAAGAGGGTTTTTCTTCGGGGGTATATTGCTACATAAAAATGGGCTTGGTAAAAGTTTTTGGTGTAGTATACTACTTAGTTATAGAGATCTTTCCACGAAAAAGTGTCAAAAAGAGTTCTCCCTGGGGCTACGACGTTAGTATATATAGGTACGAATTATTCCAATAAACTTATTTGTCCTCCTAGGGGAAGTTATCCCGGAAGAGGGTTTTCTTCGGGGGTAATATTGCTACATAAAAATGGGCTTGGTGGTAAAAGTTTTGTGGTAGTGTCATAAAATACTTAGTTATAGTGATTTTCCACGAAAAAGTGTCAAAAAGAGTTCTCCCTGGGGCTACGACGTTAGTATATATAGGTATACGATTCTTCCAACAAACTTATTTTTCCTCCTAGGGGAAGTTATCCCCGGGAATAGGGTTTTTTCTTCGGGTGGGGTATATTGCTACATAAAAATGGGCATGGTAAAAGTTTTGGGGTAGTGTCATAAAATACTTAGTTATAGTGATTTTCCACGAAAAAGTGTCAAAAAGAGTTACTCCCTGGGGCTACGACGTTAGTATATATAGGTATAACGATTCTCCAACAAACTTATTTTTACCTCCTAGGGAAGTTATCCCCGGGAAGAGGGTTTCTTCGGGGTATATTGCTACATAAAAATGGGGCTTGGTAAAATGTTTTGGGGGTATGTCATAAAATCTTAGTTATAGTGAATTTTCCACGAAAAAGTGTCAAAAAGAGTTCTCCCTGGGGCTACGACGTTAGTTATATAGGTATACGATTCTTCCAACAAACTTATTATTTTTCCTCCTAGGGGAAGTTATCCCCGGGAAGAGGGTTTTCTTTTCTCGGGGTATATTGCTACATAAAATGGGGCTTGGTAAAAGTTTTGGGGGTAGTGTCATAAAATACTTAGTTATAGTGATTTTCCACGAAAAAGTGTCAAAAAGAGTTCTCCCTGGGGCTACGACGTTAGTATATATAGGTAGACGATTATTCCAATAAACTTATTTGTCCTCCTAGGGGAAGTTATCCCCGGGAAGAGGGTTTTCTTCGGGGGTATATTGCTACATAAAAATGGGGCTTGGTAAAAGTTTTGGGGGTAGTGTCATAAAATACTTAGTTATAGTGATTTTCCACGAAAAAGTGTCAAAAAGAGTTCTCCCTGGGGCTACGACGTTAGTATATATAGGTATACGATTCTTATTCCAACAAACTTTATTTTTCCTCCTAGGGGAAGTTATCCCCGGGAAGAGGGTTTTCTTCGGGGGTATATTGCTACATAAAAATGGGGCTTGGTAAAAGTTTTGGGGGTAGTGTCATAAAACACTTAGTTATAGTGATTTTCCACGAAAAAGTGTCAAAAAGAGTTCTCCCTGGGGCTACGACGTTAGTATATATAGGTATACGATTCTTCCAACAAACTTATTTTTCCTCCTAGGGAAGTAACCCCGGGAAGAGGGTTTTCTCTTTGGGGTATATTGCTACATAAAAATGGGGCTTGTAAAAGTTTTGGGGGTATGTCATAAAATACTTAGTTATAGTGATTTTACCCACGAAAAAGTGTCAAAAAGAGTTCTCCCTGGGCTACGACGTTAGTATATAGGTACGATTCTTCCAACAAACTTATTTTTCCTCCTAGGGGAAGTTATCCCCGGGAAGAAGAGGGTTTTTCTTCGGGGGTATATTGCTACATAAAAATGGGGCTTGGTAAAAGTTTTGGGGGTAGTGTCATAAAATACTTAGTTTATAGTGATTTTTCCACGAAAAAGTGTCAAAAGGAGTTCTCCCTGTGGGGCTACGACGTTAGTATATATAGGTATACGATTCTTCCAACAAACTTATTTTTCCTCCTAGGGGAAGTTATCCCCGGGAAGAGGGTTTTCTTCGGGGGTATATTGCTACATAAAAATGGGGCTTGGTAAAAGTTTTGGGGGTAGTGTCATAAAACACTTAGTTATAGTGATTTTCCACGAAAAAGTGTCAAAAAGAGTTCTCCCTGGGGCTACGACGTTAGTATATATAGGTATACGATTCTTCCAACAAACTTATTTTTCCTCCTAGGGGAAGTTATCCCCGGAAGAGGGTTTTTCTTCGGGGGTAATATTGCTACATAAAAATGGGGCTTGGTAAAAGTTTTTGGGGTAGTGTCATAAAATAAAATACTTAGTTATAGTGATTTTCCACGAAAAAGTGTCAAAAAGAGTTCTCCCTGGGGCTACGACGTTAGTATATATAGGTATACGATTCTTCCAACAAACTTATTTTTCCTCCTAGGGGAAGTTATCCCCGGGAAGAGGGTTTTCTTCGGGGGTATATTGCTACATAAAAATGGGGCTTGGTAAAAGTTTTGGGGGTAGTGTCATAAAATACTTAGTTATAGTGATTTTCCACGAAAAAGTGTCAAAAGGAGTTCTCCCTGGGGCTACGACGTTAGTATATATAGGTATACGATTCTTCCAACAAACTTATTTTTCCTCCTAGGGGAAGTTATCCCCGGGAAGAGGGTTTTCTTCGGGGGTATATTGCTACATAAAAATGGGGCTTGGTAAAAGTTTTGGGGGTAGTGTCATAAAATACTTAGTTATAGTGATTTTCCACGAAAAAGTGTCAAAAAGAGTTCTCCCTGGGGCTACGACGTTAGTATATATAGGTAGACGATTATTCCAACAAACTTATTTGTCCTCCTAGGGGAAGTTATCCCCGGGAAGAGGGTTTTCTTCGGGGGTATATTGCTACATAAAAATGGGGCTTGGTAAAAGTTTTGGGGGTAGTGTCATAAAATACTTAGTTATAGTGATTTTACACGAAAAAGTGTCAAAATGAGTTCTCCCTGGGGCTACGACGTTAGTATATATAGGTAGACGATTATTCCAATAAACTTATTTGTCCTCATAGGGGAAGTTATCCCCGGGAAGAGGGTTTTGTTCGGGGGTATATTGCTGCAGAAAAATGGGGCTTGGTCAAAGTTTTGGGGGTAGTGTCATAAAATAATTAGTAATATTGATTTTACACGAAAAACTGTCAAAAGAGTTCTCCCTGGGGCTACGACGTTAGTATAAAAGGCTACAGCAAATTAAGTACTACCGGGTATGGACGGTGTTCGAGCCAATTCCCACCATTAAATATGAGCCGAATCGAAGTACTACCACAAAAATCTCATGGTTGGTATGTAATACATTATTTTGGATGAAATGTGTATATGTGTGCGGTTATCTCAGTATGTGGATTGATACGGTCAGTCAGGGGACCCGGTACGAGCACCGTGGGTGTTTTTGATTTTTATCGGCTTCATATCAATATGTGTATAAATAAAAATTATAAGTATTACGGAATAAGTGGTATATTATTAAAAATAATACTTCTTCCGTGATGCATAGAAACTTTTAATAATATGTTATAGTAGTAAATACTCTGTATCAATGTTGCCGATAATACGGAATAAGTGTTATATTATTAAAATCTTCATATCAATATGTGTATAAATAAAAATTATAAGTATTACGGAATAAGTGGTATATTATTAAAAGTGGTATATTATTAAAATAATACTTATTCCGTGATGCATAGAAACTTTTAATAATATGTTATAGTAGTAAATACTCTGTATCAATGTTGCCGATAATACGGAATAAGTGTTATATTATTAAAATGATACTTATTCCGTGATGCAGAGAAAATTTGAATAAATTGATAGTAACTAATTACTGCTTAGTGCGTAATGCAAACATTTACTGAATAATTTTTATACTAACCAAAATACGTTTACTACTGGTTGTAGAAATTAAAACATAACATGCATGGTTGTTAAACACGTAATATAATGATGGTTAAAATTGTACACTATTGCATTACGAGTTATCTTTCCATTTTAAAGTAGTTATCATAAACCGGAATCACAGTCGATAAAATGGGATCCAGATATCACATGTGGTCGGATATTCAAGATATTATTGGAAAAGCTTCGTTGTGGCCAAGAAATATTCGACGGCTATTTTGGACAAAAGAACTAAAACACTGGAATCGAATACTAATTACATCGTTTGTATATGTGAATCGGGCTGAATCCCGATGTATTTATGGATTGGGCCCATTTGAATGGATCTGGGCCGTGATGCAAATGCGTATCGTCATATGAAATTTTCTCTTGGAAACCGCCTATCCAGCAAAGTCGTATAAATTGTATGCATTCAACGTTACGAACAATAGGTATGAATACATTGATGGTACTGTAAGGCAATACATCCATGCAAGCAAAAGGAATCTATGAGGTAAGTTACGTGTGATCAATGCCTGTTTTGTCATGTGCTGCCTGATATATTTGGTTATTCGATGGGACGATATGCTGTTGTACATGAGCCTGTAATTTCGCTAGCTCGCCCAGGTAAACTTACCGTTATGTCTTGTGCGACTACTTTTCCAGTTAGCATCAAACCATTATATCATCACCATGAGAAAATGCACCTTATAACATAGTGTCCACAATTACAAATTAATTTGTGGGTCACATGCGTCGTATTTAAAATGTAAAGTCTGTTCAATTTTTTTACAATAATGACTGATTAGCGAACTTTCTATGTGCTTATCAGCATTATATTACATTTTTACTGGCGACGTCGTAGTAGTATCACATTAGCACATTGGTGATGTATACATGAATTTCAAAACTATGAGGTAAGAAAAACCGGTTTCACTGGTTTGTTCATATTATTTGCTACATATGCATGTACAATTTTCACCACTTGTGCCTAGTCGTAGTGTCTGCATAGTGCTATTACAAAATGTCGTTGTCTACAAGACGGGTTGGTGGATCTTTTAGAGAGCGGAAACGTGATGTTATGGAAATTACCATTTCTGATTTGACAAATCCTTGGATTTTTTTTTAATTAATGTTACACGAAGATGAAATCGTGTTTGAATGGATGCGGAATTGTGGTTTACTGGCAGAAACAATTATTTGTCCAAAATGTACTGATCATATCGTTTGTAAACTTAGAAAACGTAGCCAATCGTGTGACAATACCACCTTCAGATGTTCTCGAAATCAATCACATGAATTTACAATGCGAAAATACTCATGGTTTGAAAAATCACAGCTTAGAATTCAGGATATAATGCTTTTCAATAAATTATATATTGAAGGCAATTCATTGAAACACTGTGCTACCCAGACAGGAATTGTTTATAACAGCACAGCTGTTGACTGGGGAAGTATGGTACGCGAATTGTTTAAGGAGTTTTTCCAGAGGCACATTAGCAACTTACAATTATCTGGAGAAATAGAAATTGATGAATCTTTATTTGGTCGCCGAATAAAATACCATCGTGGCAATCCAAACTTGGGTAGCAAAATATGGATATTTGGTATGGTGGAGCGTGCTACTAATTATCGCATTATACTATATCCAGTTGATTCGCGAGATGCTGTAACACTGACTGGACTCATACAGAAACATGTGAAAGCGGGTAGTACCATATATAGTGATGGCTGGACTGCATACCAAGACTTGAATGACCTTAATTATGACCATTTCACGGTTGTGCATAAATATGCTTTCAAGAAAATCTATGTGCACAAAGTGACAAACCTGCGCAAAGAGGTCCACACAAATACCATAGAGGGTGCCTGGCGCCATGCAAAGGAACATTTCAGGCGTATGAGTGGAACAGGCAGGGCACAGTTTGAAGGACATATTGCTGAAGTTATGTGGAGAAATCACGCTGCCAGAAGTGGATCATCTATAGTGGATTCCTTCTACAATCTACTAAAAGAAGTGTATACATTACACGACACACCTAAATACACTACTCCTCCCCAAACTGTTTACTACGTGGGTCTCCTGCGATCGATGGCGATGGTGTGGACAGCTCCAGCAAAACCAAGTATGTGCCCGAGGTATCCGATGTGGATTCCATTAATGCGTATGACGTCACAACAGACGACGACCTGCCTGACAACAGAGAGCAGCCAGTTGCACCCTTGTCTATACCAATAGAAATCAGCAGTGGGTCCACAGATGACATGTTTAGTGAAGCGGACGCATCCCTAGACAATATTAGTGACATCGAAGATACATCAATTCATGAGATGTTTTATTCAACTTCTGCCGAAGAACATTCTCCTGATCCTGTTCTGGAAATGCTGGGAGCTTCTCCAGATATTAACGAAGACGTAGATACTGGGCCCACCATTACATACACGGCTAATGATCCACATGAAGTGCCCTATGAACCACGTCCCAGTACAAGCCACAGTGAAGCGACTTCATATTTGTCTTCACAGTCACCCGTATCTGTACCGTCTCTGCAACCTGCACAGCGGCGCAAAAATGCATGCACTACTAAATCGTTGTCCCACAAAAAGACTGGTAACAAATACGTTCGCTGTCCTTCTTCATTTGTACCCATAGACTCGGACAGAGAACCTGCACGCCGTACTTCTAGGCATGCAAGAAGCAAAGGCAAACAGCCAGCTAAACATTACAATGCAGAGTCATTCTATTGGGGAGAATGGAGTGACGACGACGATTTTCATTAACTTAGTATACAACTAAGTAATATTATAATTGTACATATGTGTATAAATTGTTGGGCAAATTTATGCCAATGTTCAGCTATAAGATAATAGCTTATAACTCTATAGAGACACAGACTGTGACACAGTAGCACACTATATAATGAATGTATGAGAGTTCAACTTGAATACGACGGAAAGCGGGCAGGAAACAGACAGATGTTAACGTCTTTATTCAAGTCAACAGAGAGGTAAGCGCTGCTATTGGCTAAACTATTATTAATAAGCGTCTTGATGACACTGATCAATTTAATTATCATGAAATATCCGGTAAATGCGAATTATAATTTTGTATTTTAAAATTAACCCCATATGGGGCTACGACGTGATATTGCCCGACAAATAATGAAAAATACTCGCAAATGAAGTACAAATCGTGTGCGACTAAAAACACAGGCACTTTGTGGTATGGATGACAACGAGTGAACGACAAGAAAATCCTCTGTAAATCGTACCAAATTGTATCCTGATATTAAATTATCTAGAAGGTAGGACACTCGCCATCTATTCAACCAATGGAAGTGAATTATTTACCTTTGACTCGGCTCGCTAATTCAGTAATTGTAACGCGTACGAAGGCCGGGACAAGCAGGGTCCCGGCCTTCTCGCGCGTTACAATTACTGAATCAGCGAGCCGGGCACAAGGTACACTACTGTCTGTTTCACGAAAGCTGCCCAAATTTTACGGCCATATAGACAATTCAAAAACAATATTATTTTCGATAAAATTAAATTTAAGAATGAGCCTTCTTTTTATTTCGTGAAATTCGGTCAAATATTGATTTTATTGCGAAAAATTGATTTGTCTATGGGAATTTAACATGGTGGAAAAAGTGGTAAGGAAGTGTGGGAGGAGTAAAAAAACGAAACATTTTGGAAATTGACTCGGAAACCTGACTAGATAGCTTGGATATGATCTAACTAAGAAAACGAGTTAAATTTTAAAAATCGGTCCAGTATTTCTAAAATTCCCAAAAAAATCCCCATGTTAAAACGCCATAGACATCTTCACTTTCGCAATAAAATCAATATTTGACCACATTTCACGAAATTGAAAGAAGGCTCATTCTTAATTTTTCCTTTAATTTAATATTATCAAAAGAAATCTTGTTTTTGAATTGTTTATATGGCCGTAAAATTTGGGCAGCTTTCGTGAAACAGACAGTAGTACCATTTCCGTTGGTTGAAAAGATGGCGAGTGTCCTACCTTGTAGATATTTAATATAAGAGTAAAGTTGGGTATGATTTAAAGAGCGGTTTGGCGTTCATACCACAAAGTGCCTGTGACTAAAAATTCAGTAACCGCATCAGATGTGTTTAATTAATTATTTACAAAGTTACCCCACCCACCCACCTATTTTTGGCCAGAAATTTCAACACGACTGAATTTGTTGGAATTGTTTTCATGAAAACATGAGGCACAGAGACTTTGTTATGTCTTGTTCTATCACTTGTAACACCACACCATTTCCTGAAAATGATTCCAAAGCGGGGTCATAACCACCTCAAATTTTCGCTACAAATGCCCGAAAAATACCTTAAATTCTAGCGCGAAACCATACCAGCGAGACAGCATAGCATGCGCCATTTTCCAAGATATTTCGTAGAATTATGAAATACTCTATAAAAAATACACCTAGTCGAGCCTCCCAAAGTCAAGAAATATTCATAAGCCTATTTTTCTAGACACACTGGTGTAACTTGCAGGGTCGGTAGTGAAGTATATAGAAAATCGTCCACCCTCTTTTTAAAGGTAGCCGCACACTCTCCTGTGAGACCTTAAGGAAAAATGTTTTTTCCCCGAAATTGCTTGTCTCGTTCTATATTGCTGTCGAAATGGGGCGCGGATATCGCCCACCCCCAAAATGGCGAAACACAAAGTTTCCTTTCGGTGTATCAACTGCACAATACCATGCTTACCTCTAGCCCTGCTGAACCCTGCATATTTGAGTGCAGTAAACTAAAACTGCTGGATGTTATCTTGGGACATGTTCTTCTGTCGAACAATACTGGTTAGAGGTGAAATATGACACCTTGAAAAATCAAACTTTTGCCTCACGGATCACCTCAAATTTTCGCTACAAATCCCCGAAAAATACCTTAAATTCTGATGCGAAACCGTACCGGCGAGACAGCATAGCATGTGCCATTTTCCAAAATTTAAAAGGGCCAATATTAATAATTGGGACAGCAAAAAGCCCAGTTTTGTTAGATCTTGTCATTTTTTGGACTCTTATCCTCTCAATTTCATGTGCTTATTGCATATGCACACATTTCCAATTATTATTTTCTAGCAAAATATTTTGTGTCCCTGCACCTTGGTCCTACATATAAAATTAGCGCAATTTTTCTAACTTGTTATCAGGAAAAATTCTCACTTGTACTAGTAATATGTCACAGACAGGTCTCAAATACATATTAACCCTCACAGTGCTGAATTAAAATTTGTCGTCTGTTGTTAATTTTTTATGTTCCATTTTTCTTATCAAAAACATGCTTTGACAGCACTTTAGAATCATTTCCAATGGAAATTATTCTAAAATGCTGTCAAACCATGTTTTTATTTAGTGAAAACTGAAAATAAGAAACAACAGCAGACGGCAATTTTCGGTTCCCGCCTTCTATGGGTTAAACAACAGCTTTGCATGTTTTGCCAACTGTCAACATTATTTACAGCAAGATTCTATCGCCATTGTAGAACAGTTGCAAAATGTATGCAAATCGTGATTGTCATGTATTACTGTAGTACATGTATTTGTGACTGGAAAAAGGGGGCGTATGGGATTTGTGACCAGGTTAGCTCCTGATCAAATAATACACCACTGTAACCTGATACTGTTCAGTCTTCCTTGTTAGAAGCAAGAAAGATGTTTCATTGATGGACTGGCGAACAGTGCAGATTCTGATCTGACTGCGGATGCAGAAGCTGATCTGGATCGATACTGGTCGCAAAACCCATAAGCCCCATTTCTCCAGTCACAACCACATTTCTTGAATTGCGAATGCTGTAGCTTCAGATCAGACTACATGACAGCACGCCTTGACCTTGAATTCCACCGACACAAGCTTTGAAGTCCCCTGTACAGTCCAGAGCTCCAGTTAAGGTGTGTAATTGGACCAAATTTTCCGGGTATTTTTCTTATTTCTTCACAAAAAATTGAAAGTTGGGATTGCTTTAGAATCGTCTCATCGAGACGATTCTAAAACACTCCCAACTTGCCAATTTTGGCGAAGAAATAACGTAAGTCTCCACAAAGTTGACCAAATTACGCACCTTAACTGGAGCTCTGCCTCTCTACAGCAGCACCCTCTCTACAACAGTCAATTCTCTACAACAGCCAGTAATTGGTTTTCCCAAGCAAGGCTGTTGTAGAGGTTACACTTTACTTTCAGATGAGATTATCAAGAAGCGTCTATTGATAGATGGCGAGGGCGGAAATGATGACAAGCGAATCAACAATCTGCTTCGTAGCTACATTCGCTGGTGCAACAGCACAGATACCCCGGAAGAGAAGTGAGCATGAGCTTGGCAAGCTTTGAGTGGACTGTGACTGGAGAAATGGCGCTTATGGATTTTGCGACCAGTGTAGATCCAGATCAGCCTGTGCATCCGCACAGGCTGATCAGGATCTGCAATGTACGCCATTCCATGAATAAAACGCCCGTCATGTATCTAATAAGCAACCAGAGCTCCAGATAAGCTGCGTATTTGCTTAAATACCCAATTAAAATTGCCAAAAACCCAATTGAAATCAGAAGTAGTGAGTATCAAAAAGCAATACATATTTTGTGGTAACAATAAACAGACCACAAATATAGCATATTATTCTTATTTTCCATGAAAACACTTCAGTCGTCGTCGTCCGCGGCGTCCGCGGCGTCCGCGGCGTCCGCGGCGTCCGCGGCGTCCGCGGCGTCCGCGGCGTCCGCGGCGTCGTCCGGTTTTTAGTAAGGCAAATGCGTTAAAGTTATTGTTTTTTCACAATATCTCTTTAACCCCTTGCCAGACTTTCATAATATTTCACATCAATGTTTGTCTAGGGATGATGCTTCATTACGAACACTCCCACATCCAAATTCTGAAGGTCAAGGTCATTTATTTACTTGTAATGTTCACCGGTTTTGTAACAGAAATGCGTTAAGTTATTGTTTTTCACAATATCTCTTTAACCCCTTGCCAGACTTTGATAATATTTCATATAAATCGTTGTCTAGGGATGATGCTTCATTACGCACACCCCCACATCCAAATTCTCAAGGTCAAGGTCATTTATATACTTGTAATGTTCACCGGTTTTGTAACAGAAATGCGTTAAAGTTATTGTTTTTTCACAATATCTCTAACCCCTTGCCAGACTTTGATAATATTTCACATCAATCTTTGTCTAGGGATGATGCTTCATTACGCACACTCCACATCCAAATTCTCAACGTCAAGGTCATTTATTTACTTTTAATGTTCACCGGTTTTGTAACAGAAATGCGTTAAAAGTTATTGTTTTTTTACAATATCTCTTTAACCCCTTGCCATACTTTGATAATATTTCACATCAATCTTTGTCTAGTGATGATGCTTCATTACGCACACCCTCACATCCAAATTCTCAAGGTCATTTATTTACTTGTAATGTTCACGGTCAAATGCCTCGGCAGGCGCGATACCGCTTCCGTGGCGGAATTCTTGTTTGTTACCCAATTAAAATTTTGAAACACCCAATTGCTTCAGAAATAATGGAGTGACAATACTCAATTACTAATTCCTTATCTGGAGCACTGTGCAACATTGATCATTATCATGCTGCATGAGTGTGCTATTTGCTAAAAAGCTACACTGGAGTAGTCACAAATGCCAAAGCCCCATTCCTCCAGTCACAGCCGCATATCAACATATGAATTCAGGCAGCTTTATCTGCAGCATATTTCACCAACATTGCAAAGTATACTTTACTAGCAAAGTATACTTTGAGGGAGTAATCATTTATTTTTCCTGAAATGCATTATTTCATATAGAACTAACAAATGCATATATTTAATGATTAAAAGTATGCAGAATTATTATACTGAAGTTATTACATTATCACAGCCAAATTGGCTGTGATAATGTAATAAATTCAGTATAATAAAAATTAATAAATTTATCATAAAATTGAAAATTTCTCCCTCAAAGTATACTTTGCTACTAAAGTATACTTTGCAATGTTGATGAAATGGGCTACTGGGACTGTGCTTGCCATTTACATGAACCATACCATAATCATTCTAAATATTCAGACACAATTTATTCTGGGGAAACGCATATTTATACAGATCTCCAGATAAGTTTTGTGTCTAAAGAGTTTTATACCCCCAGATTTCAAATTCAATGCATATTTTACTTTTACAAATGTATTGTTGATTTTCATTCTTATTAAATAGGGAATAAATTGATAAAAAATATAACAAATTTAAAAATTCACTTTTTTGAGCTGTTTGCTTCTTGCTGCTCAACTTAGTAAATTTTCAACTTTAATACAGTATTTTCACTACGCAATTGTAAAATCAATGCGTATATTCACTGAGCACTGTGGGTATTTTGTACTCCCACATTTGATAATCAATGCGTATTATGCTAAAATAAGTGTAAAATACGCTAATATTTACCTTATTTGGAGCTCTGTAAATACATGGTTACCCACAACAAAGAATGCCCCAGTATTTAGGGTTAGTTGATTGTACCGGCTTGTCACAATAACAATGTATTGGATACAATTTCATAGGGGTTCTGAAAACAAATGTTGTCCGAATACTTGCGGTTATTACCGTAGTCAATGCAACTTGCCAGATATATTGTTTCTGATAGTTGTGTTTGGCAGTTATCACTGATCTCTTCGCTTTGTTTTGTGATTTTGGAGGGATGGCTCCATTGTCTAATGGTAGAGCATTGGACTTCAATACCGGAGGTTATGGGTTCAATCCCCGCCTTAGGCGTGAACAAATACTTTCATAGTGCAGAGCTCCAGTTAAGGTGCGTAATTTGACCAACTTGGGGTGAAATTTTGTTATTTCTTCATCAAAAATGGCAAGTTGGGAGTGCTTTAGAATCGTCTCATTGAGACGATTCTAAAGCACTCCCAACTTGCCATTTTTGATGGAGAAATAAGAAATTTACTTCCAAATTACGCACCTTAACTGGAGCTCTGATAGTGTTTCCATCTCACTGGTCTTTTGGATGAGACTTGAAACCGATTCGCCATCTCTGTGTGACATTCGCTGTTGCTGGGATGTTATTAAGTTATAAGGGAAGTTACTCTTGATTTTCCAAGTTCAAGAACTCATTTGTGGCTGTGACTTCAGAAATGGGGTTTATGGGTTTTGCGACCAGTGTAGCTCCAGATCAGCCTGTGCAATCGCCACTGTGCAATCTACACTGTTCGCCATTCCATTAATGAAGCCCTTTCACTTTTATGTACCCCAACAATTTTTATTTTGGCATATAGCTGATACCCTGTTCGCCTGTCTGTCCGAGATTTGTGTTAGTTTTCGGCTACATACTATCTCTGTTATCATGAGTCAGATTCATGATTGGCTTGAAACGTCATATACTTATTTGTCATCATCCATATTTGCAGTCCATATACTATAGCCCACTATAGCTCATGGTCACGGTCAAATGACAGAAGTTTCTGTTAAAAGTTTTTGTTTTTTTTGTGTTAAGTTTTTGAGGGGTACAAGTATCACAGATCTCGCGACATTGTCCTGTAATTTCAGTCACCTGACGGTTCAGAGAATGTTTGCGTCCCTGGCCCAGTGTGACCACAGCATTGAGAAGTCTTCACAGGTGTACAAGATGAACCTCGTAGAACAGGCAAACTACGAAAGCTTGAATAAACAGATTGGTATGCATACAATTTGGCAGCTGTTTGTAATTATTTTAGCTCTTGATCCTCTTGCATTTTCACGTAAGAAGATGAGGAAAACAGAACAGGAATTTGGCCGATACCTATAGACCACATAATTCAGATACAACACAATGGATGCTGTAACCATTAAATAAGGGAGTTTAAAAAAGTAATGTTATTCCAGGGCTCCAGATAAGGAATTAGTATTGTCACTCCATCATTTCTGAAGCAATTGGGTATTTCAAAAGTTTAATTGTGTAAAATAGAATCACACTACTATTTACACATCAGCAGACCGCACTTATTGAATAGTTTGCTTCTAAATGAAAACACATCTTGGTATTTCATTAGAATTGTCTCCAAGGAGACAATTCTAATGAAATACCAAGATGTGTTTTCATGGAAAAATAAGAAAATATGCTATATTTGTGGTCTGTTTATTGTTTTCTGTAGCATGATAAAGATACCACAAATTTTTCATTGCTTTTTGATACTCACTCAGGGCTGTACAAATTGATTTTTTAGCCACTTGTCCCGGACAAGTGACTTGACAAAAGTGACTTGCCCGGACTTGTCCCGGAAAATATAATTTTCAGGGCAAGTAATTTTGAAAAAGTGATATTTCTTATACGAAACTGTCCCAAAACAAAAACTATTATCATAGTTGTAATATAATACAATTGAGCACTTGCACATATACATATTATATTAAATATCTATAATAATAAACATTGTATAGTACATATTTATTCTTGTGGTCTTTTGTCACTGTGCCACCGCGGACATAACGTTGCGACAAGTGCATACTCAAAACACATTTATCGACAATAATAAAACATAAAAATCGTTTCCTAAAATATTGAGAATCGTCTCGCGTTTTCGCAATTGAAAAATTCGGATTAGTTTTGCTCATGCATCATGTGCATGTGCGGCGTGTTTGTAAAACGCGAGATTGAATATGATAGAATTTCGCGTTTTCGTCTCCAAAGCTCGAAAACGCGAGGTTGCCACATGTCCCTAATAGGACACGTAAACATTGTCTTAGGAGACGATTCTCATGTGCTGCAAAAACATTTTTACGTTTTTATTAAGAAATAGAACACATGTGGACAAACATCTATATATCTATAACAAAAACATAATTTAACAAAAAAATGATACTCTTCTTAGGAGACGATTCTAATGTGCTGCCAATACACGTTTATTGAGCCAAAAAAAAACATATTTCGATACGTGTTATTGGTTAGGCTACTGCATCGCATCGTCGACCTATACACAAGATCGTGAAAACGAATTCTATTGTATTCATTCTCGCGTTTTCGCCTGGCGATCTCGCGTTCGTTTTCGAGACCGCGATGTCGCGTTTTCGCCTCGGCCTTTTCACAATGTCGCCTTCCGATTTTGGAAATACATTTGTTCAAGTCATTATGCAGGCCCGTAGCCTGGGGGGGGGGGGTCGGAGCGGTCGGACTGACGACGCCCCCCCCCCCACCCCCCCCCCCCCCCCCCCCCCCCCCCCCACCCCCCCCCCCCCCCCCCCCCCCCCGCCTCGAGGTCCAATTTTTCACAGAGAAAAAAATTGGGTATGGAAGGTCACAGTTAGAAGCTCGCTGTTGCGGAGAATGCAGGAAATTGCATTTCACACCACCCACCCTATCCATTTCAAATTTTCTTTTGGGGGGGGGTGGGGGGGGGGGGGCATGCCGCCGGACCCCCTAGATACCTCAGGTCCCTTGGGCATTCGAAACGAACACCCCCCCCCCCCCCCCTTCAAACAGGTCTGGCTACTGGGCCTGTATGTGTGCGTATAATACATGCGTGTTTGAAATTGAGTTTTGCACGTACATTCAATGTACGTAACGTACGTAGAATACAATTCGAAACTAGCATGCTTTATATTGCATGTACGTACGTTAGAACGCAAATCCAACACGCATGCTGTCTACAACATTGCATGGGCAAATCGTATTTCCAAAAGCGGAAGGCGGGGAGATCGAGATCGCAAAAAACGCGAGTTGTAACAAAAACATAAATATGGGCCGTACCTACCCATCCCCAATTAGCACATTTGCGACATATCATTTTTGGTCTAGCTGCACACCTGATGGTGTTTACAATCATCAGTTGCTAATAACCAGTTTCACGTGCAAAGTGTGACTGACCTTTAGAATTATGTGGAAACAAACATACCAAAACCACGCTATGTAGTCGCTCACGTCATCGCATAGCCGATGAATTGATAATTATGCATTAGCTTGTGGAATTTCATATTTGTTTCATTTTTTTGATCACCAAGATTTGGCAGCACATGAGAATCGTTTCCTAAGACGATCAAAATATGTAATGTTAAAGAAATATCAATGTATTCGGGTTTTCTTTTCACATTTGTCCGATGTCTTAATCAAACATGTTTTGGCAACACATGAGAATTGTCTCCTTAAGACGATTCTAATATTTTTGTAAAAAGAATTGTCACATTTGTTTGATTTCTTAGACCGTACAAACAATTGACAATTTCAGAAATCCACAACTTAATTTGTGTTTCTCGAGTCGGGTTTCATATGATGGCGAGGAAATACGATCGATTACACACCGTGAAAATCTTGGAACGTAAATGTCAATTGTCACGTAGGCCATTTCAGTTTACCGCGCGTTACGTCAGCTGTTATTCTAAGTACGTATGGTCGCTCGTTAGGAGCATTTCTTTCCTTCGTTTATAAGGTATGGGTTGTGACCTATGGCTTAGAACACCCGACTTCCAATCTGGAGGTTGTGGGTTCAAACATCGCCTTGGGAATCAAACGTTTATATGCCGTGTAGAAACGATAATTTAAATTAAGAACCTTAAATTCCATTTCCACCACCCGTGAAGGAACATACATTTATTTCTCTAAAGTTAGGTCTCTTGGCCTGTCGACGCAGTGAGACGAAAACGTTAACATACATAAAATAAATCAATAACCATCGATCGCCGCAGAATATTTTCCCTAATTCGCTAATTACTTTCAAATTCGATTAAATTAATATAATCAGGGTCGCTGTAGATTGCTATATCACTTCATTGCGATACACAGGTACTGTGTAACACAGTAGCTGCGAATCGCCAGGACGCCCGCAGCGTTATCGATCGATAAAAGTGGTCAGTTTTGGGATTAAGTTTATGACAGTCCGGTTCCAAAAAAACGGGCTTGTGGCGGGACGTTCTAACAGAAAATAGTGACTTGCCCGGGACTAAATTCCAGCATAGAGGCACTTGCCCGAGATTAAAACCGACTTGTCCCGGGCGTCGGGCGTGCCAATTTGTACAGCCCTGTCACTACTTCGGATTTCAATTGGGTTTTTGGCAATTTTAATTGGGTATTTACGCAAATACGCACCTTATCTGGAGCTCTGTTATTCATCTTGTATCTTAGCACTTTCACATGTGTTAGTCCATCATTTTCCAAGTCTGTGTAGTTCTAATCATTATGAATATGGGAGTATAAGTATTGTACCTGTACAGTTTTTCAGGCACTCGTGATCATGAAATCATTTGTCCACATACAATGTGTTCAACACGGTTGGAACTTGGCTGGAAAGAGAGCCAAAACCTGCGATAAAATATGAGCATACATCGGGCGTTTACATTTAAACATTCACTTATTTGAGCTGCAAAAAGCGAACACTGTTTTCAACTTTATGACAGTATTTTCGCTACTCAATTTGAAAATCAATGCGTATTTTCACATTACTGTACGTATTTTGTACTCCCACTTTTGATAATCAATGCGTATTCAGCTAAAATAATTGCGTAAAATACGCCAATACGCATTATCTGGAGTTCTGGTAGTGTACATCTAGATATAAAATATCTTAACAAATTGGCAGAAAAATGCTTGATAATGCCCCAGAATGCAGGATTTTGTGTCTCCATTAAAAAACTTTCCATGGGGGCATGCACCCAGAACTCCTAGCGATCTCTCTTGCTCTGCTCTGTCAAAAATAGGCCTGCACATAAATTGATGCCTGGCTACGCGCATGTATATTACCGGTAAGGACATTTCACACAACTCGATGAACATGTGTGTCATATTCGTTGCAAACACATGAATATTCTCTACCTCTCCAGTGACGGCCACATTAGTTACAAACATTACTGTTTCTCCCCAGAACAAAAGATCAAGGAGGCGGAGGAGAAGATATGCGAGTGTAAGAACGAGCTTCAGCAGGCCAAGCGTGTCCGCAAACACCGGCAAGGTGAGTCACTACTCAACCCTTTAACCTTACCGACCATAGAACCCACAAACCATAAAGCCATGGGATAAGTTAACCCTTTCCACCCTGGAGACCATAAAGCTAAAATTTGCAAACACTGTAGATCCAGATGAGATCACAGGTGTTTGAACAGATGGTCAGTATGTTGGGGTCATATGGGTATTTTGGGTAGATTTGGGTGGATTTTGTTGGTTTTGGGTAAATTACATAGTTTTGTGGCAACTACTAATGCTCGCTCATTACACACGACAGAAATCGTCAATTATCTACGCTGTCACTGTTTTCAATATTTGGCCAATAAAATTTCCAACATGCGCAGCTTTCAGACCGATTTTGTCATCAATTTTCAACCACAAACTCCAAATTCTGGTTCTATCGATTCAGGAGACATATATCAATCTGCTGATGCCGATAGAATACATGAACTACATTTATCTGCTCCTACATAAGACATTAAAATCCATACAATTGCAAGATTTTCTGTCAAGCCCTAAAAGCGGAGATTACACGTGTGGCGCGCCATTTGATTGGATAGCCATTTCCAGCGATGTGTCAAAATCCACTACGACACACCCCGTTTCTGTATCAGCCAATGAACCGCTGTAAAGTTGTAAACACAATGTGTATTTCTCTGGGACCGGTTTTATTGGTTAAAAACGTTTGTGGGTAGTATCTCCGTTTCTCACCTTGTAGTAAATTACCGTACTTATATGCGTACTAACTCGCGAGAGGTGACGTAAGTTGTATGTTGGTAACAATGCACCAAAACCACCAGATATACCGAAATAACCCATAAAACACCAAATATGAACCGTTATTCAAGAACCTGTTGATGAGATGGCTCGTAACAAGTCGTCTCATCTGCATCTGCAATATTTTTGATGATTTTCAAAATCTTGAAACAACACCCCTATTACCATTAATGGAGTAGCGATAATAATGGAACAATCAGTGACAGATATTTAGGGGTGAAAGGGTCGACATTACCTTTTCAACCCTACATACCATAAAACGTACATTTGCAAACACTGTAGATCCAGATGAGACTGCTGAAATTATTTTAGCTGAATACGCATTGATTATCAAAAATGGGAGTACAAAATATGCACAGCAATGTGAAAATACGCATTGATTTTCAAATTGAGTAGCGAAAATACTGTCCTAAGGTTGAAATTTCACTTAGTTGAGCTGCAAAAAGCAAAGTGTTTGTTTTTTGCAGCTCAAATAAGTGGAATGTTTAAATTTGTTATATTTTGTTTATCATTTGTTCCCTATTTAGTATTAATGAAGAAAATCAATAATCCATTTGTAAAAGTAAAATACGCAATGATTTTGAAATCAGTGGGTATAGTACGCTTTAGACACAAAGCTTATCTGGAGCGCTGGGATGTGAAACATCAATCAATCATTCAATCAATCACAACCCGACCATTGATAATCCTTACAGAGTATGATTCCCTGGCCAAGGTCATCCAGCAGCAGCCAGACAGACAGGACACAAGCAAGTAAGTGGTTTAGTCGCTATGTGGGTTCAGAGCTCCAGTTAAGGTCGTAATTTGACAAACTTGGGGTGAAATTTTGTTATTTCTTCATCAAAAATGGCAAGTTGGGAGTCCTTTAGAATCGTCTCATTGAGACGATTCTAAAGCACTCTCAACTTGCCATTTTTGATGGAGAAATAAGAAATGTAACTCCAAATTACGCACCTTAACTGAAGCTCTGGGGTTAGTGGTCAATTGTGGCTGTGACCGGAGAAATGGGGCTTATGAGTTTTGCGACCAGTATAGATCCAGTCAGCGCATGCATCCGCACAGTCTGATCGGGACCTACTGTGTTTGCCAGAAGTGTGCTACTCATATTTGATCAGGAGCTACGCTGGTTACAAATCTTATAAGCCCCATTTCTCCAGTCACAGCCAAATATAATACAATACAAAACATGTTCATTTTCATTATTAATTACAAAAGTGTAATTGTATCCCCCGGACTCCGTCGGGAGATACTATGGATTTGACAGCGCGCCGCGTCCGCGTCCGCCGCAGACACTTCTTGTCCGGAGCATAACTCGAACACCCTTTGGAATATTTTCATGAAACTTCACATATGCATAGACCACGACCCGAAGGTGTGTCGCGCACAAGAATGACAACTCTTGCATAGCTAATTTTTTAGTTATCTCCCTTTTTTGTTTCTCGCACTGATTTCATGTCTGGAGCATAACTCCACCACCCTTTGGAATATTTTCATGAAACTTCACACATGCATAGACCACGACCCGAAGGTGTGTCGCGCACAAGAATGACAACTTGCATAGCTAATTTTTGAGTTATCTCCCTTTTTTGTTTCGCGCACTGATTGACCATAACTCGACCACCCTTTGGAATATTTTTATGAAACTTCACACATGCATAGACCACGACCCGAAGGTTGTGTCGCGCACAAAGAATGACAACTCTTGCATAGCTAATTTTGAGTTATCTCCCTTTTTTGTTTTCGCGCACTGTTTCTGTCCTGAGCATAACTCGACCACCCTTTGGAATATTTTTCATGAAACTTCACACATCACGACCCGGAGGTGTGTCGCGCACAAGAATGACAACTCTTGCGTAGCTAATTTTGTAGTTATCTCCCTTTTTTGTTTTGCGCACTCTACAAACTGGACAATAATGCATGAAGACCCGTTTTCTTGTGTGCTCTGTACACCTTACCTGTAGAGAGAACAATAGAGACTGGAGAACCATGTGCTAGCATGGGCTTGCATGTGCAAATGTCCAGTGCTTGACCACTGCTGACCACAGGTAATTTATACAGGTAAATTACTACATTGGGTACAGTGTTGAAAATATTGTGGCATTATGTGGACCTGTGCAGATATATGTAGATAAATATAGGACTATAAAAACAAATCTGGGCTCCAGTAGCAAGCAGTATTATTATTTTTTTTTAAACTTTTTTTTTCCATTTTTTTTTTCTTCATTTTTTTTTCCTATTTTTTTTTTTTCTTTTTTTTTTTTATTTTTTTTTTTTATTTTTTTTTCAAATTATTTTTCAATTTTTGTCTAGTAGCATAAGGGCGTAAGTGCTATATACAGACTATTCACCTGTGCATGTGCTAGCATGTGCAACTGACCACTGACCACTTACAGGTAATTTATACAGGTAAATGATTATATTACATTTCCGTAAACTGTGTTGAAAATATTGTGGCAATATGTGGACCTGTATTTATCCCGTCAACACAGTGAGTATGTGCCGTGAAACATTTTTGATATCCAGTCAATATCATTTTTGCATTTTACAGCCATTTGTAGGTGTTGACGGGATAAATAGAATAGTAGGTTAGTGCCGTGAATGGGAAAAAATATCTGGCGCGGCACGGAAACGGGATGTGCTCGGCAGAGCCTCGCCCATCCCGTTTCCTGAGCCTTGCCAGATATTTTTTCCCATTCACGGCACTGACCTACTATTCTCTATGGACTATTAAAAAACATTCTGGGCTCCAGTAAGGAGCATTATTATTTCCGTAAACTGTGTTGAAAATATTGTGGCATTATGTGGACCTGTGCAGATATATGTAGATAAACATAGGACTATTAAAAAAAATTATGGGCTCCAGTAGCAAGCATTATTATTTTTAATTTTTAAAAAAAAAAAAATCATTTTTTTTTTCAAATTCTTTTTCAATTTTTGTCTAGTAGCATAAGGTCGTAAGTGCTATATACAGACTATTATCATATAATAAAACAATTATTGACTAGTGAGCCATAGAATATAATCTGATATTTCTATGGCTCACTAGTCAATAATTTATACATAGATAGTAGGTTAGTGCCGTGAATGGGAAAAAATATCTGGCGCGGCACGGAAAACGGGATGTGCTCGGCAGAGCCTCGCCCATCCCGTTTCCTGAGCCTTGCCAGATATTTTTTCCCATTCACGGCACTGACCTACTATTCTCTATGGACTATTAAAAAACATTCTGGGCTCCAGTAAGGAGCATTATTATTTCCGTAAACTGTGTTGAAAATATTGTGGCATTATGTGGACCTGTGCAGATATATGTAGATAAACATAGGACTATTAAAAAAAATTATGGGCTCCAGTAGCAAGCATTATTATTTTTAATTTTTAAAAAAAAAAAAATCATTTTTTTTTTTCAATTTTTTTTTTAAATTCTTTTTCAATTTTTGTCTAGTAGCATAAGGTCGTAAGTGCTATATACAGACTATTATCATATAATAAAACAATTATTGACTAGTGAGCCATAGAATATAATCTGATATTCTATGGCTCACTAGTCAATAATTATACCCACTTTTTTTGTAAAAAAAAACGGGTATATTGTTTTCGTCACGGGTGTCCGTCGTACGTCCGTACGTACGTCCGTACGTCCGTACGTCCGTCACGTCATTGTAATGAACTCGAAAAACTTTTTCACCTTCATACCTACGCGCCTGATATTTGGTATGTAGCTTCGTTATCATGTGCAGATGCGCAAAGTGAATTTGGATTTTTGATCCGACCCTCCATCATGGATTATCTCCCCCTTTCGGACTCAGAATTTCCCATTTTTTCCTCGTAACTCGAAAAACTTTTTCACCTTCATACCTACGCGCCTCATATTTGCTATGTAGCTTCGTTATCATGTGCAGATGCGCAAAGTGAATTCGGATTTTTCACCCGACCCTCCATCATGGATTATCTCCCCCTTTCGGACTCAGAATTTCCCATTTTTTCCTTGTAACTCGAAAAACTTTTTCACCTTCATACCTACGCGCCTCATATTTGCTATGTAGCTTCGTTATCATGTGCAGATGCGCAAAGTGAATTCGGATTTTTCATCCGACCCTCCATCATGGATTATCTCCCCCTTTCGGACTCAGAATTTCCCATTTTTTCCTTGTAACTCGAAAAACTTTTTCACCTTCATACCTACGCGCCTCATATTTGCTATGTAGCTTCGTTATTATGTGCAGATGCGCAAAGTGAATTCGGATTTTTCATCCGACCCTCCATCATGGATTATCTCCCCCTTTCGGACTCAGAATTTCCCATTTTTTCCTTGTAACTCGAAAAACTTTTTCACCTTCATACCTACGCGCCTCATATTTGCTATGTAGCTTCGTTATCATGTGCAGATGCGCAAAGTGAATTCGGATTTTTCATCCGACCCTCCATCATGGATTATCTCCCCTTTCGGACTCAGAATTTCCCATTTTTTCCTTGTAACTCGAAAAAACTTTTTCACCTTCATACCTACGCGCCTCATATTTGCTATGTAGCTTCGTTATCATGTGCAGATGCGCAAAGTGAATTCGGATTTTTCATCCGACCCTCCATCATGGATTATCTCCCCCTTTCGGACTCAGAATTTCCCATTTTTTCCTTGTAACTCGAAAAACTTTTTCACCTTCATACCTACGCGCCTCATATTTGCTATGTAGCTTCGTTATCATGTGCAGATGCGCAAAGTGAATTCGGATTTTTCATCCGACCCTCCATCATGGATTATCTCCCCCTTTCGGACTCAGAATTTCCCATTTTTTTCCTTGTAACTCGAAAAACTTTTTCACCTTCATACCTACGCGCCTCATATTTGCTATGTAGCTTCGTTATCATGTGCAGATGCGCAAAGTGAATTCGGATTTTTCATCCGACCCTCCATCATGGATTATCTCCCCCTTTCGGACTCACAATTTCCCATTTTTTCCTTGTAACTCGAAAAACTTTTTCACCTTCATACCTATGCGCCTGATATTTAGTATGTACCTTCTTATTGTGCAGATGCGCAAAGTGAATTCCCATTTTTGATCCGACCCTCCATCATCGATTACCTCCCCCTTTCCGACTCAGAATTTCCCATTTTTTCCTTGTAACTCGAAAAACTTTTTCACCTTCATACCTACGCGCCTCATATTTGCTATGTAGCTTCGTTATCATGTGCACATGCGCAAAGTGAATTCGGATTTTTTATCCCACCCTCCATCATGGATTACTTCCCCCTTTCGGACTTAGCATTTGGGGAAAGTGGGTATATTGCGATGGCGCGCCATCGACTTTTTCTAGTTGTATAATATGTTCGGGCCAGTGAAAATTGCTTTCGGGCCCAGGCTCGAGGTCAAGGCGGGACAAGGCGAGGCATCTAATTCCGCGGAATTCTTGTTTACTTATCTCCCTTTGTTGTTTCGTGCTCTGATTTTGTATCCAGAGCATAACTCGAACACCCTTTGGAATATTTTTATGCCCCACCACGATAGTGGAGGGGGCATTTAGTGTTACCCTTGTTTGTCCGTCCGTCCGTACGCACACACAAATGGGTACTTGTTGTAAGCGTACGGGGATCTTATTGGGTAGGGTTAGGATAGTGTTGGGTACTCTTGTTGGGTATTTTTATACAGTAAAAACCCAACAAGTATTCATTCGTAGGAACGTGCGTCCCGTCCGTCCGTCCGTCCGTCCGTCCGTCACAAAACTTTAACACTCGGGTAAATGTCTCATAATAATTTCCTTCATCCTGTCGAACCGATCTGCTTCATATTTCATATACACATTGCTCTGATGGATTCACTACCGCCCCTGTGCCAAATCCTGTTGCCCCCGGCATGCCAGGGTCAAGGTCACATACTTGGTGCTTCAAAACTTTAACGCTCGGGTTTACTGGGTTAATATCTTATAATTTCTGTTTTCTTTCACGGATCAGCTTCATATTTCATATACACTTGCTCTAATGGTCCTCTACCACCCTGTGCCAAATTCACGTTCGTTCTGCCCCCGCCAAGCCCAGGGTCAAGGTTACATACTTAGTGCTTCAAAAACTTTTAACGCTCGGGTAAATATCTTATACTTTCTGTTTTCTTTCATGGATCATCTTCATATTTCATATACGCATTTGCTCTAATGGTCTCTATTGCCTGTGCCAAATCCACGTTCGTCCTGCCCCGCCAATCCCAGGGTCAAGGTCACATACTTGGTGCTTCAAAAAACTTTAACGCTCAGGTAAAATAAATATTCTTATAATTTTTCTTTCCATTCACGGATCAACTTCATATTTCATATATGCGTTGCTCTAATGGTCCTCTACCGCCCTGTGCCAAATCCACGTTCGTCCCGCCCCCGCCAAGCCCAGGGTTAACATCACATACTTAGTGCTTCAAAAACTTTAACGCTCCGGTAAATATCTTATAATTTTCTGTTTTCTTTCACGGATCAGCTTCTATATTTCATATATGCATTGCTCTAATGGTCCTCTACCGCCCTGTGCCAAATCCACGTTTGTCCTGCCCCGCCAAGCCCAGGGTCAAGGTCACATACTGGTGCTTCAAAAACTTTAACTCTCAATTAAAAGAAAAAAAATTTTGACTTGGAATTTGGCCTCATTTATTATCAAAGCGATATGTGGGACATCCGTGTTCTATGAACACATTTTCTAGTTTATTAAACTTCACACATGCATAGAAGACGACCCAAAGTAAAGGTGTGTCGCACGTAAGAATGACAACTCTTGCGTCATTAATTTCTTAGTTATCTCCCTTTGTTGTTTCGTGCACTGATTTCGTGTCTGGAGCATAACTCGAACACCCTTTGGAATATTTTCATGAAACTTCACACATGCATAGACCACAACCCTAAAGGTGTGTCACGCAAGAATGACAACTCTTGCATCACTATTTTTTTAGTTATCTCCCTTTGTTTTTTCTGTCACTGATTTTGTCTCCGGAGCATAACTCGAACACCCTTTTTTCAAACTACTTGTGTATCTGGGGAGGGGGATACACATGCGCTTGTCGACAAGCGTCCATTTCTAGTTATGTAATATTTTGTATGTTTTCAATAGTGACCATTTGCTGTGTGGGTTAGTGATCACATGTGACAAGAGAGTGACGTCTTATGGGTTTTGTGACCAGTGTTGATGCAGGTGCATCCCAACAGTCTGATCCACACGGTCTGATCAAGATCAAAACTGTTTGCCATTCCATCAATGCCCATAATGCTTCAAACAAGCAATGTAGATAGTTATCAGGCTGCCAGAGAGTGGTATTTACTCAAGAGCTACACTGGTCACTAATACAATAATCCCAATTTCTCCAGTCACAGCCATATATAATACCATAAAGGAGCCATAATAACAATATGTTCATTTTCAGACGTTTTCCTTAACCTTTAGACCACTATTGACAACAATTGTCGTCTGCTGTTGCTTTTATATATTGCCTTATTTCTCAATAAAAACATGGTTTGACAGCATTTCAGAATCATTTCCAATGGAAATGATTCTGAAGTGCTGTCAAAGCATGTTGTAAATTATTCTAAAGTGCTGTCAAAGCATGTTTTTGATGATAAAAATGGAAAATAGAAAATAAACAGCAGACAACAACAAAAATAAGATGGCGGTCTAAGGATTAATAAGAAAAGAGTTAATTATGTAATATTTTGTATGTTTTCAATGGTGGCCATTTGGGGCATTTTGACCCTTGGAATCTGTTTTTATAGAAGAAGGATCAGTAAAACATTTACGGTAAATTGTATTTGTCACTTTTAATAAAATTTGATCTTGATCAGCCATTTTGACCCTTGTTATTCGAAGCCTATATCTTGAACAGCACATGATCTTCACGTTTGTCAGGATTGTCCGTATGGTCTGTTCTGCTGAACGGGTTATGGTGTTAACAAGTGTAGCTGAAAATCAGCTCGCATACACACACACGCTGATGTGATTTGAAATTGTTTGTTAGGAATCTCACAGCCCGGGGTTATTGTATTGGAACTTGTGCCAGTGATCAGGTATGGTAATGGTGCTTGACACCAGATCAGGATACTGTTTCAGTGCTGAAAGGATATTGTAATTACAACGCTGAACATCCACCTCTCCCCATCCCCTCCTGCAATTGAAAATTCACATCTGTCTATGACCTTTCTTTTGAAATGGGATGGGCCGTGGCCTAGGGAATATGGCATTGGAGTTCAATCCTCACCCTAGGCGTGAAAAATACTTGCATAGTTTTTCCATCCCACTGGTCTGTCGGATGAGACTTTAAACTGTGGTCCATTCTCTGTACGTGGCTGTGACTGGAGAAATGGGCTTATGGATCTTACGACTAGTGTAGATCAAGATCAGACTGTGCATACACTGTGCTATCAGGCTACAGGAGTATGCTATTTTATCAGGAGCTACACTGACCGCAAATCCCATATGCCCCATGTCTCCAGTCACTGCCACATATGACCTTGGCTGTTGCTGGGCAAGCTGAGTCGGGGCAAGCTCAACCAACCAAGTTGTTTGATTTTAACATAAGATTGTTACATATTCGGCAAGCTTTATAATCACCGTGCGTAAGGTGCTTATTGGCATATTTTACGTACTTATTTTAGCTGTACGCATTGATTATCAAAAGTGGGAGTATAAAATACTCACAGCAATGTGAAAATGTGCATTGATTATCAAAAGTGGGAATATAAAATACTCACAGCAATGTGAAAATGTGCATTGATTTTCAAAAGTGGGAGTATAAAATACTCACAGCAATGTGAAAATTGCAAAAAAATGTGCATTGATTTTTCAAAAGTGGGGAGTAAAAATAAAATCTCCACAGAGGCAATGTTGAAAAATGTGCAAAAAAATGTGCATTGATTTTCAAAAGTGGGAGTATAAAATACTCACAGCAATGTGAAAATGTGCATTGATTTTCAAAAGTGGGATAAATCTCACTGATTGTATAAAATCTCTCAGCAATGTGAAAATGTGCATTGATTTTCAAAAGTGGGAGTATAAAATACTCACAGCAATGTGAAAATGTGCATTGATTTTCAAAAGTGGGAGTATAAAATACTCACAGCAATGTGAAAATGTGCATTGATTTTCAAATTGAGTAGTGAAATTGCAGCTCAAATAAGTGAATGTTCCCTATTTAATAAGGAATAAAATCAATAATACATTTTTAAAAGTAAAATATGTATTGACTTTGAAATCTGGGGGTATATTACTCTTTAGATACAAAACTTATCTGTCATGTATTATGTGCGTGTTGTGTTGCAGCAAGTTGGAGAGTCTGGATGTGGAGCTGGCGTCATTGAAGGACAGCAACCAGACCCTCGACCAGAAGGTCAGTCTCTGACAGTGTCAGCATTATATAATGTGCTTGTAACTTTGAGTAATCTTCCAATTTGTAGGGATGGGTCGTGGCCTAGGGGATATGGCATTTGACTTCAATAGTGGAGGTTGCGAGTTCAATCCTCACCCTAGGCGTGACAAATACTAACATAGTATGGAGGTTGGTGCTAGCACTTTGAATTGAGGCTGAAATGAATGATAATGCGAAAAAAAGACAATACCAATTTACATTTGCTCAAATATTTGTAAAAACATAGTACCGGTACTTTTTCAAATATTTTCTGAAATTTTTAGTAGCCAAAATGTCCATTTCTGAAAGATTAGTAGCCACAAGACTATTTTATAGCCAATTGGTTACTGTGTGACCAGTAGACCCAACCTAGATGTATTTCCATCCCACTGAGCTCTCGACCAATCAAACTTTGTGATTTTAAAAGGAGCTGGGAAGGGAGGAGGGTCGAAAAACAAAACAAAATTGAAAACTCCAAAACTTGGCACGATAGCTTGGAAATGATGTAACTAAGAAAACAACAGTTAGATTTTGAAAATCGGTCCACAAATTTCAAAACTATTTTTAACCCCTATGTTAAATTCTTATATGATTTTTTTTTTGCAATAAAAGTAATATTGGGTGGATGGTAATTTTTTTGTTATTGATGAAATAGTACTTGCATGTAAATATATTTTATATCGGCAAAAATTTGTCTGTGGTTAAACGCGGAACAGAAACAGACATAAACGTGGAACAGACAGTAGGGTTTATGTCATTTCTGACCAGTCTCATTACATAATACATTATGTTTTACCAGTGCCAGGATGTGTTTGTGTGATGGACTGTGACACCATTGGCACTTCCTTGACATTAACCCTTTCACTTTGATATCGATTTTGATATGTTAATTTTGCAACCAATCCAATGGTCACAAAATTATTTTCAGACCAGTCCATTTATGAAAAGAGGGTCTTTTTGTTCTCAAAAATATTAAAATTACTTGCAAAAAGTGCAGATCCTGATGAGACGGCTCGTCACGAGCTGGCTCATCTGGATCTACACTTTTTGCCAAAATAACCACTATACAGGCCTGTAGGGTTGAAAGGGTTAATGAACAGGTACAATAAAACAGCAATTGCAATGCATTATGTCTTCTGGTAGATGTGTGTATCAATTATGCATCTCTTGACTTTGTCTAGTAATTATAGTACAATTAACAATGCTCTGTGAAATCCAAGATGACATCGGCCCTGACATTCTTACCTTCGGATGGGCCGTGGCCTAGGGGATATGGCATTGGACTTCAATTCTGAAGGTTGTGCGTTCAATCCTCACCATAGGCATGAAAAATACTTACATTGTTTATTGGTGTCTAACGGCCTATCAACAGCTAAGGTCATTAAAGGTCGGGCCAACGGGTTCAATCCTGTATATAACCTGATGCATTGTGTGGGAAAATACCAAAATCAGAACGGAATATTTACATCGAGAAAAAATATATTCAGCCCTGAAATTAGAATAACTTGACCTGGTGTCAGGTCCATACCACACAAAAGTCACTTGGGCCCTTCCCCTAAAATAGGATTACAAATAATCGTAATTCTCTAAAAGGGGTATTTAACCAGATTCAACTATCTCATACAAGAAAGCCAAAGACGTATGTGAGGGCCAAACCAGGTCTTGAGTCGGGATTCCAGTAAGGATGAACCCTGATTGTTAAATTACCCATCACTTACATAGTACATGCAGTGCTGTGCCTAGAGCGAGCCCAAGGGAAATTTTCCCACCTAAAATTGCCCAGGTCCTTTAAAATTTCAAGATCTCCCTATTATTTTAATACAAAAAGGGCCCAAAATCTGAAATTGTCCCTCTGAAAGTAAGATTTAGGCACAACCCTGGTACATGTAGTATTTCCATTCTCTGGTCTGTCGGAAGAGGCTTTAATAAACTGTGGTCCCGTCTCTATATGTCCATAGCTGTTGCTGGTACGTTCATTTTCACTTTCTTACCTACAGCTGGATATGAGAAGAAAACAGTTCCACGTTTTGGTTTCGTCCATCCATGAGCTACAGAGAATTCTAGAAGGTAAGTAGTGTATTTTTATACGCCACAATGAGTCATGTCATCCGTCCGTCAGTCCCTGCCGTGTTGCATTCCCATCTGATATGTGGCTGTCAATGGAGGAATGGGGCTTATGGCTTTTGCGATCAGTGTAGATCCAGATCAGCCTGTGCATTCGCACAGTCTGATCAGGATCTGCACTGTTCGACAGTTCAATATTGAAATGCCCGATGTGCTTCTAACAAGTAATATAGGTCATTATCAGGCTACATGGGTGTGCTATTTGATCAGTAGCTACACTGGTCACAAATTCCATAAGCCCCATTTCTCCAGTCACAGCCACATATGAGGCACGGCATGGGATTTTGTACCTTCGGGCATTTGCGTAATTTCATGAAATACGTTTACAAAATTTACAATACTTTCCGTAAATGACGTCAAAAGTTGACAAATTACGCATGTACTCTAAAATCTTTGTAAACTTTTGAGTTTATTTATGCAAAATATTATAAATTTTGTAAACATATTTCATGAAATTATTCAGATGCCCGAAGGTACAAAAATCCTATGGCGTGCCTCATAATATGACTTGCTGTTGAATGTCAGTAACACACCCCCCCCCCCCCCCCCCCCCCCCCCCCCCCCCCCCCTCCCCCCCCCCCCATCACAACACAAATAATCCTGATTTCAAACACATAAGAACTCATTATTTCAGGACCGACCTGAATTGGCATGAAAAAATAAAGACCACTTAACATATGACTATATTTATTGGTATTTCCTACCACAATTTTATTTGGGAAGTGGAATATAAATGGCCGCAAGATCTTTCCTATAGAGATACAGTTGATAAGTGTATCAACAAGCCCATTACAAGAAAGATCGTCACGGGAATAAAATGAAAACGGTAACCATGAAAATTCATCAAGCCAAAGGACGGGCGTGCAGGTGTCCAATCGGCACCAGGTTAAGTACACAATAGGACAGTCCATCACATTGTACACTCAACCAGGTGCAGATCCAGCCCTCGCTCCAGAGTACGCACGTGCTAGTGTTATACTTATACGAACTTAGTGACTACATGTGTTGGCGCGAATAAGACCACACAACAAGCGCCAAATCATTAGACAACAACAACATACTGTACAATGTAGTCAGCCCGTAGTAATCACCATTCAAGGAACTTGAGCCGCCATATTATACTACAACGAGTCGGCTCAATTTAACTACTACTTTTCCTTGAATAATGATTATTAGAAAAAACTTCGCAGTATAAACAAACACGTAACCAAATACATAAGCTATGCACGTCTTTACACAAGCATTAAATGTTCCATATGTGACCCACACGCCCGCCCGTTGGCTTTCTGAATTTTTCGCGACTTTCCCGTTGCGACGGAGTAATGGAAATAATGACTGCCTAGCCTAATTGTTCACCACCTGGCATGTGAAGTTCTGATCAATGGCAATAACAACACTGAATAACCATTACTGCAACAAGCGCCAAATCATAATGTAAATAATCACTGGATAAAAGAAAATTCACTGAACTGAAGTGTTTAATCATGCTCCCTATCAAGCACCGCCCCCAATATTGTTAACTGATGTTGACCGTAGAGGCCCTCGCCAATGTTCCCAAGCCGGTATATGGGGCACAGTTGTTGTCACTCGCAACACAGGCCCCATTGTCCAAACACTGACACACTGGCCGATAGTCGGCGTCCACAGCGGGGAAAGCGAGTGGTCCTGATGGCGCCATTCCAGCCGAAAGTACATCGTCGCTTCAACTGCAATAAAAGGAAACCAAGCGGCAGCATCCACGGCACGACAGGGGGTGCCTTATGCCGCACTTGCTAACAAGTTGGACCCAGAGTTTCCGGTGTGAGCCACCATCTATCGGAATCCACCTTGTTTGCCATAGGCTTATTGTTACGATGACCTTCGAGCTTGTATTGATCAGGGGTAGATATATACAAAGGCATAATGTCTTGTTATGAAAAACACATACTAGAGTGTGGGTACCACAGCGAGCGCAGGTAAGAAAATTACAAGATCTAGTGGTTTTGCCAAACTTGTTATTGGATTATTACATCATACCCAAAACCAACAGGTATGTGAAAATATGTAGACCTCAGAATTCACAGACTGCGCTCCCCACGTACCACCATAGTTATATCATAGCTTGCACTACGTTGCTGAAAACATATATGGGAGTGGTGGGCGGGTTTCACTCCGATGAAGTAAAGGTTAGAAAGAGGTCGTGGTATGATCACGTGATACGTTTTAACCTATTGTGCAATGATAAAAACAGCATTATTCCAAATTTACTGCGCATGTGTGACCTTGTCACGTGCTATCATGTCAGGGCCGCATGGATATCACGTGAAACACCTTTTCCATTGTGCATAACGATATAAACCGAGGTGTTCCCAACTTCCCATGCAGTCCTGTACTGAACCTTGGTGACCTTTTTGAACCAGGAAATGAACGTAAACAAAAAACAGGTCTGCCAAAATAATAGCGATTTATTTCCATATTGAAATAATCGGCATTATCTATCCAGCATATTCCTGAATGGACTATTTCATCAGGAAATAATTCCAGCACAAAAATATTTACACAATTCCGTTTAAACATTTCATTGGCCCGTAGCAAGTCTGTCCAAAATTTATATCCCAGTAAACTCCCACGCTAAACTACTTTCCGTAACCGTGAGGCGCAGTTAAAATAATTCTTAAGATAACAGAAAATAAACACATTTTCTTGATGAATTTATTTCAAATGCTGGAATTATAAGGAATGAATGGCCTTTTTGTTGAATTTAACGGGGATATAAACTTGGAAAAGTCTCGGGAATACTGGACGAGGCCTTAAAAAATTACAATTTTCAAGAAAAAAAAAAAAAAAAAAAATCTTTTGTTTTTATTTCTTTTTCGAAAATTGTAATTTTTTATCGCTTCGTCCATTATTCTCACGACTTTTCCAAGTTTATACCCCGATAAATTCCACAAAAAGGCCATTCATTCCTATAGTGCGCCCTTGTTTTAGATGACGACAACAAATTGAAGGAAGATGAGGAGAAGACAGCCGAGATGGACACCAGCTGACACATGACATAAGGGACGAACGTGTCGGTCTGTCGAGGATAATATCAATTGCACTTTGGCGCTGCCACAGTATTGTCACAGTGAATTATGTGTGTGTAGCACAGTGAAACTAGGATGTTGTCAACATGTTGTTTTAAGATTTGTATTACTGTTGGCAACTGCCTGTGGTCAGCTAGTGTGATATGCACGATGGCACTGCCTGCCAACTTCATTTGTATGGGCCACAAAGTGTCACATTTGTACCTGTGACTGGTCGCATGGCCAATTTGACCAGTGTTTCCAGTGCATATGCAGTCTGATTTGGGTTTGCACTGCTTGTGATTCAGTTGACGACAGATCTGTCATGTTTCTAACAAACAGTTAGAGCTAGGCTGGCCACAAATGCCATAAGCCCCATTTCACCAATCACAGCCACATTTATGTCTCGCCTTGACAAAGAAAGTGAATATCATTGACATTTTGACTACTGTCTGTTTCACGAAACCTGCCCAAATTTTACAGCCATATAAACAATGCAAAAACTTATTTTTTTTTCGATAATATTCAATTTTATCAAAATTTAAGAATGAGCCTTCTTTTAAATTTGTGAAATTTGGTCAAATATTGATTTTATTATGAAAAATGAGTTCTCTGGGAATTTAACGGGGGAAAAAGAGGTGGAGAACATGGAGGAGTAGTCGAAAAACAAAACATTTTGGAAATTGATTATGAAATCTAGCTAGATAGCTTGGAAATGATCTATTAACTAAGAAAACAAGTTTCATTTTGAAAATCGGTCCACTATTTCTGAAATTAGAAAAATTTCCCTCATGTTAAATCCCCATTGACATCTTCACTCTATGGGGATTTAACATGTGGAAATTGTTTTTTCGCAATAAAATCAATATTGGACCAAATTTCACAAAATAACAAGTAGGCTCATTTTTAAATTTTGATACAATTTAATGTTATCGAAAAAATATATTGTTTTTGCATTATTTATATAGCCGTAAAATTTGAGCATGTTTCGTGAAATAGACAATAGTTTAACTGCTGATCAGTTGGCGCCCTCTCGATGCATATGGCTCACATTTTTTTATGTACTGCAATTTGTTTTTCAGGATGCATATAGCCGCTACCCTGTCCGTCTGCCAGGCTGTCTGTCTGTCGCAGATGTGCTCAGGTCAAGGTCAAATGACTTGGAAATATGTGTTAAAAGTTTTGCCTCGGAGGTTTTTGGGTACCTTCTATCTCTGCTGCAAGTCAGATTGGCTTGAAACTTCATATGCTAATTTGTCATCATCCACACTTTCATTCTATAGCCCACTATTCTCAATGTCAACGTCAAATGACTTAGAAACTTGCATTACTATTTTTTGTTTGTGTTAAAGTTTTTGATGGATGTATCCATCAGCGTTTCTGATTTCTCGTTTCTTAAAAAATATACATTTGTATTATATACCTACCCATGAAATACAATAAGTTATTGTGATTCTACACAGGAATCACAATAACGTATTTGTCATACCGCAGACCCTTTATTTGGCCGTATAAACATATCTCTTCTTTTGATTTTTGCGTTTTTTCAGGAAGAAAAATAATCCGAGATTCGATTTTCTACCTTCAGTCTTAATATAAAGGCGTAAATAAACATTTTGTTTTTTTATTAAAGGAAAACAAATTAAATATGGAGTAAGAATCCATCGAAAACGACTTTATGACAGTTTTTTATATCGTTTAATTTAATTTATATTCCACTGCTCTATCGATCTGCTCTCCCTTTGGCGCCTCTAGAAGAATGCGACTGGTTCCCAAACATTCGCTGTCATTGCTACGCCGCGTTTAGTGTGTGGAACCCATAGTTTGTGACCTAAATATAGCCGTGTCACGAAGCCAAGTGTGTTGAGATTTGAAAACATTAAACGGGACAGTTTGTGGCGGCATCGCTCATATTTTGATGAGCAAACAATATTTATGGAAAAATAAACAATAAAGACTGGTTTTGAGTGTACAATTTGTTACTTTTATTGATCAATTCAGGGTTTTATTGTGTTTAGTGAGGAATACAATTCGCAATCGCTAGACGCTTGCAAAATGTGTCTTCATTGGACGCGAGGCGCCGGAGGGGAATCGCAATTCCTCTATGCCCGATGGCCTTGGCAGGTCACATAATATATATGACCAGGCAAGCTAGCCAATCAAAAGCCGAGAAACTTATCTGCGGTGTGACAAATAGTTATATGATGTAAATAAAAGTAATGTTCTCATCGATGAAATAAACAACTTCCGGTGAAAATACGACTACTTCCGTTATCTATATTCATAACGCGTATCGGCAGTAAAACAGCACAAACAGGCTGCAAATACACTTTCATTACTGTATACAGTCTAAACAAACTGCTAATTTCCATGGAGCGCTATATAATAAATAGAATATTCATATTGTTGCAACGAATACGACATATGTATTTGTAGCAGATTTCACCAACATTGCAAAGTATACTTATATAGCTAAGTATACTTTGAGGGAGTAATCATTTATTTTTCCCGAAATGCATTATTTCATATACAACTAACGACTACATATATTTAATGATTAAAAGTATGCAGAATTAATATACTTTATTTATTACATTATCACAGCCAAAATAATAATTAATAAATTTATTCTTAAATTGAATATTTCTCCCTCAAAGTGTACTTAGCAAGATAAGTATCGGCTACTGAAATATGTAATGACTACATTGTATATAGTATACAACTGAATCAGACTGGACAGGTGCACGAGGGGCTACAGTGATTGTAAACTCAATGGTTCGTACATACTTTGGATTATAGATGGTCACAGTCATATGTGGCTGTGATTGGAGAAATGGGGCTTATGGCTTTTGCAACCAGTGTAGATCCAGATCAGCCTGTACATCCGCACAGTCTGATCAGGATCTGCACGGTTAGCCGTTCTATCAATGAAACATTTGTCATGCTTCTGACGAAGGAATATAGGCCGTTTTCAAGCTACAGGAGTGTGCTATTTGATCAGGAGCTACACTGGTCACAAATCCCATAAGCCCCATTTCTCCAGTCCCAGCCACATAGAATACCATTATAAAAGTAGTAAGATTATTACTGAACCTACTGCTTTTGGGAGGGGGCCCAAGTGTTTCTGGTGTGGCGAGGACCTGGCATCAGATCAGGATTATTCTGATTTCAGGGCTGAATATATAGTTTTTTGTCTCGCCCGCGAAAGCGGAAAGCGAGACTAAGGTTTTGCTTTTCCAGTTACGGTCATTACTTCAACACCTTATCAGCTACAGTCATCAAACTTTTTACATACCTGATATGAAGATGAATTTAGGACTATTCTCGGGGCCCCAGGGTCAAGGTCAACGCCCCAGGGTCAAGGTCAAGGCGGAACAAGGCGAGACATTTGATTCCACGGAATTCTTGTTTATTGTAAATATTCAGTTCTGATTTTGGGACCCCACCCCCCCCCCAATTTGTACATGTACTTGAACATGTACATATACAGGTAATATATGGGATTTAGTACTAAACCCATTGACCCAGCCGTAAATGACCTTAGCTGTTGACAGGCCATTAAACCCCAACAAACAAACAAAAGGTTAGAATGATGCAGCAATACTTTTGAAATGATTTATAATGTTATTGTCAAGTTACCATTTTGTGATTTGTCATTAAAAGATCTGGGGGCCGTTTCACTAAACTTCGTACGACTAAAATGTTCGTAAGTGCAAAATTATGATAGTCTGTAAATTTCACATTAACGTTGCTTTCTTGTAAATAATTATTGGATTTACATTTATTGATCATAGGATGCATATGCAGCCTATGCTCAATAAATGTAAATCCATAATTTGAAATTTACAGACGATCTTAAATTTGCACTTACGAACATTTTAGTGGTAAGAAGTTTAGTGAAACGGGCCCCAGTAACTTAGTAGTTCTTCGTTACCATTGTGGAGTTATAGATGATCCCTCATCAGTTTGCGGCATTTCAGTAGTAGATGCTGCAGTGTTGCACATCTTTCCAGCAGATGAGCTTTTATACTCCCGATACTTTTACGAGAAAGACAGCTAATCACCAATAGCGAGTTGGTGGGCGGTTGGTTTGGAGAATGTGAATGGGTAAATTTAATGATGTGATTCATCCTTACTGGAATCCCGATATCCCTGGTTTGGCCCTCGGGGACATTTTTGGCTTCCTTGTTTAGTTGGATCCGGTTATACCCATTATAAAAGTAGTAAGATTTGTACTAATCATATTACTTTTAGGGAGTGGGGCTAAGTAATTGGTGTGGCGAGGATCTGACACCAGTGTGGCGAGGATCTGACACCAGGGGCCTATTTCATCAACATTGCAAAGTATACTTTACTAGCAAAGTATACTTTGAGGGAGTAATCATTTATTTTTCCTGAAATGCATTATTTCATATAGAACTAACAAATGCATATATTTCATGATTAAAAGTATGCAGAATTATTATACTGAATTTATTACATTATCACAGCCATTAAATGGCTGTGATAATGTAATAAATTCAGTATAATAACAAGAAACGAGGCAAAGACACGAAGGCCAGGTTTTTTCCAAGCATAAACACTTGGATAACATAATTATACCCACTTTTTGTAGACTAGATGGCCGTGGCCTGCATGTCGCGCCTGCGAGGCATGGACACTAAAAAAATAGATATAGTAGATGGAAAAACTTTAACGAAAAAACTTTACCGGACACGGACGTATGGACGTACGGACGGACGTATTCCAAAATGCCGACGATATCGTGCTTTCCGCAAGCGGGTGCAACAATGATGATAAACACCCATGTGAAGTATCAAGGTAATGGGTGAAGAAGTTGCAGAGATATAGTACACGAAAAAACTTTAACAAAAAAATTCAAAGTAATTTGACCTTGACATTGGGCACAGGGGCCGCACGGTTGGGGGTTAGAATGAAAATATGGATGATGATAAACACCCATGTGAAGTTTCAAGGTAATGGGCGAAGCGGTTGCAGAGATATAGTACAACAAAAAAGTTTTAACCAAAAAACTTTAACCAGACGTACGTTAAAAAGTTAACGTTGAAAATTACGTAGAAATAATAGGTGAAGGTAAAAAAATGGTCACATGTTGGATAGTTGTATGTGGTAGGCACCCCTTGGTTATGAAGCTGTGAAAGTTTGGTGGTCCTAGGTGGTACAGTACCAATGAAATGGACTTAAACACGAAAACTTAACATTGTAAACGCGAAAACTTAACATTGAAAATGGCTAAGTCGACTGCGCGGAAAAAATGGGTGAAGTTAAAAAAAAAGTAACATGTTGGATAGTGATATGTGGTGGGCACCCCTTGATTATGAAGCTGTGAAAATTTGGTGGTCCTAGGTGGTACAGTACCAAAGAAATGGACTCAAACACGAAAACTTAACATTGAAAATGGCTAAGTCGACTACGCGGAAAAAATGGGTCAAGTTAAAAAAAAAGTAACATGTTGGATAGTGATATGTGGTGGGCACCCTTTGATTATGAAGTTGTGAAAGTTTGGTGGTCCTAGGTGGTACAGTAACAAAGAAATTGACTCAAACACGAAAACTTAACATTGATTGTGGACGCCGCCCGCCCGCCCGCCGCCGCCCGCCCGCCGCCCACCCCCCCGCCCGCCCGCCCGCCCGGCTTTCGCCAATCCAATAGCCTGGATTTTTTTTCAAAAAACCTGGCTAAAAATTAATAAATTTAAAAAAAAATTGAAAATTTCTCCCTCAAAGTATACTTTGCTACTAAAGTATACTTTGCAATGTTGATGAAATAGGCTACAGGTCCGGTTTATACTCATTTCGGGGCTGGACAAATAATTACTGTAAATATTCAGTTCTGATTTTGGGACTTTCACGTCACGACCGTCACAACAGATGAAATATGGGATTCGATCCTGTTAACCCGGCCTAAAATGACCTTAGCTGTTGACAAGCCATTAAACACCATCAAATCAAACCAATAGTGAGTTGTGGTGGCGCAGTTGAGACCCGCAATCCTGATTGGTCTGATCGGTGGCTCTAGTTCTTTCAGATGGGACTTTGTGGCCATCCTACAGTGCAACCTGTCTAAACCGGACACGCTGGGAAGTCCCCAGGGTGTCTGGTATAAAGATGTTTCACTGTAAATCAGACATATGGCCACTCCACAGCATGTTTTAATGCTTTGTGATCATGAACAGACAGTGCAGTGCGATCAGCGAAAAAATAACAGTGAACTCCTTCAAAACATTATTTGGCGGTTGGTTGGGCACATGCAAAGGGTACATTTAATGATGGGTTTCATCCTTAACGGAAATGTCCCTGGTTCGACCCTCGTGTACATTTTGGCTTTCTGGTATGTGAGAGTTGAATTTGGTCTACCCTTTAAGTATTAAGAAAAGTACCAATCCTATTACTTTTGGGGAGTGGGGCTAAGTGACTGGTGTGGTGAGGACCTGGCACTAGGTCAGGTTATTCTAATTTCAGGCCTGAATATATAATTATGTTTTCTTTAAATATTCCGTTCTGATTTTGGGATTTACCCGCGATTACAACAGGTAACATATTATTCAAACCCATTAACCCGGCCTAAAATAAATATGGTATGGACCTGGCACCAGTAGCCTATATCACCAACATTGCAAAGTATACTTTTCTAGCAAAGTATACTTTGAGGGAGTAATCATTTATTTTTCCCGAAATGCATTATTTCATATAGAACTAACGACTGCATATATTTGATGATTAAAAGTATGCAGACTTATTATACTGAATTTATTACATTATCACAGCCAAAATGATCATGTAATAAATTCAGTATAATAAAAAATAATAAATTTATCATAAAATTTCTCCCTCAAAGTATACTTTGCTAGATAAGTATACTTTGCAATGTTGGTGAAATAGGTTACAGGTCCGGTTATTCTAATTTCAGGGCTGAATATATTTTTTTCTCGATATAAATATTCTGTTCTGATTTTGTGATTTTTCGCCCCAATGCAGCACGTTAAAACGGGATCGAACCCGTTTGCCTGGCCTTGCATGACCTTAGCTGTTGATAGGCCGTTAAACACCAATAAACAAACTAAATTTCACTCGGTTGACCTACATTTTATACACTTACCATGGGTGCCGCATCGGTGGACTATACAATCAATGAGTATATAGATGGTAATACAATAAGTTGTTGATGTTTCAAGTCGATCTCAGTTGTGAACATAGACGGACAATGCCATGCTGTAATACGTCTCGATTTTCAAAGATTACCTTCATAACCTAAGCTGTCGGTCAGTTGAACAACAATAGCAGGAACTTGGGCCCAGAACCCAGTTTTGTTGGCCAAGAAAATACAATAAAAATTGCCCAGGAGGTATATGTTGGCTTTGTGAATTGGACTTGATACTGGCTTATGTATGGTAGTTACAAATTTATTAATTTTTATTATACTGAATTTATTACATTATCACAGCCATTATGGCTGTGATAATGTAATAAATCCAGTATAATAATTCTGCATACAAGGGATAATACTTGTTGTTTTAACCCATTAAGACAGGAGTATCTGGCATGGACTTTCCATGTTCAATTTGATCGAAATGTTATATTCGTAATTCAGTATTAATCTGTGTAGATCCCGACTGTTAGCTAACAATTTATTTAAAACAAAAGTTCAACCTTTTCAATATTAATGCAGATGAAAGTTTTAGGAAATTGTTTTAAATAAATTGTGGGCAGTGCGTTACAAACGACAAACTCCGCATTTTATAAAACAGATTTATAACTTTTATTCAATAAAGAGCAAGCTTCATAAACAAAAGTAGACCAGCAAACAAACATAGACAACATTGTGCCTGCTGTCACCAATCCCATAACCCATGCAGAGGCAGATAAAATGTGACAAGGATGGTAAAATGGTTAAAGAATTCCTACGGTAATCTTGTTTAGAAGCTAACTGAAAGTCAGAGACATAAAATTAGCATGCAAACTAAATAATAGGCCTTTAATAAGAGGTCGTTGGAGGCAATTTTATTATTTTCATGGCAATTTTTCTTTTTCTGATTTTCTGATTAGAGGTTTTTAATAATAAATTGGTTTTTAAAGATAATCGGGACATCTGTAGCCATTTCACAACGCTGCCACATTTTATCGACCTGTGAATCTAAGCTGGTGGCCAACACCATGCCTATCTCAGTTCACTGGTCAGAATACGGACCAATGGCCAAAAAAATGACCTTGTGACATTTATGACCAGTGATTTGTTGTACATCTTGCAGCAACGAATCATGGATAGAATGTTCATTGATACCAATAATGACGTATCTACAAATGAAGGGATCAGTGGAAAAAGGGGGGCTAAGCCTTTTTCCACTGACCCCTTCAAATTTCGAAGCATCAGAATGGCCCCTTCAAATTTCGAAGCATCAGACTGCAGGTGTTATACTGGTCACATAGGCACATGATATCAGCTGTCGGCCCAAATTATCACAGACATGCTAAGGACGGTTATACTGGCAACAACACAAAATAAACTGGGAAGAATATTACCAGTTGAAAATGAAATTTTGTTATTGTTTTTTTTGGCCTCATTTACTCATAAAAAATAAAATTGATGATGGGACGTTGCACCCAATCGCTCGCTTGAGTTGGCATCCCCTAACAACCAAATTGCTTTGTGTACTACTGTTAAGGACGGTAATACAATTTGGTGGAAGAGATGCATAAATCATTTCCTGCTCTTTAAGAGTAAAGTATACATAGTTGCATACCGGTAGGTGAAAACATTGGAGTAATACAGACCCATGTCAACCTGCATATCTGTGCCAAAACTATAATACCGGTAACTCTAAATATCCATAATCTGGCAGTGGCAATTCTGGGACTTGCAGAACTATGTATGCGACTGACGCCGGAGAAATGACGGTCTTGATACGTTTGAATCTACAGTAGATCCAGATCAGCCTGCACATCAGTGCAATTTGCTTTAACACAAATCGTACATACATGTGTCCACGTGTGAAATGTGGCTTATGGCCTTCAAAACCAGTGTAGCTCCTGATCTGTAGCCTATTTCATCAACATTGCAAAGTATACTTTAGTAGCAAAGTATACTTTGAGGGAGACATTTTCAATTTTTTTAAAAATTTATTAATTTTTATTATACTGAATTTATTACATTATCACAGCCATTTAATGGCTGTGATAATGTAATAAATTCAGTATAATAATTCTGCATACTTTTAATCATGAAATATATGCATTTGTTAGTTCTATATGAAATAATGCATTTCAGGAAAAATAAATGATTACTCCCTCAAAGTATACTTTGCTAGTAAAGTATACTTTGCAATGTTGATGAAATAGGCTACTGCTATCACACTCCATTGTCTGATGTGGCTCTATACTGATTATTAAAAGCTTTACAGATGTCTCACTGAATGGTGAATAATGAACACCCTGATAAACTAGGTGGATGCAATGCCCACAATCCCAAATCCTACAGTCGCATAAATTGGCATATCACATTACCGACTGTATAATGTAATGCCGTGTGTTTAGCTCTGCATAAATATCTTTATCCGTATCGGACTGATATGCAGTCTGACCTGGATCTGGTTTTCTCGAATTATAGATGTACACACATTTACAGAAATATTACACGTAACCCACTCTCAAAAGGCCGTAAACATTACAGATGCCAATATGGAGACCGAATACCAAATTCACTACACGGTTATATATTGGTGAAATTTCACAATCAAACACGTTTATCATGTGATGAGTTAGCTACAATAATTTGCCTCCGATATGTTATCTACAGCTACAATTTGATAGTGTGGCAGGAAATGGATTTTGAATATAATTCCGCTGTATTTATGGTTGACACCGAGAAATGGGGCTTGTGGGCTTTGTGGCCAGTGTAGCTGCTCATCAAATAGCAAACTCTTATAGTATGATAATTGCTCGTTAGAAGCATAATGGCTGTTTCATTGGTGAACAGTGCAGATCTTGATCAGACTGTGCGGATGCACAGGCTGATCTGGATCTACACTGGTCGCCAAACCCATAAGCCAAACCCATTTCTCCTGTCACAGCCACAGATATGGTGGTCTAGAAACAAAATTTCTACCCTGCTCCATACCTCTTGCGAGGGTAGCAATTTAACCCCATCTCCTTAATGTAACGCATGGAAGAGTGATTTTTGAAACCGGTTATCCGGTGTGTTTGATATGTTAGCGATATAAAACTGTCGAAGCTGTATCAATAAATTATTAAAAAAGAACATGCACATGAAGAAATTGGTTATTTTACCGTGTCCATGTGTTTATCTGCTATTTACATGTACATGTATATCTTGAAAATTTGAAAGCTTTAATTTGTTATGTTGAATGTTGAACAACAACTAGAGAAAAGATGACTTCCATGGGAAAATGATTTCCGTTCTATTATTTTTGGCAATTTACTAGTTCTACATCAAAGATTATTTGTTTAAAGGTATAAAATATACAGTTTACTAAATTTTGAACTACATGCAACAGGTTTGGGTATGCACTTCAGTTGCTCACATTTTTTGAATGGGTCAAATTGTAGCCGTAGATAACATATCGGAGGTGAATTATTGTAGCTAATCATGATGGTCATGCAATGTTTATCCCAGTTAGGATACAGACGCAATGCTAACTACTGTCACAATGGCAATCACTATATCCCCAGAAACTCGATCGCCGAGGCTGGGAAATAAACATTTATAACATGAAAATCAAAATTGTAGAGATTTTCCAATTAATTTGGTCCAACATTAACGCTTAGACCGCTATCTTAATTTTGTTGTTGTTTGCTGTTTATATTCTATTTTCCATTGTTATCATGAGAAACATACTTTCACAGCACTTTAGAATAATTTACAACATGCTTTGACAGCACTTCAGAATCATTTCCTTTGGAAATGATTATGAAGTGCTGTCAAATCATGTTTTTATTGAGAAATAAGGCAAGGTATAAAAGCAACAGCAGACGACAATTGTAGTGAGTAGTGGTCTAAGGGTTAAGAACATGTACATGTATGTATTGTATATATAAATAAATCTATAGTGATACTATGTATTTACATGACTACTATTCAAATTACAGCAGTATAATTTGGATATATTTGGCTACAAGCACATAATGCAGCAGTAATACATACAATTTACCCCTGTAATTAATAATAATACTTAAAATGAAGCAGTCTTAATGGGTGAGTCTGAGCCAAGCTCAGCCTCACTCAATCAGACAGCTTGATTTTGAACGTATGTTTACCTACTAATCACAGGGCTAGGGATCCAGATAAACAGCAGGTTGTGACATTCGTTTCATTTTTGTTCTACTTGACAAATAACAAATTGTGAACCTTCTTGCATTTTAGTGAGAGTAAAATGGAATGCTCAACATGCTGCAGTTAAATTCTGATTTATCAATCTTGAAACAATGCATAATGTATTGCTTAACAGCAGGCAAGCAATCAAACTTTCATTGTGTTTAGAATTAGAAGTCTCCATCCAACAATTTGAAGTGTGACAGATGCACAGAATATTGGCAATATTTACAATATTTTCCGTAAATGCCATCAAAAGTTGAAAAAATATAATTCCCGCATGTACTTTGAAATTTTGTCATCTTTTTACTTTATTTATGAAAAATATTGTAAATTTTGTAAACGTATTTTATGAAATTACGCAGATGTCCGAAGGTACAAAATCACATGGCGCGTCTTATATGATGAGACAAGTTTCCAGAATAGGATAAATTCAAACAGCAATCATCCAGCATTTTGTATGAATTTGTCACCCGTGACCTACTGTCTGTGTCTGTGGTAGCTGCCAAATGTGAACGGCTATATCACTATAGTAATTTCCAATAACCTCCAAAGGGAAAGCACATGTAATACACATTGTTTTAAAGTCACTCTTTTTATTAAATTTTCGACCATGTGGTCGAAAATTTAATAAAAAGAGTGACTTTAAAACAATATATACTCACTATAGCTACAATATTTTCTGATAAAACTGTTGTGTTGCTTTTTTCACTAAAAGTTAGCCATACAATTGTATTTATCTGGAGCCCTGAAAATATACAAACCAATGAATAAGAAAATATGCCTTGTAACACAAGAGCTGTTTGCCAAGCAAAATTGGTTTAATATATGTACAAAATGAAATTGTTATATACATGTAGCAATTTGGATATTAATTTCTGAATTCAAAACAAAAATTTCACAAATATTTGCCGTGTGTGGTTGGTTGGGCGAACGCGACGGCGTAAATTAACGGTAGGAGTTCCCCCTTATAGGAATCACGATTTGCCTGGTTTGGTCCTCAGCTACGTTTTTTCTCATTGGCTCTTTTGTTACCTGGGAGTTGCCAACATTATAATAGTAAAATTATTACCGATGCTACTGCTTTTGGGAGGGGGCCAAGTGATTCAGGTGTGGTGAGGACCTGGCATCACAACCGCCTGAGTTAATCTTGCCCAAATGTCAACGTTGCTGAACATCTATTGGCAATCTCTGCATGCAATCAAGCAGTTGCATTGGCCGAGACTGAGCTGTAGCACAGCTCGGCGCTCAGCCAATCACTGCTCGATTTAAGGTATGTATTTTGAAATAAATATTGGCAAGATTAGTACAGGCAGTAGGGTAATATCGAAATTTAATTGTTGGCAAATCACCCATGACAAGACATGTTTTCTTATAGAGTTTTAACCCATTCCTTTCGGAATACACCTTTACGGGTGTGAAATTTATTAAATATTTTATTTTTATTTTTGCTATTTCTCAATGAAAGTATATGTTGTGACCACTCATTTGAACCGTCTCGATGAGACGGTTCAAATGGTGGTCGCGACATATACTTCTAAGCTCATATAAAGAAAATATTTAGGATTTTCTACAAACAAAATGGCGTATTCCTCAGTATGAAAAGGGTTAAAACAAAAACACCAGCATTCTACACTCTGTACAAGGTCAGCAGTTTTGTACCACAGATTTGTCTCCCCTGGGGGTTAATACTGTACACAACATCGAACAACAACAACAATCTCTACATGGACGGTAAGAGTTTAACATGGCTGGTATAATACTTTGTACATGCATGCATGTATCAATCAACATACATTCATATATACTCGATCGCATAAAAAATGCAAGCTGTGATTTAAGTGGCTGGTTGGAAGATTTATTTTTTACTGAATCGGGTGCTATATATAGCTTGGCCATTTCTCCAGCCACAAAATATGTTTCTGCCAACTGACCAGTTAAATTACAACTGGCATTTTTAATTTGATAAAGAAGACAGTAAAATGTGCATACATTCATCTGTTTTACATAAAGAATACCAGGCCATGTGTCTTTTGATTTTCTGTGTCATATCATTAAATATTATAACAGCATTAATATTATAGTATTTGAGCTGTTTTTGCTAAACAAATAGCAAGTCGCTGTTAACTTGCTCATGCTACTAGTTTCTTATTTCTTGATATATTTAGATAATTCCTTTTGTAATAATAAGATTAACCATTTCCTGATAGGATAGACTACTTTTAACCAAGAAATTTGCACATTTCTGTTTCATATCCTCATTAGCCATTTTCAAATATTAAAGTGGGAATTCGCTTGCTGGTATTACATTGTTTAATCATGCAAGGTAGCGAGACGCGCATGCGTCAACTGGTATTCAATGTTTAAGGTAACGAGCCGCGCATGCATCAATTTAATCCTTCCAAGTAATCATAACACATGATAGGCACACCAGGTTTTCCGAGAAAACGTGATGTTTTGTGAAGCTTCTGTTAGCTTAACAGATTGTTAAATCCTTAGCATTGCTAAGGATTTAACAGTCTGTTAAGCTAACATAAGCTTTGAGCAACTGGGCTCAGGTGTTCAATCCGGCTTCTGGTTTGATAGTACAATCTAGCTGTGTGATAAGATTTATATAAATGTTAGAAGTATGACAGGGGTTTCAATGACTGAATGGTGAACAGTGCAGACCCTGATCAAACTAAGTGAATGCCCATGGTGATCTCCGTACAGTGGTCACAAAAGTTATTTTTTTCCAGTCACAGCCACATGATATGCACTGTGTGTCCTAAGAATACTTTTAAGCAGTATTTATCTCCAATATACATGTATATATACAATTTATGGCAGTTACTATTGGCTTTAGTATAATAATAATTTGTAAATATAAAATACTGAACAATTGCTATTAATACACTATGGGTGGCATAGTTTTAAAGTTTGTTTGGTATCAACTAGGCATGCGCTACCACCTGACAAATCTGAGTTTACTTTATTTCTCTTACAGTTTATTCGGTCCAGGTTTAATGCAGGATTTGTTTCCTGAATCACACACAGTGTAGACCCTGATCAGCCTGCGCGCTGATCAGGGTCTACACTGTGCGTGATTGAAACGGCAACACGTTTTGTCAAGTCTTGTTGTCCTGAGGTTCAGTTTTAACATTAAAACATCTGAATCACACACAGTGTAGACCCCGATTAGCCTACGCCAATGCACATGCTGGACTGGGTCTAAACTGGTTGCCAAGGCAACAAAATTGGTCAAATCCAGTTTTTCCCGATGTCCAGTTTTAACGCTTAGACCGCTACTCACAACTATTGTCGTATGCTGTTGCTTTTATATCTTGTCTTATTTCTTAATAAAAACATGGTTTGACAGCACTTCAGAATAATTTCCAATGGAAATGATTCAGAAGTGCTGTCAAACCATGTTGTAAACTATTCTAAAGTGCTGTCAAATCATGTTTTTGATGATAAAAATTGAAGAAAATAAACAGCAGATGACAAAAAAAATAAGATAGCGGTCTAAGGGTAACATCTGAACATCAGCATGAACATACAAGTGAACAGGAGAATACTGTGGAGGTGAAAATATAGATTTGCATATACAAATTTATTACATTATACACTTGAGAAAACATAATTATTATGCCTAACTTGCCATCGGTAGCGATGTCTGGTTATTTCCCTGCTGAGTCAACCCTGTTTGTTGAGTGGTCAGTCCCGTTGGCTCCGACGTCAAATTTAACGTCGGATCGTAAAACGACGTGGGTACGGTCATTTGTGACATCCGTGGCTGAGTGTCCGATGCCTCGGCACCTATGGATGAGATCATCGGCTGGGTGAGAGAGCGACCTCCGATGCTGTGTGCGACGTTGGGAAGTACTTGGTAGCGCTGGATGTCGTCGGGGAGTCGGAACAGATGGTTGTCGCGTTCCTCCTCGGTCAACGGAATTATCTGTCGCCGCCACATCACCGACCGGTTCTTGTGGTACACACTGGAACAAGACAAAGATGATACTTAGAAAACTACTTTTCCATGGGAGTGTAAAATGCGCAACAAGGAACTGAAGAGGAGGCAGGGTAAAAAAATGGAATTTACTCCCAAATCTAGCTATATAGTTTGGAAATGATCCAACTAAGAAAGTAATAGTTTTATATTGGAAATACGTGTCATAATATTTCTCTCTGCTAAAACTCCACGGACATTTTCCCCTATGTTAAATTGCAAGAGGAACAATAAATGAAACCGGCCAAAAACGTCTCGTTATAACGTTGATATTTCAACAACTTCACGAAATAAAAAAAATAGGCTCATTATTAAATTTTGCTAAAAAGAAATATTAACTAGAGTGACATTGACTTTGGACATAAGCACATGGGTATTGAACGAGACACATCGTCTCATCATGGCAAACATTTGTGGCAAATTATTACACAGCGGAATGAATTTGACCTTTGACCTCTAAGTGACATTGACCTTGGCAGTAGACATTCGTATTGAACGCGACACATCGTCTCATCATAATAAACATTTGTGTCAATTATTTGAAAATCCATTTATCTGTTTAGAAGATATAGCGCGGAAACTAAATTTCCAACCGACCGACTGACATATAATGAATATTGTTTTATTGACTCACTTGAAATCGTGTCCCCGGCTCTTCCTGAACGTGTCGTGCTCGTAGTCGACCGCGGGGATCTTGTTCCTCTCCAGGACCCAGGCGTGGTCCGTGTAGGGCCCGGGCTTGAAGCCCCTTGTAGTCTCCGTGCCCTCACCCTCCACCGCGGGCCTTGTCGACTCCCCGGCCAGGCGGGCGTCCGTGTCCACGCTCGGGTTAAGCACGACATTCAGCGGGGGGATGTTACGCAGGTACATGCCACGTTTCTTCAGTGCGTGTTTGCTCGGTGAGTCCTTGAGCAATCCCTGCAGCTTCGCGAGCTGATTACCGGCCGCCCGCCCGCTGCTTTGTAGTTCTGTCTCAGTCAGGCATCTGGGAATGCAAGTGAGACACGCCATGCAATTTTGTACCTAAGAACATGTGCAATTTTTCATGAAATATATTTACAGAAAATGTGATATTTTCTGTAAATGACGTCGAAAGATGACAAAATTTTCCGTCAAAGTTTAGTATTTGGCATTTGATATCTACAGAAAGAAAATGTGATATTTTCTGTAAATGACGTCGAAAGATGACAAAATTATCCGTCAAAGTTTAGTATTCTGCATTTGCTATGAAAATTTTGTCATCTTTCAACGTCATTTACAGAAAATATCATAAATTTTGTAAATATTTTTCATGAGATATCGCACATGTTCTTAGGTACAAAATCACACGGCGTGTTTCAAATGTGGATGCGACTGGAGAAATGGGGCTTATGGGTTGTGCGACCAGTGCAGATCCAGATCAGACTGTGCATCCGCACAGTCTGATCAGGATCTGCACTGTTCGCATATAGTTTGTTATAAGGCAACAGGAGGCTATTTGATCTGGATCAACACTGGTCATACATCCCATAAGCCTCATTTCTTCAGTCAAAACCACATATATACAGTGGAACCTCTCTAAAGCGGACACACAAGTAGCATCTGTGTCCTTAATTTTACTGATGTCATTGTCATCTATCTGTGATAATAGCACATGTTCAGGTTCGCAAAGCACACCCGCATGCTTTGACAAGGTAATATGTCTGATTTATCTCGTGAACACAGTGCAGTGCGTATGTGCCGTGAAACAAGGTGCCTTGAAACATTTTTGATATCCTGTCAATACGACCTAATCACTGCGTATGAATATGTGGCCGGGGGTATTTTTTGCATTTTAAAGCCATTTGTAGGTGTCGACGGCATAAATAGAATAGTAGGTTAGTGCCGTGAATGGGAAAAATATCTGATGCAAATTTACGATCGTCTGGGAATTTCAATTGTTGGATTTACATTTAATGAGCATAGGCTGCATATGCAGCCTATGCTCAATAAATGTAAATCCAATAATTGTTTACACGAAAATAGTGTCAATGTGAAATTTACAGACTATCATAATTTTCCACTTACAAACATTTTAGTTGTAGGAAGTTTAGTGAAACGCGTCCCTGGTGTCCGGTTTATGCAGCCTATGCTCAATAAATGTAAATCCAATAATTGTTTACACGCAAATAGTGTCAATGTGATATTAACAGACTATCATAATTTTGCACTTACAAACATTTTAGTCGTAGGAAGTTTAGTGAAACGCGCCCCTGGTGTCCGGTTTAGTGACGTTCCACTGTATGGTCAACTACTACATGCGTGCACTAACAGATCAGGGTCTAGATTCATCATTGATACCACAGCCCCTTATTTGTGGCTGTGACTGGATAAATGGGGCTTGTGGTACAATGGGGTCAGCGTGTAAGTGCACACACGAACGAACACGACAGGTTGGAACCAACTGTATTTCATGTATAAAAAATAATGTAAATATTTTTCTGCATTTTTTCTCATTTCGCATCAAAAGTGTATGTTGTTACCACTCAGTTGAACCGTCTCGGCGAGACGGTTCAACTGAGTGGTAACAGCATGCACTTTGGGTGGGTAACGAACCAACCTGTCGTGTTCGTTCGTGTGTGCACTTACACGCTGACCCCACTGTATTCATGACCATGCAGCTCCTGATCAAATAGCACACTCCTGTATCCTGATGACGATCTATGTTGCTTGTTAGAAGCACTACGGGTGTTTCATTGATGGAATAGCGAACACTGGTGCAGCTCCTGATCAGCACAAGCTGATCTGGACCTACACTGGTCGCAAAATCCATATGCCTCATTTCTCCAATCACAGTCACAAATGTGGCAGTGACTGGAGAAATAGGGCTTATGGTATTTGTGAGCACACTTATACAGCTTGAGAAGAATAAACACCGTTTGTTAGCAGCATGACTGGTGTTTCACTGACTGAATGGCAAACAGTGCAGACCCAGATCAGGCTGCCTGGATCCGCAGTCTGGTCTGGCTCTAGAACGATTGAAACGGCCGAAATTTCTGAAAATTTCAATGTATGGCAAACCATAGGCATGGTGATAGACGGTCAGTTAGGTTTCGGCATACATGTATAAATACATTCAAATTCACAAATTACATGTAAAAAAGAATGCATTCCAGTTCATGAAATATCTAAAAATATGAAAAATTGTATTTCCCTATAAAATCAATATCTGATGAAATAAAAACAAATTGGGGATGGTCTTTTTTTGTTATTGATGAAAAATATTTTTTAGAAATAATGTGTGTAATAGCCAAAAGTTTGTTGGAAGAAAAATGTGAGAGCAAAAATTAAATGAATGGGGTTTAATGTCCCAGCAACAACTGGAACAGACAGTAGTCCAATTTCAGATCAAATTTCATTAATACCATTGAATTCAATAAAGGGAGTTAACCCCTACAAGCCTGGTGTCGCAGACGGCAATCTCGCTTCTGGTTCTCAAAATCATTGGAGATGAGTATAGATTCAGATATATTTACAATATCTCAATTTTTGTAAAGGGAGTCAACTCTACAAACCTGTGGAAATACTGCCTGGTGTCCTGGACGACGATCTTTGACTTCCAGTTCTCGAAATCATTGGAGAGGGCAGAGAGTTTCTCCTGCCGTAACTTCTCGCCGGCCAGGTGAATTGTGCCGTGTTCCGGGACCCCAAAGTTTGGAACCGGGCGCCGGTACAGCTCCACGTCCTGTTGCCGCAGTTCCCATGGCAACCGGTCACGGTCGAGCGGAGGTTGTAGCAGGCCGACGTGGAGAATGTTCTCCTGCCATTTATCCTGATAGCATATACATTGCTTGTTAGAAGCATGATGGATGTTTCATTAATGGAATGACGAAACAGTGTAGATCCAGATCAGACTGTGCGGATGCACAGGCTGATCTGGATCTACACTGGTCAAAGAACCCATACTCACCATTTCTCCAGTCACATACACAACTACTTGAGTTAAATTTGCTCAGATACAAACCTTTCTGAACATCTATTGGCAATCTCAACTCATAATCAAGCAGTTTGATTGGCTCAGCCTGAGCTGTAGGACAGCTCAGACTCGGTCATCAAGCTGTTTGATTTCAAGCACAATATTCAAGCATTTTTACAAAAAACAATTAACCTTTAGACCGCTACTCACAACAATTGTCGTCTGCTGTTGCTTTTATATCTTGCCTTATTTCTCAATAACAACATTGTTTGACAGCACTTCCTAGTCATTTCTAATGGAAATGATTCTAAAGTGCTGTCAAAGCATGTTGTAAATTATTCTAAAGTGCTGTTAAAGCATGTTTTTGATGATAGAAATGGAAAATAGAAAATAAACAGCAGATGACAAAAATAAATAAATAAATAAGATAGCGGTGTAAGGGTTAATGACAAATATTGGCAAGATTAGCGCATGCAGTGGTGTAGATTGCAGGGACGGTGCTTCTGATCATTGTGCTCATTAGCACGGATGCGCACCAGAGTCGGGATGCACACTGATGTTTGCATAGCAACTTTTCGAGTCCCTCTTAAAATCAAGTGACTGAGCAAAGCTCAGCCTTAGCCAATCAAACTTACTAATTTTCAAGTACTCTACGAGCAAGTTCAATCAATCTTGTCCATTTTAATTTTACCATTTGTTTTCATCAACTGCTGTGTTGCAACTATTTATGTATAACATTCTTGTGTCTTTGCCGCCAAAAAAGGGGCTATTTCTACCTCCTGACTGAAAACATATGAAGAGTATTTGCACGTCTTATTTTCAACTTGCTGCTATAAGCTAACCCTGTAGTGTACGGCCATACTTGTATTGGTCATAGATTAGCAAGAAAGCAAGGCCTTACTATGGCCATATATTAGCAAGAAAGTTGGGCCATAACTTAGGTATGATTCATACTAGCAGAAACTTGGTTATTATACCATACCATGGGCGTACTGTGGACATAGTATGGTTAAACATTTTGTATGGGCTCACTCACTCAATGAGTTTGATGTATAACAAACTTGTCAACGAGTAATGCGAGTTAAGATTTTCCAGTTGTGGTCTCCTGTAGCCTATTTTACCAACATTGCAAAGTATACATATCTAGCAAAGTATACTTTGAGGGAGTAATCATTTATTTTTGCCGAAATGCATCATGTCATATAGAAGTAACGACTGCATATATTTGATGATTAAAAGTATGCAGAATTATTATACTGAATTTATTACATTATCACAGCCAAAATGGCTGTGATAATGTAATATATTCAGTATAATAAAAATTAATAAATTTATCCTAAAATTGAAAATTTCTCTAAAAGTTGGGGTCTCCTGACTTGGCTATCGTACATGTCTGAGTTCATCCATGCGTGCGGGGTCTGGTTTCCTGGGGTGTACATTGGCGTCGAGCATGGTCTGCATGCCGGGGTAGATCCAGCCCTGCTCCGTCTTCCAGAGTGCCTCCGACTCCGCCCGCTCTGCCTTCTTGAGGGCGTCCACGTTGACGGGCACCACCGTCATAGAGTGCAGGTAGTCCTGGCAGTATGTGAATCGCGTGTCGGGGTCCTAGAAATGGCTAATACATGGTTAGTGCTTTACAAAATAAAATATATCAGCCAGTTTAATGGTGGCGGCATGCTAGATAGCTTCAGTGTGTGTGGGAGACATAATTTTTTTGTTCTGCGAGTTTTATTCATGATGGGCTTTAATATTCACTGATTTTAACCCTTTCACCCCTAAGTAACTGGAATGGATTTTTATATGTTTATTTTGCAACTAATCCATTCGTCACAAAATGATTTTCAGACAAGTCCTTTTATGAACATTTACTTTCAATCAAAAATTTTGATCCTGATGAGATGAGCCGGCTCTCAAAATTATGAAAATTACTTGCAAAAAGTGCAGATCCTGATGAGACGGCTCGTCACGAGCCGGCTCATCTGGATCTACACTTTTTGCCAATACCACTACACAGGCCTGTGGTGTTGAAAGGTTTAAGACAGCCTTATTTGGGCTTCCGTTTTTATCACAAACTGGACTTAATTGCTTCAACATGCCTGATGTCATATTTTGATGTCATAATATTAGTTATAATGTCACAAAATGTGTAACATCAGCCAGTTCAATTGTGGTCTATAATTAACACCATCGATCCTTATACCAAGTACAGGCACTGTATGTATGGCTACACGGCAGTGACTGGGCGACATACCTCAGCGAGGATCTGCCTGAGTTTCTCCTTGGCAAGCTCGGTGGAGTTGAGGGCCTGTGAGCTGTAGTTGTGGGACAGCGACACGTCCGCCTTCACCGTCAGGGGCTTCGTCATCGTCTTCTCCCGCCGCAGCAGCTCACTGGCCGCCTGCAGCTCATCCTGTAATGTAGACATAATAGTTAAACCTGATTTATACTAGGATATCAAGCATGAGAGCACTCAGCATGTGCACATGTTATGTTAGAATGGAGCACTGCCCCTACACACTTTCAAATTACGATACTATAACGTGATTTCCAGTTTGAAAACCAAATTGATCGTACACACGTGTTGACAAGATGCACATCACAGGACATTATGTCACAAGGCTATACCTCTGGTTTTAAATATAACTTTGCGCTTATTGAAACATTTAATGACTAATTTAATAGATATTGGGGAAAGCATCGCAACATGTGATTAATTGAGACGAAATGCTGTGCTTTCATTTGGTCGAGAAAATAGCGCAAACAATAAGGAAATATACATGTTTTCATTGGCACCAATGGAGTGGTCCTTAATGAGGGAGGAAAGTGGGAGAACTTGGAGAAAACCAACTTATCAGGTCTGTAGCCTATTTCACCAACATTACAAAGTATACTTTCTTAGCAAAGTATACTTTGAGGGAGACATTTTCAATTTAATGATAAATTTATTAATTTTTATTATACGGAATTTATTACATTATCACAGCCATTTTGGCTGTGATAATGTAATAAATTCAGTATAATAATTCTGCATACTTTTAATCATCAACTATATGCAGTGGTTAGTTCTATACGACAACGTATTTGGGAAAAATAAATGATTACTCCCTCAAAGTATACTTTGCTAGAAAAGTATACTTTATAATGTTGGTGAAATAGGCTACTGGTGACTACCAAACCACGGCACATACTGCGTCAATCGAGGATCAAATGTGAGCCGCATTGACCAGAAGCGTGCTTAGTTGTCTGGTTAGTAACAACGTTGGAGCAGCTAACCTGTACAACTAGATGGCCGCCTCAACATATGGATGAGGATAAAGAGGTATGTGAAGTTCCAAGTTAATTGAACTTACGGTTGTGGAGATATTTGGTACTTAAAAAGTTTAACACAGATTTTACAAAAAAAACTTTAACTTTAAAGTAAATTTGACCTTGGGCATGGGGGCTATAGGATGAAAATATTGGATGATGATAATGAGGTGTGTGAAGGTTCAAGTCAATTGGAGTTAGGGTTGTGGAGATATTGGGTACTTAAAAACTTTAACGCAGATTAAAAAAAAAATTAACAAAAATTTCAAAGTAATTTTATCTTGACCTTGGGGATGGGGGCCGCATGGGTGGGCTATAGAATGAAAATATGGATGATGATAAAGAGGTATATGAAGTTTCAAGTCAAATCAGACTTAGAGTTGTGGAGATATTTGGTACTGAAAAAACTTTAACACAGGGCGTGATAACTACTGTCTGTTCCACGTTTTGCTGCCGACGATCTTTTGGCCATTAAACACATTAAATCTTAAAAATATTTAAATATAATTACTTTTTCATCAATAACAAAAAAGTTATTTGTTGACCGATTTTCAAAATCTAACCGTTGTTTTCTTAGTTACATCATTTCCAAGCTATCTAGCCAGGTTTCGGAGTCAATTTCCAAAACAATCCTTTTTTTACTCCTCCCCCAGCGCTTCCACCTCTTTTCTCCCCATGTTAAATTCCCATAGGAAAATAGTTTTTTCGCTATAAAATTCATTCAAACAAAATATTTTGGGGAGGGTGACTTTTTTGTTATTGATGAAAAAGTACTTACATTTAAATATTTTTAAGATTTAATGTGTTTAATACCCAAACGTTTGTCGGCAGAAAAACGTGGAACTGACAGTAGATGGCCGCGCAGCCTGCACGTCGTGCCCGCCGAGGCTTTGATAGCATACAAAAAACTTTAACTAAACTTTAAACAAAATCTTTAACCGAGACGCACGTACAAATGTACATACATACGGACGGACGTACATACGCCAATGTGTCGACTATATCACGCTGTCCGTAAGCGGGCATGACAAAAATGCCTGTTTTTGACCCGATTGTCATTCATCAAAAGAAAGAAGATACCGTAATAACCCTAAATATTCAGACACCATTTGTTTTGGGAATTATGAAATAGAGGTGTCCAAAAACAAATTGTACCTAAATATTCTATTATTTAGATAAATCAGTACAATCATACTAACCCTAAACATTGGGAAACTCTTTGTTGTGGGAAACCAGATATTTGTATGTGTTTCCTAGAATATATAATGTCCTAATATTTATGGTTATGACGGTATTATTCATACTTTGATATTAGCTACTTGGGGGCCGTTTCACTACACTTTGCACGACTAAAATGTTCGTAAGTGAAAACTTAGGATAGTCTGGAAATTTCAATTGATGGATTTACATTTATTGAGCATAGGCTGCATGATGGATTTACATTTATTGAGCTCAATAAATGTAAATCCAATAATTGTTTACAAGAAAACGATTGTTAACGTGAAATTTACAGACTAACATAATTTTACACTTGTGAACATTTTAGTCGTACAAAGTTTAGAGAAACGGCCCCCTGGTCTATTACAAAGTATGGTGTGCATAGCATCAGTGAATGAAGAAAAAAAACACCAGGTTGTGATCACATATTCACAATTGATCTTTATATCTGCAAGAGGTTTCATGCTATCAAAATCTTACTCAAAATTAGGTCGTTTGATCAGCCAAAACTCAGCCAATCAAACATCCCGATTTGTCGCTGTGACTGGAGAAATGAGGCTTACTGGTTTTGCGACTGATGTAGATCCTGATCAGCCTGTACATCCGCACAGTTTGATCAGAATCTGCACTGTTCGCCATTACATCAATGAATCACCTGTCATGATTCTAACAGGCAATAGAGATCATTATCAGGCTACAGGAGTGTGCTATTTAATCGGAGCTACACTGGTCACAAATCCCATGAGCCCCATCTCTCCAGTCATGTCCACATTTCAAGCATGAGAACCAATTAATTTTTACAATCTCGAAGTCGTACCTTATTCTCCTTGATAAAGTCACGAGTGATGCCGGTCGATTGACGATTCACCATCTTCTCCATATAAGACATGTTGATGTTGTCGATGGGCTCCCAGAAGCGATTCGAATCCTGCACAAACGACTGTTCGTGGGTCACAGTCGTCGCCTCCGCACCGAATGATTTGTCCTCTCGTACGTGTAGTTCTGTGGAAATACAATTAATCAAATGAGACACGCCATGCGAGTTTGTACCACATGTACTCTGAAAATGTTGTCAACTTTTGACACCATTTACGAAAAATATTGTAAATTTTGTAAACGTGTTTAGAAAAAATATACATACTTTTCAAAAGTATTGCTGCATCATTCTAACCTTTAGGCAAGTGGTTTGAGACACATATGTGGTTTGTGACTGGAGAAATGGGGCTTATGGGATTTGTGACCAGTGTAGCTCCCAATCAAATAGCACACCCATGTAGCCTGATAATGACCTATATTATTTGTTAGAAGCATGACGGGTGTTTCGTTATTGAACTGGCGAACAGTGCAGATCCTGATCAGACTGCGGATGCACAGGCTGATCTGGATCTACACTGATCGCAAAACCCGTAAGCCCCATTCCTCTATTCACAGCCACATATCAGATGGGAACGCACCTGTTCATATTTCATGAAATTACGCAGATGTCCGAAGGTACAAAATCACATGGCGTGTGATTGCAGAAATGGGCAGAGCTCCAGTTAAGGTGCGTAATTTGACCAACTTGGGGTGAAATTTTGTTATTTGCCATTTTTGATGGAGAAATAAGAAAGTTACCTCCAAATTACGCACCTTAACTGGAGCTCTGAATGGTGTTATGGAATTTCTGACTGGAAAATGGGGATTATGAGTTTTGCAACCCGTGAAAATCCAGATCAGTCTGGGCATCCGCACAGTCCGATCGGGATCAGCACTGTTCGCAAATCCATCAATGAAACACTACATAATAGGCATATGACCGACACCTCAGTTAATCAAATGTGGTTGTGACTGGAGAAATGGGGCTTATAGGATTTCTTACCAGCATAGCTTCCGATCAAATGCCAGATAGCGATCAATATCGCTTGTTAGAAGGATGAAGGGTGTTTTATTGATGGAATGGCGAACAGTGCAGATCGTGATCAGACTGTGCGGATGCACAGGCTGATCTGGATCTACACTGGTCGCAAAACCCATAAGCCCCATTTCTCCAGTCACAGCTGCATTTATATATAAAGTCAAAGACGTATACGCCGTTTCAAACACCATTACCTTCAAAATCTTCCGTTGTAAATGGTACACCAAATTCTTTACTCATAGAGACGACCATATCAGCATTGGGAAACAGCTCATTCCGGATAGCACTCCGAACTTGGGATGTCTTGGTCAACTGAAAACATAGCATCCAACAATACATTAACGCTGAATTAAATGTTGTCGTCTGCTGGAAATGTTTTATTTTCAATATTTCTCGACAAAAACCTGGTTTTGACAGCACATGAGAATCGTCTCCAGTGGAGATGATTCTCATGAGCTGTCAAAACAAGTTTTTTGTTAAGAATTAAAGCAAAAATGAAAAACAGCAGACGGCAATTTCCGTCAACAGTGTAGGAAGTGGTAACTATCTCACTGTTTCACACCGTTTTCGAATTTTCGGCCATGGACCTTTGTCAAGAAATGGATGTATTTTCTTGTAGCTACATTTTTCAAGTGACCTACACAATCGCGTGCACATCAAAAATTACTTATTTTTAATCGCAAAATGAGGGTGTGCATTGTAAAAAAGAGCGGTATTGAATATTAGGAATATAAAATTATCATTTGGAAAATTTATAATGTGGCTCACCTATACCTCAGTGACGACCTCTGTCACCCATCTGCCACATTATAAAGAAGCTCCATTTTATTGTGAAACATGTTTTATTTGATTTTATGCATTATATCAAGAATATGGCCCATTGAAAATGTATTTTGTGAATGGTGTATTAGTATCGTGATATGTTTCGAATCGTAATCCAAGTATCGCGATACGTATAGTATCGTGAGGTAGGCGTATAGTTACACTCCTAAAACACATTCTACCCACCTCGTGGATTTTGATCAGAGCGTCAAAGCATGGCTTTGGCACCATATCCCTGACATAGAGCAGGGGTTGTTTCACGATCTGGGACAATGGCTCGTGGAGCTTTATGCGACAGAGATCCACATCGAGTGGCCCATACAACCGATTGCTGAAGCTCAGGTTAGAATTATACAGCACCACGACATCTGAAAAGGAAAAAAACTAAATCCAATTTCTTCATAATTAATACACACAATGTATTATATTGTACATTTTCATATAGGAGACAAGCGATGTGATTTTGTACCAAAGAAGATGTGCAACTTTTCCTGAAAAAAATATTTAAAGAAGCTGTGATGCATAGAATCGAGTGCACCAAGACTTACCAGAGTTTTCTGGCTGTGGCAATGCCATCCAGATCTCGTGGACAGCGGAATCTAGGAGCCCCTCCAGAACAAACAGATGTATCATGCTGTCCAGCACCTGGAAACCTGTCACAATGTCCAGGGTACGGCTCTCCTGCTGCATGCTGGGAAACATAACACAGATTTGTTGTTGTTATCATTGCTGTTCACTTGGGTTTAGAGCAGACTATTACATTTGTGTATGCCACAACAAATAATTGTTTGTATTCAATTCACAAGAGTGTTCATAATACACCCACAAACACATGAACAGGTTTAATTTCACAAAGATTTTCGTATGTCGGAATTGAAATTTCACGCCATTTTTACCTTTCACCTTCAAGTGTGACTTTCACCTTAGACCTGTAGCCTATTTCACCAATATTGCAAAGTACACTTATCTAGTAAAGAATACTTTGAGGGAGAAATTTTCAATTTAAGAATAAATTTATTAATTTTTATTATACTGAATTTATTACATTATCACAGCCATTTTGGCTGTGATAATGTAATATATTCAGTATAATAATTCTGCATAATTTTAAGCATCAAATATATGCAGTGGTTAGTTCTATATGAAATAATGTATTTTGGGAAAAAATAAATGATTACTACCTCAAAGTATACTTTGCTAGATAAGTATGCTTTGCAATTTTGATGAAATCGGCTACTGGGTATTGAACGCGACACATCATTTCATCATGGTAAACACTTGTGGAAGATCATTTGAAAATCCATCGGTTTACAAGATATACGCCGGAATAGAATTCCATGATAATTGTTTACCTCTAAGTGTGACCTTGACCTTGGATCTGGGTACGGGTGTCACATCATGACAAACATTGTGGAAAATTATTTGAAAATCTATTCATCGGTTTAGAAGATATAAGGCGGAAACAAAATCTTGTGCGCATTTTTTACCTTGACCTCTAAGTGTGACCGTAACCTTGGATGTAGGTATGTGGGTATTGAATATGACATATTGTCTTATAATGGCAAACATTTTTGGCAAATCATTTGAAAATTCATTCCTTGGTTTTGAAGATATATGGCAGAAACAAAATCTCATGCACATTTTTTTACCTCTATGTTTGACCTTTAGCTTGGACATAGATATAGAGAATAGTAGGTTTTTGCCGTGAATGGGAAAAAATATCCGGCAAGGCTCAAGAATTTCTTTACCGTATTCTTGCGATTATAAGACGCATTTTTTGTACTCAGATTTGTATCCCAGAAAGCCCCTGCGTCTTATAAATACATGTAGATACATGAGCATTTTTTTCCACCCGAAATATTGACATAAACGACCAAAAATAAAATGCGTTCCTATATTTGTTGTTGTTGTTAGTCTTTGGGGTAAAATCCGGTATTGGAATATTGGTTTCGTATTCTAAACAGTTCGCGCCTTTACTCGCACCTTACTCGTTCCGGCCATGTGTCACATTCGGTACACATTTTCTATACCGAATGCGAACAGTGTATACCAAGATCAGATCCGGTCGACATTTTCTCTGCCGAATCACAATCTTGCCTCTATCATTTTAATTATCTTTTGAAAACATTTACCGGTCCCATATCGGTCGGTGTCATTTTGCCGTGAAAAATATTGCATGACGCCATTAACGGTAAATCCCAATATGCATAATGCAATTCCACGAAAGTTATAAAACTCCATCATTAGTTTCGAAACTGTGTGTTTACAAGATGCTGATGAAAGTGGCAAGCCTAAGTCAGCTGGCCGACATCAAACACACCGCGTGTCAAGATTTACAACACAAAGCCATATCAAATATCAACACACGCGGTTGCTGACGTCCGTTTCGTATTCGTCACTAAACTGGTACCCTGTTCAGAAGTTGGTATTCGTCACTAAACTGGTACCCTGTTCAGAAGTTTAGTGACAAATACGAAACTGGTACCCTGTCTAATGCGTTCCAGTGAAACAATACTACCGAGAACCAGACTCTATTTATGACACGGCAAACGTGTTTATGTGAATTGGGTCTTTATCTCTGACAAATCCCGGCTTATTGCATTAGCGGCCAGACCAGGCGGTGGATTCGCGTAGTCTGCACATGGTTTACAATGTTCGCCAATCTCTATTTAAAAAATTATAATTACGTCAACGGACAATGCAAATTCGTCATAGCTATAGGCTGCTTTCAGCGTCATTTACGGAAGATACAACTGATTTTGAAATATTACATACTGTAGGCGAAAGTTGTGTGTTGCTTTGTTTGTGGAAAAAAATCGATAACACCCAACCGTGTCAACAGGTGCTATTATCTTATGTCATCATTCAGCACGAGCTGTAAACTGTGTGACCTTTAGGCTATGTTTTGAAATTGCACTGATTGGTCAACACGCTTTTTGATGTGTGCCGCAGATGTGGCGAACGTGTGGCTTTCATCCTTGCATCATGGGGGCAATCAGTAACCCATTTCATGCTGAGGATACGCTTATGTTTGCGGAAAATCCTAAATATTTTCCTTCTATGCAATCAGAAGTATATGCCGCGATCACCATTTCTCATCAGAAGTATATGTAGTGACCACTCATTTGAACCATCTCGGTGAGACGGTTCAAATGAGTGGTCACAACATATACTTTGGTTCAGAAATAAGGAAAATAGATAGAGAATAGTAGGTTAGTGACGTGAATGGTAAAAAATATCTGGCAAGGCTTAGGAAACGGGATGGGCGAGGCTCTGTCGAGCACATCCCGTTTCCGTGCCGCGACAGATATTTTTTCCCTTTCACGGCACTAACCTACTACATATTTTATTTATCCAGTCAACACCTACAAATGGTTTTAAAATGCAAAAAAAAAACAGCCACCACACATATTAATACGCAGTGATTAGATCGTATTGACAGGATATCAAAAATGTTTCACAGCACCGTGTTGCACGGCACATACACACTGTGTTGACGGGATAAATGTGGATATTGAATGCGACACATTGTCTCATCAAACATTTGTGGCAAATAATTTGAAAACATGTGGGGTCATACACGTAGGCTATACAATGAAAATTAAAAACTTTACCGCAAACCAAAAAGACGGACAGACAAATGGACAGCACCATGCCATAATATGTCCCATTATTTCAGAACGGGTATAACAAACAGCAACAGCAAGACTGCTGGAAACAGTAAACACATCACCTTGAACTACTACTGATACCGCTGCGAGTAACATTGAGTCATCAGAGTACTTATGCTGAAAGGATATGTATGTCACTAAGAAATCCCAGGTAATCCACTGAGTCAATAACCCTTTCAACACCACAGGCCTGTATAATGACGAGCCGTATCATCAGGATCTGCACTTTTTGCAAGTAATTTTCATATTTTTTAAAACAAAAACACCCCCTTTTCATAACTGTTCTAGTCGGAAATTAATTTTGTGACGATTGAATTGATTGGAAAATTAACATATCAAAATCCATCCCCGATACTTAGGGGTGAAAAGGTTAAACCAATTAGAATACTCACGCAGACAGTTTGTATGTGGACAAGGCAGCATCAATGACGTGCTGGGGCATATCGTCCAGTTCTAGTGCCCGGGCATTGATCTTGGACACCAGGCCCTGCAGCTGGTTAAGGATTGACGTGTTCTTGTAGTCAAACTTGAAGATGATGCGGCCGAATGGACACTGGAATGATCAGTAGCCTATTTCATCAACATTGCAAAGTATACTTTAGTAGCAAAGTATACTTTGAGGGAGAAATTTTCAATTTTTTGAAAAATTTATTAATTTTTATTATACTGAATTTATTACATTATCACAGCCAATTAATGGCTGTGATAATGTAATAAATTCAGTATAATAATTCTGCATACATTTAATCATGAAATATATGCATTTGTTAGTTCTATATGAAATAATGCATTTCAGGAAAAATAAATGATTACTCCCTCAAAGTATACTTTGCTAGTAAAGTATACTTTGCAATGTTGATGAAATAGGCCCCAGGAGATGGTTGCAGATTAATGATTATATGAGACGAGCTATATGAATTTGTACCTAAGAAGATGTGTGATTTATCCCGTCAACACAGTGCGTATGTGCCGTGAAACACGGTGCTGTGAAACATTTTTGATATCCTAACAATACGACCTAATCACTGCGTATGAATATGTGCGGTGACTGGGGTTATTTTTTTGCATTTAAAAGCCATTTGTAGGTGTTGACGGGATAAATAGAATAGTAGGTTAGTGATGTGAATCGGAAAAATATCTGGCGCGGCACGGAAACGGGATGGGCGAGGCTCTGCCTCCGTTTCCTAAGCCATGCCAGATATTTTTCCCATTCACGGCACTAACCAACTATTCTCTATATCTCAAGTATTATATTTGCACAATTTTCAGAAAATGACCAATCAAAATCTGACAAAATTTTCAGAGGAAATGCGGTACAAAATCACATGGCTTGTCTCATATATGGCTGGGAATATCAAACATTAGGTTTATGGCATTTGTGGCAAGTCTACCTTTTTGTCTGCAAGTACACACTAGCAGCTAAATATAAATCTATGATGTGTGTTCAAAAGCACGACAGCTGTTAAATTGACTGATTGGTGAAGCCTGATCATACGGCTCATTTGAGGCTTGAACCCGGGACTTTCCTATCACTAGTGGATCACACTACCGACACTACCAGACCACTCTGTGACCCCAGCTTGGCAACTGCATACTACACTACTGACACTCACCTCACTAGTAGAGGGTATATGCTCCTTAGCGGCCACACGGTCTGGTGTGATCAGGGGATGGGCCAACTCAACCTTCATTTTCAAGGTCGTGTTGTTGGTGACGTAATGTCCTGCATGGATAGGGCTCTCCACTGAAACAGGTAGATGTATCCCATTGTGTATCAGCTTACAAGCTGTCAAAACATATATGTGGCTGTGACTGGAGAAATAGGCGATTTGTGACCAGTGTAACTCCTGATCAAATAGCACACTCCTGTAGCCTGATAACAATCTATTTTGCTTGTCAGAAGCCTGATGGCTGTTTCTTTGTTGGAATGGCGAACAGTGCAGATCCTGATCAGACTGTGCGGATGCACAGGCTGCTCTGGATCTACACTGGTCGCAAAACCCATAAGCCCCATTTCTCCAAGACAGCCACATAGTTAGAGCTGATTGCACATATCTTAATCACAGCACAAAGATGGTAGGTCTGAGATGGTAGTACGAGTCAATGTTCATAATATAAAAATGGCCGATATCATACTGTGTTAATAAAATTTGGCTAGATTTCATAAAGAACTTGAAATATCAATTTATCCATTATAATTTAAGTAAGAAATATTTTTGCCTATCAAGATTAAAGCATTATACCTATTTCAGATACATTTATATTGAATAACTTTACCAAATTATATGAACTACAGGTAATTCTCGTTATCTCAAAGTTGACCGAACCGAGCAAAATATATCGACATATCCGAACTTCGAGATAAAAATTCCGAACATAAACACTTAAAAAGTAACGACTTTACTTTACTTCCGGGTTTTCATAAATTAGGCACTTTCTGTTAACGAAACGCGCATGCGTTGTTACTAAATATATCGCATATGCATGACACAATTTCCGGTACACAACATTTGTTTTGCAAATCATACACAACACACATAAATGAATAAGCGTTACATCTAAATGTCAACGTTCGCCGTTTCTTCTGATGATGTTATTATTCAATCGCAAAATACAAGACACTCATTTCATCCCCAAATCACGTCGGACCGAGACTTGTCGGCCACAAACAAATTTGGCCCAAGTCAAATCAAATCGGCGTTAAGAAATGTCAAGTTAAATCGACTTGATTGCCACGTGTGAACGTGTGAAAACGTACTTGAAATAATCTCTCTGAATCAGACTTGGCGGTGCCAGGCGCTTATTTTTCACATCAAGTTATCAGAATACAAATATGAAGGAAACATGCTATCGGGACTTGATTGACGCTGTCTTGATATACATTACCATTAAATTTAACATTTCTACCGTCTGTACCATAATAACCAGAGTGGGCCGAAACGTCTTGGCCCAAATGTTTATAAACTGACAGACAGTACAATTAAGTCTGGTGTTTGAGAGAAACGTCCCTTAGTTTTGTTTTTGTTCAGATAGCAGAACATCGTATATTTTTTTAATCATTTTCCCTTTGCTGAATAACACTTGCCTCTATTAAACGCCCACCCTGGACTTTGGAGCCAGTGGTGATTCTAATAGACGCCCGGGCGTCTATTAGAATCTTTACGGTATATATATTTTAGACTTTAATAGACCTACTTATTACAAAACAAATATAATTCATGCAAAACGGTTCAAATGACTGGTAACATCATATACTTCTGTGCAGGTGTAAGAACTTTTTTTAAAAAATTGTGTATCCTCATCCTGAAATGAGACAAGCCATGTGATTTTGTATGTATAAAGATAAATTATGCAGAGCTTAAATACCCAATTAAAATTGCCAAAAACCCAATTGAAATCAGAAGTAGTGAGTATCAAAAAGCAATAACAATTTTGTGATACCTTTATCATGCTGCAGAAAACAATAAACCGACCACAAATATAGCATATTTTTCTTTTCCATGACAACATGTCTTGGTATTTCATTAGAATTGTCTCCAAGGAGACAATTCTAATGAAATGCCAAGACATGTTTTCATTTCGAAGCAAACTATTCAATAATTGCAGTCTGTTGATGTGTAAACAGTAGTACCCAATTAAAATTTTGAAAAACCCAATTGCTTCAGACATGATGGAATGACAATACTCAATTAGTAATTCCTTATCTGGAGCCTGAATTATGTAATTAGTCGTGAAAAATATTGATAGAAACTGTGATATTTTCTGTAAATTATGTTGGAAGCTGTCAAAATATTCACAGCAAATGCGGAATTCATTTGCTCTGAATAATTTGTCAAATTTCTACACCATTTACGGAAAATATCAGAAATAGGTTTCATGAGATATCGTACATCTTCTTAGGTGCAAAATCACATGGCTTATCTCACTTATGTTAACCCTTAGAATGCGGGAACCGAAAATTGTCGTCTGCTGTTTGTTTCATATTTTGATTTTCTCTCAATAAAACATAGTTTGACAGCATTTTAGAATCATTTCCATTGGAAATGATTCTAAAGTTCTGGAAAAAGCATGTTTTGATGAGAAAAATGCAAATTAAAAAAAAAACAGCAGACGACAAAATTTACTTTCGCATAGTAAGGGTTAATGCCACTAAATGATGAGGAGCTAGAGTGGTCAAAACCTCATTGTTACATGGTTTCCGTTGTTTGCACATATCGATGGTCTAGTAACATAAGGTCGTAAGTGCTATGCTAAATAGTAACATAAGGTCGTAAGTGCTATGCTTTAGCATAGCACTTACGACCTTATGTTACTAGACCATCAATATGTGCAAACAAATAGCGCGTGCTGTTTGCACATGGCTTTAGGCAATGCTCATTCCGGGGCCGCGCGTAATGGAAGTGCCTTCATGACGTCACTACACGGAAGTGCCTTCATGACGTCACTACTTCATGACGTTCATGACGCGGCCCCGGAATATGCATACCGAAAATTATCTACGTGAATGGGACGATTTTATAAAATTACTTAAAATACTGAATATAATGCTCAAATTACATCAGTTTTTTGTTGGAAATGTAAGAATAACGTTTGATCATGTCCAGCCGTGTGCAAACGTTTGCTGTGGCCCGAGGGAACTGTTTGAACCCGCGGCCTGCAGCCTTGGGGTTCAAACAGTTCCCTCGGGCCACAGCAAACGTTTGCACATGGCTGGACATGATCAAACCTTATATTGTTGTCATAGTGAGTCCGTCATTACAGCAGCCTAGCCATCTCCACCTACCTGGCCCGTCTACCGCCCCAGCGATTCCCACCACCTTCCCAGCATTCCTGTTGTCTCCAGTTCCAAGCAGGTCGGGCTGGGGGCAGTTGTGTATAGGCACCTTGATGTACAGGAACTGGTGACCCAGCAAGAGGTCAGAAAGGTCAACTTTAGCAGTGCCATACGGGTCCCAGATCTTCGCTCGGTCTTTGAATGGGTTATGTAGGGTTCTTCTGCCTGCAATGGTTGTGAGGATTGTAATGAAGATGGTCTACTGTCTGTTCCACGTATTGCTGCCGACAAACTTTTGGCTATTAATGTTTGATATTTGATGAAATTCCATCAATGTCAGGTCAATGGGTTTAGTACTAAATCCCATATATTACCTGTACATGTTCAAGTACATGTACAAATGGGGGGAAAATCTCAAAATCAGAATTGAATATTTACAATAATAAAAAAAAAAAAATCAGCCCTGAAATCAGAATAATCCTGGTCTGATGCCAGGTCCTCGCCACACCAGATTCACTTGGCCCCCTCCCAAAAGCAGTAGGATCAGTAATAATCTTAATACTTTTATAATGGGCAATAACCCAATTCAACTCAACAAAAGAGCCAAAGATAAAAACGTACCTGAGGGCCAAACCAGGAAAATCGTGATTCCTATAAGGAGGAACCCCATCGTTAATTTAAACCGTCGCGTTCGCCCGACCACCACCCACCCACAGGCTGATATGGATCTACAGTGGTCACAAAACCCGTAAGCCCCAAGCACATCCACAAATGATCTTACTTGCTACAGTTCCAACGTTGCTTATTTTTTCGTCCTCAAAGTCATCGCCGAAGAGTGTTGCTTTTAATTTCACGTCCTCCAGTTTCCGGTCGCGGTCATGGACTTCTATCTCTAGAGCTGGGCCATTCAAATATTGCCGAAATTGCGACTGGTCAAATGTACCTGAAACATACAAGTAAACATGTGGCTGTGACTGAAGACATGGGGCTTATGGATTTAGCAGCCAGTGAAGATGCAGATCAGACTGCGCATCTGCGCTGGCAGCCTTAATAAATAAAATAAAATTCTGAGTGACCTTGACCTTGGGCGGTCCGATGTGGGTCATATGCAAAACAAAGCAGCATCCATAGACACACATTGTGGCCAAATATTATTAAAATCGGTGGAGCGGTTGATGAGCTATTGAAAAATTGAAAGGCTTTACTAACGTACGTACGCACGCATGTACGTACACGGACTAACGCTATATCCCCTCTTGCCTATCAGCGAAGGGATAATAATGTACATTAATACCAATTTGTCCACTCACATCCACATATGAGATAAGCAATGGGATTTTTATATGTGCGATTTTTCATGAAAAATAGTAAATGACGTGAAACATTGACAAAATGTTCATAGCAAATGCGGAATGCTATTCTGCATTTACTCTGAGCATTTCATCAACATTTGACGTCATTTACGGAAAAGATCGTAAATTTTTAAAAGATTTTTCATGCAATATTGTTAATCTTAGGTACAAAATCACATGGCTTGTCTCATATATTGTGGGCCATTTATAACTGGTTCATTGAGTATATTGTTGTAGCAAGCATTTTACTGAAAACAATAAATTTATTTAATAAATGTTTAACAGCCTGTCAACAAGTTACACTAATTAACCCTTAGACCGCTACTCACAACAATTGTCGTCTGCTGTTGCTTTTATATCTTGCCTTATTTCTCAATAAAAACATGTTTTGACAGAACTTCAGAATCATTTCCAATGGAAATGATTCTGAAGTGCTGTCAAAGCATGTAGTAAATTATTCTAAAATGCTGTTAAAGCATGTTTTTGATGATAAAAATGGAAAATAGAAAATAAACAGCAGACGACAAAATAAATAAGATAGCGGTCTAAAGGTTAATAATAAAACTAATTCCTTTAGTATAAGCTATATGATTACTTCATATCATGCTTATGACAACTGAATCTACGACACAAATGCAATAACAAATATGAGAATCATCTATTTTGTTGTAAAGTACTTATTACAGACATAACAACAAAACCAATTTGCCGCCAGTAAACGTTTACCAAACAACTGGTACATACCTGCGAGGACGACGTTGACATCGTCGAAGTAGATGTCCTTACTGTGGTCTCGCTTCAGGGTGGAGTGACTAGGCTGGCTGAAGAACGAGTATTTGCAGAAGGACGGCAGGCATCTGAAACAGACCGCAGATATATATATGAAAGTGGCTGTGTCGTAGATGGTACTTCCGGAAATGGATTTCGCAAAAACATTGAGATATGTCAAGGAATGTTGTATGAATACAGTTGCAACTTGTCACTGGTCATAAACATGCATTTGTCAAATAATTATCCTATTTGAATGTCAGTTTCTGATATCGTAAACATCAACTCGAGGAAAAATTCATGCTAAAGTGAACTTGGTTATAGGTCTATTGCATCACAGATCTATCGCGAGAGGTTTAAAAAGAGGTTTCAATAATAAAATATTTTTACTTTCTTTTTTCAGGCCACCCATAGGTAAAACCAATGCAAATATACTGTGAAATGCTCTTTTACCAACGATTCGATTCGGCTTATATTTAAGGGTGGGAATTGGCTCAAACACCTTCCATACCAAACTGTCCACATACCAAACTATCCACATCAGAGACACAGGGTTAACCCTTACTACGCTGAATTAAATGTTGTCGTCTGCTGGAAATGTTTTATTTTCAATATTTCTCGACAAAAACCTGGTTTTGACAGCACATGAGAATCATCTCCAGTGGAGACGATTCTCATGTGCTGTCAAAACCAGTTTTTTGTTAAGAATCAAAGCAAAAGTGAAAAACAGCAGACGGCAATTTCCGTCAACAGCGTAGGAACGGTTAAAACTGTTAAACAAAACTATGTTCACACTCCCGAAATCTCCAACAAGACACGAGAACACTGTACACGGCTCCTAAATTAAATGTACTTTTCCCCATGAAATGAAATCCATAATTACTACACAAGAGAATCCCAGTTACCGCAGTTATGGTAATATTGCCTGAAGATTTGATGGAATAACACCATTGCTATCCTCTAGGAAGCCTGTAATTGTGGCTGCGACTGGTTAAATGTGGCTTACGGGTTTTGCGACCAGTGTAGATCCAGATCAGCCTGTGCATTCGCACAGTCTGATCAGGATCTGCACAGTTCGCCATTTCATCAATGAAACACCCGTCATGCTTCTAACAGGCGGTATAGATCCGTATCAGGCTACAAGAGTGTGGTATTTCATCAGCAACTACACTGGTCACAAATCATGTAAGCCCCATTTCTCCAGTCACAGACATAAATAAGCTGTGCATTGTCTAGGGATTCTAGATTCTGCAATAGTTTATGAAATATTCAGAGCTCCAGATAAGTAGAAAACTTACACCTTCAAGTTAATTTTAACCTATTTTTTGTTTACAGTTTGTGAATGCAGAAGTAAGGTATAACCAGTGAAGACTAGATTTATCAGTAAGCGAGGTTTACGGCCAAGGTGCCCCTAAATATGTAAGGAAATAGAAGTTATTATAGGAATGAATGGCCTTTTTGTGGAATTTATCGGGGTATAAACTTGGAAAAGTCGCGGGAATACTGGACGAAGGCCGGAAGGCCTCGTCCAGTATTCCCGCGACTTTTCCAAGTTTATATCCTCGATAAATCAAGAAAATGTGTTTATTTTCCGTTTTCTTAAAATTATTTTAACTGCGCCTGACGGTTACGGAAAGTAGTTCGGCATGGGAGTTTACTGGGATATAAATTTTGGAAAGAGACTTGCTACGGGCCAATCAAATGTTAGGGAATTGTGTAAATATTTTTGTGCTGGAATTATAACATATTTCTCTGATGTTAAATTTTATAAAGAGACTAAGTATGTATCCTTGACCTTGAGATCATTGATAGTACAGCCTTAGAGGAATGCATGCATGAAATATTAAGAATTTTCGATGAAGGAAATAGTAGTTATAACATATTTCTCTGATGTTAAGTTTTGTATAGAGACTAAGTATGTGACCTTGACCTTGGGATTTGTCATAGTTTGATAGAAGAGCCTTAGAGGAATGCATACGTAAACAATTAAGAATTTTTGATGAAGGAAATAGAAGTTATAACATATTTCTCTGGTGTTAAGTTTTGTAAAGAGACTAAGTATGTGACCTTGGGATCATTGGGGGCTTGGACAGTCGTGGATTTGTCACAGCATAAAAGCAGAGCCTTAGAGAAATGCATGCGTGAATTTTCGATGACGGAAATAGAAGTTATAACATATTTCTCTGATGTTAAGTTTAGTGACGGACGGACGGACAATCTGAATCCAGTATACCCCCACCCTCCCACATCTTGGTGCGGGGGATTAATATATGTCCATATGGTAAGGTCAGGGCCTTCAGTGTTCACCATTTGCTCATTCAACACCAAAAGTTAGTCTTCTAAAAACAGTATGACCTAATATCTGGCTACAGGAGTCTGACATATGGGAGCCGTTTCACTAAATTTTGTACGAGTAAAAGTTTTGCAAGTGCAAATTTAGGATCGTCTGGAAATTTAAATTGATGGATTTACATTTATTGAGCATAGGCTGCATATGCAGCCTATGCTCAATAAATGTAAATCCAATAATCGTTCACAAGAAAATATTGTTAATGTGAAATTTACAGAATATCAACATTTTAGTCATAAGGAGTTTAGTGAAACAGGACCCAGACCATCAGTTAGACCGACCACAAATTCCATAAGACCCTGGAACTATTTACATCATCATTGAAATTCTGTGGAAAGTTTCTCACTAATACAGAATACTTCATCAATTACGAATAATGTGTCTTGTAGATTAGATTAGCATTTCAACGGCAAACATAGTCATTCGTATTCATGAGCTGGTGTGGAAACAAGATTTTCCTCTTAGCCACAGTCAATATAAATGCGGCTGTGCCTGGAGAAATGTCACTCCTGATCAAATAGCACACTCCTATAGCATGGTAACAATCTAGATTACCTGTTAGAAGTATGACGGGTGTTTCATTGATGGAATGGCAAACAGTGCAGATCCTGATCAGACTGGAGTGGGCTGATGCACAGGCTGATCCAGGTCTACACTGGTCGCAAAACCCAACAAGAGTTGTCAGAAGACAACGAAGCTCGCCTGTTGGCAGCCTTCACTCAAACTTGGCACAGTTGTATAAAAAACATGAATATTATATAACTTGATCTTGGGTTAAGGGGTGTGCGGTGGACCTTGACATTGAGGTCAGTGGTGGAAGGTGGGTCGTGGATTTGATATAGCATGATATAGCATATTAAGATGAATGCATGTATGAAATGTCAATGCGCTCCCTGAAAACAGAAGTAAAACAAAATTTAACCCAACGCTAAGTTTATGAACGCACTAAGTTGGTGATTTTCTACAGCATGATAGCTATTCACATGAGGAATGCATGTATGAATGTGCTAAGTTTGTGACCTTGACCTTGGGGAAAGGGGTGGGGGGGGGTGGGTTATGGATTTGGTGTAGCACAATAGAGGATTATCAGATGAATGCACATATGGAGTATCAAGGCGTTCCCTGTAAAGAAACGGAAGTTATAAAAAGACATTTACTCCAACGTTGAGTTTATGATGTTGATCTTGGGGAAAGGGGTGGGGGGTGGGGGGTTGGTCATGGATTTGCTGTAGCACAATAGAGGATCATCAGATGAATGCATGTATGAAATATCAAAGCGTTCCCTGTAAAGAAACAGAATTTACACAACATTTACCCCAACGTAAAGTTTATGAACATGCTTATGTTTGTGACCTTGATGTTGGGGTAAGGGTTGGGTGGTGGGTTGTGGATTTGCTACAGCATGATAGAGGGTCATCTGAGGAATGCATGTATGAAATATCAAGGCGTTCTATGAAAGGAAACATATGTTATGAGACATTTACCCCAACGTTAAGTTTATGAATGTGCTAAGTTTGTGACCTTGACCTTGGGGTAAGGGTTGGGTGGTGGGTCATGGATTTGCTACAGCATGATAGAGGGTCATCTGAGGAATGCATGTATGAAATAACAAGGTGTTCCATGAAAGGAAACAGAAGTTATAAGACATTTACCCCAACGTTAAGTTTATGAATGTGCTAAGTTTGTGACCTTGACCTTGGGGAAAGGGATGGGCGGTGGGTCATGGATTTGCTACATCATGATAAAGGGTCATCAGATGAATGCATATATGAAATATGAAGGCATTCCCTGTAAATAAACAGAATTTACACAACATTTACCCCAACATTAAGTTCATGAACATGCCAAGTATGTGACCTTGACCTTGGGGTAAGGGATGGGCAGTGGGTAATGGATTTGCTATGGCACGATAGAGTATTATCAGATGAATGCATGTATGAAATATAAAGGCGTTCCATGAAAGGAAACAGATGTTATAAGAAATTTACCCCAACGTTAAGTTTATGAATGTGCTAAATTTGTGACCTTGACCTTTGGGTAAGGGGTGGACAGTGGGTCATGGATTTGCTACAGCATGATAGAGGGTCATCTGAGGAATGCATGTATGAAATAACAAGGTGTTCCATGAAAGGAAACAGAAGTTATAAGACATTTACCCCAACGTTAAGTTTGTGAATGTGCTAAGTTTGTGACCTTGACTTTGGGGTAAGGGTTGAGTGGTGGGTCATGGATTTGCTACAGCATGATAGAGGGTCATCTGAGGAATGCATGTATGAAATAACAAGGTGTTCCATGAAAGGAAACAGAAGTTATAAGACATTTACAACAAAGTTAAGTTTATGAACATGCTAAGTTTGTGACCTTGACCTTGGGGTAAGGGGTGGGAGGTGGGTCATGGATTTGCTACAGCATGATAGAGGGTCATCTGAGGAATGCATGTATGAAATAACAAGGTGTTCCATGAAAGGAAATGGAAGTTATAAGAGATTTACCCAACGTTAAGTTTGTGGACGACGCCGACGTCGCCGACGCCGCCAACGAAGCTGGGGGTATGCCATAAGCTCTTCTGCACTTCGTGCAGGCGAGCTAAAAAACCCATTTCTCTAGTCACAGCCACATAAACGCTGTTTGGCAGACACAATTCACTGACTGAATTGCAAACAGTGCATTTACACAGGGAACAACTAGATTGGTCAGTAAGCGAGGCTTACAGAATACCCCCCGTGTGAGCCCAGGTACCCCTAAATATGTAATTTTTTTCCAAGTGTGTGGACTTGTAACCTTGACTCTGGGCTTAGCGGGGGGTGGCATGAACGTGAATTTGTCACATGGTGGTAGAGGTCCATTGGAGCAAAGTGTGTGTGAAATGTGAAGCAGATCTGAGCAAGGAAATAGAAGTTATAACCGATTTCTCTGATGTTAAGTTTTGTAAAGAGACTAAGTATGTAACCGTGACCTCGAGATCAGCGGGGATTTGTCACAGCATGATAGTAGAGCCTTAGAGGAATGCACGAGTGAAATATTAAGAATTTTCAATGAAGGAAATAGAAATTATAATTTATTTCTCTGATGCTAAGTTTTGTAATGAGACCAAGTATTTGACCTTGACCTTGGGATCTGTGGGGGTTGGACGGTCATGGATTTGGTGCAGCATGGTAGTAGAGCCTTACAGGAATGACTGTGTAAAATATTAAGCATCTTAGATGAAGGAAATAGAAGTTATAACATATTTCGCTGATGTTAAGTTTTGTAAAGAGACTAAGTATTTGACCTTGACCTTGAGATCAGCGGGGGTTGGACGGTCGTGGATTTGGCACAACATGGTAGTAGAGCATTACAGGAATGCATGTATCAAATATTAAGCATTTTAGATGAAGGAAATAGAAGTTTCTCTGATGTTAAGTTTAGTGACGGATGGACGGATGGATGGATGCATACACGGACGCACAGACGCACAGACGCACAGACGCACAGATGGCTGTGACTGGAGAAATGGGGATTATGGCATTTGTCACAAGCCCATCTCAGAAACTACTAGCAAACTCATGCATACTACTGATATACATGAATGCTGTTTGGCAGACGTATTTTGCAGATGTATTGACTGAATGGTGCATAGTGTAGCACAGTCTGATCTGGATTTACACTGGGCACAAAAGCCATCAGGGTGAGTGTCGTAACGGCCATATGTGGCTGTGACTGGAGAAATGGAGCTTATGGTATTTGTTGCTAGAACGCTCCTGATGTTCAGACAGATTCCTGCAGCCTAATAAGGTTTTATAATCTTTGTTAGAAGAAGCATAACAGCTGCTCCACTGATTAAATGGTGAATAGTGAAGAACGTAACAGACTGTGCGGAATGCACATCCTGATCTGGGTCTACACTGATCGCACATTTCATAAGCCCCATTTAGCCAAAATTTCAGTCGTTTACAGATTTTACAATCAGTAACTATGGAGCTACAATTTTGGAGAAACGGCACAACTGAAAACAGCATAGCTTTATCAGGTAACCTACTCTGTATTGACTGAATACATATCGACTGATAACATATTCTTGTATCAGGCATTGACCTGATACAAACATCCGGGTTACAACGAAGTGAAAACTGACGTTTCATTGGTCGGATGACGTCACGTGATGTTACAAAATAACGTTAGTGTAATGACGCAATGTAAACAAGTCTGCGTTCTGACGTCGTCTGTGGTCATTTTCTGATAAATAGAATACCAGGCTACTGTCTTTTGATATCAAGTTTATCAGGCTCGGCTCGGAAACAGTAGGAATTCCTCGGTAAGCCTCGGAATTCCGACGTGTGATAAACTTGATATCAAAAGACACTAACCTGATATTCTCTATTTAGCAGTCAATCTGATCAGGGTGTACACTGTTAACCATTCGGTCACTGAAGTTTCCCTTTATTGTCACCAGCAAAATAACATGTACCGGTAGTTAATCTATTGAAATACTGCTGATATATCCTGATCTATTTTCTGGAATTTGTACAGGGCTAATCTCCGCAAACACAGGAAAATGTGGGTTTCCATATGTTAATGTTGTACATTAACCCTTTCACCCCTAAGTTACTAGAATCAATTTTGATATGTTAATTTTGCAACCAATCCAACCGTCACAAAATGATTTTCGGACTAGTCCCTTTATGAAAAGGGGTGTTTTTGTTCTCAAAAATATGAAAATTACTTAAAAAAAGTGCAGATCCTGATGAGATCATCTGGATCTACACTAGTTGCCAATACCACTACACAGGCCTGTGGCGTTGAAACGGCTAACCCTAAAAACATTGAATAAATTCAGCCAGTAGTTTACAGAAATCTAACTGTGAATTACACCACTCAGCAGTAGTTTACACCACTCTCGTATTTACCACATATGGAGAAATTACGTCAGTCACATCGCAATGACATGTTCCATTCGACCAGTCAAATCATGTTCTCGGACACACCCTCTGAATCGCGAGACAGTTGCCATCACTACGGCCTGCCTCCAGAAATTAATTCGTATAACTCATGGATTTATGGATTTACATTTATTGACAGCCTATGCTCAATAAATGTAAATCCAAAAATTGGCCATCTTTTGCGCTTGATAGGCTTTGTTTGTCTGAAGAATCATGTGTGAGATGAAAGAAAATGTTTATTTAACCAGATGAGCTGATTATCTTGAAATAATGCCCTCGTGATTGGGTCCTACCACTAAACAAACTCGCGTTGCTAATCTCACTCATTTGTTTAGCACAAGGACCCAATCATTTGTGCATTATTTCATGATAATCAATTCACCTGGTTAAATAAACGGTATGTCATCCGCCGTTTATTGCTTATTCTCCTATTTTCCAATAGACAATTTCCATGTGCTGCCACAACAATGTTATTCGTGTAAATAAATAAGTAACATTAAATAAAACGAGCAGATGACAATATTTGTTTCCCACCATTTAATTTAAACGAGTGCTTGTAGACAAATATTTCATCGACCACCAGATCTAGTTATTCCACATGCCATTCGCAGCATGCATATCCTGATTCAATTTCCAAGAAGTAATCAAGCGGTTGATCGGATTGAATTCAGACGGCTCCAGCCAGATTTATGTCCCAGTTTAATCCAGTTGGTAGGAGCCAGGATCTGAGAGTTCAGACTTTGGTCGGTTATTGTTATCAATAGAATGAATCAAACAGATTTTAAATATATACAGTCGAGCACCAGTATCTCGAATATCAGTATCTCAATGATATCTCCTATCTCGATGATTCACTAAAGTCCCGAATTATATCCTTATTTGTTTAATAAATATTTCCTTGGATATCTCGACCATGCCATATCCTGTATAATATTATGTTCTCTATCTCGACTGTTCATTCTGTCCCCTCCATATGAAAATATGTTAAAAATCTCTTTACTACCTCAATCACATAAACGCTTGGATAAATTGCCTAAGTGTCTGGCTGCCTAGATCAATTGCCTAAGTGCCTGGCTGCCTAGATCAATTCCCATAGGAAAATCGTTTTTTCGCAATAAACTCAATATTTGATGGAATTTCATCAAATAATTTTTTTTGGGGAGGGTGACTTTTTTGTTATTGATAAAAATGTACTTACTTTTAAATATTTTTTAGATTTAATGCGTTTAATAGCCAAAAGTTCGTCGGAAGCAAAATGTGGAACAGACAGTACGGTAATTACATGCAGAATACACCTTTACGGGTATGATTTTTTTTTTTTTTAATATTTTTAATTTTATTTTTGTTCTTTCTCAATGAAGGTATATGTTGAGACGACTCATTTGAACCGTCTCAATGAGACAGTTTAAATGGTGATCTCAACATATACTTCTGAGCTCACATAAATATTTATGACTTTCCACAAACAAAATGGCGCATGATCGTCAGCATGAAAAGGGTTAAAAACATACTTCAGATGGACACATGCACAGGCAGGCAGACAGACAGATGGCAGGCATGAGAATCAGACATGAGAATGGCTGTCACTGAAAACATCTGAAAATCCACTGACACGCCCTTACCCCACTTGTAAAATCAAATCAAATTTGAGCATACTAGATGGACTCTGAATCCTTTTGAAAACGCAAATTATGACAAAATAATCTGAAATGAGCTGATCAGCTGAATATTCTAATGCATGAGATGGACACGCAGATGTCATTGTGATCAATGTACTTTACTTTCAGGAAGTGGGAAGAACGGACAAGGATTGTATTTAATCTCAAATGAATAAGAGGTAATTCAAGTTATCACTCATTTAATACATTTGAACCTGTGTTAATGACAACCTCGGAATAGCAATTCCCTGTCTATGGCAGCCACGCTGTTGTTGTCCCCAATGTATTACTCAATTACATGTACCACATAAATGACCCTGCTTTAAAAGACCACCTGTGAACAAAGGCCAGATTTCTTTCTTCCCATGGCTGGCCTTTATTCGCAGGTTTGACTGTCCATGAATACACAATACTCTTTGTTCTAATAAATATTACTTTTTGTACGCCATGGAACACAGCTAACAGCATATGACACATGATTTATTCGGACTCGTAATACTGCGTGACAAATGTTATTCTCCAATTTGCGCCAGTATTGGAGGCCAATTTATTCTGTAATCCAATTTACTACAATATTCCCTCGTACCGCCACACGGTAACAAGGCAACATCAACATGTGATTGGTATTTGAGAAATGAGGTTTATAACATTTTTGACCAGTGTAGACCCAGATCAGCCTGCGCATCCGCGCAGGCTGATCAGGGTCTGTACTGTTCAGTATTCATCATAGAAACAAAATTGCTACCCCGCTCCATAGCTCTCGCGAGGGTAGCAATTTAACCCCATCTCATTAATGTAACACATGGAAGAGTGATTTTTGCAACCGGTTATCCAGCTTGCTTGATATGTTAGAGATATAAAACTGTCAAAGCTGTATCATTAAATTATTAATAAAGAACATACACATGCAGAAATTGATTATTTTACTGTGTCAAGGTGTTTACTGTGTCGGATATTTACATATATATCTTGTAAATTTGAAAGCTTCATTTCGTTATGTTGAATGTTGAACACCAACAAAAGAAAAGATGGCTTCCATGGGAAAATGATTTCATGTACATGTATTTGGCATTTTACTAGTTCTACATAAATAATTATTTGTTTAAAGGTATAAAATATACAGTTTGCTATATTTTGACCTACATGCAACAAGTTTGGGTATGCACTTTGGTTGCTCACATTTTTAGAATGGGTCAAATTGTAGCCGTAGATAACATATCGGAGGCAAATTATTGTAGCTATATTCATCAGTGAAACCGAGTCATGAATCCAACAAATAGTATAACTTCCTATCAGGTTGCATGAGTGTGCTAGCAGAACAGGAGCAATACCAGACACTAATTGATGTATAGATCGATTTGTTGATCGATTGATTGATCAAAACAGTTGAAGGGCTACTTCTGTAGCCTATTTCACCAACATTGCGAAGTATACTTATCTAGCAAAGTATACTTTGACGGAGAAATTTTCCATTAAAGGATAAATTTATTAATTTTTATTATACTGAATTTATTACATTATCACAGCCATTTTGGCTGTGATAATGTAATACATTCAGTGTAATAATGTGGTTAGTTCTATATGTAATAATGTATTTTGGGAAAAATAAATTAATCCTCCCTCAAAGTATACTTTGCTAGATAAGTATACTTTGCAATTTTGATGAAATCGGCTACTGATCCCGGAATAGTCACTCTGAAAATCTACTTGTCCTTGTTTCTGCTGATAGCCAGACAAATAGAACTCTTACAAATTCACATACAAAAATAAGCTGGATTAGAGTGGTGCTAGCTTATATGGCATCTTGTATGTAACATGACCAAAACAGCCCGAATAGGCCCAGATACAAACACTCTGTGTCTACTCTGTTTGTCATTATCCATCTCGTGCCACAATAAGCATAACGCTAACATTTAATGTGCAAATGACAGGAAGTATCTGTATGAAACGTTGTTGTGATTTTTTCCCCATATTTTTGTCGAAAATGCCAATTTGTGTAGTTTGTGAAATTCAGGATGAAATTGGAAGTTTATTCAACATGGAATCAATAGGCAGCTAAAGAACAATAAAAAGGCAGGATATGAGTTCTTATGTTTTTTTTGTGTTTTTTTTTTTAATTATTTCTTAACTTAAAAAATGTTTTGGTGTATGTGAATTGTCTCAATTTGAAGAACACGTTTTCTTTTGAGAAAACAGAAAAACTAAACAGCAGATAACAAAATTAATTCAGCCACTGTAAGCATTACTTCACACAATGTTACTTCACTTATATATGGATAATGTAATGTTTACTCGGCCGTTACGTACAATGTGCATAAAATGGAGTAACTGATCATCAACACCATGAATAAAACAACACTTATAAAAATCCATTAACCCTTAGACAGCTACACACAACAATTGTCTTCGGCTGTTGCTTTTTTATCTTGCCTTATTTCTCAATAAAAACATGGTTCGACAGCACTTCAGAATCATTTCCAATGGAAATAATTCTGAAGTGCTGTCAAAGCATGTTGTAAATGATTCTGAAGTGTTGTCAAAGCATGTTTTTGATGATAAAAATGGAAAATGGAAAATAAACAGCAGACGACAAAACAATATGGTAAATCCTACTCCCAGGCGGCCATATGGAGATAAGACTTGTGATCAATATGTAGAATTATATGGACAGCTTGTTGATAAAATGGACATCTGTAAAGAACATAACCTCAGACCAGCCTACGTATCCACACGGTCTGATCAGAGCCCAAGTTGGTCGCCATTCAATCAATGGAACATTTGTTTATGTTCACAAATAACAGATATTGATCAATCTGTTGACTGTAAGAGTACAATTCGAACCAATATCTAAGCTGGTCACAAATGTTCCAACATCCCTTTTCTCAGCTGGCGGCTCATTTACAGGTCACAATGTCACAAATGTGTGCCTGCACATATACATATGATCTGACTGCTCACTAACCAATTGCAATCTATAGATACAATATATTTTCGTTGAAAAATATGACATAAAAGTATAGGTTGTTACCACTTATGAAAGTGTCTCACTGAGACGGCTCAAATGAGTGGCAACAACATATACTTTCAAGACATAAAGTTTAAAACTCCAATCCTGAAATTAGAAATAATCTGATCTGGTGCCAGGTCATCACCACACCAGAATCACTAGGCCCCACACCCTAAAAATAATAGGTTTAGCACTAATCTTACTATTTTTATAATGGAGATAACCAGATGCAGTTCTCATGTACATGTATAAGAAAGGCAAAACACATCTGAGGGCCAAATCAGGCAGACCAGGATTCCATTAAGATGAACCCCATCGTTTAATTGCCCTTCGCATGCTCCAGACCAACAGCCTGCATGGGATGGCTGAAAATCAGATATTATGATAGCACACAGTGAATACACATTTGCACATAGAAACAAAATTGCTACCTCGCTACGATATCTCTCCACTCGTAGGCAATTCTTGTAGCTAATTTGCACACTGTCATTCCATTCCACCACAAACTATGCTTACTACTTCATCTATTTTTGTGATAACAAGAAAACATAAAGATGTGGGAAATATTGCATGTAAGTGCCACATTGAATGTGCGAGTTTACACAATATCAACATACACTGTTGCACAATGCATGGGTGATTTACAATGACTAGCATGTGTGAACATACAATGACTGTTGCACAATGCACAGGTGATTTACAATGACTAGCATGTGTGAACTTACAATGACTGTTGCACAATGCACATGCGATTTACAATGACTAGTGTGTGTGTGTGTGTGTGAACTTACAATGACTGTTGCACAATGCACAGGTGATTTATAATGACTAGCATGTGTGAACTTACAATGACAAATTGTGAATACAGGCAATGCCAATATGGTACAATACATGTCTTACCCTGTATACTGTTACATTTATATTGGAAGAAAAGATAAAACATAATGTGAGCCAATGTATGAGCCGTAGAAACATTAATGCCGGTATAGGTTGATTTGATTTAATTTATTGCTGTTTAACGGCCTATCAACAGCTACGGTCATTTCAAGTTGGGCAACGGGTTTGATCCAGCATAACCTGCTGCATTGGGGAAAAAATCCCAACATCCGAACGGAATATTTACATCAAAAGAAATATATATTCAGCCCTGAAATTAGAATAACCTGATGCCAGGTCCATACCACACCAATGTCACTTGACCCTTCCCCAAAAGTAATAGGATTAGGAATAATCGTATTACTCATACAAGGGGTATAACCAGAATACACCCTCACATACAAGAATGCCAAAGACGTACCTGAGGGCCAACTATAGGTCTCCATTCAGGATATCGGTAAGGATTAATCCCGATCGTTAAATTACCCATCACATTCTCCCACCTGCCACCGAATGCAGGTATAGGATGGATGACCCCAATATGGGTACTATCATTGGGTACTATTAAATAGCTCCAAATGATAAAACAGGCCATATTGCAATCGCATTATATTATAATGTGAGCCAATGTATGGCACACAGAAATAGTAATGCAGGACGGATGAACGTAAGCGGGCTTAATTTATCATTGGGTGTAACTTGATAATGATCTGTATTGCTTGTTAAATGGTGAACAGTGCAGATCCTGATCAGACTGTGCGGATGCACAGGCTGATCTGGATCTACACTGGTCGTAAAACCTGTAAGCCCCATTTCTACAGTCACAGCCACATATAATGTTAGCCAATGTACGAGCTGCAGAAACTTCAATGCAGGTATAGGACACATGAACGTAAGCGGGCTTGCTTTATGATTGGTTAATATTTGAAGAACAAGATAATAAAATTCTGCAATATTGGCAATATTTCATCTGGATTAGCTCTCGATATTAAATTTCAGAATCACAATTGCCAAAACATCTCTATTTTAGACCCATGGTTATTAAAATATCACAGAATTTATTTTCAGCAATAAAATCTATATTTGACGTGATTTCATGAAATAATTGTTTTCAACAAGGCAACGTTTTCATTATTAGAAAAATGTACATGGATTTTGATATATGAGACACGCCATGTGATTTTGTACCTTCGGACATCTGCGTAATTTCATTTAATACATCTACAAAAATTTACAATATTTTTCATAAATAAAGTAAAAAGTGGACAAATTTTCAGAATAAATTCGGAATATAAGTTTTTCAACTTTTGATGCCATTTACAGAAAATAATGAAAATTTTGTAAACGTATTTCATTAAATTACGCAGATCTATGTCCGAAGGTACAAAATCACATGGCGTGTCTCATATTGAGATTGAATATGTTTAATTACCAAAAGCTAATCTGACAGCAGTATTAATGTGGAACACACTGGATCGTATCCAGTGCAGGCCTCCTCTAAACTTTGCATTGAAGTTTAGATTTTAACCTATTTTTTACTTGGAAAGATCTGATTGTTTTCCTTATTTCTCACCCAAAGTGTATATTGTTACCACTCAGTTGAACCGTCTTGTCAAGACGGTTCAACTGAGTAGCAACACCATATACTTTTGATCAGAATAATTGTCAAAAATAATTCTTTGCATATTTGCAAAGTGTAAAGATCTGAATATTTTTCTTATTTCTCACCCAAACGCGTATGTTGTTACGGTTTAACTGAGTGGTAACAACATACAATAATAATGAGAAATTAGAAAAATTACCAAAAAAATATTTGCATTTTAGCAAAGTTGACGATCATGTAAACTTCATTTACAATTGAGAATCCCCGCCCCCTCTAGACGTAAATCCAGAAGCCGATTTCATCAAAGTATACTTATCTAGCACTAACGACTGCATACATTTGATGATTAAAAGTATGCAGAATTATTATACTGAATTTATTACATTATCACAGCCATTATGACTGTGATAATGTGATAAATTCAGTATAATAACAAGAAACGAGGCAAAGCCACGAAGGCCAGGTTTTTTCCAAGCATAGACACTTGGATAACATAATTATACCCACTTTTTGTAGACTAGATGGCCGTGGCCTGCATGTCGCGCCTTGGGGCGAGGCATGGACACTAAAAAAATAGATATAGTAGATGGAAAAACTTTAACCCAAAAACTTTAACCGGACACACGGACTAACGGACGGACGTATGCCAAAATGCCGACTATATCGCGCTTTGTGCAAGCAGGTGCGACAATGATGATAAACACCCATGTGAAGTATCAAGGTATTGGGTGAAGCAGTTGCAGAGATATGGTACACGAAAAAACTTTAACAAAAAAATTCAAAGTAATTTGACCTTGACATTGGGCACAGGGGCCGCACGGTTGGGGGATAGAATGAAAATATGGATGATGATAAACACCCATGTGAAGTTTCAAGGTAATGGGCGAAGCAGTTGCAGAGATATAGTATAACAAAAAAGTTTTAACCAAAAAATTTAACCAGACGTACGTTAAAAAGTTAACGTTGAAATTATAGTCAATTACGTAGAAATAATAGGTGAAGGTAAAAAAATGGTCACATGTTGGATAGTTGTATGTGGTAGGCACCCCTTGGTTATGAAGCTGTGAAAGTTTGGTGGTCCTAGGTGGTACAGTACCAAAGAAATGGACTTAAACACGAAAACTTAACATTGTAAACGCGAAAACTTAACATTGAAAATGGCTAAGTTGACTGCGCGGAAAAAATGGGTGAAGTTAAAAAATAAAGTAACATGTTGGATAGTGATATGTGGTGGGCACCCCTTGATTATGAAGCTGTGAAAGTTTGGTGGTCCTAGGTGGTACAGTAACAAAGAAATGGACTCAAACACGAAAACTTAACATTGATTGTGGACGCCGCCCGCCGCCCGCCTGCCTGCCGCCCGCCCGCCACCCGCCCGCCCGCCTTTCGCCAATCCAATAGCCTGGATTTTTTTTTCAAAAAACCTGGCCAAAAATTAACAAATTTATCCTTAAATTGAAAATTTCTCTCTCAAAGTGTACTTAGCAAGATAAGTACACTTTGTAATGCTGCTGAAATAGGCTACAGGATACGCCGCTGGATATAACCACTCACCTGTCCTTGAGTTCGGTCTGTGGTATGGGTGTGTCCGGTAGGTTGGTGACCGAGTGGAGCTTTATGATCATCGGGTTCAGCTCCCGCTTCTGTTGAGCGTCTAGGAGAGGGTTGTCGAGTTGGAGTGTGATAAAAATGTCCTCCACCCCCAGGATTGGTGTCGCCAGGCGATTTGTCACCTTCTGTATGCCTGCCGGGGTGAAATGATTGACTGACTGACTGACTGACTGACTGACTGACTGACTGACTGACTGACTGACTGACTGACTGTATGCCATGCACGGGGTGATATGACTTGATGACTGACTGATCTGACTGACTGACTGACTGACTGACTGACTGATCTGACTGACTGACTGACTGACTGACTGACTGACTGACTGACTGACTGACTGACTACTGATTGATTGAGAGTGTGAATGAACTAGATTGGTCAGTAAGCGAGGCTTACGGAATACGCCCCGTAGGCGTGGGCCCAGTTACCCCTAAATACGTAACAAAATCCAAGTGTGTGGGCTTGTGACCTTGACTCTGGGCTTAGCGGGGGAGGCACGAATGTGAGTTTGTCACACTGTGGTAGAGGTCCATCGGAGCAATGTGTGTGTGAAATGTGAAGCAGATCTGAGCAAGGAAATAGAAGTTATAACCGATTTCTCTGATGTTAAGTTTTGAAAAAGATACTAAGTATGTGACCTTGACCTTGAGATCAGCGAGGATTTGTCACAGCATGATAGTAGAGCCTTAGAGGAATGCATGCATGAAATATTAAGAATTTTTGATGAAAGAAATGGAAGTTATAACATATTTCTCTAATGTTAAGTTTTGTAAAGAGACTAAGTATGTCACCTTGACCTTGGGATCAGCGGGGGTTGGATGGTCGTGGATTTTGCACAGCATGGTAGTAGAGCCTTACAGGAATGCATGTGTGAAATATTAAGCATTTTAGATGAAGGAAATAGAAGTTATAACAATATTTCTCTGATGTTTAGTGACGGACGGACGGACGGACGGACGGACGTTCTTACAAATGGATACTTATGTGGCTTATCACATGTTAAATATTAGCCACATAAAACGAGTTTTAGCCACATAAAAGGATTTTTAGGTGGCTAATTGTAACCAACCCTATCCTTTACTAAGTCCATAACCCTGTGGGGCTAGCCACATAAGTACCCTAATTGTGGGGGACGACCCTTGGCCCGGACGCACATAAGTACCCTATGTGTGGGTTTCGGACGGACGTACGGACGGACGGACGGACGGACAACCTGACTCCAGTATACACCCCCACAACTCGCGAAAAAGTATATATGCAGCCCTGAAATTAGAATAACCTGCCCTGATGCCAGGTCCTCACCACACCAGTCACTTAGCCGCACTCTTTGAAAGTAATAGAATTAATACGAATCTTACTATTTTATAATGGGTATAACCGGATTTAACCCTCAAGTAATAAGAAAGTCAAAAATAAAATGAACCCGAGGGCTAAACCAGGGATATCGGGATCCTGTTAAGAATGAATCCCATCGTTAAATTTACCCTTCGCATTCTCCCAACCAACTGCCTAAGTAATGAACAGCATAGGTTCAAACCTTTAACCTATGGCTGAATCAAGAGAAACACGTACCGGAGAATAAGATCGCCATCCTGATGGGGACAGAACAGACGCCGAGTTTCTTGATGTTTTCTGCGGCAGCCTGGGCCTGTAACTCGATGCGACGATTCCTACGTCGCGACTGTGGATCTTTGTTGTGGGTCTTGCTGGATCCTGTAAAATGGAGGATTATTGTCTATAGAGCTCCAGAGAAGTTTTCTATCTATTCATGGAATGAATGGTCTTTTTGTTGAATTTATCAGGGTATAAACTTGGAAAAGTCGCGGGAATACTGGACGAAGGCCTCGTCCAGTATTCCCGCGACTTTTCCAAGTTTATATCCCCGATAAATTCCACAAAAAGGCCATTCATTCCTTATAATTCCAGCATTTGAAATAAATTCATCAAGAAAATGTGTTTATTTTCCGTTTTCTTAAGGATTATTTTAACTGCGCCTCACGGTTACGGAAAGTAGTTCAGCGTGGGAGTTTACTGGGATATAAATTTTGGACAGAGACTTGCTACGGGCCAATCAAATGTTAGGGAATTGTGTAAATATTTTTGTGCTGGAATTATTGTCTATAGAGCTCCAGATAAGTTTTCTATCTAAAGTGTATTATACCCCCAGATTTCAAATTCAACGCGTATTTTACTTTTACAAATGTATTATTGATTTTCTTCCTTATTTAATATGGAACAAATGATAAAAAGTAAAACAAATTTAAAAATTAACTTATTTGAGCTGCAAAAAGCAAACACTGTTTGCTTTTTGAAGCTCAACTAAGTACATTTTCAACTTTATTACAGTATTTGAAAATCAATGCATATTTTCACATTTCTGTGAGTATTTTGTACTGCCACTTTTGATAGCCAATGCTAAAATAAGTGCGTAAAAATACACACCTTATCTGGAGCTCTGATTGTCTCTACTGCCTCTACGGACTCTGCATAGTGCAATAATTCCAGCACAAAAATATTTACACAATTTCTTAACATTTCATTGGCCCGTAGCAAGTCTCTGTCCAAAATTTATATCCCAGTAAACTCCCACGCCAAACTACTTTCCGTAACCGTGAGGCGTAGTTAAAATAATTCTTAAGAAAACGGAAAATAAACACATTTTCTTGATGAATTTATTTCAAATGCTGGAATTATAAGGAATGAATGGCCTTTTTGTGGAATTTATCGGGGATATAAACTTGGAAAAGTCGCGGGAATATTGGACGAGGCCTTCCGGCCTTCGTCCAGTATTCCCGCGACTTTTCCAAGTTTATACCCTGATAAATTCCACAAAAAGACCATTCATTCCTATAATACATGTAGGTAGATGCTTTATCAAAACATGTTTGCATACATTGATTATTCAAAGAAATATTCAAATGAAATTGTATGAAAAAGGTAACAACTTCAAGACACATCACCGCACACGTGTACTAAATGATCAATTACTGATACGATCGGACACATGGGTGGTCCAAACAAAAAGCCCTTTCTGTACAGTTTTAGAATGATGAGTTTGCATTAGCTAATAGCTGTTATGAATAAGCTTTCTCAATATTTGTATGCTGTTTTGCTTTTTTTCACCCGTCCTTTACTGTGGACATATATTTAAAGCACGACGAATAAAGAAATGTATCTGTTTTTGGGAGTGGGTCGGCTTGATTGTTTATATATTCTGACGGTTTGATGTAGTTCTACGATATTCAGAGCTCCAGATAAGGTGCGTATTGCCGTATTTTACGCAATTATTTTAGCTGAATATCCATTGATTATTAAAAGTGGGAGTATAAAATATGCACAGCAATGTGAAAATACGCATTGATTTTCAAATTGAGTAGTGAAATTTGAAATTGAAACTGAGAATTTGAAATTTGAACATTTATTTCATATACAGCATACAGTATACAATAACTGGGGGCTTAGGCCCATATTTTTCTGGACCAGTATTTCTCACATAAGAAAACATGGACCAGAACCCCCAATTATATTTATTATACATGTACATGTTTATGCAACTTAATTTATATACGAGACACGCGACATGTGATTTTGTACCTCAGAAAAAGTGTGATTTTTCATGAAATATAATTACAGAAACTGTGATATTTTTGGTAAATGACGTCGTAAGTTGATGAAATTGCACATGGCGTGTCTCTCGAATATGAGGTCATATGATTTTGTACCTTCGTCATGCAATTTTGTCAACTTTTGACGCCATTTACGCAAAATATTGTAAATTTTGTTAACATATTTACTGAAATTACGCAGATATCCGAAGGTACAAAATCACATGGCGTGTCTTATATGAGACACGCCATATATTTCTGATCAGCAGCAGCTTGGACAATACCAGGGTTCCCACTCTTCCATGACTTTTCCATGACTTTCAAGGACCTGTTTTCGAAATTCAAGGACCCATATTTGCATGGATGATGCTGATGAAACGGTGTCGAGCCTGGAATACACTTGTGTTGGGGAGAGAAGTTACTTCTCTCCCCAACACAAGTGTATTCCAGGCTCGACACCGTTTCATGTAGTACTTCAGTTCTGAATTTACACGATTTGGTGCCAGGTGCCCTTACCATATCAAATCGTTGGCTCGAAATCACGAAATTGCACTGAACTTTGCTCAACAACACCAATAATTGGACTGGAATCCAAATTCCATGACTTTCAATGACCTTTTCAGAAAAAGAGGCAAATTCCATGACTTTCCAGGCCTGGAATCCATTTTTCCAAATTCCATGACTTTCCAGGAATTTAAGGACCAGTGGGAACCCTGCAACACCAACCTGACGACCCGGCAGACTTCACAGATGACCGGTTCTTCGGAGTGTCCTGCTCCGTCTGGACGTGGGAGACGGTAGATTGGGCGTGGGACTTGCGCGAGCTCACCTTGCTGGCACGAGAGTCATAGCCCTGCCCCGTGGCCGGTGTTTCATCCTGCCCAGCCAGCCGCCCAAGACGGCTGAACGATGACCTATAATAAACATGTATGATATAACCTGATGTGGGTAATATGTTTGATGTGACAATGATCAAGGTGTATGATCACGTGGTACTAACACGTGGTACTAACAACAACAACAAGTACCATACTGAAACTTCCGCAATCCATCTGATTCAAAGGACGTATTCTTTTATATTGTCCTTATTACGTATATTGTCCTTATTTTGCCAAAACTTCTGTTGTTTTTGCGAAGAATCGATTTCCGTGTCTCTGACACGGAAATCGATTCTTTGCAAAAACACATAAGTCTGTGCCAAACTCCCTGGACCACCAAATGCATCTCATGAAGACACGTTTGCTGCGCCATATTTCATCAAAATCCGTTGCATATTAAGGAAAATATCAAATAATACAGTCGAGCACCAGTACCTCGAACGTCAGTATCTCGATGGTATCCCCTATCTCGATGATTTGCTAAAGTCCCGAATTATATCCTTATTTGTTTAATGTAAATTGCCTCGGCTATATCAAACATGCCCTATCTCGAACATGTTCTCTATCTCGAATGTTCATTCTGTCCCCTTCGTATAAAAATACGTTCAAATACGTTAAAAATCACTTCGCTGTCTCGATCACATAAACGCTTGGGTAAATCACCTAAGCGCCTGGCTGCCAAGATCAATTTGGTTAACACTAATTTTCAAAACCTATTATCAAACGAAACGAAATAAATTCACACCTGCCTCGGGTTGTTTGCTTAATTGGTCCACCTCGATTTGTTTGAGTGTTTGACACGATTCGTTAAGCATATCATGCTGAACATTTAACGGTACTGCGAACTACGAGACGACGTGCCACATGACATTCTTAACGCCCTGTCAGTCCACGGCATTCTTCACACAGCTGTAATAAAAGCAACACATGTTTTGTTTCATTATTCCTTTATTGTTTACTCGTGATGTGATGGGTAACATGATTTGATATTTTTTGCGAAAATATTTGACCATGTCACTTCCTCGGTATCTCGAACCTAGTCCTATCTCGACTGAAATACGATCTCCCTTCGACTTCGAGATAATGGTGCTCGACTGTACTTACTTTGGAGTGGGCGATGTTGTTGTTGTTTTAACCACGAGATCATGCACCTTGATGATGTTATAATCTCACCCATGGGACAAGCATATCCCGCGTCTTCGGATCCATAATTTTTAAAACTCAGGTTTTACTATTTGACATTACCAGGCAGTCGATAGGTTTTTTCGTGACAATCCCAGGTCAATGGCCCTCAAATCAAGTGAACTAAGTTGTAAGTCTGTGTGTTGTTTGCATGAAAGCTGAGAGTGCAACATTATCGGTCAAAATAGAATTGAACTTTATCATGTCTACAGATGTTTTTAACACAAAAATACAGCACATGCCAGTCTCAGACCATGGCAACGAGAATAACGTTACGTAACTAATGAAATTACGTCATATTCACTGGTTTTCCTGCATAAATGAGACACGCCATGTGATTTTGTACCTTCGGACATCTGCGTAATTTCATGAAATATATTTATTGTAAATTTTATAAACGTATTTCATGAAATTACGCAGATGTCCGAAGGTACAAAATCACATGGCGTATCTCAATTATAACTTTGAGCATGTTCTTCAAATTTTTACTCAAAATCAATCTGATAGGCCAAGACTGAGTACACCTGAAACTTCCTGATTTTGTTAATGAGAGCCAAGCACATGTTACCTAGCAACTTCGTCCCTGTTGGGTACAGCCAAAAGGGTGTTAGGGGTGGGGGAGGACGGCTCGTGACCCTGGGACGATTTGTCGCCACTTGCCCGAGACCCGGGCTTCCCATCTGGCTGCGGTGTATCTGTAACAGACATTACACAAGGTTTGTTTGTTTTGTTTGTTTATTGGTGTTTAACGGCCTATCAACAGCTAAGGTCATGTAAGGCCGGGCAAACGGGTTCGATCCCATTTTAACCTGCTGCATTGGGGGGAAAATTCCAAAATCAGAACTGAATATTTACATCGAGAAACAATATATTCAGCCCTGAAATTAGAATAACCTGACCTGGTGGCAGGTCCATACCACACCAAAGTCACTTGGCCCCTTCCCCTAAAATAGGATTACGAATAATCGTAATACTCACATAAGGGGTATAACCAGATTCAACTGTCACATACAAAATGCAAGGTAAAGTGTGTGGTACAGAGCTCCAGATAAGGTGCATATTGGAGTATTTTACGCAATTATTTTAGCTGAATACACATTGTCTATCAACAGTGCGAGTGAAAAATACACACAGCATTGATTTTCAAATTGAGTAGTGAAAATACTGTCATAAAGTTTAAAATTCACTTAGTTGAGCTGCAAAAAGCAAACAGTGTTTGCTTTTTGCAGCTCAAATAAGTGAATGTTTAAATTTGCTATATTTTTTATCATTTGTTCCCTATTTAATAATGAAGAAAATCAATAACTCATTTATAAAAATAAAATACGCAATGATTTTGAAATCAGGGGGTGTAGTACGCTTTAGACACAAAGCTTATCTGGAGCTCTGGTGGTATACATGCGTTATAATTGAATCGCATAATTATAATCATGTATTTTCATAGGTTATGTATATTATATTTACCAGTAAAATATATTGCAGCTAAAAATGTTTTAAAAGTTGGCTTCCGATCTATTAGGCACAAAATGTTCTTTAAAGAAATTAAATAAGTGTATGTACATGTAATTGTGCAACTATTCCACCAGTTTTAAATATTATGAGTGCCCAGATATCATAATTTATTAATCCTTAAATTACTGATGTGATGTGCGTTTGTATCAGGCTATTTTGATATACAAATGAGGCAGGACAATTTTAAATTGTTTATATCAATTAAATGCATCACCTGAATAAATATTTTTTGTCGATATATAAAAAACACATCAAAAACTAAGTAAAGAGAGTAAAAATTGTTTCCGTTAAAATAAAAAAAAAACATGGTTATTGTCCCTAATATCAAGAGTGGCAATTCACATAATGCCAATTAACACGCGAGGTCATGGTAAAGGATTGTTTATTTTGCCCAAAAAATGTCATATTCTAAAGAATGGACGAAGAAAATAATTCTCCCTATATTACAATCCCAGGGATGTGGGAGAGCAGATTTAACTTAGAATGCGGGAAACATAAATTTTCCGTCTGCTGTTGTTTTACATTTTGTCTTATTCATCAATAAAAACATGGTTTGACAGCACTTTAGAATCATTTCCACTGGAAATGATTCTAAAATGCTGTCAAACCATGTTTTTATCAAGAAAAATGGGAAATAAAGAAAAAAAAACCAGCAGACGGACCCACATTTTATTCAGCACTGCAAGGTTTAAAGAAAACTGCTGCAACACAGTCATCCATCTATAGCAGCGATTATACACAAAAAGAACAATGTATCAAGTTGCATCAGTTTGCAGGCTGATCAGGATCTTTATTGATCAGAAATGAAACCTTGACCTTGACCTTGGGGAAAGGGGTGGGGGGGTGGGTCATTGATTTGCTGTAGCACAATAGAGGATCATCAGATGAATGCATGTATGAAATATCAAGGCGTTCCTTGTAAAGAAACAGAAGTTATAAAAAGACATTTACTCCAACGTTACGTTTATGATGTTGATCTTGGGGAAAGGGGTGGGGGGTGGGTCATGGATTTGCTGTAACACAATAGAGGATCATCAGATGAATGCATGTATGAAATATCAAAGCGTCCCTGCGAAAGAAAGCTACCGTACACAATATTTACCCCAACGTAAAGTTTATGAACATGCTATGTTTGTGACCTTGACCTTGGGGTAAAGGTTGGGTGGTGGGTTGTGGATTTGCTACAGCATGATAGAGGAATGCATGTATGAAATATCAAAGCGTTCCATGAAAGGATGCAGATGTTATAAGACATTTACCCCAACATTAAGTTTATGAGTGTGCTAAGTTTGTGACCTTGACCTTGGGGCAAGGGTTGGGTGGTGGGTCATGGATTTGCTATAGCACGATAGAGTATCATCAGATGAATGCATGTATGAAATATCAAGGCGTTCCATGAAAGGAAACAGATGTTATAAGACATTTACCCCAACATTAAGTTTATGAATGTGTTACCTTGACCTTGGGGAAAGGGGTGGGTCATGGATTTGCTATAGCACGATAGAGTGTCATCAGATGAATGCATGTATGAAATATCAAGGCGTTCCATGAAAGGAAATAGATGTTATAAGACATTTACCCCAACGTTAAGATTATGAATGTGTTAAGTTTGTGACCTTGACCTTGGGTTAAGGGTTGGGTGGTGGGTCATGGATTTGCTACAGCATGATAGAGGGTCATCTGAGGAATGCATGTATGAAATAACAAGGTGTTCCATGAAAGGAAACAGAAGAACAGAAGTTACAAGACATTTACCCCTACGTTAGGTTTGTGGACGCCAACAAGATGCCGACGCCGACGACGCCGGGGGTATGCCATAAGCTCTTTTGCACTTCGTGCAGGCAAGCTAAAAATGGACACCAAGGGGAGATAAGTCATCGGAAATTTTTGAAAATCAATAGGCTTCTTCGTCTTACCGTGATAAACATCCGTCAAGTAGAACTCAAGTTATTGCGTGGACAAGCTGTGCACCCCACCCCCCCTGTACAAGATGAATACATAATACGTCGTTTTTAAACGGGCGTATAAGAAGTGTTTATGTTCAACATTGGTTAAATACTGCCAATATCACTGACCACGTTTCCTGCTGACGCTGCTATCCTTGCGGAATGTGATTTCCTTGGGCAGCGGTCGCACCGCATTCGCCTTCTTGGGCTGCATGGCCACAAACGACGTTGACTGTCGCAGCACGATCGCCTTCACTCCGCCAATATCGTCCGCATCATCACCTGTAGTTGGTTTATCGATTTTTATTTGGTAGTTGAATAATTGATTCAATGGAGTTTTAAGTCCATTCAAGAACAAGGTCAAGTACAGTTCTCTAAATATAACCAGAATGTACCATGCTGAGCATATACTTGAATCTCAAGCTCAAAATCACTGGCTTGATCAACTAGCTCAGCTCAGAATGTTTAATTTTGAGTACAAAATTTGGGACTGATTAACCCGTTATTGGTCAGATACAATTACAGTAGCCTGAAATTTTGGAGAATTCTTTTTTCTCTATTTTCTCTATTCCTGTTCACAGTATATTGTATATGTCACTACAAATCGGCTTGTCAATACGGTTCAAATGAGTGGTCACAACATATACCGGTACTTTCATTGAGAAATAACAAAAATAAAATATTTAAAAAATGTCATACCCGTACAGGTGTATTCCACATGTACAGGTGTATTCCACATGTACAGGTGTATTCCACATGTACAGGTGTATTCCACATGTACAGGTGTATTCCACATTATTCCACTTGTACAGGTGTATTCCACATGTACAGGGTTCCCACTCTTTTGGGAAGACCAAATTCCATGACTTTCAAGGACCTGTTTTCGAAATTCAAGGACCCATATTTGCATGGATGATGCTGATGAAATGGTGTCGAGCCTGGAATACACTTGTGTTGGGGAGAGAAGTTTCAGGAATGCCAAATCTACACAAGAATTCCGCTACGGAAGCGGTGTCGCGCCTGCCGAGGCATTTGACCGTGAACATTACAAGTAAATAAATGACCTTGACCTTCAGAATTTGGATGTGGGGGTGTGCATAATGAAGCATCATCCGTAGACAAACATTGATGTGAAATATTATCAATGTCTGGAGAGGGGTTAAAGAGATATTGTGAAAAAACAATAACTTTAACGCATTTCTGTTACAAATCCGGTGAACATTACAAGTAAATAAATGACCTTGACCTTCAAAATTTGGAAGTGGGGGTGTGCGTAATGAAGCATCATTCCTAGACAAATATTGATGTGAAATATTATCAAAGTCTGGCAAGGGGTTAAAGAGATATTGGGAAAAAACAATAACTTTTAACGCATTTCTGTTACAAAACCGGTGAACATTACAAGTAAATAAATGACCTTGACCTTCAGAATTTGGATGTGGGGGTGTGCGTAATGAAGCATCATCCCTAGACAAACATTGATATGAAATATTATCAATGTCTGGCAAGGGGTTAAAGAGATATTGTGAAAAAACAATAACTTTAACGCATTTCTGTTACAAAACCGGTGAACATTACAAGTAAATAAATTACCTTCACCTTGAGAATTTGCATGTCGGGGTGTGCGTAATGAAGCATCATCCCTAGACAAACATTGTTGTGAAATATTATCAAAGTCTGGCAAGGGGTTAAAGAGATATTGTGAAAAAACAATAACTTTAACGTATTTCTGTTACAAAACCGGTGAACATTACAAGTAAATAAATGACCTTGACCTTGATAATTTGGATGTGGGGGTGTGCGTAGTGAAGCATCATCCGTAGACAAACATTGATGTGAAATATTATCAATGTCTGGCAAGGGGTTAAAGAGATATTGTGAAAAAACAACTTTAACGCATTTCTGTTACAAAACCGGTGAACATTACAAGGAAATAAATGACCCTGACCTTCAAAATTTGGATGTGGGGGTGTGCGTAATGAAGCAGCATCCCTAGACAAACATTGATGTGAAATATTATCAATGTCTGGCAAGGGGTTAAAGAGATATTGTGAAAAAAACAATAACTTTAACGCATTTGCCTTACAAAAAAACCGGACGACGCGGACGACGCGGACGACGCGGACGACGCGGACTTTTCCGCGACGCGGATGACGCGGACGACGCGGACGACGCGGACGACGCGGACGACGCGGACGACGCGGACGACGCGGACGGAAAAAGCGTCGACTATAGTCGCGCCTCTGCTAAAGCAGGCGCGACAATAAACTGAAATAATTATTGCTAGCTCCAAATCATTAATAGAGCACTTCAAATGATTTGGAGCTAGCTCAAAATATTTAATGCTAGTTCTAATTATTTAGAAATAGTATTAATTATTTGAGTAGATGTAGATTTGGGGTTCCATATAAATGGAGTACAAATTTGCCCAGATAGCTGTATAAACACAGCCTCAATACACGAACATTGTATGTATACTGACCTTGCTTGAGGGTGGGCAGCTTGAAGAATTTGGGTCGATCAAACTTGGCGCGCGTGCCCATCTTGTCCTTGGTGTCCCAGACTCGCAGCTCCATGGTGTGGGTGTACAGCTTCAGGAGAAGGTCCTTTGTCACCGTCATCGTGTGGCTGAACACAAACATAAGAGTTTGTTTATTGGTGCATTGGGTGGAAAATCCCAAAATCAGAACGGAATATTACATCGAAAAAAATACATATTCAGCCCTAAAATTAGAATAACCTGACCTGGTGCCAGGTCTATACCACACCAAAGCCACTTGGCCCCTTTCCCTAAAAGTAATAAGATTACGAATAATCGTAACACTCACATAAGGGGTATAACCAGATTCACATACAAGAATGCCAACGACGTACGCAAGGGTCAAACCAGAGGCCCGTTTCACTAAACTTAAATTATTACGATAAAAATGTTTGGACAAAGACTTTTATTAATTTGCATATCACATAAATGAGGCTGACTAACGTTACCATGTTGCACCTACATGCACACATCATGCACTGAAGGTTTTCCAACATCGGCTGCCGTTGAAATGTTACTCTAAAATTAAATTTTGCACTGACAAACTTCTTAGTCATACAAAGTTTAGTGAAACGGGACCCAGTAGCCGATTTCACCAACATTGCAAAGTATACTTTGAGGGAGTAATCATTTATTTTTCCTGAAATGCATTATTTCATATAAAACTAACGACTGCATATATTTGATGATTAAAAGTATGTATACTTATTATATTGCAATGTTGATGAAATCGGCTACAGGTGTCTGGTCAGGACTCCGGTAAGGATGAACCCTGTAGCCTATTTCATCAACATTGCAAAGTATACTTTAGTAGCAAAGTATACTTTAGTAGCAAAGTATACTTTGAGGGAGAAATTTTCAATTTTATGATAAATTTATTAATTTTTATTATACTGAATTTATTACATTATCACAGCCAATTTGGCTATGATAATGTAATAAATTCAGTATAATAATTCTGCATACTTTTAATCATGAAATATATGCATTTGTTAGTTCTATATGAAATAATGTATTTCAGGAAAAATAAATGATTACTCCCTCAAAGTATACTTTGCTAGTAAAGTATACTTTGCAATGTTGATGAAATAGGCTACTGATCATTAACTCTTTGCATATGCTACAGGCCCGTAGCCAGGGGGGGTCGGAGCGGTCGGACGACCCCCCCGCCCAACCTCGAGGTTCACTTTTTTAGCCTTGAGGTCCACTTTTTTAGACCCCCATAGATACTTCAGACCCCTTGAGCCTTCGAAACGACCCCCCCTTCAAACAGGTCTGGCTACGGGCCTGTGCTAGTGGCGAAAATATCCGCCAAACAAATTAGGACTATATGTTTTATTTCTCTGTAAATATGTCTTGGAATTTCATTAGAATTGAGTCCTTAGGACTCAATTCTAATGAAATTCCAAGACATATCATGATATTTACAAGGAGAAATAAAAAAAATATGATGAATTTTTGTCCGCTAGTTTTGAACTATTTATAGCCCACAAGTTTCCCAGCATGCAAAGAGTTAAATAAAATGGAGAATATCAGGCAAGCGTCTTTTGATATCAAGGTTATCAAGAAAGGCTAACAACCATGGACGCGACCCAAATGTTCATACTACCAAAACGCGCAAAGGTTGTTACCAGAGCTCCAGATAAGCTGCGTATTTGCTTAAATACCCAATTAAAATTGCCAAAAACCCAATTGAAATCAGAAGTATCCAGTATCAAAAAGCAATACTTATTTTATGGTACCTTTATCATGCAGCAGAAAACAATATTTTTAACAGACCACAAATATAGCACATTTTTCTTATTTTCCATGAAAACATATCTTGGTATTTCATTATAATTGTCTCCAAGGAGACAATACTAATGAAATGCAAAGACATGTTTTAATTTCGAAGCAAACTATTCAATAATTGCTGTATGTTGATATGTAAACAGTAGTACGATTTTATTTTACCCAATTAAAATACCCAATTGCTTCAGAAATGATGGATTAACAATACTCAATAACCAATTCCTTATCTGGAGCCCTGTGTTACACTGTCAACATGAAATGTATACTGTACATAGATCATATATGTGGCCGTGATTGGAGAAATGGGGCTTATGGGATTTTTGAACACTGTGCGGATGCACAGGCTGATCTGGATCTACACTGGTCGCAAAACGAATAAGCCCCATTTCTTCAGTCTCAGCCACAAGTGGCATTTGTGTCTACATCAGAATCTGTCATGCTTGGTATAACATGTCAATAACGCATAGTATAGTTTGCCCTACTTTCTAAGCCAATCGCTGTACAGAATTATGCTCCACTTATTTCACATATTGCAACGTTTAACCCCAAAAAGTTATATTTTACCAGATTTAATGCTTAGATGTTCGACAAGAAATGAAAAATCAATACTCAGATGGGAAATTGCATTGTAACCTTGGCTGAACTATAAGTCACTAGCGCTCCCTTGCATTTAATTCCTTAAACATCCAATATGTGAACAATAATTTACACGTAGGTAGGGATGGTAAAATGTGTTTCCTTCTATAAATGGCCTTTATAGTGACGTTTTATGGTTTTTAGAGCTTGGTGTATTTTTCTGACTTTCTGCCTGTTTCTGAACACAGGTTGAAGTAACGAACCGAGGTCTATAAATACATTAAATACAATGTATGCCCATAAATGCCCATAAATGCGTGAATTGTACACTGTACCATCCCCACTACGAGTTACTGACCAGGGGCCCGTTTCACTAAACTTTGTACAACTACCGGTAAGAAGTTTGTACGTGCAAAATTGCAATTTAGCATAACATTTGCACTAATAGCCACTGTTGGTAACTTTGTTTAAGATGTAATAATGTGTACATGTAGGCGGGAAATGGTAGCATTAGTGAACCACTTTACTGTGAGAAGCAACTTAATAAAAATCTTCGAAAGACTGATGACTCACCTGTGCGACCAGGCCACCCAGGTAATGTCCCCGTCCTGCCATGTTTTCAGCACCCGCGGGTCGTGTCGCTCCATGTAGATCTTGGCGGCCAAGCCGTACGTGACGACGTCCGTCTTCGTCAGTTCGTCGGATTCGGGGACCAGGTAGTACTCGAGATGGTAGTAGTTCTGGGCCCGCGGGGCTTCGAACACTCGCTTCTTCTTCTTGATGAGGTCATGGATATCTGTCTGGTCATCATCACCTCCCGGTACTGTCGATTTTAAATTCATTCAATGTGGGATACTTTAGCACAGGTCAGTGCTCCAGATAAGGAATTAGTAATTGAGTATTTTCACTCAATCATTTCTGAAGCAATTGGGTATTTAAAATTTTTAATTAGGTAAAATACAAGAGCTGTAGGAGAACAGCATAGCTCGATAATGAGGGTTGTCGATGTACACATAGCTTGACAAACAAGGTGGCCACGGCCTGCATAAAAACCTTAACCAAGGTTGACTAAAAACCTTAACCAAGGGAAATTAAGTAAGTAATTCAAGGTTAAATGTAGGTCAATGTCAGATATAGGTCAGGGATTATTGATGTACATCACTCGGAGAAGAAGTTTTCCAAGTATGGTTGCTGTAGGCCCAGAAGTATTCCATATACAAGCTTGACTAAAAACCTTAACCAAGGGGAATTAACTAAGTAATTATCCTTAAACTGCAATGGGTTTATGAAGAATTAAAAATAAAAAGTAATCCAGATTTACATGTACATGTAGTAATATACTATATATAGTTATAATTTGTAATAACACATGACTACAATGTATTGTGAATAATCCTACACACGGTAACATTTTTTATTTACTAACACTTAACCCTTAGACCGCTACTCACAACAATTGTCGTCTGCTGTTGCTTTTATATCTTGCCTTATTTCTCAATAAAAACTTGGTTTGACAGCACTTCAGAATCATTTCCATTTATCATTTCCAATGGAAATGATTCTGAAGTGCTGTCAAAGCATGTTGTAAATTATTCTAAAGTGCTGCCACAGCATGTTTTTGATGATAAAAATGGAAAATAGAAAATAAACAGCAGACGACAAAAAAAATTAAGATAACAAGGCAACTATTAAAGGTGCATGCCCACTCAGTAGGCACAAAATGTTCTTTATGCATAGGAATTAAATAAGTGTATAATTGTGTCTCTATTCCACCAGTTCTAAAAACGAGTGCTCGCTAATAGCTATACATATATAATATCATTTAGTAATATTTATTTTACTGACAGTGACTCGAGGTGGAATCAGGCTATTTTCATATGCAAATGAGGCATGATAATTTTTAATTATTCATACTACCGGTAATCAATACATGGTGTAATGGTGAATGAATGTTTATTTTGACAGAAAATGTCTCAGATGATGTCTCTGATATAAAGAACATTTTGTGCCTACTAAGCGGGCATGTACCTTTAAAGTAAAGCAAAGACAAAGTAATAAACAGAGCTCCAAAATAGCTGCATATTTGCTTACATACCCAATTAAAATTGCCAACAAGAGTGCCGCAAGTCACAAAATACGCCCGTCGAATATGGGCCAGACAGTGAAGATGCAGAAATGTGAAGCTGTCACCAAGGCAAGAAACATTAATGAGAATTTGAAAGTCTAGCATTATTTCTTCATATCGTTGTGCTAAACATGTATACTAATTTAGGCATAGATAGAAAAGTAGAGTGTAAAGTAGAAATGATAGGGAATTGGATACAATAATGTAGAAAAAATGGCGAAGTTAAAAAGGCGATATTTTTTCGCCATAGAAACACCAAGGTGCACATCTTCAATATGTGTAGAAGACATGTGCATAGTTTCAGATCGATTGACTGAAAAGTTTCGGAGGAGTTGTGTACACAAACTCTGTACCGTATATATAGAATTGTATAGAAAAATGTAGAAAAAATGGCTAAGTTAAAAAGGTGATATTTTTGTTAAAAAATATTTTTTCGCCATAGAAACACCAAGGTGCACATCTTCAATATGTGTAGAAGACGTGTGCATAGTTTCAGATCGATCGACTGAAAAGTTTCGGAGGAGTTATGTACACGAACTATGCGCTTTTTCTGCAGCCGCCCGCCCACCCGCATAATACGTACCGTTTAAACAGTCGTATAAAAATGGAAAATTATTACTAATTTTAGTTTTTATTATTCATACTCACCTGAATGGTTGCAAACTATTAGGTTGCTATGAAATCGTCCAAATAATAAAAATCTGCCTACTCTAATCACTCAATTAGCCCACCATAGACCATTCCGCTCTATACACAGCCAGTTTGCCAGTCCGCTATTTAACCCCTTCTATTATTGTTAGGTATCCAGCTTCAAGTAGTTACTCATTTCCATCAGGAAATAACACTGCTAGTAGAATAACAGACCGAAGTAACTTAAGTAGGGAGAAGATGAAACCATCAAGCGGGGAACGGGAGGAGGGTCTACCTTACCATTCAGGTGAGTATGAATAATAAAAACTAAAATTAGTAATAATTTTCCATTTTTATGTCTTCAAACCAACCTGAATGGTTGCAAAGAATTCGTAGTGATGGTGGGAGGTATTCTCACTACTCATCCTCGACCGGAATGGTAAGGCAGATTTTAAAAACCCTCGAAACAGACAAAATATTTGGCCTAGGTACAAACTTGGGTGTTACCTATATAGTAATAACATGGTCTCACCCTAGAATCATAGGGGTGACCCATCCGGGCCCCCCCCCTTTTCTACGATAGTAGATGAGAGGTGGATAAAGACAAGCACCACCACGCTAGCTTCGTAGACTGAATCATAGACTTCAACCTGCTATACTTGGTAGCACGCCGGAGAATACTAATGGCATAGCTGCTACGAACAGACAAAAGGCCTGGCGAATGTCGGAGCCTGGCACTTCACATGCCATAGCTGAACTGAGATATACTCAAAATCATAACATTGTCTCCTGAAGACACCTGACTCGTCCATATCGAGAACACAGTATAAAAACGCCCTAAGCACTAAGGTCATCCTAACAAGGAAGTGCTGAGGCGTCAAACTGGCCCTAAAGCCAGACCAAAACCTATACATATAAACCCAACGTGAAACACTATCCTTTTGCAACACCACTGCTACAAACTAGATAGGCAGCCTCGCCCTAATCGAAACATGTACAAAACAATGCCTACTGGGCCAGCGTGATGAACCGTAAGAACCATAGATCACCACAGATTCCCGTTCATCAACAAAATCAAGTGAAGCTCATCGAGCGGTGAGCCACACTTACCAACCCCCAGGACTCCACTGGAAAAACAAAAACCGAATAATCGGGTAATCAGAAAAATTCGCAGCCTATCGCGAACAGGTAGATCCCAACAGCCTCCTAGACTAGATGCTACCGGCTGATAAACCCACAACTGCACCCGCTGCTACCAACGGACCCAGTTGCAGCACATATCCCAGAGCTGCCAACCCCATGTCGGTCACATGAGGAACATGGAGAAAAGGGGCTATTTTCCGGAACACCACATATGTTTCCGGAACACAAAACAGTACTCACTGATATGCATAAGATAACTATATAGAGCTTTGGCCCTAGTTTCGGCCACCAAGACTAACCGAAAAATACAATAACACTGCTTGCAAGACACAAAATCATACCTCGCTTTGACAGGACCAAATTGGGCCATGTCTCGCTGTAATCATTGATGAACAGATGTGTTCAACTAACTTCTTCCGATAAAAAAGACCCAAATTCATTGGCTGCACGCTTAGGAATAGACATTTATGAATTTACGTGATGAATAAATCAATATCGCTGATCGCTTAAGGGCCTCGGCGAATATGATTACGGGTAAATAAAAAATTAGGATTTAATGACTGAATTGTGAAACGAAATCATTAATTCCAGATATTCCCGCGCTGATTTTATTAAAAAACGTACTTTTAATTGTAATCCGTACTTCCGTATTCTAACGTATATTCCGGAACAATATGGAAAAATCGTAACAGTTGGCAACTCTGCATCTCCTACCAGTGCAGAGAGCGATCATAGAAAGAAGTTAAGACTACACACACCTCGTGCCGTTTTGGCGTAAACAACCCAGCTGCAGAACCACTTACTATAGTATATGCTCAAGTAATGGCCCTATCTATCCAACGGAAGACAATGGATTGCGATACCTCCCGTTGGCCTAAAGTTGGTAAGAAGAAACTTTACGGTCGGACCGAATGTCCTAAGTCTTCCGAACCTAATGCTACACCGCACGGACTGGACAGAAAGTGCGATCCACTGTCGCTGACAGACGTGACGGAGGAAGGCCCGGAATCACAACTGGATCCACTCATGTGAGGAAGGATAATGTATCTGAGGGAGAAATCCCGGTTCATAGGAGAAACGAACCGAGTTCCTCCCACAGACAAAACGCTGATCGACCAACAGAAAACAAGGAACTAGCCTACATTCTAAGCCAAAGCGAAGGCCAGAATAAAAAGAAACAAAAGAAAATCACTAAATTCACCTATAGTGGAATTGAGCGGATCGACCGACTGACGATGGCCCCAATCCACCCAGGCTCACTACTTAGCGTCAGACAACTTAGAGGTGGATGGACGCTGAGACTGAGCAAGAAACAAACTGAGCGATGACCTTGACAGCGTCATCTGAAAAACTCCAGCGACTGGAAGGCCCGCCTGATAACCTCCAGACGTGAAGGTTAAACATACGCACTAAGAGTCTACCCCCCATGTTGAAACAGACAAACCCTGGCTGACCGGAAGAACTATTGGCCGGACTGTCAGCAGGACCAAAGGCATAACGAACCAGCTCCTGGTTGGCCAACCTGGGCCACCAGAGCGATCCGTGACTGAACGTCGCGAATCTTCTGAAAGAATAGGAGCAGCATCACGAACGGTGGAAACACGTACCCGTCCTGACTGATCCAAGACAAGGACAAGCGTCCACTGCCAACGCCCGATGGTAGGGCACCGGAGACACAAACAGTGGCAACAGATGGTAGCCTTGCCGCAACAATCCACAAATGGATACCCCCATCCGGACAAGATCGCACTGGACACCGACGGATGCAGAGGCCATTCCGTCAGAACCGGAGATGACAGCAGAAACCATAACCAACTGCCCGTGCAGAACAGAATCCGCCGCTGTCAACCCCCGGAACACTGCCAAAAGCTGTAACATGTTGATGTGTCCCTGAATTCCCTGCACTGACCACCCATCCGAAAAAAACACCGATGTAGGGGCTCCAGATGAGCCCCCCAGCCTTCTCACGACTCGTCTGTGGACAGAAAACGAGTAGGAGGAGGTAACACCATGGGAACTCCCTGTAGGAACCAGACCTCCACTGCCCACCATCTGATACAACGTAGGAAGATGGTGAACATAGGCAGAGACCGATCCCAAGGATCGCGGTGCAGCCTCCATAGCCCTAGTAAGTAAACTGGAGGTAGCAGAAGTAACCTTCCCAGCACCACATACCCCGCAACTGCACCCGGAATGTCCAGGAATGACAGCAATTTCCTAGCTGACAGAGAACCTCTGACCAGAACCCGGAAACTAGGTCAGGATGCCACGCAACCTGTCCAACGGTACTCCGATGACTGATCGATCGGTCAAGAAGTTCATTCCCACCTAAAAGAAAACCTGTGTGGGAACCAACTACGAGTATTCTAGATTGGAGAAGAGAGACCTAGATGAGTAACAACCACATACCACCGCCAGATTCCGTATTAGTGAACGAACGCACTAACAGTGAATGAACCAGTCGTCCAGATACTGGAGCAGAGAGACCCCCAGCCGCCTAGCCTCCGCTGCCACCATCTCCATGAGAAGCGTAAACACGCGAGGGGCCGCCAACGATCGAACGGTAACACACGAACTAAAAGACACGATACCCGGAAACAAACCTAAACTTCCGAAAGCATCTGCGGATGGACACGTGGAAGTACGAGACCCGCAAATCTATGGAAACGACCCAGTCTCCCGGGCAAAAGGCGCTCCGACCACGTCCCGAACTTCCTGTATAGCACTATACTTTAAGAGAGAGAGAGGCTAAACTTGAACCCTTGAAAAATACCCCCGTCCGGGGAAACGACCCCACAGGAGGTTGAAAAGACGAAGCAGCAGGAGGAACCGTCGGTACCGAAGCTGCCCTTTGGCCGTTCGTAAGCACAATTTGTCAGAGGTCAAAAGAGCCGAACGGAGCAAAAAACTTAGGCAGGACCGTTCAAGAAAGACGAGCCGACTAGCACTGCGTCTCACCTGGACAAGAGCATGTCCATAGAAACCTCCAAAGATATGTTGACAACAGGCTTGGAGGCACTGACCGCCGACTGAAGCACTGCGTCCAGACGATGAATCATCGATAAAGGGAGATCTCAAAAAACCACGCCACATAGAGGGCCATGTAGAACTTAGACCCCAGAGTGGCGATAAAAGTTTTGGGCACTTGGAACCCCCCGCGTGGCCAAATCCTACCAAACGCTCTCTCAATCTACGTATCAAGAAACCCTACTGTGGAAGAGAAAAGAAAAGAAAAGAAACCTCAGCAAATCCGGCATCTCCACCACCGAATCAGCCTCATCCAAGGCATGAATCTCGGCGGTGGCGGCGGCAGAAGCGGAAACACATCTGCAGGCAGCAGAGTGTAAACTGCATTCAGAACAACCCAGAAGGAGGGAGGAGGCGAAACAAACTCATCCTCCACCGCAGATTCATGAACAAAGCTGCCCTCTGCTGAGGCGTCGACTAGGAACACGGGAACTGTACCGTGATCCAGAATGTACCCTTACTAAGGAATACCCTTCACAGGCGAAATGGTAAGAGCAATAAGAACCGAATGGCCGTCTCCAACAGCCATCCGAGGAAGTACCCACAGGGGAGGCTCCACTGGCAAAACCAACGGTTGTGAACGGAGCCGACAAACCCCTAAATTCTGGAACTAGACCGGGCCACCAGAATCTTAGCCAACTGAACCTTCATAACCCTATAGCATGTCGAGTCCTTAAACTTGACAGGGAATTCGAACTCATATACACTCGAATAAAAGAGCAGGCCAGACCTGTATGGAGCCAAAGCACCACGGAGTCCATACCACCTCAACCATCTCCTACGAAAATGGAAGATCCAGATCCCGAGGAGCCAGATACAAAAACAAAATTATGTTTACAGAATACGAACCCACGCACACACCGTTCATAGACTTGTTGCTACCCCGGTGCCCGGTGCCTGCCCGGTGCCCGGTACACAATACCGGGCGCCTCTCCTACGAGAGCTAGGTTCCGCTGTGACCGGGTGAATGGGATCCAGCAACCGGCCGCAGCAACCCTGTGATAGGTAAAGCCCGCTGAAACCGGGTGATATAGGGTCAAGAACTGGCCGCAGCAGAATGTAAATGCTTTAAAGACGGCACTGGTTCGATAACCTTGCATGTCGGGACCGACTATAAATCCCCATCCGATAGCACTAGGCTATCACGAAGATGTCAAGCCCAAGGACACGCAGAATCGGCCAGAGTCGGAATTGGAACTCGGAAACCTTTCGATCCGTAGTCCGATGCTCTACCACTGAGCTATAGCAGCTGACCTCGGTTGCTAAGCCGATCACGACTCCTATGACGTGATCGACACCCCGATCTCCGGGAACACTAAGAACTTCTTCCTAAAAAGTACACTGGCCAGGGGATCGAACCCGGAGCATATAGCCAGGTCAACCGGTAAACTACCTGGTGCCCTGTGGCCGCTGAAACCCGGTGCCCGATGGCTACCCGGTGCCCGGTAGTCGCTCGGCTCCCGGAGGGACCGGTACCTGTGCTCGTGTCAATGACCAGTGCCCGGTGCCCGGTCGATGGCCGGTGCCCGGTGGCCGGTACCCGGTGGCCGGTGCCCGGTGCCTGCCCGGTACCGGGCGCCTCTACTGTGAGAGGCTGGGTCCACTGTGAACCGGGTGATATGGGATCAAGAACCGGCCGCAGCAACCCTGTGATAGGTAAAGCTCAATGAGAACCGGGTGATATAGGATCAAGAACCGGCCCCAGCAGCCCGGTATCCCCTGCATGGATCACCGGCCTATCACATGTGTAAAGTTACGAAGTCAGAGAACCCGACCGTACTTTCTCAACGTAACCCGACCCCCCCCGATGGGGGGATCCCACCTGACGCACCCTCCGAAGCCTTACCTACCTCGGAAGGCACCACCGCTCCCAGAGATGGGACGCGGACACAGACTCTTCGACCGTGAGGTATGGGACCTACGAGACCCAGCCTTGCCCCACGTCGTATCCGTCCAACGGCCGGACAAATCACATGGCCTCTCCTTGCAACACCCGCAACAGGCAAAGCACCTGTCCTTATGTGGTGTCCCACGGAGAAGTCATGTGCCCACACAAAAAACGTGATTGCGGCATACTAACAGGTATTGTACTACAAAACCCGATAGAAGACACCACAAATACGCAACAAAAAAGTGTCACGGGAGTGAATCTACTAATGGACGAACCCGTCAGGGTACGAATCGCGTACACGCGAACCGCGAAAATACGTGACACAGTGTAAAACACAGTGAAAAACCCAAAAAACACAATGGAGAAATAAACACGCAATCCAATTGAGTGACAATAATATGTATTGAACAATATCCAATGACAAATAAGGCACAATACACGGCAGAAATTCAAAATTATAACAAAATTATGGGAGATACAAAATATACCTGCACCTTGATAGCGTCCTAAAAGTAATAGGAAGGGGTTAAATAGCGGACTGGCAAACTGGCTGTGTATAGAGCGGAATGGTCTATGGTGGGCTAATTGAGTGATTAGAGTAGGCAGATTTTTATTATTAGGACGATTTCATAGCAACCTAATAGTTTGCAACCATTCAGGTTAGTTTGAAGACATAAAAACCCAATTGAAATCAGAAGTAGCGAGTATCAAAAAGCAATTACAATTTTGCGGTACATTTATCATGCTGCATATTTAGCATATTTTTCTTATTTTCCATGAAAACACATCTTGGTATTTCATGAGAATTATCTCCAAGGAGACAACTATAATGAAATTCCAAGACATGTTTTCATTTCGAAGGAAACTATTCAATAATTGCTGTCTGTTGATGTGTTAACAGTAGTGTGATTTTATTTTACCCAATTAAAATTTTTAAATACCCAATTGCTTCAGCAATTACGAATTCCTTATCTGGAGCACTGTACCTTTAAAGCAAAGCAAAGCAAAGACAAACTAATAAAGGAAACCACAATATAGAATGTCAAACATGCATAACAAAAAACAACTACAAGGGCGACTTTATAAACATACAGAGGATATTCATATTTTTTGCAACGAATATGACATATATGTTCATCGAGTGGTGTGAAATATGCACATGTCACACGACGAGATGAACATAATTATACCGGTATGTCATATTCGTTACAAAAATATGAATATTCTATTTATTATATACTGCTCCATGGAAATGAATGTGTATTTGCAGCCTATTTGCGCTGTTTTCTTTCAGGTGCGCGTTATGAATATAGATAGCGGAAGTAGTCGTATTTTCACCAGAAGTTGTTTATTTCATCGATGAGAACATATGACTTTTATTTACATCGTATAACTATGTATTTCATGGGTAGGTATATAATAAATGTTCATATGCGTCAAAGCATGCAGATATATCACATAAAACTTGACATAATTTGTTATGCTACATTGTTTGGCATTCAGTCAGATAAAGAGTCAGTGGCCAATTTCACCAAAATTTCTAAGCATACTTATCTAGCTAAGTATACTGTGAGATAAAAGTATGCATAATTACTATACTGAATGTATTACATTATCACAGCCAAAATGGCTGTGATAATGTAATAAATTCAGTATAATAACAAGAAACGAGGCAAAGCCACGAAGGCCAGGTTTTTTCCAATGTATGCCAAAATGCCGACAATATTGCGCTTTCTGCAAGCGGGTGCGACAATGATGATAAGCACCCATGTGAAGTATCAAGGTAATGGGTGAAGCAGTTGCAGAGATATAGTACACGAAAAAACTTTTAACAAAAAAATTCAAAGTAATTTGACCTTGACATTGGGCACAGGGGCTGCACGGTTGGGGGGTAGAATGAAAATATGGATGATGATAAACACTCATGTGAAGTTTCAAGGTAATGGGCGAAGCAGTTGCAGAGATAAATATAACGAAAAACTTTTAACCAAAAAACTTTAACCAGACATACGTTAAAAAGTTAACGTTGAAAATGGCTAAGTCAATTACGTAGAAATAATAGATGAAGGTAAAATAAATGGTCACATGTTGGATAGTTTTATGTGGTAGGCACCCCTTGGTTATGAAGCTGTGAAAGTTTGGTGGTCCTAGGTGGTACAGTACCAAAGAAATGGACTTAAACATGAAAACTTAACATTGTAAACGCGAAAACTTAACATTGAAAATGGCTAAGTCGACTGCGCGGAAAAAATGGGTGAAGTTAAAAAACAAGAAACGAGGCAAAGCCACGAAGGCCAGGTTTTTTCCAAGCATGGACACTTGGATAACATAATTATACCCACTTTTTGTAGACTAGATCGCCGTGGCCTGCATGTCGCGCCTTGGGGCGAGGCATGGACACTAAAAAAATAGATATAGTAGATGGAAAAAGTTTAACAAAAAAACTTTAATCGGACACACGGACGTTACGGACGGACGGACGGACGGACGTATGCCAAAATACCGACGATATCGTGCTTTCCGCAAGCGGGTGTGACAATGATGATAAACACCCATGTGAAGTATCAAGGTAATGGGTGAAGCAGTTGCAGAGATATAGTACACGAAAAAAACTTTAACAAATAAATTCAAAGTAATTTGAACTTGACATTGCGCACAGGGGCCGCACGGTTGGGGGTTGGAATGAAAATATGAATAAACACCCATGTGAAGTTTCAAGGTAATGGGCGAAGCAGTTGCAGAGATATAGTATAACGAAAAAGTTTTAACCAAAAAATTTAACCAGACGTACGTTAAAAAGTTAACGTTGAAAATGTCAATAAGTCAATTACGTAGAAATAATAGGTGAAGGTAAAAAAATGGTCACATGTTGGATAGTTGTATGTGGTAGGCACCCCTTGGTTATGAAGCTGTGAAAGTTTGGTGGTCCTAGGTGGTACAGTACCAAAGAAATGGACTTAAACACGAAAACTTAACATTGTAAACGCGAAAACTTAACATTGAAAATGGCTAAGTCGACTGAGCGGAAAAAATGGGTCAAGTTAAAAAAAAAGTAACATGTTGGATAGTGATATGTGGTGGGCACCCGTTGATTATGAAGCTGTGAAAGTTTGGTGGTCCTAGGTGGTATAGTACCAAAGAAATGGACTTAAACACGAAAACTTAACATTGAAAACGCGAAAAGTTAACATTGAAAATGGCTAAGTTGACTGAGCGGAAAAAATGGGTCAAGTTCCAAAAAAAGTAACATGTTGGATAGTGATATGTGGTGGGCACCCCTTGATTATGAAGCTGTGAAAGTTTGGTGGTCCTAGGTGGTACAGTACCAAAGAAATGGACTTAAACATGAAAACTTAACATTGAAAACGCGAAAACTTAACATTGAAAATGGCTAAGTCGATTGCGCGGAAAAAATGGGTCAAGTTAAAAAAAAAGCAACATGTTGGATAGTGATATGTGGTGGGCACCCCTTGATTATGAAGCTGTGAAAGTTTGGCGGTCCTAGGTGATACAGTACCAAAGAAATGGACTTAAACACGAAAATTTAACATTGAAAACGCGAAAACTTAACATTGAAAATGGCTAAGTCGAAAAAATGGGTCAAGTTAAAAACAAGAAACGAGGCAAAGCCACGAAGGCCAGGTTTTTTCCAAGCATGGACACTTGGATAACATAATTATACCCACTTTTTGTAGACTAGATGGCCGTGGCCTGCATGTCGCGCCTTGGGGCGAGGCATAGACACTAAAAAAATAGATATAGTAGATGGAAAAACTTTAACCAAAAAACTTTAATCGGACACACGGACGTACGGACGGATGGACGGACGGACGGACAGACGGACGTATGCCAAAATACCGACGATATCATGCTTTCCGCAAGCGGGTGTGACAATGATGATAAACACCCATGTGAAGTATCAAGGTAATGGGTGAAGCAGTTGCAGAGATATAGTACACAAAAAAAACTTTAACAAATAAATTCAAAGTAATTTGAACTTGACATTGCGCACAGGGGCCGCACGGTTGGGGGTTGGAATGAAAATATGAATAAACACCCATGTGAAGTTTCAAGGTAATGGGCGAAGCAGTTGCAGAGATATAGTATAACGAAAAAGTTTTAACCAAAAAATTTAACCAGACGTACGTTAAAAAGTTAACGTTGAAAATGTCAATAAGTCAATTACGTAGAAATAATAGGTGAAGGTAAAACAAGAAACGAGGCAAAGCCACAAAGGCCAGGTTTTTTCCAAGCATAGACACTTGGATAACATAATTATACCCACTTTTTGTAGACTAGATGGCCGTGGCCTGCATGTTGCGCCTTGGGGCGAGGCATGGACACTAAAAAAATAGATATAGTAGATGGAAAAACTTTAACCAAAAAACTTTAACCGGACACACGGACGAACGGACGGACGTATGCCAAAATGCCGACGATATCGCGCTTTCCGCAAGCAGGTGTGACAATGATGATAAACACCCATGTGAAGTATCAGGTATTGGGTGAAGCAGTTGCAGAGATATAGTACACGAAAAAACTTTAAAAAAAAAATTCAAAGTAATTTGACCTTGACATTGGGCACAGGATCACGCTTTCCGCAAGCAGGTGCGACAATGATGATAAACACCCATGTGAAGTATCAAGGTATTGGGTGAAGCAGTTGCAGAGATATAGTACACTAAAAAACTTTAACAAAAAAATGCAAAGTAATTTGACCTTGACATTGGGCACAGGGGCCGCACGGTTGGGGGTTAGAATGAAAATATGGATGATGATAAAAACACCCATGTGAAGTTTCTCAAGGTAATGGGCGAAGCAGTTGCAGAGATATAGTATAACGAAAAAGTTTCAACCAAAACATTTAACCAGACGTACGTTAAAAAGTTAACGTTGAAAATGGCTAAGTCAATTACGTAGAAATAATAGGTGAAGGTAAAAAAATGGTCACATGTTGGATAGTTGTATGTGGTAGGCACCCCTTGGTTATGAAGCTGTGAAAGTTTGGTGGTCCTACGTGGTACAGTACCAAAGAAATGGACTTAAACACGAAAACTCAACATTGTAAACGCGAAAACTTAACATTGAAAATGGCTAAGTCGATTGCGCGAAAAAAATGGGTGAAGTTAAAAAAAAAGTAACATGTTGGATAGTGATATGTGGTGGGCACCCCTTGATTATGAAGCTGTGAAAGTTTGGTGGTCCTAGGTGGTACGGTAACAAAGAAATTGACTCAAACACGAAAACTTAACATTGATTGTGGACGCCGCCCACCCGCCCGCCCGCCCGCCAATCCAATAGCCTGGATTTTTTTTCAAAAAACCTGGCTAAAAAAGTAACATGTTGGATAGTGATATGTGGTGGGCATCCCTTGATTATGAAGCTGTGAAAGTTTGGTGGTCCTAGGTGGTACAGTAACAAAGAAATGGACTCAAACACGAAAACTTAACATTAATAACATTGATTGTGGACCGCCGGAGCCCGCCCGCCCGCCCGCCCGCCCGCCGCCCGCCCGGCTTTCGCCAATCCAATAGCCTGGATTTTTTTTAAAAAAAACCTGGCTAAAAATAATAATGCTTACTACTGGAGCCGAGAATTTGTTTTTAATAGTCCTATATTTATCTACATATATCTGCACAGGTCCACATAATGCCACAATATTTTCAACACAGTTTACGGAAATGTAATATCCAATGTAGTAATTACCTGTATAAATTACCTGTGGTCAAGAGTGGTCAAGACTGGACATTTGCACTTGCTAGCACATGCTAGCACATGCACAGGTGAATGGTTCTCCCAGTCTCTATTGTTCTCTCTACAGGTAAGGTGTACAGAGCACACGAGAAAAGGTGTACAGAGCAGACGAGAAAACGGGTCTTCATGCATTATTTTCCAGTTTGTAGCGTGCGCAAAACAAAAAAGGGAGATAACTCAAAAATTAGCTACGCAAGAGTTGTCATTCTTGTGCGCGACACACCTTCGGGTCGTGGTCTATGCATGTGTGAAGTTTCATGAAAATATTCCAAAGGGTGGTCGAGTTATCCTCCGGACAGGAAATCAGTGCGCGAAAACAAAAAAAGGGAGATAACTCAAAAATTAGCTATGCAAGAGTTGTCATTCTTGTGCGCGACACACCTTCGGGTCGTGGTCTATGCATGTGTGAAGTTTCATGAAAATATTCCAAAGGGTGTTCGAGTTATGCTCCGGACAAGAAGCGTCTGCGGCGGACACGGACGCGGCCCGCTGTCAAATCCATAGCATCCCCCGACGGAGTCCGGGGGATACAATTAATAAATTTATCCTTAAATTGAAAATTTCTCCCTCAAGATAAGAATACTTTGCAATTTTACTGATTGGCATTTGAGTTTGGGAACAGACAGTGTCTGTGGCAGACATGATAGCAGTATGATGACATACAATTTATAACAGCCCCTGATTTTCATCTAGTTCATAACGGCCCCTGGGGCCCGTTTCACTAAACGTCGTATGACTAAAATGTTTGTAAGTGCAAAATTATGATAGTCTGTAAATATCACATTAACAGTTTTCTTGTAAACTATTATTGGATTTACATTTATTGATCATAGGATGCATTTGCAGCCTACCGGTATGCTCAATAAATGTAAATCCATCAATTGAATTTACCAGATGATCCCAAATTTGCACTTATGAACATTTTAATCGTATGATGTTTAGTGAAACGGCCCCCTAATTTTCATCTAGTAACGGGAAACCATAACAATGAAATATTTTTAGAAATGATTAATTATTGAGAATATATTAACTCAAGAAGCTAGACAGAAATGTAGGAAAATATTCATAAGCTAGGAAACTTCAAACCATTCTGCAGTTAGTATTGCACAGTTAACCTTTTCAACCCTACAGACCATAAAGCCAACATTTACAAACACTGTAGATCCAGATGAGCCGGCTCGTAACGAGCCGTCTCATCAGGATCTGCAGTGTTTGTAACTATTTTTAAGCGTTTGAAACAATATCCACTTTTTTTATTAATGGAATTTTCCAAAAATTCATATGGAACAGACCACTTCATACTTCAGGGATGAAAGAGTTAAGATCCATGTGTATGTTCTATGTACCAAGTAGTGACAAGCTTGTTTTGTGTGAGATTTTCAGCTCAATCTAAATGTTATATAGGCCACTACCTGCGAAAAGAGACAATACAACATCAGCAATACATTATACTGGGCAATACATTATACTGGTCCTAAGATAATGACAGCTAACCAGATGTCTTTACTATTCCATCTGTATTTCATATTTTCTGTATCTGTCTATCTGAGAAACTGGCCATATAAGTTTTTGTCACAATAACAGCCAATTCTGTTTTCCGGTTGGTTTAGAAAAACGGGAATAAAACCGATACATTAAGTAACAAGAAACGAGGCAAAGCCACGAAGGCAAGGTTTTTTCCAAGCATAGACACTTGGATAACATAATTATACCCACTTTTTGTAGACAAAATGGCCGTGGCCTGCATGTCGCGCCTTGGGGCGAGGCATGGACACTAAAAAAATAGATATAGTAGATGGAAAAACTTTAACCAAAAAACTTTAACCGGACACATGGACGAACGGACGGACGTATGCCAAAATGCCGACGATATCGTGCTTTCCGCAAGCAGGTGCGACAATGATGATAAACACCCATGTGAAGTATCAAGGTATTGGGTGAAGCAGTTGCAGCGATTTAGTACACGAAAAAACTTTAACAAAACAATTCAAAGTAATTTGACCTTGACATTGGGCACAGGATCGCGCTTTCCGCAAGCAGGTGCAACAATGATGATAAACACCCATGTGAAGTATCAAGGTATTGGGTGAAGCAGTTGCAGAGATATAGTACACGAATAAAAAACTTTAAAAAAAAAAAAATTCAAAGTAATTTGACCTTGACATGGGCACAGGATCGCGCTTTCCGCAAGCAGGTGCGACAATGATGATAAACACCCATGTGAAGTATCAAGGTATTGGGTGAAGCAGTTGCAGAGATATAGTACACGAAAATACTTTAACAAAAAAATTCAAAGTAATTTGACCTTGACATTGGGCACAGGATCGCGCTTTCCGCAAGCAGGTGCGACAATGATGATAAACACCCATGTGAAGTATCAAGGTATTGGGGTGAAGCAGTTGCAGAGTATAGCACACGAAAAAAAATTTAACAAAAAAATTCAAAGTAATTTGACCTTGACATTGGGCACAGGATCGCGCTTTCCGCAAGCAGGTGCGACAATGATGATAAACACCCATGTGAAGTATCAAGGTATTGGGTGAAGCAGTTGCAGAGACATAGTACACAAAAAAACTTTAACAAAAAAATTCAAAGTAATTTGACCTTGACATTGGGCACAGGGGCCGCACGGTTGGGGGTTAGAATGAAAATATGGATGATGATAAACACCCATGTGAAGTTTCAAGGTAATGGGCGAAGCAGTTGCAGAGATATAGTATAACGAAAAAGTTTTAACCAAAAAACTCTAACCAGACGTACATTAAAAAGTTAATGTTGAAAATGGCTAAGTCAATTATGTAGAAATAATAGGTGAAGGTAAAAAAATGGTCACATGTTGGATAGTTGTCTGTGGTAGGCACCCCTTGGTTATGAAGCTGTGAAAGTTTGGTGGTCCTAGGTGGTACAGTACCAAAGAAATGGACTTAAACACGAAAATTTAACATTGTAAAGGCGAAAACTTAACATTGAAAATGGCTAAGTCGACTGCGCGGAAAAAATGGGTGAAGTTAAAAAAAAAAGTAACGTGTTGGATAGTGATATGTGGTGGGTACCCCTTGATTATGAACCTGTGAAAGTTTGGTGGTCCTAGGTGGTATAGTACCAAAGAAATGGACTTAAACACGAAAACTTAACATTGTAAACGCGAAAACTTAACATTGAAAATGGCTAAGTCGACTACACGGAAAAAATGGGTCACGTTAAAAAAAAAGTAACATTTTGGATAGTGATATGTGGTGGGCACCCCTTGATTATGAAGCTGTGAAAGTTTGGTGGTCCTAGGTGGTATAGTACCAAAGAAATGGACTTAAACACGAAAACTTAACATTGTAAACGCGAAAACTTAACATTGAAAATGGCTAAGTCGACTACACGGAAAAAATGGGTCAAGTTAAAAAAAAAGTAACATGTTGGATAGTGATATGTGGTGGGCACCCCTTGATTATGAAGCTGTGAAAGTTTGGTGGTCCTAGGTGGTACAGTAACAAAGAAATGGACTCAAACACGAAAACTTAACATTGATTGTGGACGCCGCCCGCTGCCCGCCCCACCGCCCGCCCGCCGCCCGCCCGCCCGGCTTTCGCCAATCCAATAGCCTGGATTTTTTTTCAAAAAACCTGGCTAAAAACTAGAAAATGTGGTCTGTCGACGCACTTAGTGCCCCTATGTACAATCAGTAGTGAGGGTAATTGTATCAATGTAGCAGGATTTATCGTTACTAAGTAATGCATGTGTGCAATATGAGAATATTAGCTGAAGGCAAACATAAATTATAGGTGATTTGAGAAACTGTTACAAATACTTTCAAATAAATCAACAGACAAACGGACGGACGTACAATCAGTAGCGAGGGTAATTGTATTAATGTGGAATGATGTATAGTGACATGTACTAAATAATGCATGTGTGCAAAACGAAGATATTAGCTGAAGGCAAACAGAAATAATAAGTAATTTGAGAAACTGTTACAAAAACGTTCAAATAAATAAAATGACAGACGTACGAATGTACAATCTGTAGCGAGGGCATTTTTCATTAATGTGGAAGGATGTATCGAGAATATATGAGAATATTAGCTGAAGGCAAACAGAAATTATAGGTGATTTTAGAAACTGTTACAAATACTTTTAAACAAATAAACAGACAGGGGGACAGACATACGATCAGTAGCGAGGGTAATTGTATTAATGTGGAAGGATGTATAGTTACTATGTAATGCATGTGTGCAATATGAAGATATTAGCTGAAGGCAAACAGAAATTATAGGTGATTTGAGAAACTCTTACAAAAAAAATAATAAAAATAAACGGACGGACAGACAGGCCGAAACCTATAGTACACTGACATGTGTGTTATTGGTCTATGGAAGATTTTTAACAAGACTGTGAAGTATTCAACCGGTTGCTCATCAGACCGCGTTGCAAAATGCGAAGAAATAATAGGTTTTTATTGTGATGAAATAGTAAGAACATCAATTTAGCTGACATTATCTTAGCTAACTGGCCCTGGTCATTCTCTACACTTCCACAGGTTTGATCCTTTGCTGACAGCATTGAGCATGCCTGGGCGACTTAATTGTGAACAGCACAGGCCCCAATAAAACTGTGCATATGTGCAGGCTGATCTGGGGCTATGTGGTCGCATATGTAGTGAGATACTTTTTCAGCCGAGGCCCAAATTGAAATCAGATAAACATTCATGGTTTTGTTCACAAAGCTATATGTCCAGGCCTCTCATATGAATAGTTTCAGCATTATGAGGTACATATATATAAGCAATAATTAAACCATTACATGCTTTGAGGATACAAATTATTTTGAAGGCAAAAATATAATTATTTGTCTCATTTATGCACGGAAGTGTACGTTGTAACCTCTCATTTGAACCGTCCCGATGAGAAGGTTCAAATGAGGAGTGACAATATATACATTTTAGCAGAAATAAAAAAAATTGCGAATTTAAATTATTATTTTTTTAACAATTTGGGTGTATTCCGCATGTAATGGTACTTTTATACAAGAATACTGAGGTAGTGATGCAGAAGGAGCATAAAGTTTTCCTCAAGAATAAACTGGGCTATACAGGTACAAAGTACATCATAAACAAATAAACAAAGCATTAGAAGAGAAAGAAACATCTACATGTACTAACAAAAGCAAGAAGTAAGTTGCGCTAGAATATTGATAAATGTTACTGACACGTTGGCTGATCCTGATCCTCCTCAACTGAAATTCAAACAGTTGAAACTATAAGAACATGCATGTATGTCAAAAATGCTATTAGGTTTCCTCTGGATACTCCAGTTTCCTCCCACATTGAAGATCACCCTTACGCACGCGTAAGGGTGATCTTCAATGTGGGAGGAAACTATAAGAACATGCATGTATGTCAAAAATGCTATTAGGCCGCAAAAACAAAATGTATAAGAATGATAAGATACACGGATATGCACCACCCACCATGCTCCCCAACCCAACCCTCCCATAAACTGTAAAGAAATGAACACTCACAAATGCTTTTGTTGGCACAGACGGGGGCGTAAGGGTGATCCTCAACGTGGGAGGAAACCAGAGTACCCACTTGTCTCGTCTAGCAATCACCATAACATCTCACATACTTCCCCGGTTGAGGATCGAACCTGGGCCGCATTGGTGAGAAGCGCGCTCGTTACCGATTTCGCTAGCCGGACAAGCAGATCTTTAGCAATATATGTTGGCAAGCAAATCACATATTAGCCGATCCACATACCGTATGTGTTCTAATAGTAGCCCCCTCTCTAATAGTAGCCCCCTCTCTACTCTCTAATAGTAGCCCCCTCTCTAATAGTAACCCGCCCCCCCACCCCCCCCCCCCCACCCCCCTTGCAATATTTTAAGTCACAAATCTTTTATTTTCACATAGTAAAGTCATCTCAAAATTGAAATTTCTGTGTTTTTATGCAAATATAATGCAGAAAATTGGGGGCGTATATTAGAATAATGATCATACATGTACATGTACACAGTACACACATACTTATAGTGCAGCATGCATTTCTACTCTTACATGTACATATACAATGATCCTTTAATCCACTAAAGACCACATATTTAACCCTTTCCCTGATAGACGACTTCTCACGCCTCTGCAGAAGATGTCTTTTGAAAACATTGTGGGAAAAGGAGAAATTGCTTGTAACAAGCAATTTCTCCTTTTCCCACAATGTTTTCTACTCTATCAGATAATTTAACCATCATTTGACCCAGCATTTGATTCTTTTATTCATATGTTTTCGATTTGGAAGAGTCGAAATATCGCAAAACAGGGAAAGGGTTAATCACAGAGACAAAACAAGATACCGGTAAACATGCATATGAATTAACCCTTACAATGCTGAATTAAATTTCGTCGTCTGCTGTTAATTTTTATTTTCCATTTTTCTCGTCAGAAGCATGGTTTGACAGCACTTTAGAAACATTTCCCATGGAAGCATGGTTTGACAGCTCTTTAGAATCATTTCCAATGGAAATGATTCTAAAGTGCTGCCAAACCATGTTTTTATTGACTAACAAGACAAGATATAAAATAACAGCAGACTATAATTTATTATTCCCACATTCTAAGGGTTACTGTTATTCTATCTAAGATGATGCTTTCGATGTTCAATATCCATTGAAATTATTATCAAATGTAACAGATCCAGATTATATTTACGATACTCATCAGTTCAGGGCTTCCATAATTCTTCTACTAAGAAAATTCTGACATAGTTTTCAAGGTCAACTTATTAGAAATGTGACCTGTAACCTGATGTTCATAGTGTAGTGAAGAAAATAGTGTATTTATGTGAAATTGTAAGTAATACACAAGTATTTCAGAAATAAATGTAAGTTTTCTGCTTATTTGAATCATCACATCTGAGACTTAGTCCATGGGAGTATGGGTAGATTCATGCACTAACACACAGTCGATAACAAAAACCTGCTGTTGTTATCCATGGAAAATAACTGTCCTTTCTGCACAGTGCTGGCTGCACAAAACCTGGGTGTGCAACAAAATCACAAGTTCATAATAAGTAATCAATTAACCCATTTAATGCTGAAGATATACCATTTTTGATTGGCGAAAAACATATATATTTTCTTAAAATGTGCTGAGAAGTATATGTCGCGACCACCATTTGAACCGTCTCATCGAGACGGTTCAAATGAGTGGTCGCAACATATACTTTCATTGAGAAATAACAAAAATAAAATATTTTAAAAAAAATCACACCGGTAAAGGTGTATTCTACATGTAATGGGTTGACAATAAAAGCCTACATGCATGTGTGATGTGACTGGAGTAATGTGGCGTATAGGTTTTGTGAACAGTGTAGATCCAGATCAGCATGTGCACCCGCACAGTCTGATCAGGATCTACACTGTTCACCATTCCATCAATGAAACAGGTGCCATGCTTCTTCTAACAAGCCATATAGATCATTAAACAGGCTACGGAAGTGTGATATTTGATCAGCAGATACTCTGGTCACAAATCCCATAAGCACCATTTCTCCAGTCACAGTCACAATTACATAAAATTCCAGGTTCATTTTTACAGTTGATTGCATGCCAGTCATATCTGATGACTGTATCTGGAAATGGAGCTATGACATTAGTGACCATCGTAGACCCAGAGCAGGCTGCCTGATCAGGATCTGCACTGTTTGTCATTCAATCAATGAACAACTGTCATACTTCTAACAAACATTATAGATTTCATAGCAGATAAGTAGCTAGACCGACTAAAACTACCACAAATGACTAAGGCCCAAGTCACAGTCACATACAGTTTTAAATCAAAGTCACAAGCTAAGTCAGATCACATGTGTGATTGTCATTAACCCTTAGACTGCTACTCACAACAATTGTCGTCTGATGATGCTTTTATATCTTGCCTTATTTCTCAATAAAAACATGATTTGATAGCACTTCAGAATCATTTCCATTGGAAATGATTCTGAAGTGCTGTCAAAGCATGTTTTTGATGATAAAAATGGAAAATAAAAAATAAACAGCAGACAACAACAAAAATAAGATAGCGGTCTAAGGGTTAAAGACAAGGTGATTGTAGGCGTGTGTCTCACCAACGAATGTTAAGGTCACCAATGTCAAGGACACTCAAATGACTGCGAGTGGATAGCCATATACAATTATTGTCTTTTGAGGAGGTGTACATGAGATTTACGGACCTGAGAAAAGTGATGTTCACCGACGCCGAAGGTCCGTAAATCTCATGTACACGAACTATATTTTCTGGCCAATATTTTTTTCAAAATATCCGGCCGAAAAAAGATTTGTTCACTTTTTTTTGGTTTCACATAATTTTCAATAATTATTTAAAAAAAAATGTTTTTTAAATTTTAAAATATTTTTTTCCAAATGTGTCAGATTTACGCATGTACTCTAAGGAGGTGAACAATAGGTTTGTTTACATGAATAAACACATCTCGGACCGGTCTCGCGGACCGAGAGTGCTTATTCGTGTAAACAAACCGTTCAGAGGTCTACATTAAATTTGTATATAATCACGTGGTCGTGTTTCGGCCAATGAGAATGACTGAAATACTTACTCATATAATAATAGCTATTGACGGATCAGGAGATATTAAAATTTGAAAGTAATTGTTGATGCCAGCGCCGCAATCGCCGCCGGAATTGTGACCGCTATGTCTAGTGTCGGTGAGACAAAAAACAACTTCATTTTGTCCTCATATTCCTATCATACATCACACTTTACAAATACATTGTAATGTTAGAATACTTCAGAATATTATTTATGTATCATGATTTGTTAGTTGTACCTTCTTCACTCTATCACAGATAATAATACAGCCCTCTATAGCGGTGTTTGCAAACAGTGTAGATCCAGACGAGCGACTCGTAACAAGCCGTCTCGTCAGGATCGGCACTTTTTGCAAGTAATTTTCATATTTTTAAGAAAAAGACCCAATGATTTTCTGGAAATAAAATAGTCTGAAAATCATTTTGTGACCATTTAATTGGTCGGAAAATTAACATAATTTTTTATTTTAAACAGTCCATTCCAGTTATTTAGGGGTGAAAGGCTTAGTTAATGCAAACATGTTTCTGTATTACAAAGGCAGAGATAGATACATTGCAATGAGGACAGATCAGCTAGCAAAGCCATCAGCAGCCCCATACAGCATCCCATTGACTTACTTGTCAGACCTACAGTCAATTCGGAAGATCAAAGCCCAACACTACAGTGAAACCATCTCGCAATAACATCCATGAAAGAATCTGAACAATTGACAACACAAGTGAAATATTCACCGAAAATATCTGATAGCACGACATGTCTGATTGACTTTTCCAGACGATGTGCATCTCATAAATAACTGGACCAAGATCTGACAAACTGGAGTAAAGATTTTATGATCAGAGTCACCAGACCAGCCTCGAGTATTACATCAATAACACATTTATTATGCATCCTGCCAATAATATACAGTGGAATTTGGGGACCTACCATGGTACCCAGAGCTCCAGTTAAGGTGCGTAATTTGACCAACTTGGGGTGAAATTTTGTTATTTCTTCATCAAAAATGGCAAGTTGGGAGTCCTTTAGAATCGTCGATTCTAAAGCACTCCCAACTTGCCATTTTTGATAGAGAAATAAGAAATTTACCTCCAAATTACGCACCTTAACTGGAGCTTTGATGGTACCTCTCTAAACAGGACACCATGGTAGGTCCTCCAAGTGTAATTTTGGTACAAAAGCCCACAATGGCACATTTATTTGTGCTTTTTTCATCATGAATATGCATTACCAATACAAATGAATTACAGTGAAATGCATAAAAATATAGAAAGTGTGTTCATAGGACACGGATGCCCCACCAAATGCTTTGATAGTAAGCGAGGCAAAAGTCCAAAACGGGGAGATAATGCGTGGCCCGGTGTCAAATCAAAAATCAAATTCACTTTCTGCAACTGCACATGACAAAGAAGCTACATACCTAGTATCAACCTCCAGATATTATGGTGTAATGTATTATGAGTCTCAAGGCAAAATTATGAATTCTAAGTCCAAAAGGGGGAAATCCATGACCCGACCGTCAAATCAAAAATGTGTATGTGCATCTACAATGGTGCCGGCTAATTCTGCGCACCTAAGGCTTTCCAAACAAATTTATATGTCATTAACATTCCCATATTCAGTCAAATTTTCCTGAATATTCAATGCAGTTCAAAGACGTCTGTGCAGGTAAAATGTCATAATGTTCTGACGTCAGTAAGTGATGTAAATTGGGTGGTGTATGACATCACATGCGTGTTTGCAACGTGTTTCTGCTAATGCTGTGCATCTGGTAGTGGAAACAAAATAGCGAACAGCATACTGGATCAGCATAGCAAAATTGTTATTGAACTTGAAGCAGAACTCAAGTGACATAATGACAGGTTAGTTTCTTAGTTGAACTGTTAATTTAGTAAATAAGACAGCTATTCTATCAACAGGGTCTGAGGATTGTACACATTTTGACTATATTCGGAATACCTTTTTACCAAACTATCGGAACGTGATAAAATTATGCCACAGTGTAGCAATTAATCAGCTTGTTTAAGTCCAAACAGGGGAAATAACCATGACCGGGAAACAAAAAATAAATTGAAAATAAATGTGTACATATACACATCATAAGGAAGCTACATACCAAGTTTCAGGTCTCTATCTATTATGCTATTACGGTTTACAAGTTAGAAGGTTTTGTGATGAACGTACATGGGTAACACTAAATTCCCCCTCAACTATTGTGTTGGGGCATAATAAACACACTGCAGCCCACATGTGTCCACGTTTGCAAGGTTCCACTGTAGAATATTGTCATTATTATTATACAACCAAACTTTTAAACTACTGTAGAAATAATTTTCAAAACAATTCACTGTCATTTCGAGCACTGAATGTGCCCCTTTTTCAAAGTTTTACCACAGGTGAAAGACTCGGACCTGTGACACAAACAAAATACCCATTACAAAAAATCCATAACCCCACCCACTTGGTCTCATACAGTACTATCTTCTATAATAGAAGATAGTACTGTATGAAACCAAGTGGGTGGGGTAATGGATGTTTTGAAATATTTCTTTGTGTCACAGGTCCGAGTCTTCCACCTGTGAGTTTTATGTGCTAAACATGCCCTTATTTCTGACCTTACCATGGCCATTTTAAATCCTAGGAGAACACTAATGGCTCCATGCTCTGTTCCATGAATATCACCGTCCCATGATGCCACTTCACAAGAGAATTTATCCAATATCAGGATGCATTGTGATTGTCAGACCAATCAACTGGTATTATCTGTGTTGGGATGTCTACGGTATCCATTGGGAATAACATTTCCAATACATTATTGTGTCCCAATAAAGCTTGATAAACAAAGAATATTGCCATAATAACCCTAAATATTCGGACACCATTTGGGAAAACAAATAAAATTAGAAATGTGGCCTATCGGCACACGAATACCCCCACTGGCAGTCAAAGAAAACGAGGCATTTTTTATTATAAGCCATTTAGACAAGCGTTAAGCATCAAGTCTGTGACCTTGACCCTGGGCATAATGTGATAATCCATGCATCGGTGTAGAAGATATAGAGCCGAAGGGAATTTCAATAGGTTTGAACTTTGACCTTCAACTGTGACCTTGACCTTGGACGTAGGTGCGTGGTTATTGATCGCGACACACCTTCTCATCATGAGAAACATTTGTGCCAAGCCATTTGATAATCCATGCATCGGTGTAGAAGATATAGAGCGGAAGGGAATTTCGATAGGTTTGACCTTCAACTGTGACCTTGACCTTGGACGTAGGTGCGTGGTTATTGATCGCGACACACCTTCTCAGCATGAGAAACATTTGTGCCAATGCATTTGATAATCCATGCATCGGTGTAGAAGATAATGAGCGGAAGGGAATTTCAATAGGTTTGACCTTTAACCTTCAACTGTGACCTTGAACTTGGACGTAGGTGCGTGGTTATTGATCGCGACACACCTTCTCATCATGAGAAACATTTGTGCCAAGCCATTTGATAATCCATGCATCGGTGTAGAAGATATAGAGCGGAAGGGAATTTCGATAGGTTTGACCTTTGACCTTCAACTGTGACCTTGACCTTGGACGTAGGTGCATGGTTATTGATCGCGACACACCTTCTCATCATGATAAACATTTGTGCCAAGCCATTTGATAATCCATGCATCGGTGTAGAAGATAGAGCGGAAGGGAATTTCCAACAGACCGACCGACCGACCGACCGACAAGCTGACTCCTATATATCCCCAACAAACTTTGTTTGTGGGGGTATAATAATTAACAAGAAACGAGGCAAAGCCACGAAGGCCAGGTTTTTTCCAAGCATAGACACTTGGATAACATAATTATACCCACTTTTTGTAGACTAGATGGCCGTGGCCTGCATGTCGCGCCTTGGGGCGAGGCATGGACACTAAAAAAATAGATATAGTAGATGGAAAAACTTTTAACAAAAAAACTTTAACCGGACACACGGACGTACGGACGGACGTATGCCAAAATGCCGACGATATCGCGCTTTCCGCAAGCGGGTGCGACAATGATGATAAACACCCATGTGAAGTATCAAGGTAATGGGTGAAGCAGTTGCAGAGATATAGTACACAAAAAAACTTTAACAAAAAAATTCAAAGTAATTTGAGCTTGACATTGGGCACAGGGGCCGCACGGTTGGGGGTTAGAATGAAAATATAGATGATGATAAACACCCATGTGAAGTTTCAAGGTAATGGGCGAAGCAGTTGCAGAGATATAGTATAACGAAAAAGTTTTAACCAAAACATTTAACCAGACGTACGTTAAAAAGTTAACGTTGAAAATGGCTAAGTCAATTACGTAGAAATAATAGGTGAAGGTAAAAAAATGGTCACATGTTGGATAGTTGTATGTGGTAGGCACCCCTTGGTTATGAAGTTGTGAAAGTTTAGGTGGTCCTAGGTGGTACAGTACCAAAGAATGGACTTAAACACGAAAACTTAACATTGTAAACACGAAAACTTAACATTGAAAATGGCTAAGTCGACTGCGCGGAAAAAATGGGTCAAGTTAAAAAAAAAAGTAACATGTTGGATAGTGATATATGGTGGGCACCCGTTGATTATGAAGCTGTGAAAGTTTGGTGGTCCTAGGTGGTACAGTACCAAAGAAATGGACTTAAACACGAAAACTTAACATTGTAAACGCGAAAACTTAACATTGAAAATGGCTAAGTCGACTGCGCGGAAAAAATGGGTCAAGTTAAAAAAAAGGTAACATGTTGGATAGTGATATGTGGTGGGCACCCCTCGATTATGAAGCTGTGAAAGTTTGGTGGTCCTAGGTGGTACAGTAACAAAGAAATGGACTCAAACACGAAAACTTAACATTGATTGTGGACGCCGCCCGCCGCCCGCCCGCCGCCGGCTTTCGCCAATCCAATAGCCTGGATTTTTTTAAAAAAAAACCTGGCTAAAAACTAGAAAATGTGTTCATAGAACACGGATGCCCCACATATTGCTTTGATAGAAAACAAGGCAATCCATGACCCAGGGGTCGAATAAAAAATCGACATAAACTTTGCACATCTATGGTTTGAAAGTTTTACGAGTTATCAGACAAAAATTCCAAATTCTAAGTCGAAAAGGGGGAGATGATCCATGACCCAGGGGTCGAATCAAAAACCAAAATAAACTTTGCGCATCTACTCATCATAAGGAAGCTACATACCAAGTTTCAGGTGTGTAGCTATTACGGTTTAAAAATGTTACGGTTTACGAGGAAAAATTGTCAAATTCTAAGTCGAAAAGGGGGAGATAATACATGACCCGGTGGTCGAATAAAAAATCAAAATAAACAGTGCGCATCTACTCACCATAAGGAAGCTACATACCAAGTTTCAGGTGTGTAGCTATTATGGTTTAAAAGCTTTATGATTTACAAGACAAAATTTCCACATTCTAAGTCGAAAATGGTGGGATAATCCATGACGCGGGGGTTGAATCAAAAATCAAAATAAATTTAACTATGCGCATCTATTCATCATAAGGAAGCTACATACCAAGTTTCAGGTGTGTAGCTACTAGCATTTAAAAGTTTTACGACTTACAAGCCAAAATAGGAACATTCTATGTCGAAAAGGGGGAGATAATCCATGACCCTGGGGTTGAATCAAAAATCAAAATAAACATTACTACTCATCACAAGGAAGCTACATACCGTGTTTCAGGTCTGTAGCTGGTACAGTTTAAAAGTTTTACGAGTTACAAGGCAAAATTGCCAAATTCTAAGTAAAAAAGGGGGAGATAATCCATGACCCGGTGGCCAAATTAAAAATCGAATTAAAGTGCGCACATCTACTCATACTAAGGAAGCTACATACCAAGTTTCAGGGCTGTAGCTAGTACGGTTTAAAAGTTTTATGACTTACAATCCAAAATTGCAAAATTCTAAGTCGAAAAGGGGGAGATAATCCGTGACCCCGAGGTTGAATAAAAAATCGAAATAAAATGTGTGCATCTAGTACTCTACTCATCATAAGGAAGCTACATACCAAGGTTCAGGTCTGTAGCTACTACGGTTAAAGGTTTTACGATGGACATTGGTGATGGACGAACGGAAGGACGGACAAGGGCAACACTAAATGCCCCTTCCACTATCGTGGTGGGGCATAAATATCATGCCTCATTTGCATATAAAAATAGCCTGATACCACCGCGAGTCACTATCAGTAAAATAAATATTACTAAATGATTATATCTGTATAGCGGGTACTCGTAATGTTTAGAACTGGTGGAATAGCGACATAAATATTGCTGTTGCTTTTATATCTTGCCTTATTTCTCAATAAAAACATGGTTTGACAGCACTTCAGAATCATTTCCAATGGAAATGATTCTCAAGTGCTGTCAAAGCATGTTGTAAATTATTCTAAAGTGCTGTCAAAGCATGTTTTTGATGATAAAAATGGAAAATAGAAAATAAAGAGCAGACGACAAAAAAATAAGATAGCGGTCTAAGGGTTAATTAATACGTTCTATAATATTGACTCTTGAGAAATTACTGAAACCATACATTGATAAGATGAAAAGACACAAATGTGACATGGACTGGAGAAATTAGGGCTCAGCACCACTGCCACCAGTATTACAGATTAGCTTGCACATCCCGAATGGCTGTGACTGGAGAAATGGGGCTTATGCGACTCGTAGCACGAACATCGCAGGACTGTTGAAGACCTACCTATGGTAAGACCATCTATGACCAGTTTGGTCGCAGACAAGTTTTTGAACATTATTGACTAGTGACTACCCAAGACCACAGAGGACTTTCAGGGGCGTAGATAGCTAATTTTATTCTGCAGGCCCGACAAATCATATGAGCACCGACAGTGCAAGACAGCTAGTGGGGTCTGTCCCTTCCCCCCCAAATCAGCTTTGATATGTATATCACAAATAGTGTATTCTAGCATATTTTAAAACATGTTGCAGGCATAAAAGAATCACTGTTTCTGGGAATATATTATATACTATGTACAGTCAATAATATACGAGACTTAAACATAAGTTGCCAAAAGGTATGAATGGTGGAAGAATAGAACTTGCACAGTCGTGGATGTGAATATCGATAAATAATTCCAGCACAAAAATATTTACACAATTCCCTAACACTTGATTGGCCCGTAGCAAGTCTCTGTCCAAAGTTTATATTCCAGTAAACTCCCAGGCCGAACTACTTTCCGTGATCGTGAGTTGCAGTTAAAATAATTCTTAAGAAAACGGAAAATAAACACATTATCTTGATGAATTTATTTCAAATGCTGGAATTATAAGGAATGAATGGCCTTTTTGTGGAATTTATCGGGGATATAAACTTGGAAAAGTCGCGGGAATACTGGACGAGGCCTTCCGGCCTTCGTCCAGTATTCCCGCGACTTTTCCAAGTTTATACCCCAATAAATTCCACAAAAAGGCCATTCATTCCTATAATCTGTATCACTATATTATAACCTACTGCGTGGGCATGTACGTGGGACGAAGCGATAAAAAATTACAATTTTGGAAAAAAAAAAAAAAAAAAAAAAAAAAAAATTTAATTTTCTTTTCGAAAATTGTAATTTGTTAAGGCCTCATCCAGTATTCCCGCGACTATTCCAAGTTTATACCCCGATAAATTCCACAAAAAGGCCATTCATTCCTATAAAATAAGTATAATCGCTACCTAGTGCACTACCGCGGACACACTGTCAATGATTAACATTTTAGGTATACATTCAGTCTGCAGCCCGAGTCAGATTACTGTAATATGTTCCCGACCCGTTTAATTTAAATTATTATTCAATGAACCATCATGATTAGAGCACGGTCATATGATAATGTGCTTCATGGTGTAGATCAAATTTAATAATAATTATTCCATTACTTTGGAATAAAATGTATACCCGGACCCCATGGTTTTTATTGCATTTTTGCCATTTTTATTTTGTTCACTTCTCAGATAATTCTGCAGGCCCGGGCCTGCAAGGACTTAATGCAGCTACACGCCTGACTTGTGATAGGGCTTTTCTACAATTCATTGCAATTTCCAGTTGTAGTCGGTCTGAATATGTGAGAATATGGGACGGACGGACGGACGGACATACGGACGGACGGACGGACGGACGGACGGACGGACAGACAGACAGGGACAGACAGACAGACAGGGACGGCGGACGGACGGACGGACGGACGGACATACGGACGGACGGACAGACAGACAGACAGACAAACCAAACACTATATGCCACCTGTTTCTTCGTAACCGAACTCACCACTTGGAATAGCGAGAGAAATGGTGACCGTGAACGTTACTTGGTGTCCTTCCCCCACGGGTTCCTTCTTCCTGTGATGTTTGCCTTTGCCATCGAATGTCACCTCACTGTTGTTGCTCTTGCTCTCACTACTCCTACAGGCAGATAACATAGTATATTTTATTTAATGGTGTTTAATGGCCTGTCAACAGCTATGGTCATTTTCGGTCGGCTTAACGGGGTCGAACCCCATATTTCACCTGCTGTGATTGGGGGAAAAATCCCAAAATCAGAATATTTTATACATAAAAGATATATGTTTATTCAGCTCTGAAATTAAAATAACCTGACCTGGTACCAGGTCCTCACTACACCAGTCACTTAGCCCCACTCGCTAAAAGTAATGTGATTAGTACAAATCTTACTACTTTTATAATTGGTATAACCGGATTCAACTCTCAAGTAACAAGAAAGTTTATAATGTACATAAGGCCCAAACTAGAGATATTGCTGTAGACTGAACAGTATTGAAGATAGAAGCTTGAACCAAGAACAATTAAATAAGTGCATTTATGTAAATGAAGAGCAAATATATGTCAACATCATCACAGTGTATGTGAAATACACAGCTGGCTGATGATAATGTGCAAGTATATTGGCTGCAGGAATAACAGTACTGACTTATAGAAGGTTGACCAAAAACCTGAACCAAGAAAAATATCTAAGTAAATGAAGAGCAACTACAGAAAGTGAGCAGGGGCTCATGTATACCCACGGCCGCTGCCTGGATGGCAAATAAAAACTTTAAAGCAAATATTTAAAAAACTTAAATGCAAATTTCTAAGTAATTTGACCTTGACCCTAGACATGAAGGCCGCATGGGTGTGTATTTAATGAAAATATGGATGATGATAAGGAAGTATATGAAATTTAACATCAATCCGACTTACCGTTGCAGAGATAATGCGTACCGAAAAATTTAACTATATGATTACAGATGTTACGGAAGTTTACGGATGCAAATTTCTAAGTAATTTGATCTTGACCTTGGACATGAAGGCTGCATGGGTGTGGTATGGAATGAAAATATGCATGATGATAAGGAAGTATATGAAGTTTCACATCAATCCGACTTACAGTTGCAGAGATAATGGGTACCCGAAAACTTTAACTATATGATTACGGATGTTACAGAAGTTTACGGATCCAAATTTCTAAGTAATTTGACCTTGACCTTGGATATGAAGGCTGCATGGGTGTGGTAAGGAATGCAAATATGGATGATATTGATAAAGAAGTATATGAAGTTTGACATCAATCTGACTTACCGCTGCGGAGATATGGGTACCTGAAAACTTTAACGTGGATGGACAAACAGACGGAATTATGAAAACTATATACCCCTCGACATACTTTGTATGCCGGGGGTATAAAAATAGGTCAAGATCATTTAATGGTCAATTGTTTCATATTGGTGTGTGATGCACATCACTGGCAGATACTAGTGTGCAAGTATGGTGGCTGCAGACCTAGCAGTATTGAAATAAGTCTGACCAAGATATTTAACCTTGGACAGACGGACAGTAATATACCATGTTTTTTAAAATGGGGGACTACAAAATGGTGTACAAAAATAAATATCAACCAACCCTATCAACCAACCCTATCAACCAACCCTATCAACCAACCCTATCAAACCAACCCACCCAACCTCCCCAACCAAAAAAACCACATCCAAACCAAAACCCTCCCTATCCCAACAACCCAACCCTATCCAACCAAAACAAACCCACCCTATCAAACCAACCCTATCAACCAACCCTAATCAACCAACCCTATCAACCAACCCTATCAACTAACCCTATCAACCAACCCTATCAACCAACCCTATCAACCAACCCTATCAACCAACCCTATCAACCAACCCTATCCAACTACTCCTTACTTAACCCTTACACCGCTATCTTATTTTTTGTTGTTGTCCGCTCTTTATTTTCTATTTTCCATTTTCATCATCAAAAACATGCTTTGACAGCACTTTCGAATAATTTACAACATGCTTTGACAGCACTTCAGAATCATTTCCATTGCAAATGATTCTTAAGTGCTGTCAAACCATGTTTTTATTGAGAAATAAGGCAAGATATAAAAGCAACAGCAGACAACAATTGTTGTGAGTAGTGAAGTTGATCAAGCTCTATAATGTTGCTACATGTATTCCGTCAATCTACCATGGTCTCTGCCCTTAATACCAGTTTTGGTAAATCTCACTACATGATCAAAATGTCATATGGTCTTTTTCTCATACAGCAGCCCAAAGACACAAGGAAATGTGTTGTTTTTTTATAAAAATGCACCATAATCAAACTATACCTTGGCCGGCTACTGGAAGACTTCCTCTCAGATGAACTGGCTCGTGACTGTCGGTCTGGGGAATTAGACTCCCGTTGCCCGGCACTTGGTTTCTTCTCATTGTCCTCCGTGTCTGCCTTAATCTTCACTTCAGCCTCGGAGTCAGACGTGTGTCGCTGGGAGTCAGCTCTGGGAGTGCCACCATCCTGGGCCACAGGGGTGAGTTTCTCCTCATCACTGCCCTGCACCGACATGTTTACTACTGGGTATGGTCAGTTTTGTCTGAAATAAAATGATGACATGCGCTATGCTTGATTTATAGAGAATATCAAGTATATCAGGCAAGGCTATGAAATGAGAAGGAATTCCGAGTCTAGACACGGAATTCCTACCATTTCCAAGTCAAGCCTGATAAAGTTGATATCAAATGAAAAACTCTGGACGAATTAGCAAATTTATTGACACTTTCGGAACATACCCCGAAACCTGTGCCCATAAGCCCAAATTCAAAATGACAGATCCCCATGTTGCTATAGCAGCAATGCAACGCTTAAACAAGTGAAACTACATATTTGTAATGCATGAATCAAATGTGTATCATCCTAATTACATTAAATATATACTGACAAATTATGTTTTGTAACAACTGTCCGTTGTTTAAACTGTTAATACCACGAAAACTAGAACCACAAACATAATTGCTTTTTTCACAATTCAACACAAAACAAGAAGGCTATGTAAATTACAATTTGCTTCTTGCTTCAGCCTAAGGCCATATAAACGTGTATGTCTTCTTGGTATGACTTCTATATATGGGCCAGAATTCAGTATTTGGCCTAATAGGGGGACATTTAAGAGATTTTTTTGGATTTTGTGCTTTGTTAGAAAAACTACAACATGGCATAGTCCAAGCCACTAGGGTTTGGACAATTGCAGTTGTTTGCAGAATATACATGCCTTTGACTATGGAGAGATAGAAATGTGCTGAATCTCGTGTATGTAACATTGACAAAGAGGTAATATGTATTTGGTGATCCTATGTTGCTTTCAAATGGGATCTTAGTTTCTTTGTTGTGTAAATACGTGTTTTACTGTGCACTAACAATCACCTTTACCAGAAAATGCATTGATTATTGGTTGATGAAAAAATGGCTACAATATATTTTTCTTGTCAAATGTTACATACACATATTCCATGCTCATTTTAAACTGTTAGAAATGAGATTATACTATATGTTTATGGCTTGTAACAAACCTATTTGGACCTTATTTGTTGTAGAGGCATTATTTTAAATCATGCCTTACCTTGAGAAGTATATTGTGACATTTGATCGAAGTCGCGTATGTAACATTGACAAATATGCCAAGCAATACATTTTGTTTAGAGACTGGATGCTTATTACTGTGGCAATTGGAATTTCTTCTTGTAAGACAATAAACTGTATAAAGATAAGATGATTATTAACAGTTTACACAGAAAATGTTTTGATTAATGTGTAATAAATAAATAGATTGCAATATGTTATTCTTGTAAATGTTACATGCACATTTTTCAGGTTTATTTATTTATGTTAGTAATAAGTTTACATGAGCAGATTAGAGTTTGCAACCATCCCATTATCACCAAATTTTGCTTAAATCCACAATTTGATAATTTAAAATACCCTGAATACTCCATTGCAACATCTTTAAGGTACTGTAACATGTTTTCGTCAATATTACATACATATCATATACCTTCCTTTATTTATACAGCAAATAGCACTACATGAGCTATTTACAACTTATAATAAACCTACAGGGACAGGATTTATTTTATAAACTTTTTATAAATTAATTATTCTCATGAACGGACTATTTCAACATTTGAGGCAATTGATGTATGTAACAATTTTGTCAATTTTGTCAATGTTACATACACATTATTGAAATTCCTTTACATATTTTGTAAATAAGATTATAAAAGATGTTTGGTTTGTAACAAATCTATTAGGAGCAGCTTTAAATTTATGTTAAATGCATTGATTTTGCTTATATGTTGCCATGACCAGTCCGTTAAAACACTTTGATCTGATTTACAGCAGTATGTAACATTTTGACATGAAAAACTATACTTCCTATAATTTTTTTTCTAACTGGCCATATCCTCTATGTTTTGATGCCAAAAGTGAGAATATGCTGATTTCTAACAAATGTAGTAAAATAAACCTGGCTGTTGATTGTTGTTTTCTATGTTTACATGAAGCAACTTCTGCATATGTAACAGTTTGTTGACAAGAAATATTATAAATATTAAATACACTTTTACCATTTTTGTTTCTTTTAAGATAAAACAAAAATCTTACTTGCATCTTAAGACTCGCCGCCAGATGGTTCAATATGTCAGTAAAGAAACTAATCAGGTTCCATATTGTAAGTTACTGGACTGGTTATACGTATGTAACAGGGTTTGACAAGAAAATGTTACATACACACACTAATTTTGGTTATATTTTTTTCAATGGTTATACTTCCGATGGACAAATAATTTTTGTACTGAAATATAGTTAGACTGTTCACAGAAACGTACGATCTCTTTCGATGCAATGAAAAGGGCAAGATCAATATGAAATACTTGCACATACTAGGACATGTTAAAAATGTCCCCCTTTTTCACCTAAAAAGTGTGAGATACATACATATTGAAGAACTGTACAGCTTGTTCAATCAACTTCAATAACCTATTTTTTGGTACTGCTAGATAGTCCATATGTGTATTCATATAACTAAAGTCGTAGAGAGTGACCTAATAATTTTGCTAATACACACTTTATTAGGTAAGTTCATGGTAATATTGTGTCATATTGTAGAATTGTCTCTCAATAACAATATAGCGAAGTATGAATGTCAACACTCTGCAGGTTTTTTCCATATTTTAGTGTGCGAAATGTAAATTCTATTACGCACATTTTTACTGTGTAGTATGGTGTAGCGATATAGTGCAACATGTTGCCTATAAAGCGGAAATCGTACAGCTATTAGGGTGTAACGGAAATGGTACCATGTGTAATCATGAGTGTGGATATAAAAATACCGATCGGCAGCATCGTGCTCCGGTAGTGCAGTTGGTTAGCGCGTCCCGCTGGTATTGAGAAGGTCCCGGGTTTGATCCCCGGTTGGTGCACATTTTTTCCGTTGCATTTCCCCTATCCGGTTACATTTGGGGGCTCGTCCAACCATCATGAGTGTCGGTGGGCTCTCTAGAGGGGTGAACTTGGGGTGAGTTTCTTCGTAATTGACGAAACTCAAAGATAACGGTGGAGGAGTGTAACGGAAATGGTACCATGTGTAATCATGAGTTGAATGTGGATATAAATATACCGATCGAGAGCATCGTGCTCCGGTAGCGCAGTTGGTTAGCGCGTCCCGCTGGTATTGGGAAGGTCCCGGGTTCGATCCCCGGTCGGTGGTGCACATTTTTTCCGTTGCATTTCCCCTATCCGGTTACAAGGGATTAAAAGTTTTCCGACTTACAAGCCAAACTTGGAAAAGTCTAAGTCGAAAAGAGGGAAATAATCCATGAACCTGGTGTCGAGTAAAAAATATAAATAAACTTTGCCCATCTACTCATCAGAAGGAAGCTACATACCAAGTTTCAGTTCTGTAGCTAGTATGGTTTAAAAGTTTTACGACTTACAAGGTTGGTAACGGACAGACTATTGTGGTGGGGCATAAAAATAAAATTGGTTTCATGTGATATTTCAAGTATATCAGTCATGTAAGTAAGTAAGGCTAGCTACATATGTAGCATTATAAAACCAGAAAATGTCATACCAAAAGGAAGGTGATTTTGAAGTTAAGAATAGAATGATTTAGTGTTGTTGTTTTTAGTCAGACATTCGGTCCGGCCACTTCTGGCTTACCATCGGACCGGCGGCAATTTACTGGACGACGAGTTTCACGGAAACAGTATAGTTATTTAAAGTGGAATATCCAGTTCTGAGTTGTGAGACAAATGTTTCAGTTTCTCTTGAGTTGAATGCATGCTCAACTCCATGATTAACTTTAGGTCTATATGTGTATATGCGTCTTATATTTTCTGAAAAGTCCCATTGTCTCTGTCATTTTGTTAAACAGGAGCTTTTAGCAGCTGTTTTTCCGAAATTTCTGTGAAAAAAACGGTAGCGGGTCAAAACAGCCCACTTACCAGGACGGCCCGGGTCAAAAAGGCCCAGTTTCAAAAGGTATACCAAAAAGGCACAGTTTTAGGGGGGTCAGAACGGCCCACTTTATTTATGTGCTATATAACGGGGAGAATATACAATTTTGAAAGAACAAGATGGAAGAATATTTTGTTGATTGCGGGTATGGTTTCTTTCGTGCATTATTATTATGTGTTAAACATTGTTAGTATTAACAAAATTAATACCTAACATGTAACTAATAATGGAGTGTAATTGCAAGTTCGTGTGAATCATGTGTGATAAATCAGCTAATGCACGGTAATTTTACCGCGTGTGCCGGTAACTTAATTGATCTGTTGTGAAGTGGCTTCGGATTTGGGATACCACATCTTTAATCACGTCTACAAAATAAGTTAATCAGACGATACTGCCAATTACTGAAAGCCAGTTGTCAAAATACGTTTGATGTATTTTCATTATGAAAGGTGATAATTAATGTTAGTTTTTGTTGTGCAATATTATGTGTTTATCGCCGGAATTTATTGAGTAAAAGATTGAGGGCATATATATCCACAGAAAAATCTCATACGGTCTCTCAGTGTTTAGCTTATGCTTCTGGATACATAGATATTTGCGGCTGATTTATTCTGCGTCAGTATTGTTCATATAGATATAATTTGTGTTGTTAAAACTGGGCCTTTTTGACCCGGGCCGTCCTGGTAAGTGGGCCTTTTTGACCCGGGCCGTCCTGGTCAGTGGGCCGTTCTGGTACTGGGCCGTTTTGGTTTTGGGCCGTTCTGACCCGGATTCGAAAAAAAACCATCATCCATGGTCAATACACTATTAATCACATGAATGTGGTCCTGAATGTGTAACACTAATATCCGTCATACAACACAACATCTCTCTCTTTCACTCTTCGATTCGCGTCTCAGCTCCAAATGGACGTAGTGATCTCCTGCTTAACATGTTTGTTATTTGGTACGAAATAGAATGGGTGCGAAGTTGAGATAAACAGTGACGGGACTCAATTATTCTCTATATGGAAGTGACATTTGTGCAAAACAACGAACAGGTACTCAACATTTAAATATTTTATTTACATTATTTGCACTGAATGAGAATAACACAAGAAAACAATCACCTAATTACCTGTTTAATCGTCGTAAAGTTTCTTTTTAACAAATTCCAACATTTTAACCGAACAACATACAAACCGGAAGTGTAAACATATGGCTATACTAGAAATAGTTCGCAGCTTAAATCATCGTTAATCTATACATCAGCATATATATTCGCTTTTCTTACGGATATAATATATACTATAGTATGTATAACATCATAGTATTACTAATCATTGTGGAAAACGTAAGAATACTGTTCACGGAACTACGTGTTCGCGTATGAATATAAATCGGGTTGTTGCTACAACAATTCCAAATCGGTAAATATAAAACCGCACCGCATATTAGTGTGTCGGATTACTGATCCATTGGTCGTGGGTTCGAGTCTGACTAGCGGTGTGCGTTGTGTCCTTGAGCAAGACACTTTATCCACACTGCTCCAGTTCACCCAGCTGTAAATGGGTACCGATAATTCGTAGTTGCTCTGTAAATACGAATTACCGGCTTCTCTCAAAAATCTCTACCTCCGTTCTTTCTCCCATTCTTGGGAGACGGCATGCAAGGTCCTAGAGCCAGTGCCGCCGTTAAATATAAGCTAAAAAAACCCAAACACATTAGTCCGGGTAGTAACTTTGCAAAACTCGCGTATCTGCGCGAAGATGTTTCAAACAGTTATATACACAGGTGAATAATGCGCAGCATGGATGGTCAACTAGTAAAATAATTCCCATAATTATTATGTTTAGAGACAAGCATAAAGTCACAGAAATTAAAATTGCCATGAAAACAATTGAATAGTCACAAAATCATTTTCAGACAAGTCCATTTATTAAAAGTGAGAGGGTTTTTTTGTTAATGAAAATCACTGTACTTGTAAAAAGTGCAGACCCTGATGAGCCGGCTCATTACACGAGCCGGCTCATCTGGATCTACACTGTTTGCTATGTAGTGGTTAACGTGTTAAAAGGTGTATATTGTTAATTGAACCTGGGTCCGTGACTGGAATGAGGGAATTAGCGCCCTGATTACAGAGACCCAAATCAATTGGTCAACAGCTATATCGGTGAAACATAATTCTATAAACAAACCTTTGTCGTTGAGGGTCACATACATATGGCACAGGTTGAAAGTTGACTTACTACGTATGAGACCAGCATAACCTCGGATCAACCTGCGTGGATGAGGAGTCTGATCAGCGCCTACACTGTCCGATACACACTCCCTGGTGACATTACTTTGACTAATCAAATGGCAAGCGGACCAGGAATGGATCTACATGCATTACAAATCATAAGGATCCATTTGTAATTGCTATATTATGTAGATGTGACTGTATAAATGTGGATTATTGCCTTTACGACTAGACCAGTGGAGACCCAGACCAGCCTGCGCACCGGCGCAGACTGCCATGGTCAGGTCACGCACTGTTCGCTGTTCTGTCAATGGAACACCAAGCATGTTTCTAAATAGCATAATATATCATTACACGGCTTGATTAAATAGAAGATCGGGAGCTACATTGAAGCAAATGTCCCATTTCTCCAGTCACAGGTCAGGATGTAGATTCGCCAGAATTCCATAAGCCCCATTTCTCCACAGATATGGCATGCCATCAGCAGATCAGGTTCTCAGTCATTGGTGTGTCCATGTTTGTCTTGAACATTGGTACGTTGTGATGTCACATTAACGAGGGAACAGAAATAGTATTGTGCGCCGTCTGTTGTGTTCCACTTCCCCAATCAACCACTGATTGGACTTACGACTAACGGGGGGAAAACAGGTGGCCAAACACACGGCAATCTCCTCATCTGTCACATTGTCTCTCCATCAACGAGGTGTAACCATTGTAATGCACACATCCGAGAAATCGACTCACGACTTGATATACAGATGTCATTATAACCATTTCACCCCTAAGTAACTGGAATGGATTTTGATATGTTAATTTTGCAACCAATCCAATCGTCACAATATGCTTTTCAGACTAGTCCATTTTTGAAAAGTGTGTGCTTTTGCTCTCAAAAATATGAAAATTACTTGCAAAATGTGCAGGTCCTGGTGAGACGTTACGAGCCAGCTCATCTGGATCTGCACTGTTTGCAAACACCGATATAGAGGGCTTTCGGGTTCAATGGGTTAAAATGTTACTTGTTATTCCCCAACCAACTTATGATATGGTCGGGGCATTATAGTTTACCCATGTCCGTCCGTGCGATGTCCGACTCATTGTAGAGCTTTCATCCTTATATATGCTGTCAATGGGCGCATCCGTGTTCCATGCACACACTTCCAATTTATTTTAGAAAGGTACATTCCCACTAAGTAGGCACACAATGTTCTTTATAGGAATTAAATAGTGTATAATTGTCTCACTATTCCACAAGTTCGAAAAATTACGAGTGCCCGATTTTCAGATATAATCGTTTAGTAATATTTATTTTACTGTTAGTGACTCGCGGTGGTATCAAGCTATTTTCATATCCAAATGAGACATGATTTTTTTTTGTATTAGTTATACTAATTAAATGCGTCACCTGAAAAATAATATTTTCGACAGATTATATAAAATACGATCATTGCACATCAAAAATAAATACAGAGAATAACTAGTAATGCCCGGTAACATTTTAAGGAAATACGGTTATCGCCCCTGATATCAGTGTGGAAATTTACGGCTGATATAAAATGTATAATAATGCCAATCAATACGTGGGGTAATGGTGAATGAATGTTTATTTTGCCAGAAAATGTATCAGATGATGTCACTGATATAAAGAACATGTTAATAATTGTGCTTACTGAGTGGACATGTACCTTTAAGATGCCGTGTGGCAATATGTTGCAGTTCTGCATCAAAGTATTCGAAGACTTTTCTGACATGTTCACAAATCCCCAACATCCGATAGTGAACGTGTCTAATTCCCGGGGATGTATGCATCGTTTTCCCACTGAGACGCCATTAGGCCATACCATATCTTGTTCTATGTTAAGCGTCCACCCAGTAAAACATACCAACGTATCCGGTAAAAACAAACAATGCCTCGAACAAAAAGCGAAGGTAAATTTATGCTAAAAACTTCTTCAACCCTGTGCAGGGTGAGGTTGAGGAAGTTTTTAGCATAAATTTAAATTTCAGACAGCAAATTTTAGAAACAAATACTCTTATTAAAGTTATTAAGTGGACGGATTTAATACTTGGACAAGTCCCCCAATCAGTGTTCATATTACTTCAACGGTAAATAGTGGTAGCAACATAGCAATCTGCTCCAAAACACCCGAACCTGGAAAAAAATGCAGAAAGCTGATTTTTTCACCAGTGGTAGCTTGCATATGTTTTAATTATTTGGCAAAAGTTATCATCTGAAAAATGTGAGCTCGCTGAGAAATCCAAGATGGCCGCTAAACGAATTACAAATCGCATTGTATTAATGTATGTTCATAAAACAATACATAATTTACCTCTAATACACTTGAGAAATAACAAAAATAACCAGACCTTTCCACGTAAAACATGAATTCAAATCTAAACTCGTAAAATTTTAGAGGGGTGTGCGCCGAACACGCGCTGGCTTCGATCCGCGCTCACGCTATATAGGAAATGGTTGTTATAGGAAATTGTTCCCGCCCCCGGGAATTAGATAGAAATTCAATTAGAAAGTCTAATTTGAATGCGTCAAAATCATGGTGACGGGGAAGACATTGATAATCTCATTTAGGCGGAACTTTTATTCTGATAGGCTGGAATGTTACTGTCGATTGTTAGTTGTAAATATGTGTTAATAATGAAAATACTGCATACACATTGTTTCTTATGTATTGTTTTAGTAAAACAAACTAAATAAAAGCTTTTACAAAACGTCTCATTTCAACGAGTTTTAATTGTGTTTTCAGATAAAAAACGTTCCAGACAAAGTGGGGATACTTCTGGCGGTTGGTGACCAGAATGATTTATAAATCATAAAAAAATTATGTCTAAAATATCGATGACACATATCAGACAAACCATGTGATTTGGTTTTTAAGAAAATTCATAACAAATATTTACAGAAAGTGTGATATTTTCTGTAAGCGACATCGAAAGTTAATGAAATTTTCACATTAATTCGGAATTTGCTCTGAATAGTTCATCAACTTCCGAGTTTACGGAAAATATCGTAAATGTTGTAAATATTGACTAGACGTCTAGAAACAGTAAGAACAGTACTATATTTCTTGTTCAACTTCTGGTGTATTACGGGATGTGGTTCCAGAGCCTGGACCAGATCAATCAGGACCAATCAACGGGTAATGAAATCGCGGTTCCTGTCAACACCCGCGCACCAACGACCGTTAATTACTCTGGCGCGAACAACTCATCCGGCACGGTTGAGACCCGGGCATGGCACGTGCTCTCTCGACCAAATAACGACTTGACCAATCAGTATTGAGGGATCAAGTAGCAGGTTATGGGATCGTGATCGCGGTTTTAGCAAACGATTGTAAGTGAATTGAGTTCACCTGATTGTTTGTTTGTGTGTTTGACGAGGTGATCACAGCAAAATGAAACACCAGTAAACATCATCAGTGATTTGAGATGTGTCAAAAAATTGTTGACCACATAAAAGGGAATTTCTCCAAAGTTTTCACCATAATTCACTCGTGCTTCTGTTGTGAATGCTATACAATTACAGCTAATTCCTAATTAGAGTTAAACACTATGGAGACACACGTAAGTACATTTTCTAATTGCAATTTAACTTTTTAAGATAATTGTAATGTTTCGCGTTGATGCATACCGACTCAGTGTGACTGAATGGTTGTCCTATCATTAACATTATATACGTGGAACAAAATGTATGGAAATACATGTACATTTGTACATACTTTTGTGTTACTCGTCATTTCAATAAATCGGACATTTTATTCGCCATTGCAAACGTTTATATAATGAGTATAAATAGAGAAAATATGTCACATTATACATCCACACGTCTGCGTTAGAAAATCAGGAGCTATACTGGTCATAAATCCCAAAATCACAATAGCTTCAGTCACAGCCACATTTATGTATATCTCTGTAAGTCACATCGATATTGCAGAGTCCGCCTTTATTTCAAAATACTGTTATAAACTTGTCCTTATAATGTTGCGTAATCTAACCTTTCCACGTTAAATAATTATCCACATGTAAAGGTGGCTGTGACTGCAGAAATGGGGCTTATAGGTTTTGCTTTCATTTTGGATAAATGCGTAAGTATAGATGCAAAGTGTAGATCCAGATTAGCACAATCTAATCAGGATATGCGCTGTTCTACATTACATCGCTTCATGCTTCTAACAAGCAATAATTCCAGCACAAAAATATTTACACAATTCCCTAACATTTGATTGGCCCGTAGCAAGTCTCTGTCCAAAATTTATATCCCAGTAAGCTCCCATGCCGAACTACTTTCCGTAACCGTGAGGCGCAGTTAAAATAATTCTTAAGAAAACGGAAAATAAACACATTTTCTTGATGAATTTATTTCAAATGCTGGAATTATAAGGAATGAATGGCACTTTTGTTGAATTTATCGGGGATATAAACTTGGAAAAGTCGCGGGAATACCGGACGAGGCCTTCCGGCCTTCGTCCAGTATTCCCGCGACTTTTCCAAGTTTATACCCCGATAAATTCCACAAAAATGCCATTCATTCCTATAATATAGATCGTTATCAGGCTACATGAGTGTGATATGTGTATTAGATCAGGAGCTACACTGGTCATACATATCATAAGCATGCTGTAGTCACAGCCACATATGTTGTGCATGTACGACTGTTCGATGGAATATCACCTGTAGACTATTTCACCAACATTGCAAAGTATACTTATCTAGCAAAGTATACTTTGAGAGAGAAATTTTGAATTTAAGGATACATTTATTAATTTTTATTATACTGAATTTATTACATTATCACAGCCATTTTGGCTGTGATAATGTAATACATTCATTATAATAATTCTGCATACTTTTACTCATCAAATATATGCAGTGGTTAGTTCTATATGAAATAATGCATTTTGGGAAATATAAATAATTACTCCCTCAAAGTATACTTTGCTAGATAAGTATGCTTTGCAATTTTGATGAAATCGGCTACAGATCACAGAGTTAGTCAACAAGGACAACGTGCATAAATACAGTACGTTTGCATTCACAGGTGCTTAGTACCATCAGCAGCCAGCAGACACATCGACCCCAGTACCCGGGGTTTCCCCATGACGGCGGCCATGACAACGCCGTACTCAGAAAGACGTCGGCCGTCGTCCAGCCCATGCCCGTACAGAGTGCGGACAGGACTCCGCAAAAAGAGAACCAGCCGCTTAAACCAATCAACATCACGCCCGTCCTCCCTGGAACCGGAAGCGTTACCCACAACATCACGCGCATGCTCTCTGGTGCTCAGTACAGCAGAGTATCCAGCACGCCGGAAGCCGGGTTTATTACCAATGGAAATGACATCAACTCGCTGTACAGGACGCCAGACCAGAGCTCGTTCTCGCCGTACTGTAGCTACATCCGGCCCACATTCCGGCAGCCGCTTCTCTCACAGCCCAGTGTGAAAAGTCCACCGGAAAACAAGTCGGCAACATCTGAAGGTAGGTGGTAATCTGATAGAGAAATACTACGGAATATTGTGCTTCAACATGCATGTATAATTGGGTATGTTTCACAGAATATAACACGAACCGCTTGTTTACTGTGTGTTTGATTTCGACTGCAGGCATTGGCTATCTATTTACTAACAAAGTCTTGGTTTATACATTTCGTTTATGTCTTCGCAGAGCTTTACCGTATTTCGAATTTCATATATCTCTGTCTGAGGAACTTGGTAATACGTTAACAAGTAATTATCACTGTTCATATTTATTCACGGTCTTTTATTCCGTCACGATCCACATTTGACGTTCGAATTGATTGATTAAATGCATTGGACATATCTATTACTTATCCGTTCTAGAACACGACTTCAAGTATTGCGTCTGTCGGAATTAAGAACTATGCTCTCAGGTTCACATGCCCGTGTTTGTGTTTCAGACGACTCTGTGATAGACTTAGTAAACGACAGTCACAGCCGGGAGAACTTTCATTTCTCCAGTCACACACGAATGCTGTGTGAATGCAGCAATACAATGTACATTGCCCCATTGTTTGTGTTCTATTCCGTGTATGACGCATATTGTTATTCCCTACCTTTCATATGTGCGTGTTTCGTGTTGCAGACGACTCTGTGATCGACGTGGTGAACGACAGCCGGGAGCACCTGAGGACGGGCGACGTTCCCAACACCACTGACTCGTCCATCTCCACCCGCGGCTCCACGTCACCGGCGTCCACTGCCAGCTCATCGTCACCGCCGGCATCCAATGACTCGTCGCCCGGCTCCGGCTGCGGCTCCGCCACGAGTCCCGACGGTCACGACGCGCCGCCAAAAAAGAAGGCGAGGACAAACTACAGCCCCGACCAGGTGCAGACGCTCGAAAAGGTAAACAATAACACGGTCACCCCTAAATAACGTGAATGGACTGTGATGTGTTGATTTCCTGACAAATCCAAACGTCATAACATGATTTTCAGCCCAGCCCACTGACAAAAAGGGGGTGTGTTTTTTCTAAAGACTTATGGAAATTACTTGGAAAAAGTGCAGATCCTGACGAGACGGGTCGTTACGAGCCGGCTCATGTGGATCTGTACTGTTTGCAAACACTGCTATAGGGGTTTGTAGTGTTGAAAGGGTTAATGGATAAATGCACATGTATAGCTGCCAGCCCTGGTAAAGACTCCAGCCGCAATCAAGATTAACTTTAATGCCGAAAAACTGTGAGTGGATAAAATATGAAGACGTCTGGTGAACTAAATCAATGAAATATAATATGTGCAGCTTGCAATTGCGAGCGTATAAGCTGGTCATGACGGAAATTTAATATAAATGAATAAAACTCTATTCCTTCTGACATTAGCTGAATTTACAAAATGCGCAGATTTCTCTATTACTCATTCACGGACATCACCCTAACTGTTTTGTTGGCCGCTAAGTATTTCACCATAGGTTATAAGATCATTTCCACATTACAGATGTTCCATGAAAATCCCTACCCGGACTCGGAAATGATGGAGACGCTCGGTAAAGACTTGGGCGTCCCCGAAAATAAGATCAAGGTAAATATATATACAATTACATTTTATAGGCTCTTCAGATATCAACACGTTTACTCATATTAAATAAACTGACTTCGTATTGTCAGAGATAACAAATAAATATATTTTATATAAAGAAAAGTACATATGTACTTAAATTATTTTTTTTATATCGAAATAAGTCGCTAATACAATAGAATATGTGTCTGGTTGTATAACATATATTGTATTTTGACTCACGTACATAAAATTGGGAAATGAATTTGGCTAAATATTGGAAATATACATTGAGATCTTACTAATGCAAATGAAACAGAAGAGGTGATTTCCAAAATATCTTTTCAAATTGTATTATAATGTCCCCTGATCTTCTGCTTGCAGGTTTGGTTCCAGAACAAGCGGGCGAGATGGCGCCGGCGCATGAACGACACCGTGAACCACTACCCTCACCCCTTCATGCCCATGTCCCCGGTTATGTCGCCCGTCGGACCTTACGGCTTCATGCCGCCAACGCAGTTCATGACGTCATCACCGCCGCAGGTCATGCCGGGATACCTGAAATATCCATCATTGAGTCCCAACAACAACCAATCAACAACGTGCAACATTAGTCCGTCTCGCCTACATCCGGGCAATCAACAGAACGTGAACGAATCATCGAGCACGACGGTGACGCAGTCGACGATTCCTCCGGTGACTTCCTCGCACACCCTGATGTCGTCGCCGCACCTCCGACATCTACAATATCCCGGGTTATTATATCCCCAGCCGTACGGGGCCTATCAGCAAAACTTCCAGTGAGGGAATGGACTCGTTATGCTCTCACATAGTGCATTGACCTTTGGTGGTGATACTAATGTACATGTACTTGTTTGGTGATCAATGCATGCATGTTTGACCATTTGAACGCGAAAGCCCGCTATAGCGGTTTATGCAAACAGTGCAGATCCAGATGAGCCGGCTCGTAACGAACAGTCTCATCTGGATCTGCACTTTTTGAAAGTAATCGTCAAACAAAAACGTGTTTGACGGTACATGAGAATCGTCTCCATTGGAGGCAACTCTTATATGCTGTTAGAACATGTTTTAATCGATAAAATGAATGTAAAAACTAATATAATTCGGCGTTGTCGGTGGTGTATCGAATGTGGATGTCTGTGCTTATGTCAGTGATATAAGAGCACATATTGGGCGGTGACAGATGAAGTCGTATTTTGCGTGTGTTGTTATTGTTATTGTTTTATTTTGCAATGTTGTAAATATTATGATGCAGCATTATCATATGCAGATACTAATACATTACATGTGTAATACATATGTAGTAGACAATATACATGTGTGTGTGTGTAACGGAACGAAGCGTTATATGTACCTATTATTGCGCACATATACATGTAATAAAATATATTGAAAATGAGAAGCTTATTGTGTATTTCTTTCATTTCAAACACTCAACAACATCTTTGGAAAGACCAACCACTGTCTATATATATATATATATATATATCTATTTATAATATCATGTGAACTATTGCTGTCGGTCGCCATTTTTGCCGACATGTTTATTTGCCGGAACTCGTGTACTTCATATTTCATAATACCTATCTTGATGGTAAATGTATCAAATTAAAGGTATGTCTCTATACTCCAATTTGGTATACAGTACGTATGTCTACGACGGGTGTAATTAATGCACACCACACCAGATCAAGATTGTCATAAAGACTGCCAATGGGGCCATCATCGGCGTAGGGCAGGCACACTTTCTTACTTTTTTGTTTCTGGCGATACAGTTTTCGTTCTTTCAGTACTTTGATTGACATTGTCGCTGATGTAAATCTGATACGCAATCTGATCAGTGTCTGCACTGTTTGTCTTTCAGTCAGTGAAATACCAGTTATGTTTCACACAGATATTCAGGAGCAACACCGGTAATAATTACTAAAAGCCCAATTTCTCCCAATCAACCAATCAACCAATCAATCAACCAATCGATTGTGTGCTTATGGCTGAAAAAATGGGGCTTATGGGTTTTACGACCAGCGTAGATCCAGATCAGCCTGTGCATCCGCTGTCTGATCAGGATCTGCACTGTTCGCCATTCAGTCAATTAAACATCCGTAATGCTTCTAACTTCTAAGCCCGATTTCTCAAGTCACAGCCACCCACGACGTGGTTATTGAACGTACGTAAAGCTCATAGTGATGTCGTCCCCGTCCAAGGTGCTTCTGGGAATCCACATGCTCTGTCGGGTAATTGATTCTGAAACTCGACAGTCTAATTACAGACTCCTGAAACAACTGTTCCACGCTTTGCTGCCGACGAACTTTGTTAAATGCAAACATATTTAAATGACAAAAACAAAAACAAAAACATAACAAAAAGGTCAACCTCCATATTTTAATTCACATGAGCCAAAGGCTCAAGTGAGATATTGTTACCGTTTTTCGTCCGTCGTTCGTACAGTGGGGTCATCGTGTAAGTGCACACACGTGTTCGTGTTCGTTCGTGTGTGCACTTACACGCTGACCCCACTGTACGTCGTCCGTCCGTCGTCCGTCATTCGTCCACAATTTGAAATGTCGTCTTCTCCTGAAGCGCACGGCGGATGTTGGTATAACTTCACAGGGATGATTTATGCGAAAGGCCTATTCAGATTTGTTAAAATGGAGGTCGCCGCATAATCCAAGATGGCCACCGTAGAAAAGTACGTCAAATTCTTAAAAAAAACGCCAGACCGATTTCGACAAAATTCGCCGGAATGATCGATAGTCTATGCTCTTTCAGATTTGTTAAATAGGTGTCAAATTTACTTTTTGACCGAACATGTTCATGCCATATATCAACTTAAAGGTACCGATGAAACCGTAGCTCAGATGCATTTTTTTGTCGAAATTGGATGCTTACGTCATCCAAGGTGGCCACCGAAAGGTCAAAAGGTCAAAAGGTGAACGTTTTATTAGAGATTCCAAACGTCTTCTTCTCACGAACCACTCTGATCAGGATCTGCACTGATTGCCAACTCGGTACTTATGATAACAGTATGTATCATTATCCTACTGCAGGAATCCGCTACATGTACGATATCACGAGACACAGTGTTCATAAAACCCATTACCGGAAGTTTCTTCCTGTACCTCGCTCTGCGTTACAGACAGAAACCTCAGGTCACAAGTTCCATTTCCCCAGTCATAGCCACAGGTGGAAGACTCGGACATATGACATCAAAAAATGCCTATTAACAAAATCCCATTACCCCACCCACCTGGTATCGTACTGTACATTTCGTTAATAAACATGATAGAAGGTTAGCAAGAGTACGGTTAATATGGGAAAAGCCCCCTTGTTTCTGACTCCCACAAACACAATAAACATCGATTAGTTGTATGACTTGTGTCTCTGGCAATCGAAAAAGGTCTTAGGTGCGTGAATATACTCACTTAAAATCGCTGTTTCCAGCCGTTATCGAGTTATTCGCATTTTGTATACCCCATCCAAAGCGAAATTTGCGTGAATCTCACACAGAATCGGAGACATTAGAAACTCCAACCATACAAAGTTCGTCCAATTATGATCGTTCACCGATCTAAAAACATTTTTTTGTCTAATTTCGTTCAATTATCTGGAACCGGGTCAATGCACTTTTTTCAATAATACAACCACCGAAGCGTCTATGTAAGAACATCTCTGATTGGCTAAATCTAAACTGTGATGACGTCATTCAACCTATTTCGGGATTCCGGAAGACATAATCTGATCGTACGAGAATCATGAATGAAAGGCAATGAAATTAGAAAAAAATGTGTTTTTTTTAGATCGGTGAACGATCACAATTGGACGAACTTTGTATGGTTGGAGTTTCTAATGTATATGGTCATGGTGCACGACATTAGTTTGAGCTGTCGATCAGCTATCGGCCAAATATGACCGATAATCCACGCCGGACGGCCTCCGATTATGTGTGAGATTCTTTCGTACACGCAAATTTCGCTTTGGATGAGGTATACAAAATGCGAATAACTTGATAACGGCTGGAAACATCGATTTTAAGTGAGTATATTCACGCACCTAAGACTTTTCTCGATTGCCAGAGACACATGTCATACAACTAATCGATGTTTATTGTGTTTGTGCGAGTCAGAAACAAGGGGGCTTTCCCCATATTAACCGTACACTTGCTAACCTTCTATTAACGTCATGTACAGTACGATACCAGGTGGGTGGGGTAATGGGATGTTTGTAATAGGCATTTTTTGTGTGTCATATGTCCGAGTCTACCACCTGTGCGTACAACTCTAGCAAACAGTGCAGACATTGACCTGAGTGAGAGTGCGCATGCACTGGCTGGTGTATATCTAATGTACGTACCATATCAATAATGATGCACTCCGCGCCGGCGTAAACTTGTTCACGTCGAATTAGGTACCGGATTACTGACGATTTCCTACTCAGCTACATGCAGAATATTCTTATCATATCATACCCTATGTGTGGCACATGTTTAAGTAAGGGAACAAAGTATATAACTACATTAACCCTTAGACCGTTATCTTAATTGTTTTTTCGTCTGCTGTTTATTTTCTATTTTCCAATTGTATCATCAAAACATGTTTTGACAGCACTTTAGAATAATTAACAACATGCCTTGACAGCACTTCAGAATCATTTCCATTGGAAAGGATTCTGAAGTGCTGTCAAAACATGTTTTTATTGAGAAATAAGGCAAGATATAAAGGCAACAACAGACGACAATTGTTGTGAGTGGCGGTCTAAGGGTTAAATATATCTAAAGAGTATCCGTAAATGCAAATAAAGTAAGGAATGTTCTGTTTACTCCTTGGGAGTATATGGTAGTAAAAGGAAACATTCTTCAACTTTGTTTTCACTTACCGATACACTTATTTACGGCAGCTTAATAAAAGGGACATTCGCAATTTGTTTCTATCTCGTTCCCACGGCAAAGAATCTCGTTACGACGGCATATCATCTCGTTCCCACAAGGTAGCATCTCGTTACTACGAGTTAACTATGATCGTTCCCACGACATAGCATCTCGTTCCCTCGAAATAGCATCTCGTTCCCATGAGATAGGATATCGTTCTCACAAGATAGGAATCGTTCCCACGAGTTAGCTATCACGTTCCCACGACATGCCATCTCATTCCCTCGCGATAGCATCTCGTTTCCACGAGTTAGTTATATCGTTCCCACGACATAATCAGCCAATCAAAATGTACCACCATTGTCATCCAAGATGGTGGAGTAATATATGCACTTCTATTGGCTGATTATGTCTTTCGAACAAGCTGCTATCTCGAGGGAAAGAGATGCTATGTCGTGGTAACGAGATGCTATGTCGCGGGAACAACATAGCTAACTCGTGATAACGATATGCTATCTCTTGGGAACGATATTGCTATCTCGAGGTAACGAGATGCTATTTCGCGGAACGTGATGCTATGTCGTTGGAACGACATAGCTAACTCGTGATAACGAGATGCTATATATTGGGAACGAGGTGCTATGTCGTGGGAACGAGATTGAAATAAAATGTATATGTAATGCATTTACAGACCTTACTCCGTTACTTCAATCTGTGATTTGTGATTAACAATGAACTGTGGCAAAATGTCTGACAGTTTTATGATTGAAGGCACAACGGGGTAGACTCGGGTCTGTCTTTTCGATTTGATAAACGGACTGAGTATAGGGTACACTAGTGATGGGCGTTAATCATCAGTCGGCCAATTTATACACAACGTAGATACCAGTAGCCGATTTCACCAAAATTGCTAAATTTGCTTATCTAGCTAACTATGCGTTGAGGGAGGAATTATTTATTTTTACTGAAATACATTATTTCATATGTATTTATTACGTTATCACAGCCATTTTGTGTTGGTTAGAAATATTCTATTTCATTAAATAAAAAAATAGTTAATGTATGCATAAATTGAAAACTTTTTCTCCCTCAAGTAATACTTTGCAATGTTGTGAAGTCGGCTACTGGCCTCAATTTCACTACATATAACTCACGTAATTTGACAATTAAAACACATGTCAACTTAGAAAAATCCGTGTTTATAATATCTTCAGGAATAGCAAGGTTTATCATTCCACCTATAAATTGAGAATACATATAGAAATGGTTAAAATGTGGCCGGATTAGCTCAGTAGGTAGAGCGTCGGTCACTGCGGATCGGGAAACCCTGGGTTCGATTCCCACCCCGACCCGCTGCGAATGGCCGATTCGGCGTGTCCTTGGGCTACTTCGTGCTAGCCGTTTCCTATCTGATGGGGACTTAATTATAGACATGCAAGGTCATCGAGCCAGTGCCGTCGTTAAATGAAAGCATTTATATTTAGAAATGATTAAAACCTACCTCAGCGATGTACAATGACCATCATTTTTTTATGTTAAAATATGTGCCATACGAACATAGATATAGGCTATAAGTTCTTAAGTTTTAAAGGTTTCATGTTAAACATTTCACGTCTGAGTATGGGACCAACAGACAGGTCTCGTTTTCAAAAAACTTTATTCGGGCTAGAAATAGTTTAGTTGAAATTTTAAAAAGAATTGTCTTAAGGGTTCATGTGAATTTCACACGCTCAATGTTCATGTGAATTTCACACGCTCAATGTTCATGTGAATTTCACACGCTCAATGTTACGTTACTGAGGCAGGTATATGGCTAGGGGTATACGGGAGTAGTAAACAGTAAACCGGCAGACACCAAACATTCTAGCTATATGAGAAATGCTGTGTCCCAGCGTAAAATTTTCACGTCGGAATAGGTGCCGGATTCCTGACGAATTTCCATTCAGCTACATGCAGGTGATACTGTAAAAACATATTTTCACAAAGATTGCATCCGCGACAAATGGTCTTCCATGGTGGGGATCACTTACGTAATGGCGGCGCCCAGTAGCCTATTTCACCAACATGGCAAAGTATACTTATCTAGCAAAGTATACTTTGAGGGAGAAATTTTCAATTTAAGGATAAATTTATTAATTTTTATTATACTGAATTTATTACATTATCACAGCCATTTTAGCTGTGGTAATGTAATCAATTCAGTATAATAAATCTACATACTTTTAATCATCAAATATATGCAGTCGTTAGTTCTATATGAAATAATGCATTTCGGGAAAAATAAACGACTACTCCCTCAAAGTATACTTTGCTAGATAAGTATACTTTGCAATTTTGATGAAATCGGCTACAGGAGTTATGGGGTAAATGTTATTTTTCACCAATACAACTGCGATTTCTTCCATTTAATGATGACCATGTTCCTACGGTGTCCTGTTAGGGCCACATTACTTTCTCGCGTTCTCGCTCTCTCGACTTATACACGAGATTGCGAGATTGCGAGATTGCGAGATTGCGAGGCGAGATCGCGAGATCGCGAGATCACGAGATCACGAGGCAAGATCGCGAGAACGCGAGGCGAGATCGCGAGAACGCGAGAATGCGAGGCGAGATCGCGAGATCGCGAGATCGCGTGGCGAAAACGCGAGGCGAAAACGCGAGATTCAATCTCGCAATCTCGCCTCGCGATCTCGCAATCTCGCCTCGCGATCTCGCGGTCGGAAGTAAATATATGCGCATGCTCGCTGGGAATGCGTTTTGTACGGTGGCACAGAGGGGACATGGACATATTTTTCTTTTACTTTCGCGTGCGCACGCAATAGGTTTATAGCTGATCTGGAGCTACCCTGGGTGGCATTACCAAGTGGTATGGTTTCCCATGTACTGGCTCATATACAGTATACATTTAGCACGGTAAATAGACGGCAGTACGCCAATGAACCTAAACAACAACAAAAGAGGCGCCGGAAGAGAGATGATTCGATTATTGTCCGACTACGCACCAACTGAGCTAGGGAGGAAGATGTAATACATTTTGTGATAATCAGCCGGTATGTCCGTATGTATAAAGGTATTGTATAATCCAAGTCTACATAACGCCCATGCATGTTTATAGCTGATTGTTTATGTCACAACTTAGAGTTGCTAGCTTTTTTATAACTGTTTAATATTAGCAATTGTAGAAGTGCACATTTTCTTAAGAGAACAGACAATACAACTGGCGATGAAATTCTGACAAGTACGTCGTTTCATTGCGTGCGCACGCGAAAGTAAAACATATTTCCATGTCCCCTCTGTGCCACCGTACAAAACGCATTCTCAGCGAGTATGCGCATATATGTACTTCCGACCGCGAGATCGCGAGAATGCGAGATCGCGAGATCGCGAGAATGCGAGATCGCGAGGCGAGATTGAATCTCGCGAGGCGAGATTGCGAGATTGAATCTCGCGTTTTCGCCTCGCGTTTTCGCCACGCGATCTCGCCTCGCGTTCTCGCGTTCTCGCATTCTCGCGATCTCGCCTCGCGTTCTCGCGATCTCGCACTCTCGCGATCTCGCCTCGCGTTCTAGTAATCTCGCGATCTCGTGTATAAGTCGAGAGAGCGAGAACGCGAGAATGTAATGTGGCCCTAACAGGACACCGTATATTCCAGTCGTTACCTTACCAGCCTGACAGTACCAAATGTAGCAGCTGTAGTTACTTCTGTAGTTACTCCGACCATTATGTTGATGGAGTTCACGGCTTCCAAACGATAACTACGTTTATCCGAAATTTCTCTACATAATGTTCAGACTAACAACAAAAGTAATGCTGCTAAATTTGGTAGCGTAGGACTCGTAGTGATACTGGTTTGAACATGATCATCATTAATAGGAAGAAACCACAGTCGTGTTAATCAAACTCATGGGACCTAATTACGCAAAACCAAAACAATGGACTACGTGATCCCACACAGTTTACTCCAAAATGTATTCAAAAACATGTAGAAAAGAACACATACTTTCATAGATTTGTGGATAATATTCAGCAAATAAAATACGACTAGCCGGGACAAAACGTTCTTAATGCTATTTCAACCAGTGTAGCCTTCTGTCTGTTTCACGTTTTGTTGCGACCTACTTTTGGCGATTAAACACCTTACATCTAAAATATATTTTAATGTAAGTACATGTTCATCATTAACCAAAACGTCACCCTCCCCAATTATTTTTTATTTGACAATGATTTTAAAAAGAAAATACACTTTTTATGTGAATGTAATAGGCAGGGGCGGGGCGGGGGCGGGGGCGCGGGGGCGGGGGCAGGACATAGATGTTTTAACTAATTTCGGAATTTACAATGTAACCTCACTCCAACCGTCTTCCATGACCCCTTTCCCAAGTTTGAGTGAAGTGTGAGTATGAGTGGCCGTTGGGAATACAGCCGATAGAATGCCATACTTCATTGATAGTAAACATCTCATCTTGAAAACAGTTATATATCCAAAATTATTCAATATTTAAAAAGTTTAAAATAAAATAATTTCAATACTGATGAATTTGAAGTCATGATTTTCCTATTTCTGAAGAACCAAACTTCACGTCGGCGTAAACTATTTCAAGCCGAAATAGGCGCTGAATTCCTGACGAATTCCCATCCAGCTATATGTATTTATACATTCAGAAGTTGCTGTATAAACACCTTTTCGGTTACTGGACGAAAACTTGTGTTTATGTAGTAGCTCTGAGTAGAGCTGAGTAGTATCTCGTCATGAAACCGGCGCATTTTTCGACGTGAAACGGAGTGAAGAACCAGTGTACATGGTGAAATTGACAATACAAGAGAAGTGTATTATAAGTTTCATGTTTTATTTCCTGTAGTTGTGTGTGCTATCACACAGATAGCTACAATGCATAAATTTACATGTATATATGGTAATAAATAATAAGTTTACATGAACACATATTCATACACACACGTGGAACATATGTATACACATATGTGGCTGTGACTGGAGATATGGGACTTGTGGGTTTTGCGACTAGTGTAGATCCAGATCAGCCTGTGCATCCGCATAGTCTGATCAGGATCGGTTCTGTTCGCCATTCCAACATCCGTCATGCTTCTAATAAGCAATACAGATCGTTATCAGGATATTAGTGGTCACAAATCCCATAAGCCCCATTTATCCAGTCAAGCCACATATGTGGCATCATTGTATTTACACAATTACATTATAAATACAAGTGACGATATACAGTTAAAATAGTTAAACAATAACAGTGTGTACAATGACAAACACGAAACAGTAACAACACATGTAAATAATTAGGAATTCGGAATTCCACCGGCAGAATATATTTCAGCATTTTATTGGTTATAAATAGATCGGCTCGCCTCTGAATTCCTATTGTTTCCAAGCCAAGTCTCGTCAACTTCGTATAAAAGGAAATAGGAAGCTGGTATGCTATTTTTATTTCCGGGTATGGAAGGTGTTCGAGCCTGTACATAGTTACCTAGGTATGTCCCAGCTGACTACATGTAGTACAGTGGAACATCTCTAAACTGGACACCCTGTTAACAGGTCAATGCACTATGTGAGAGCATAGCTAGTCCACCCCCTCACTGGAGGTTTTGCTGATACGCCCCGTACGGCTGGGGATATAACAACCCGGGATATTGTAGATGTCGGAGGTGTGGCGACGACATCAGGGTGTGCGAGGAAGTCACCGGAGGAATCGTCGACTGCATCACCGTCGTGCTCGATGATTCGTTCACGTTCTGTTGATTGCACGGATGTCGGCGGGACGGGCTGATGTTGCACGTTGTTGATTGGTTGTTGTTGGGACTCAATGACGGATAGTTCAGGTATCCCGGCATGACCGGCGGTGGTGATGACGTCATGAACGGCGTTGGCGGCATGAAGCCGTAAGGTCCGACGGGCGACATAACCGGGGACATGGGCATGAAGGGGTGAGGGTAGTGGTTCACGGTGTCGTTCATGCGCCGGCGCCATCTCGCCCGCTTGTTCTGGAACCAAACCTGCAAGCAGAAGAACAATAATACAATTTGAAAAGATAAAATGAATTTTGAAGTTCAAATTTTCACAAGAAAACAAGAACATCCAACGGATCTATTTAAAAGATGCAAATGTTTCAACTGCATAATTTACTGAAATATGCATCATATACGATGTGTTTAAATTGAGTATATTTCAACCAACAGATGCACATTTGTATTTATGGATCGTAGAGGTTGTCGTGCATATCTATAAATTATGCGGACAAGGAAATGACCGTGTCTGATTGGATGTTATAATCATGGTTTACAAATATTGTTTAATAGTGTATTTATCTCACTGTTTGCGTAAATTCATCTATTGGAGAACAACAACGTTTTCAGTTTCATTTTCGATACTAAGTTTTATAGCTCTATTTCCAATATATAATACTAGTATTAGGTTCACGAATTGTAGAGATTGTGGTACGTGAGTGAAAATAAACCCATGTCATACAACAAGTTATATACACATGTATATATCGTTATATTAAAAGCTACATATTATAATCTGATATATATCTCTTGTGTTGACATGCGTATGCATATTTCCTTTAAATAAAAGACATATATATACATTTTAAGTACCAAATGAAGACGTGTACATTCGTAAATTTGTACGTCTGAAGAACTTTAAACTGTTTTTGTATTTACCTTGATCTTATTTTCGGGGACGCCCAAGTCTTTACCGATCGTCTCCATCATGTCCGAGTCCGGGTAGGGATTTTCATGGAACATCTGTAATGTTGAAATGATCTTATAATTTTCTGATGGAAGTGCATATACATGGATTGAATCGAACCATGATATCGAGTGTGTGTCTGTAAAATGCAAACTCATGTATTTTAAAGACATGTGACGAACAGAACTGCATTTAAGGTCCAGTATATACAAACGGTACGTTCATAGTTAAAAGGTCACTCTGCATGTCCGACATATGCTGATATGAACTTATGTTTGCCGTCATACGGTCGTTGAAAATTGTTACTTCCGCTAGTGAACGTAGCAGCATATTCTGATCTGAATATTTTATCCACCGTGGTACATTTGCAGGCGATGTCCGTGAACCAGGCATAGACAAAATTGCACATTTTTCATTTGAGATAATGTCTGACGAAAGATTTATTTGTAAGAAATCGTTTCCGTCATGAGCAGCTTATACACTGGCAGATTTATATTTTGCATACAGGATATTGCAATGACTAAACTGTCATCAGACGTCTTCATATTGTATCCAATTATAGTCACACGTTTGGTTTGGCGTTAAAGTACATGTACATGTATATCTCGATTGCGGCTGGTGTCGAAGAAATGCTGGAGTATCGAACATTAGGGCTGGTAATTATACATGCGCATTTATCCATTAAACCTTTCAACACAACATACCTCTTTAGCAGTTTGCAAACAGTGTAGATACGTATTTCGAAAAAAAAAAAGCACACTTTTTTCAATGCACTAGTCTGAAAATCGTTTTGTGACGATTGGATTGGTCTGTATATGAATCACAATCCATTCCAGTTATGTAGGGGTGACCGTGTTATTGTTTACCTTTTCGAGCGTCTGCACCTGGTCGGGGCTGTAGTTCGTCCTAGCCTCCTTCTTCCGGGCTGCTGGCGGCGCGTCGGGACTCGTGGCGGAGCCACAGCCGGAGCCGGGCGACGAGTCCGTAGACGCTGGCGGTGACGACGAGCTGACCGTGGATGCCGGCGACGTGGAGTCGCGGGTGGAGATGGACGAGTCCGTGGTGTTGGAAACGTCGCCTGTCCTCAGGTGCTCCCGGCTGTCGTTCACAACGTCGATCACAGAGCCGTCTGCAACACGAACCTCGGAATTGTGAACAGTGGGGCCATGCATTAATGATTACACGAGCCTTCTTGTGTGACTGGAGAAATGTGGCTGTGACTGGAGAAATGGGGCTTATGGGTTATGCGACCAGTGTATATCCAGATCAGCCTGTGCATCCGCATAGTCTGATCAGGATATGCACTGTTCACGATACCAGCAATGAAGCACCCGTCATTATTTTAACAAGCAATTGTGTAAGTAAGAGTCGTCTGCAACACGAAACACGGACACTTCGAAAATATGGAATATCAATCTGCTCCATACATGGTGGTATGAATCGATAAATTAAATAGTTAACGCCATACATCTGTACCTAACATCGCCGTGGTTAAGGATAATGTTAATAGATGCTGGAATAATGTATGCAAGTCTACTGATATAGTCATCCATGGTTAGCACAATAGTTGTTACATATGTTCGATTGTGGCAGACGTAAACTTTAATCCTTAAAATTGTAAGCATTTATCTCGTGGTTTGCCTTGTCGATTTTCGTTAGCGTTTTTATTTTATTTTAATTTTCTTTGCAAACACAAAAACAAAAAGCGTTAACATCCAGGCATATTAATATTAAGTAAATAGATGATCAATGACTGAATACGAAATATGCACGCTCGTGTACACACGGTTCCTGTCATTTTCATTGAAACATGAGCTGGGAATGACGCACGTTGAAGCACAAAATACCAGGGAATGTTTAGACCAGATTGTCACCTACCTTCAGATGTTGCCGACTTGTTTTCCGGTGGATTTTTCACAATGGGCTGTGTGAGAAGGGGCTGCCGGAATGTGGGCCGGATGTAGCTACAATACGGCGAGAATGAGCTCTGGTCTGGAGTCCTGTACAGCGAGCTTACGTCATTTCCGTTGGTAATAAACCTGGATTCCGGCGTGCTGGATACTCTGTTGTACTGAGCACCTGAGAGCATGCGCGTGATGTTGTGGGTAGCGCTTCCGGTTCCAGGGAGGACGGGCGTGATGTTGATTGGTTTAAGCGGCTGGTTCTCTTTTTGCGAAGTTCTATCCGCACTCTGTACGGGCATGGGCTGGACGACGGCCGACGTCTTTCTGTGTACGGCGTTATCATGACCGTCGTCATGGTGAAACCCCGGGTACTGGGGCCGCTGTTTCTGCTGGTTGCTGATGACACTAAGCATCTGTGGATGCAAAAATAAATGTAGTTATACACGTTGCTGTTGAATAACTCTTAATACTTCATCAAACATGCTTGTATGCACAATGCACAACATATGTGTCTGTGACTGCATACATGGGGCTTATCATATGTGTGACCAGTGTAGATCCTGATCCAATATGAGTCTCATGTAGAGGCGGACTCTGCAATATTGATATGCGATTTACAGAGATATACATAAATGTGGCTGCGACTGTAGCCATTGTGTTTTTGGGACTGATGACAGGTATAGCTTCTGATATGTTTATGATATGTATACGCATTATATACAAGTTTGCAAGATGGCCGATTTATTTAAATGACGAGTAAAATAAAAGTATGTACAGTGTACATGCATTTCCATAAAAACATTTGCACGTATATAATATTGATGATTGTACAGCCATTTAGTCACACTCAGTCGGTATACATCAATCCGAAATATACAATTCTCTGAAAAAGTTAAATTGCAATTAGAAAATGTACTTACGTGTGTCTCCATAGTGTTTAACTATAATTAGGAATTAGCTGTAATTGTATATCATTCACAACAGAAGCACGAGTGAATTATGGTGAACACTTTGGAGAAATTCACTTTTATGTGGTCAACAATTTTGACACATCTCAAATCACTGATGATGTTTACTGGTGTTTCATTTTACTGTGATCACCTCGTCAAACACGACAAACAAACAATCAGGTGAACTCAATTCACTTACAATCGTTTGCTAAACCGTGATCACTATCGTTTACTAAAACGGCAATCACGATCCCATAACCTGCTACTTGATCCCTCAATGCCGATTGGTCAAGTCGTTAATTGGCCGAGAGAGCACGTGCCATGCCCGGGTCTCAGCCGTGCCGGATGAGTTGTTCACGCCAGAGTAACTAACGGCTTCTAACAAGCAGTACGTTATCAGGCTATAGGAGCGTGTTATTTGACCAGGCGTTACATTGGTCATAATTACCAATGGCCCCATTTCTCCAGTCACAGCCACAGGCATACGGCGTGTTTCGGCTTTTTTCGGCGAATTCCTATGGTCACAGCCAAATATAACAATAATATACCAATGCGATTGTATGCAGTCTGGTTCACCGTGTATGTACCCATCCCCCACTCGACCGGTTAGCGTTAACATTGGTAAGTGCTTTACATACATGGCTAAATTAAATGCACGTTTTGATCATCATAGATCAAGGCTTGTGATCATTTTTACAACTGTCGACAGTGTTTAATTGATAAAAAAAGTCGTTGCATGCAATGTTTGCTTTTTCTCACATAGTGCTTTTAGAGGTACCTGACCACTCAGTAGACACACAATGTTTTTTATAGAAATTAAATAAGTGTATAATTGTGTCACTATTCCACCAGTTCTAAAAATTACAAGTGCCCGCTATACAGATATAATCATTTAGTAATATTTATGTTACTGATAGTGACGCGCGGTGGTACCCAGCTATTTTCATATGCAAATTAGGTATAATATTTTTTTTAATTCTTCACACTAATTAAATGCGTCACCTGAACAAATAATATTTTCGACAGATTATAAAGTATGATCATTGTACACCAAACAAATAATACAGAGACTAAATAGTAATGTCCGTTAACATGTTAAGGTCACACGGTTATTACCCTTAATATCAGTGTGGAAAGTTAAGTCTGATATAAAATGTATAATGATGCCAATCAATACGCGGGGTAATGGTGAATGAATGTTTAAAATGTCATATCTACAGAATATACAAAACTATCTGTGTCACTATAGTATAAACTGCTGAGTGGGCATGTACATTTAAAGTAAAAAATGACTGGATGATGTCTATGAATCCACTACAGCTATCATGGTAGGTGACCAGTACAGTTTCAATATATGATACCGTGCTAAAGCAATAGATGTACTATAACATTTGTGTTTATTTCATTTGATATTCATTAAACTCATTGAGTGATTTCATAAGAAACTCGGCATAGCCTCGTTGCTTATGTATTGAATTTACTCATTCAGTTTATTAAAGGCACATTCCTAAATAACAGTTGTGCCTACTGAGTGGGCATGTACCTTTAATAGTATCAAACATAGGATCCGAAATGCAAATAATATCGACGGCCGGCTTGGCAATGTGGTAAGGGAGATAATCAAAGATCTGAGCCATGTTTTTATTTGTGGCTGTGACTGGAGAAATGGAGCTTATGGGTTATGCGACCAAGTTAGCTGAAGATCAGACTGCGCGGATCTGCATTGTCCGCCATTCCATCAATAGAACATCCGTTATGCTTCTGACAAGCAATATATTTCGTTATCAGGCTACAGGTGTGTGATATAAGAGGAGCTACACTGGTCACAAATCCCATAAGCCTCATTTAACCAGTTATGGCCACATATGTAATATTAAGTTTACGTCAATTTTGTTTAGCCAATTGCCACCTTAGATAACTAACTCGATGTTCTCCGCCAGGTGGCGGTGTGTGCGCATGAGGTTAGACATTAGATATCTAGACTATTCCCATAGACCTCAAATGTTGATGTTCGTTATAGCATTTTCGCTAACATTCGGATAGAAATCGACCGAGTCCATCGTGTGCACGAGGAAAGATCGATCTCGATCCAACATCAAACATAATCAAAGTACTGAAATATGTTATCTCCACAAAAACTGATCACTTGCGGAACTAGAGACTGAAAGTTGCATATTTTTTTTCAATCATCATCCAGAGGCATATGTACATGTACTGTGATTACTGTTCGAAACTCCCAGAAAAGAAATGTACGAAACTGGTGGCTAACTGGTCACTGCTACCTAACGGTGAGAACTAAAGATAATAGCTGTTGTATTCATACGCACGAACTATCTTCATTCGTATTTTCCAGAATTTAACTGATAAATTGAGCCCAAAACTGTGATAAACTATAGAAAATAGTATATGTAGAATTTTAGATACAAAGCAAAACAGACCAAAACGCTATAGGATTATAAGTCGGCACACGGCACTATTTTCTTGGTAGTACTCGCCATTTAGGCGTAGCACAACAATATGGCTGCCCCCATAGACTTGATGGCAGCGGCCTGCATGTCGCGCCTTGTGGCGAGGCATGGACACTAAAAAAAAAGATATAGTATAACGAAAAACTTTAACCAAAAAAATTAACCAAAAAACTTAACCAAAAACTTTAACCAAAAAACTTAACCAAAAACTTCAAAGTAATTTGACCTTGACATTGGGCACAGGGGCCGCACGGGATGGGGGTAGAATGAAAATATAGATGATGATAAACACCCATGTGAAGTTTCAAGGTAATGGGCAAAGCAGTTGCAGATATATAGTATAACAAAAAACTTTAACCAAAAAACTGAACCAAAAAACTTAACCAAAAACTTTAACCAAAAAACGTAACCAAAAACTTCAAAGTAATTTGACCTTGACATTGGGCACAGGGGCCGCACGGGAGGGGGGTAGAATGAAAATATAGATGATGATAAACACCCATGTTAAGTTTCAAGGTAATGGGCAAAGCAGTTGCAGAGATATAGTATAACAAAACAATTTAACCAAAAAACTTAACCAAAAACTTAACCAAAAACTTTAATCAAAAACTTTAACCAAAAAACTTAACCAAAAACTTCAAAGTAATTTGACCTTGACATTGGGCACAGGGGCCGCACGGAAGGGTGGTAGAATAAAAATATAGATGATGATAAACACCCATGTGAAGTTTCAAGGTAATGGGCAAAGCAGTTGCAGAGATATAGTATAAGGAAAAACTTTAACCAAAAACTTTAACCAAAAAACTTAACCAAAAAACTTAACCAAAAACATTAACCAAAGAACTTAACCAAAAACTTCAAAGTAATTTGACCTTGACATTGGGCACAGGGGCCGCACAGGAGGGGGTAGAATGAAAATATAGATGATGATAAACACCCATATGAAGTTTCAAGGTAATGGGCAAAGCAATTGCAGAGATGTAGTATAACGAAAAACTTTAACCAAAAAACTTAAGCAAAAAAACTTAACCAAAAACTTTAACGAAAAAACTTAACCAAAAACTTCAAAGTAATTTGACCTTGACATTGGGCACAGGGGCCGCACGGGAGGGGGGTAGAATGAAAATACAGATGATGATAAACACCCATGTGAAGTTTCAAGGTAATGGGCAAAGCAGTTGCAGAGATATAGTATAACGAAAACTTTAACCAAAAACTTTAACCAAAAAACTTAACCAAAAAACTTAACCAAAAAACTTAACCAAAAACATTAACCAAAGAACTTAACCAAAAAGTTTTAACCAAAAAACTTAACCAAACAACTTAACCAAAAAACTTAACCAAAATCTTTAACCAAAGAACTTAACCAAAAACTTTAACCAAAAAACTTAACCAAACAACTTAACCAAAAACTTTAACCGGACACACGTACGTACGTACGCCAAACGGCCGACTATATCGCGCTTTCCGCAAGCGGGCGCCACAAAAATTGCGTGACATAATATGCTATTTCAAGGGAGATAACATATAATAATATAAAGTTAATTTTCAGACCGACTAAATTGGTACTAAATTGGTACTGTGACAGCTAGAGACATATCAAACCCTATATCCTTGTCACAGTACCAATATTTAGTACCAATTTAGTCGGTCTCAAAATTAACTTTATATTACATGATGGCAATTTAACCCGACTTGGAATTGGAATAAGTGTATGTCGACGTTCTTATCATATCATATCCGATATTTGTGGCACATGTTGAAGCAAAGGAACAAGCTCCATAACTACATTAACTATATCTAAAGAGTATCCGTAAAATTATAGAAGTTTCATGTTACACATTTCACGTCTGAGTAGGGACCAACAAACAGGTTTAGTTTTCAATAAACTGTACTCGGGGCTAGACATATTTTATTTTAATATTTAAAAACAATTGTCTTAATTTAAATAAATGTTCATGTGAATTTCGCCCGCTCAATGCTGGTGGCCACGTTACTAATACTGAGACAGGTACATGTACACACGTTGTATTCAGTATATATACCACGGTTATTGAATGTCAGGGATGTTCTTGAACATGATTTGAGGATAATATGTGGCTGTAGCTGGAGAAATGGGGCTTATGGTATCTGGGACAAAGCTTTGGGGATGCTGGTGAATACTGGTGTCAAAATTAAACGGAATTATGTTCAATGATATAGAATGCCCAACTACATTGATAGTAAACATCTCATCTTGAAAACATTTATATTGACAAGCTTAGTCAATATTTAAGGTTTCAAAGTGAAAGTGAAAGGGTTTAACGTCCCACCAAAAGCTAGGGTCATATAGAGACGGGACCACAGTTTAAAGTCTTATCCGACAGACCAGTGGGAAGGAAATACTATGAAAGTATTGTTGATGCCTAAGGCGAGGTTTGAACCCACAACCTCCAGATTGGAAGTCAGGTGTTCTAACCTAGGCCACAATCCATAAAATGATTTCAATCCCGTGTAAAAGTTTTGTGAATTTGTAGCCACGATTTTCCTATTTCTGAAGAACAAAACAGAGCATGAGGTGCTGTATTTCGCGCCAGCATCTACATGCATACGTTATTGCATAAACTGCTTTTCGTCTAGTAACCGGCGCAATATTTTGCGCCGGTTACTGGACGAAAAACGTGTTTATGCAGTAGTTCTATGTAAAGCTTAGTGGTATCTCGTCAGGAAACCGACGCATTTTTCGACGTGAAACATTTACGCCGGTGCGGAGTGAAGAACAAGTGTACATGGAGGAATTGACAATACAAGAGAAGTGTAAGTTCCATGTTTTATTTCCTGTAGTTGTGTGTGCTATCACACAGATAGATACAATGCATCAATTTACATGTATATATGGTAATAGATAATAAGTTTATATGAACACATATTCATACACACACGTGGAACATATGTATACACATATGTGGCTGTGACTGGAGAAATGGGACTTATGGGTTTTGCGACTAGTGTAGATCCAGATCAGCCTGTGCATCCGCACAGTCTGACCAGGATCTGTACTGTTCGCCATTCCAACATCCGTCATGCTTCTAATAAGCAATACATATCGTTATCAGGATATTAGTGGTCACAAATCCCATAAGCCCCATTTATCCAGTCACAGCCACATATGTGGCATCATTGTATTTACACAATTACATTATAAATACAAGTGACGATATACAGTTAAAATATTTTAACAATAACAGTGTGTAATGACATACACAAAACAATAACAACACATGCAGCTCATTAGGAAATCGGAATTCCACAGGCAGAATATATTATAGCATTTAATTGGTTATAAATAGATCGGATCGCCTCTGAATTCCTATTGTTTCCGAGCCAAGTCTCGTCAACTTCGTATAAAGTAAATAGGAAGCTGGTATGCTATTTTTATTTCCGGGTATGGAAGGTGTTCGAGCCTATACATAGGTACCTAGGTATGTCCCAGCTGACTACATGTAGTACAGTGGAACATCTCTAAACTGGACAGCCTGTTAACGTATGATTGCATATCACAACATGTCAATGCACTATGTGAGAGCATAACGAGTCCATCCCCTCACTGGAAGTTTTGCTGATGCGCCCCGTACGGCTGGGGATATAACAACCCGGGATATTGTAGATGTCGGAGGTGCGGCGACGACATCAGGGTGTGCGAGGAAGTCACCGGAGGAATCGTCGACTGCGTCACCGTCGTGCTCGATGATTGGTTCACTTTCTGTTGATTGCCCGGATGTAGGCGGGACGGGCTGATGTTGCACGTTGTTGATTGGTTATTGTTGGGACTCAATGACGGATAGTTCAGGTATCCCGGCATGACCGGCGGTGGTGATGACGTCATGAACGGCGTTGGCGGCATGAAGCCGTAAGGTCCGACGGGCGACATAACCGGGGACGTGGGCATGAAGGGGTGAGGGTAGTGGTTCACGGTGTCGTTCATGCGCCGGCGCCATCTCGCCCGCTTGTTCTGGAACCAAACCTGCAAGCAGAAGATCAGGGGACATTAATAATACAATTTGAAAAGATAAACTGAATGCTGAAGTTGATAAATTTTCACAAAAAACAAGAGCATCCAACGGATCTATTTAAAAGATGCAAATGTTTCAACTGCATAATTTTCTGAAATATGCATCATATACGATGTGTTTAAATTGAGTATATTTCAACCAACAGATGCACATTTGTATTTATGGATCGTAGAGGTTGTCGTGCATATCTATAAATTATGCGGACAAGGAAATGACCGTGTCTGATTGGATGTTATAATCATGGTATACAAATATTGTTTACTAATGTATTTATCTCACTGTTTGCGTAAATTATCTTATCGTGGCATATCGTTAACTTGTTGTATGTATAAGTTGTATTGTTTTATTTTAAATGAAAGACTATCGCGATGGGCGGAGGCCAATGATAAAATATGTGATGAGCAGAATGGTTTCAGAAAACGTCGAAGCACCATTGATCACGTGGCCTCATTGACAAACATTATTGATGTGCGCAAGAAGCGTAAGCTGTCAACATTCTGCGCATTCATAGATTTTAAAAAGGCATATGACACTGTAAATAGAAATATGTTGTGGAATAGACTAGCTGAAATAGGTGTCAGTGGCAAACTATTTGGAGCTGTCACATGATTGTACAGTTCTGTATCGTCATGTGTGCGTGTGAATGGTTTTAAAACTGATAGTTTCAATGTCACTACTGGATTGAGACAAGGATGTAGTATATCACCTTTATTATTCAATCTTTATATTAATGATCTTGCACTGAAAATGGCTGCTCTGGGAAAAGGTGTCCGTGTAGGAGATGAACGTGTTGCCATTTTATTATATGCTGATGATATTGTCTTAATTGCAGATAATGAACGTGACTTACAATGTATGCTGGATTTGTTGTATGACTGGAGCGCAAAGCCAATTATATGTGTGTTAATAGTAATAAAAGTAACATTGTACATTTTAGACCAAAATCCGCATCGAGAAGCGCACATACTTTTTTATGTGGTGATACACGTTTAAACACTGTTGATAAATATACATATCTTGGACTTGTACTAGATGAATATCTTGACTATAATGTTACTGTCAAAATGGTTGCACAGAGTGCAGGCAGAGCCCTCGGTCTTATCATTGCAAAGTCTAAGTACATTGGTGGTATGCCGTATGATGTTTTCACTAAACTGTATGATTCAATAGTATGGCCTGTTATAGCTTATGGGGCAGCTGTATGGGGATATAGATCATTCTCATGTATCGATGCTGTACAGTATAGAGCTATGCGTTTTTATATGGGCGTGGGAAAGTATACACCCAGTGTTGCTGTCTCCGGTGATATGGCATGGTTACCAGCTATCATCCGACAGTGGAAATGTATTGCCAACCTCTGGAGTCGCTGTGTAAATATGAGTGTAAACAGGGTGTCATAGCGTTAATAGCAGGCAGTGTCAAAATTGGTGTTATACTGTTATCAAACATTTTAATAATTTGCAACTTAATCAATACTTAAATGTTGATACATTTATTGCTAAAACGGCACTTTTAGGAGATCTAGTTACGACAATGATGCACAAATACGTTGTTGAATGGCATGACCGTATTAACAGTAATAGCAGCATACGGGGTCAAGGGGGTAATAAACTCAGGTCGTATTGTAAGTTCAAAAATAACTTCGAAACAGAAGCTTATTGCAAGGTCTTGATTCCATTTAAACACAGATCAGCTTTTGCCAAGTTTCGCTGTGGGGTTGCTCCCATTATACTGGAAACCGGACGATACGAAAATATTGCCCTGGATGAAAGGCTGTGTATATTTTGCAATGCTAATACTGTGGAAACGGAAAAGCATGTGCTTTTAGAATGTGATTTGTACAGTGATCTTAGAACTGTATTGTTCGATAAAGCTTGCAACATTGTTCCGGATTTCTTGAACTTGTGCGATATCGATAAGTTTGTAATTTTATTTGCTAATAGTGATATCATGAAAGAATGTGCCAAAACTTGTTTCAATATTTTAAAAAGAAGGTGTGGTTTTCTTTATAGATGATCAATATACCGTACGTTAGGTCTTATTCATTTAACCATGTCTTATAGTGTAGATATTGTACTATATTCATGAATGATTGTGTCTATGTTTATCATGTGTTTTAGTGTATGGGTACGTCATAGTCATGATACACGCAGTAGGTTACATGTAGTTTGTGCATGTGCGTTATGGCATGTATCAGATGCTGGTGTCACGAACACGTTAGCTAACTGTATGTACATATTACCCATGTATTCATATTCATTTTTTATGTGGCAAAACACATGTTTTATAGTGAGTGTAGTCTCTTGTAATTCTTATAGAATGGCAATGTACTATTTTACTGTGTCTATATTGTATTATCTTATGTGTGTACATTGATGAGACTTTAATAAACAAATATATATATTTGTATTTATGGATAGTAGAGGTTGTCGTGCATATCTATAAATTATGCGGACAAGGAAATGACCGTGTCAGATTGGATGTTATAATCATGATTTACAAATGTTGTTTTATAGTGTATTTATCTCACTGTTTGAGTAAATTCATCTATTGGAGAACAACAAGGTATTCAGTTTCATTTTGGATACTAAAATTTATAGCTCTATATATATCGTTATATTAAAAGCTACATATTATAATCTGATATATATCTCTTTTGTTGACATGCGTATGCATATTTCCTTTAAATAAAAGACATATATATTCATTTGAAGTACCAAATGAAGACGTGTACATTCGTACATTCTGACTATGTAGAACTTTAAACTGTTTTTGTATTTACCTTGATCTTGTTTTCCGGGACGCCCAAGTCTTTACCGATCGTCTCCATCATGTCCGAGTCCGGGTAGGGATTTTCATGGAACATCTGTAATGTGGAAATGATCTTATAATTTTCCGATGGAAGTGCATATACATGGATTGAATCGAACCATGATATCGAGTGTGTGTCTGTAAAATGCAAACTCCTGTCTGTTAAAGACATGTGACGAACAGAACTGCATTTACGGTCCAGCATATACAAACGGTACGTTCATAGTTAAAAGGTCACTCTGCATGTCCGACATATGCTGATATGAACTTATGTTTGCCGTCATACAGTCGTTGAAAATTGTAACTTCCGCTAGTGAACGTAGCAGCATATTCTGATCTGAATATTTTATCGACCGTGGTACATTTGCAGGCGATATCCGTGAACCAGGCATTGACAAAATTGCACATTTTTCATTTGAGATAATGTCTGACGAAAGATTCATTTGCAGGAAATCGTTTCCGTCATGATCAGCTTATACACTGGCAGATTTATATTTTGCATACATGATATTTCAATGACTAAACTGTCATCAGACGCCTTCATATTTTATCCAATTACAGTCACACGTTTGGTTCGGCGTTTAAAGTACATGTATATCTCGATTGCGGCTGGTGTCGAAGAAATGCTGGAGTATCGAACATTAGGGCTGGTAATTATACATGCGAATTTATCCATTAACCCTTTCAACACAACATACCTCATTAGCAGTTTGCAAGCAGTGTAGATTCAGATGAGCCGGCTCGTAACGAGCCATCTCCCCAGGATATACAGTTTTTGCAAGTAATTTTCATACGTATTTAGAAAAAAAGCATACCTTTTTTTAATTCACTAGTATGAAAATCGTTTTGTGACGATTGGATTGGTCTGTATATGAATCACACTCCATTCCAGCTATTTAGTGGTGACCGTGTTATTGTTTACCTTTTCGAGCGTCTGCACCTGGTCGGGGCTGTAGTTCGTCCTAGCCTTCTTCCGGGCTGCCGGCGGCGCGTCGGGACTCGTGGCGGAGCCGCAGTCGGAGCCGGGCGACGAGTCCGTGGACGCTGGTGGTGACGACGAGCTGGTCGTGGATGTCGGCGACGTGGAGTCGCGGGTGGAGATGGACGAGTCCGTGGTGTTGGAAACGTCGCCTGTCCTCTGGTGCTCCCGGCTGTCGTTCACCACGTCGATCACAGAATCGTCTGCAAAACAGACCTACTGATTACACGCAGCCTGCTTGTGTGACTGGAGAAATGTGGTTGTGACTGGAGAAATGGTGCTTACGGGTTATGCTACCAGTGTATATCCAGATCAGCCTGTGCATCCACATAGTCTGATCAGGATATGCACTGTTCACGATACCAGCAATGCTGATGCTGGAATAATGCATGTAAGTCTACTGATATAGTCATACATGGTTAGCACAACTGTTGTTACATATGTTCGACCGTGGCAGACGTAAACTTCAATCCTGAACATTCTATACAAATAAATAAATGAATCAACCAAAAGTTCAACTGTCGAGATGATAGTTGTGGAATCATAGATGTTGTATAAATATGGAGCGTGGAATACATGTACTGCTACCAAAGCTCGTACTCCACCAACTACGGAGAATTTATCTCGTGGTTTGGCTTGTCGATTTTCGTTAGCGTTTTTGTAAACGAAATGCGTTAACTACCAGGCATATTAATGTTATGTAAATAGATGATCAATGTCTGAAGACGAAATATGCACGCGGTTCCTGCCATTTTCCTTGAAACATGAGCTATGAATGACTCACGTTGAAGCACAATATACCAGGGAATTTCTAGACCATATTATCACCTACCCTCAGATGTTGCCGACTTGTTTTCCGGTGGACTTTTCACAATGGGCTGTGAGAGAAGGGGCTGCCGGAATGTGGGACCGGATGTAGCTACAATACGGCGAGAATGAGCTCTGATCTGGCGTCCTGTACAGCGAGTTTACGTCATTTCCGTTGGTAATAAACCTGGCTTCCGGCGTGCTGGATACTCTGTTGTACTGAGCACCAGAGAACATGCGCGTGATGTTGTGGGTAACGCTTCCGGTTCCAGGGAGGACGGGAGTGATGTTGATTGTTTTAAGCGGCTGGTTCTCTTGTTGTGGAGTTCTATTCGCACTCTGTACGGGCATGGGCTGGACGACGGCCGACGTCTTTCTGTGTACGGCGTTATCATGGCCGTCGTCATGGTGAAACCCCGGGTACTGGGGCCGCTGTGTCTGCTGGTTGCTGATGCCACTAAGCACCTATGGAGGCAAAAATAAATGTAGTTATACACGTTTTTGTTGAATAACTCTATAATCAGTTAATACTTCATCAAACATGCTTATATACACAATGCACAACATATGTGTCTGTGACTGCATAAATGGGGCTTATCACATTTGTGACCAGTGTAGATCCTGATCCAATATGACACTCATGTAAGCTGATAACGATTTACAGTGCTTGCTACAAGAATGACGGGTGTTTCATTGATGGAATGGCGAACATTTCAGATCCTGATCAGACCGAGGATGCTATGCTGATCTGGATCTACACTGATCGTAAAACCAACAATCCCCAGTTCTCCCGTCACAGCCACATATACATGTAGAATTTATCGTGGAAAGGTTAGAAAGCAAAACATTATAATGACAAGTTAACAGTAATTTGATATAGAGGCGGACTCTGCAATATTGATATGTCACTTACAGAGATATACATAAATGTGGCTGCCACTGTAGCTATTGTGCTTTTGGGATTTGTGACAAGTATAGCTTCTGATTGTTTGATGATATGTATACGCATTATATACAAGTTTGCAAGGTGACCGATTTATTTAATTGACGAGTAAAATAAAAGTAAGTACAGTGTACATGCATTTCCATAAAAACATTTGCACGTATATAATGTTGATGATTGTACAGCCATTCAGTCACACTCAGTCGGTATTCATCAATCCGAAATATACAATTCTCTGAAAAAGTTAAATTGCAATTAGAAAATGTACTTACGTGTGTCTTCATA